>JARHVA010003532.1:905000-1610000 GCA_037957365.1 Torreya grandis | reverse complement strand
GTAAATTTCATGGAAATGCAAACTAAACTTGCAAATTGCATGGAAATGCAAAATGAGTTTTTTAATTGCATGAATTGTAAATTAAAAAATGCAAATTACACCAAGTGAAAAAATGAACTTGTAAATTACACAAAGCAAAAATTAAGTTTTCAAATTACATGACTTGGAAAAATGTCACAACAATTAGCACACTTGGAGAAAACTAGAAAACATTTGCATGGCTTATAAAAGAATGATTTATTTTTGTAATTTGAGGGGAAAAACTAATGACTTTTTACATTGGAGATCATAAGCATTATTTCATTATTCAAAAAAATCAATTTTTTGGTCTAAAATTCATTTTTTTAAAATTAATCAATTAATATAAATAATTGATTAATTTACATATTTTCCACATTCAAAATTTTTTAAATTCAAACTTCCAATAGTAATTGAAAACAAGTTTATCATAAATTTTGAATTTTTTAAAAATTGTGAAATAACTAGCTCTAACTGGGATTTTGAACTGCAAGGAATGAAATTAACTTTGATTCTCTAGGTTTGTAGGTGATTAATTTATTCATTGGGTAATGGAGTCTTCAACAACAACTTTGATCAACTTGAGAAATCACTGATCTTAAATAAAAGGATGGGTCCTCAAGCCATTAAACATTGTCACATGTCAAAATAATATGTGTGAGGGTAAGGCACTCAAACTGGCAAGTTTTATCACATATCCAAAAGGATAATATATGTGAGTATCAAGTTCTCATTGTGATAGTTGATATCATATATCTAAAAGGATAGTGTATGCGAGGGAAATTTTCATTATGTGTTTTTACACAAACTAAAATGCAAAGAGAGAAGTGTCTCTTATATTATTATGATTAACTTGTTGAATACAAACTTGACCAAGGATCAAGCTAAGTGACCATGAAATTATCATTTATACAATATCAGAATTTGTAGAATGATTTAATTTAATGTGAACCATCATTTGAAATGAGAAAAGTTTAGGGCTGATTAGGTATGTAAATGTAGTAACAAATTATTAAGTTATAGAGTTATTGACTAGCTTGATTAGGTAAAATGGAAGGATTATTAAGGTAGAAACTCAAATGGGATGGAACAATAAAGAGGGACAAAACATGAAAATAAATAACATAATGACACAAGCCAAAAAATAGACTAGGAAAGAAACACAACCAAAATTGTGTGTGTGTGTGTGTGTGTGTGTGTGTGTGTGTGTGTGTGTGTGTGTGTGTGTAAGAGGACCATCTGATTCTCACTATAAATAGTGTTTAAGATATTTTATGTTGAATTGAAATGGTTGATGAGTTCCATTATGGTATGATAAATAGAAATTATTATTGCCCTAGAATTTTATGATCTTAAATGTCCCCATCTAAATTGAATCAATTTTTCTATGACTTCCTTTTGCTTCTCTGTGACTAGCCAAAGTAAGACTAGATCCCCTACTTAGAATTCTCTTTTCTTTTCCTTCTTATCAAATAGAAATTTAACATGAGCCTAATTTTATATAATTCTATCAATCCCCTATGTCTTTTTTTCTTCTAGTTATTATAGGAAGAAAATTATTTTATCTAATGGAATTTCAAATTTTGGATTCTTAATAACTCTAGATAACTATAGGGCAGGTAATTAGAGAGTTATGGGAATCACAACATCTATTTAGTATAGCAACTAGATTCAGGATATCCTAATGGCCTTTTTAGGTGTTATATGGACTGCTTTGCAAAGAGAATCATATATATTTTTATTACAATTTTTTTGATTCTCATCAACTTCTTTGTGCATGATCATGAACATGTTCTTATTGCTTGAATAAGCCTGACCATTATGTTTTGGATGATAGTTTGATGATTCAGATAATGAAATGCCATACCTATAACAAAATTCAATCATTTATAAATAATAAAAGTTGGAGGCATTATTTGTAACAATCTTCTATGGGATTTCATATTGCATCAAGATATTTTTACTTAGATGAAGTTACAAATGATTTCTAAAGTTTTTTGATTAACATGAATCACCTCTACCCACTTAGTGAAGTAATATGTTACTGTGAGAATGTGGGTTTGACCTGCAATCAAATGAGGGTTCAATGTTCTAATGAAATATATTCCCCATTGTTAAAAAGGTTCTTTAACTATCACTGGTTAAAGAGGAAGTGCATGCTACCAATCTAGGTTTTCCAACAAATTACTGACATGCTTCACACTTTTCATCCATTCTTATGAATCCTTAAAAATAGATGGCCAATAGTAATGGGCTATGAGAATTTTGTATACTATTACCCTGGTAGAAAATTTTCCTCCATAGGCTTGATCATGAAAATCTTGCAATAACTTTTGTATGTTATTTGTAATCACAACATCTTAAGAAGAAACCATCAATTATTTTCTTAAAAAGAGTTACATCCCATATGACATATTTATTATTTTATAGGTTGATCATTCTACATTTTTTAGAATTTAAGTGTGAAGGACATTCTCCATATGTTTGGTATAAAGTAATGTGACAAAACCATTCATTAGTAGAATCAACAAATAATACCAGAGGAAGTTCTTGGTCATCTTGTTCATCTAAAATTGTCGAAGATCATGATTGAAGATTTTCATGTTCTATCTTGAGTTAACATAATTCTTTTCTTTGAACTAGTTTTTTAGGTTCTATTTCTAGATCATACTCTTAAACTTTGGTTATCCAATTCTCTCATTCAGAACTATGTTATTGAAGGGTCAAAAGGGATTTAACTATTGCACTTAGCACCATTACCATAGAATGTGAATGTAATATGTAATACTTGAATTGTTTGATTGATTTCACTACTACATAAGCATGCTTTTCTTTAGGAGAATATTTGGAGTCAAATTTTTCATGTGATTGGTTTTCTTAAGCAGCGTAAAAACTATTGGTGTGAAAATTTGTCAGGGGGACAAATTATTGAATTTAAATCACTAGCATAGGGAATAAAATCCCTCTCTTATTAGAAATCAGACCTACCTTTATTGAAAACCAAAAATTTACTGAAAATAAACTATTTACAAAAAAATTATAAATTATGGAGGTAGTACTTTTAACCTAAAAGTATGAGGATTTTTTAGAAAGGAATGTATAGAAAGAGAGAGAAATGAAAGAAAGGAATGTTTTTAGACAAAAAAATTGTCAAGTTAAACATTGAAACTCAATGAATACATCAAAAGGAAAACTAATATTGAGGATGAAATCTCTCTCATTTAATGGGTAGAAAAGACATATTCATATTCTTAAGAATATGAAACATACACCATAAAAACTACATGGTTGAGATAGCAAAGTTGAGTAATTCTCTATATTTTCTAGTAGAAATAACAAAGATATCATTCCTATTCCCATCGAGATTCCTTAATATATCTAAAATATAAATTACAATTTTAGATTAACTTTGCAACCTAATTTCTTAGTATCAACAATTTAAAAGTAATAGAAATAGAAACAAATATTAATTATGTTGAATTAATTGAAAAAGACAATATAAGGATTTGATAATACAAAGTTTAGAAACACCTCTTAGTATTAATCTTCTTGAATTAGAATGTTCTATCTTCCTTTAAAAAGTTTTGCCAAAATATTTTTATTTTAAACCCTAATTATGAGAGCTTAACTTATATATATAGGCTAAAATGGGTGGTTAACTTGTCTTTATCTTTGTATTTATAGTCTAAATATTTTTGTCTATTTCCTCAAGTTTCAAACTCTATTTTAGAACAAACTTAAATCTTCTTGTTTCTTCATTAACAACTATTTCCCTTTTAGCCAATCATCAAATCTTTGTAGGAATTCCTTTATCAAATATTCATCTAGTCCATCTATATAACTATAATTGATGTCCACCAAGTAGTCTAATTCTCTCATTTCCTGAAGCTTGCTTTGGAGACTATTTATCTTCATGTTAAGATTATCAACATCCACTTGGTATTTGTCTAACTAGTGAAGTTTCTCATGACCAAATGCAGATATGGGATTGATAATTTCTTGAATTTGCTCTTTCAATTCTTTAATCATAGTTTTAATTGAAATTAGATTCTAATCTTGATATTTGTCATTGACAAAAGGGCATTTCAACCTTTTGACCTTAGTTTCAATCTCCATCATCATGTCATTTCTAAAGGTACTATTGAAGAAATTGGATCTTTAATTTTGTAGCCCAAAGGAATTCAATTCAATATAAAAATTCTTCCTTATTAATAATGCCTTTTTAAATAAGGTTAATAGAGATAAATTTGAGAATTCAATTAACTTGAGGATGAACTCTTCCTAGTTCTATTTTTATTCTACATAGACACTTTATTTTGTTTTTATCTATTCACATTGTGACTAAATTTTAGAGACCATTATTTTCATAGCAAAATTGTTGAGGTTCCTTGATCAGTAATATTTTTAATCCAATCTTTCATTGCATTGCCTATTTGACCTAACTCTCTTACTTTCTCCAACATCTCAATTTGAAGACTTGATGAAGAAATTTTTGGTTTAATTGATCTGATTAATCTCGATATCACTGAATTCAACTATTTTAATTTTTCCTTTAACTCATCTTTCATTGATTTATCCTTATCCATTTTATTAAAAATGGCATTAATCACCAACTACACATCTCCCTTCATTCCTTATCTAGTATACTTTACCAAATGATCTTTGGATACCTGATAGTCTTGAATTCTAATTTCTTATTTATCTTTTTCAACTATGATAATTTCCACTAATGCATACATCTATCTTTTTTTGTATATTACCATTCATGAAAATGTTCCTACTTTATTTGACCTTTTCAAAAAAGGGATTGTCAAAGTTCCAAAGTCTATTTCCTCAAGTTTAACAAGTTTTTTTATTTTTTTACCATCATGGACAACCAATCTAAAGATGGTGTGCTTAAATAAGGAGGTGGGACAGAAGTTAAGACTAGTGGGACAGGCATAACTAGAGTATAAGAAGGTGTTTTATCAGTTATCACATCTTGTAAAGTTGTTTATACTTGTTCCTATTTACTAATTATATCAATTAGAGTTCTCAGAGAGGAGACAATAGGAAATTTAGGATTTGATGGAGAAGATGAAGAAACATGAGTGATTTATTGCAATGGGAAAGTGGATGACATAGGAAACAACATATCATTTGAAGCAAGAAATTTATGGGTTATATTATCTACAAGTTATTGAGAATGCAAGAAAATATTAATATGAATTTCTTGAGGAATTAAAATACTAAGAGAAGAGGAGATATTTTCACCTAACCTCTTTATTTTGAGCTTGAGAATTTTTCATGGTAGAACATCTTATTGAATAGCTTCTAGTCCTTGAACTTATTCTATCATTAGGGGTTTTCCACTTGGACCAGCTTCATCTATTTTCTTTCATCCATCATGTTGTTTACAAAAACCATAAAATTCATCCTCCTTAGGAGGTGTAGGGAAATCAACATTTCTAACATCCACTCCATTTCTCCTCAACCACTTAAGAGTTATGTCAAGTACTACTCTTTTTATACTTCTGAGAGGAGTAGATTCCTTATTATCCTAATTAAATAAAAGGGCTTTGTCATGATGTTTTATTTTTCAAAGATAGGATCCAAACCTCATCATCCACCAACTACTTTAGCACTTTCATTATACCAAATTTGACTATTTTCTTCAAGGTAAATTTTGAATAGTCTCTGATCCTTACTACTTTATCATCATCACAATCCATCCAATAATTCTCAATATACAAGATATGTTGGTATAAAGGACCCAGATTATGCTTAGTCAAGCCCATAATGTTAAATTCAAACCTACTCTCAAAAGTCTTGAGATTATTATGAGACATATTATTCAACTATCTTGGCTTTTATCAATGTGGACAAGTATACTTGCCAATTGAGATTGTAAATTTGACTCCTATATTATGTCGACCTATTAAAAACTTATGTTTATACAATTTATCTCACCATTTCCATCGATGTCCACTTACCATTAACATAATGTGAAAACATATAAGAAGCAACCTCACAACCACTGATTCTCAAATAATTAAAAGTTTGGAATTATATGAACCAATTTCCCCATCTGACTATCTATGTGGTATCGCTAATGATATCCTCATGTTGAAAAACTCCTTTTCAAATAATTGAATGATAAAATGAACAAAATAATCATTCACCTTTTTGAAATGATGGGTGTTTTCCTTTAATTCTAGTTTGGGATAGAAGTCATATACCATTGTATTCTGAAAATCACTTATTGTATGCAATATTTAGAATATCTTCAACTCACCATTATGTAAATGAGATACAAATTCATATAAAACCTTGACTTGGCTTTCACTTTCATTAGCTATTTTTGAATTGTATCATTTGTGTGTGTGTGTGTGTGTGTGTGTGTGTAAATTGTTTCTAAGAATGATCAAAATGAATATGTACATCCATGTCTAAAAACTATTCATTATTTGGCTTCCCACTATTCTATGGTCATTTACTTCATTCTTAAAATCAATCCTTGTAATATTTTTTGGGGGTTGTGTGGAAGAATGTTTTATATTGTTCAACCATATATTATTGACTTACTTAACACACATAATAATAATATCATCCCAAAATATTTGAGAGGACCCAAGAGTCAGATCTACAAAATATTCGTGATTTGAAAGGTGAAAAACGTTGTCTATGTGTTCAAGAATAAAACTTGCTACCAATTCACCTGGTGAATCTATCACTTCCCTCATATCTTAGTTACAGTTATTTTCCATGACCAAGATTAACTTAGGAAATTGTAATAAAATTGGGAACATTGTTACTTGCAACAATCCACTATCAAAAATACTTTAACCAAATTTGGTTTTATACACTATGTTCATCCTCTCCCAAACCTTGTTTATGTTAATGTGACCTAGATCAATATCTGTGATATTTTCTACATTGAAATCCAATGGTGAGAGAGTTATCATGCCCTGAAACCTATATTTCATGGTTTCTTTGTCTTTACTCAGAATTACCATTTCTAGAGTAGAGGAAGAAGGCATTAACTTTTACAGGAAAATTGATAATTAGGAGATGTTTACACAATAACTCCTTATTTGCAAAAAATGACAAAATTAAATAATTTAAAGTAAAAGTAAGTTATTTACATGTACTAGAAGGCTGCACTCATAAGTTTAGCTATGAAAATTTCTCTAGTATTTTTTCAATGCCACCCAATGAATTCCAATTTCTCGCTCAAATATCATTTTGAATGCAAAATTTCTTATTTAATCAACTTATAATGTTATTTGATAAACTTTCTTGAAAAATGGAAACAAATTGAAAATAAATTTTAAAAATTCCATTTTCAATTTCATAAAATTTATCATCTATTCTTGATTCACCCCAAAACATCAAAAATTAATTACCAATTTATTTTGCAAAAATTCAAACCTCTTGAGCTCACCAAAGAAATACGGTTATTTAATTTCCCAAGTGAAAATAATTTAAACCTTGATTTTTATTTTTAGAAATCAAAACCCTATGAAAATATCATTTTGATTTTAGTAACTCTAATTTTCTTTCTTGCAGGTAAATGACTTTGACTTCATTTCCACCTTCCCACGTGAGTCATAAGACTTAGTTTTATCTATGAGAAAATGTAAAGCAAAATATAATATTTTTTATTATGAAAAAATAATCTATTTGGATTTGTATGGTGCTTTTATGTAGGTCAAAGAAGCTAACATCCACCAAAATTGATCCATTAAAAATATGTATACATCCACTTCTTTATCTTCCAATTGGCCATATAGTTGGTGTAGGTTCCAAAAAACCATAAAAATAATATATATATAACTACCTCCCTTGGGATTATGGTTGTTCGTACGGGGATGGTATGGTTCCATTATGTTCCAAAAAATATTTATTGTTAGACTTTCATTTTTAATACATGTCATACAATGGTTAGGTAGAAGAAACAAGAAAAGAAGAAGCAAAATTTAATGTATAAGAATCAAGAAAATAAAAAGTATTTTTTAAAAAAAAACTACACTTTCACCCTTCCACATGAGTCATATGATAACTGTATGGTTCCTCTTTTCTTTAAAATAGTCAAAAATTATCCTTTGTCACTTTTTAAGCTTTTTGGTACAAGTCATATGGCCTATCCTTGGCTAGAAAAACAATCAAATTTTGATTTTTAAATATCTACCTTGTTCCCTCTTAGATAGACATTGTATGATCTTTTTGATGATTGAAAATTATTAACATTTGATTTTAAATTTGTCTTTTTGGCTTTGAAAACTCTTTTATTTTGCTTGGGGTTCCATACCTGATCTGAATAAACAAAAACAATTAAAATTGCCTCTTTTAAAATTTTACCACCTTAATTTATTTTTACCTAAGATGTACTTGTCTTGGCAAGAGAAAATGAGAGAATGAATTCAAAACCCTTGCCTGTTCACTTAGTGGATTCTTGCTTGGTAATCAAGAATAAATAAAAAATTGACCTTATGTATAATTCCACTTTGAAAAATATTGCAAGAGCTTAAGCATGTAAGTTGAATAAGTCTTCTTAGGAGGAAATAAACTTTTGATTTAACATAACCCAAGAAAATAATAGAACTTACACAATCAAGGGAACCAGTAAAGGCAATTGCATGCAAGTTGAAGGAGTAAGTTTACAATGTTAATTTGCATAAAATGACAAGGGAAATTACTATGTGGAGGTTTTCATTTACAAGACTCAGAGAAGTGTAATTTTGAATCGCATGATTTGGGGAAGTGTAACTTCAATTTTCATGGTTCAAGAAAATAAAATTTGAAATTACACCAAAAGGGGAAATGTAAAACAAATTTAAAAATTGCATAGAAATGCAAAATAAATTTGAAAATTGTAAGAAAATGCAAAATGAATTTACAAATTTCACAGAAATGTAAAATGAATTTTCAAATTACAAGAATTTCAAAATAAAAAATGCAAATTACACTAAGAAAAAAAATGAACTTACAAATTACACAAAGCAAAAAAATAAATTTGTAAATTACATGACTTTTAAAAATGTTGGGGCATTTAGCATAACTTTGAGAAAATTTAAAAACATTTACATGGCTTATAAAAGAAGGATTTGTTTTTGAAATTTGTAGGAAAAAGATAACATATTTTTATAGAGGAGCTCATAAGCATTATTGCAATCTTTGGAAAAAGTAAAGTTTTGGTCTATAATTTAATTTTTTACTAATTAATTAATTAATATCAATAATTTATTAATTTATATATTTTCCACATTTATAATTTTTAATGCCGAACTTCAAAATTAGTGATTTAAAATAGGTTTATTGAAAATTTTGAATTTTTTGAAAACTTTAAAACAACTAGCTCCAACTAGGTTTCAAATTATAAGGAATAAAAAGAAATTTGATGATATGGTTTTTTAGGACAATAATTTATCCATTAGGTAACAGAGTCTTCAATAGAAACTTTGATCAACTTGAGAAAGCATTGATCTTCAATAAAAGGATGGGTCCTCAAGCCATCAAAACATTATCACATGTCAAAATATAGTGTATGTGAGGGTCAGGTACTCAACCTGATAGGTACTAGCACATATTCAAAAGGATAGTGTATAAAAGTATCAGGTCTAGGTGATATAACATATCTAAAAGGATAGTGTATATGAGGGCATTTTCATTATGTGTTTTTACACAAAATAAAATGCAAAGAGAGAAGTGTCTATTATATTATTATGATTAAATTTTCAAGTACAAAATTGACCAAGGATCAAGCTAAGTGACCATGAAATTATCATTTATACAAGACTAACATTTTTAGAATGATTTAATTCAAGGTGAACCATCATATGAAATGAGAAAAGTTTAGGGGTGAATAGGTATATACATGTAGTAACAACTTGTTGAGTTACATAGTTATTAACCAGCTTGATTAGGTGAAATGAAAAGGATTATTAAGATATAAACTCAAAATGGGGTAGAACAATAAATAAGGATAAAATGGGAAGAGAAAGAACACAATTGCACAAGACACAAGAAAAGACCAAGAAAGAAACACAATTTTATATTGTATTTACATATATATATAAAAAATAGGACCACCTGATTCTCACTGGAAATAGTGTTTAACATATTTCTTATTGAATTGAAATGGTAGATTAATTACATCATTATATGTTATTTATAAATTATTATTTCTATAAAAGTGACTGATCTTAAATGAACCCATTCAAAGCAAATCAAATTTCCCCTAACTTCCTTTTGGTTCTCCACGACTATCCTAGAGTAGGACCAGATCCCCTACTTGGAATTCTCTTTTCTTTGCCTTTTTATCAAAGAGAAATATAACAGAAGGCTGATTTTATGTAATTATATCAATCACCTATGTCCTTTTTTCTTCCAATTTCTATAGGTATAAACTTATTTTATCTAGTGGGCTTTCAAAATTTATATTCTCAATGGCTCTGGATAAGTGTAAGATAAGTAACTCGAGAGTTATAAGAATCATAACATCTATTTCTTATATAAATTGGAATGAGGACATCCCAATGTATTTTTTAGGTGTTATACGATCTACCCAAAGAGCATAATATATATTTTTATTTTTTTTGTTAATTCTCATCAACTACTTTACGCATGATCTTGAATAGGTATTACTTAACTTGACATAACCATTATCTTGTGGATGAGAGTTTGATGAATGAGGCAATGAAATTCTATAATTGTAACAAAATTCAATCATATATCAATCATAAAATTTAGAGGCGTTGTTGGTAATAATATTTTATGGGATTCCATATCACACTAAGGTATTTTCTTTGATGAAGTTACAAATGAATTTTGAATTTATCTATTTAATAAGAATCACTTCTACCGACTTAGTGAAGTAATATATTATTGTGATAATGTGAGTGTGATCTGTACTCAAATGAAGGTTCAATATTCTAATTAAATCTAGTCCCCATTGCTAAAAAGGTTCTTCAATTATCATCGATTAAAGAGGAAGTGTTGCTAATCTAGGTTTGTTTAATTTTTTTTGACATGCTTCACACTTTCTCACCCATTCATATGAATCCTTGAAAAGAGTTGGCCAATAATAATGGGATGTAATAATTTTATATGTTGTTACCCTAGTTAAAAAGTGCCCTTCATAGGCTTGATCATGAAAATCTTGTAAGAAATTTTTATTTTGTTCTTTATCAACACATCTTAATAAGAAACCATCAATGTTTTTCTTTAAAAAAGTGGCATCCCATATGACATATTTATTAGCATGTAGCTTGATCATTCTATAGTGTTTAGTATTTAAGTGTAAAGGAAATTCTCCATATGTCAGGTAGAAAGCAATGTGATAAAACCATTCATTATTATAATCAACAAACAATACCAAAGGAAATTCCTAGTCATCTTGTTCATCTAAAACTATCAAAGACCTTGATCGAATATTTTCCTATTCTTCCATGAGTTGACATAATCCTTTTCCTCAAATTAGTTTTGTGGGCTTTATTTCTAGATCATACTCTTGAACTTTAGTTATCCAATTACCTCATTTATAACTGGGTTTTTTTTTGGATCAAAATGTATTTTACTAGTGTAATTGGCACCATTACCATAGAATGTGAATGCAATATGTAATACCTAAATTATTTGACTACTTCCACTAATTCATAGGCATGCTTTTCTTTAGGATAATATTTCAAATTGTAATCCTTGAGATTAAAAATTATGAATGAAATTGGGAATTGATACCTTAATTTTTTTTCTAAATCAATATTGTTGAGAGTCTATGATCTAAAGCATAACAATAAATAATGAATTATTTCTAAAAATCAGGGCAAACCAATGTTGGTGCACGAGTAATAGAAATTTTTATCTTTTCAAATACTTATTTTCCTTCATTGATACACTTCAAAGAATGTTTTCCTTACATCATATCAATAATATGTCTAGTGAGCTCAGAAAAATCAAGAAAAAATTTCCTCAAAATGTTTACTTTCCCAAAGGAGTGCACTCCTAGTATACTTGTAGGTAGAGAAATTTATAAATCCCCTGAACCCTTTCTAGATCAATCCTTATTCCTTATTTATAAATGATATGACCTAGGATTTTACCCTTAGTCACTCCAAAGATAGATTTATTAGGGTTAAGAGAAATGCCATGTAAATGGCACTTTTAAAAAATTCTCTCCAAATGTGCATATTAATCTTCTCATTTTTATGAGAATACCGTCAAGTCATCGAGATACACTACAATGATTTCATTTTTTAATTATTTAAATGCTATATCCATTACCCTCTAAAAAGTATCTCCTACATTGATCAATCTAAATGGCATCTTTTTATATGCAAAAGTCCCTCAAGGTGTTATGAAAGTTGTTTTTTTTAGGAGGGGCCTCAAGTACAAGTTTCAATTGAGGAGATTGAAATCTAGGGTGATCTCTTTGAAAAGGAATATAGTTATTCCTTAGAATATCTTGGTACAAAGTGGTAATGGTCTTCTAAGGTATTTGATTTTTTAGGGTTGCTATATCATTAGCCATTTTCAATAAAAGTTATTTTGTTCAAGATTGTCTCTAACTTTGAGCTTTATTCTTTGAAAGTTCTTTTTTTATTTTTCCAAACATTATCATGTTGTCTTAAACATGAATAGCCAATTCTTGGGTTGCCTCCAAATCTACTACCCTATCTCTCCTTAATTGATAACTTACTTCAACCAACTAAGATTTGATAAAAAAATATTTTTTTATCTGTTGGTTATGAAATAGATGGTATTTTATTTAGTAACCTATTTAATTTGGAAATAAAATCTCTCATAGGCTCATAAACCTCTTTTTTCATTGTTGTTAGTTGAGTGAGTAAATCATGGGCATATTCGACTAGTTTAAATTTGTTTTCAAATTTAGTCTTCATAGTATTCCAATTAGTAATATATCTTAGAGTGAGGTGGTAATATTAATCTATAGCCCCATCATGAAGGGTTTTGATGAATATCCTGATGGAAACATCTTCATGATAAACACCCAAAATTCCACATGCAACATTGAAGGTCTCAAGGTGTTCATGTGGATGTTATTTCCCATCTCCATAGAAATTTGGAAAGTTCTTTCTTGACCATTTTGTAAGATCATGTAATTGTCTTACAGCCAAGGGTTTTTTATGTAAATTTTTCTTTAAATTATTCTAAATAAAGTTGTAAAACTTGAAATAAGGGTGAGGTTAATAGAACCTAGATTTGGTTTTATGCTCTGTGATCTAGACAGTTGTAGATACTCCTCTTTAGCCTGGGAGGAATGGCATGAAGATAATAAAGCGCTAAAGAGATGGTTGGTTAGTTAGATAGTAAGGTGGAATTCCTAGAAATATATATCCAAGAAGCATGAGCTTCTTTAGAGGCTGCCAATCCACACTTGTAAACAATCAAGTTCTAAAAATAAAAGATAAACTACTTGCATAAATAACAGAAGATAATAAAATCAAATACAATAATTGCTTGAAAGACATGAATTTGACTAATTATATAAACAAATGATTGAATTTTAATGCCAAATAAATTATATATGGTTTAAAAAATAGGGTGATGTTTCATGATCAAGCAAAAAGTTGGAAACTAGGATTTGGTTGGGGTTTGATAGGTAAAAAGAACTTACTTTTGAAATTATCACATAATGACTATCAGATGTTACGGTGAGACTATCGATGGTTAGGGTGACCATCAATGGTTGGGTAACCATCAATGGTTATGGATAGACCATCAGTGATCAGGATGATTATCAGTGGTTACTGTGGGTTTTGGTCTAGTTTAAGAAGCTACTTGATGAGGTTGTAGAATAGATTCTGAAAGGTGCGATGGAAGATAAAATAAAGAAACTAATTATTGAATTTGATAAAAGATAGATAATTATATTTTTGGCCTAAAGAATGTGGAGGTAGTTGGCTAAAAAAATTATTGGTGGAGTTTAGAGTAATTTTGGTAGAGTAACATTGTCTTGGCTATAACTAATGAACTACAGCACCTCAAATCTCTGACTTGGTTGCTAGAAGAATACATATAAAATAAGTTTTGATACAAGAAGATTTGATAATTAATAATGATCTCTGATGCTTGATCACCCCCCTTTTCACTTCCTCCTCTCTTTTTATAGAAGGAAAGGAGAGGTGAAATAATGAGTTCAAATAAGGTGTCAAGGGGTCATCTAATTTTAGTCTTAACATGCATAATTATGTGAGTGGCTAAGAATAAAAAATCACGGTGGATTTGAGATGGAGTTAACCCTTAAGGTGTTTAAAGTATGGCCATCATTGGTTAGACCTAACCGTCAATAGTTAGGGGTTGACCATTAGCGGTCAATAGGTTAATGTTAGAATAGTCAAAGTTAGTCAATTTGACCTAGGTTTGTGATTGAAAGGTTGTGGGATAGTCCCTAGGGGGTCTTGAGGTAGTCTCAGGGTTAGATCAACATATAGAATGATCACTATCATGTTGATAAAGTTGGTGGTGGTTGTCAAAAGAGATTATCTTCATTGGTTGGCATTGAATTTATGTGTGTGATGAGAATGTGTTGTGGGAATGCAAAATCCCAAAAGGGGAAACCATCAATGGTCAAGGTTGACCATCAATAGTCACCCTGACTATTGACAGTTAGACATCATCCCTAAAAGGGTGAAGTAAAAAGAATAATCAAGGATTCATTTTACTCATTTATTTATTAAAAACTCATAGTGCTTAGTTCCTTTGTAAGTGATTAAAAAGGAAATGACTCTATTATGAGTGAGTTGAGTGGGTGATTGAGGGGATTAATCAAGGTTTAAATGAGGTTGATCAAAAAAGTAGAGGGGATGAGGTAAAGCATAGGGCATGGAAGTAGGTCCAAGGGAACCACCCCTTTATCAATCATGAAATGAGGTAGGGGGTATTTGTAAATTTATTAAAATAGAGTTAATTTTGTGGCTAATTATGCATTTGAGGGATTAAATGATTCTGTTGGTTATTTATGTTGGTATGGGTGGGTTTTGACCTAGGGCTAGGTTTAGGTTGTTGTTTTGGTTGTTATTTTAAGAAAATAAATTATGAAATGGAATATGTGAGTAGGCATTGATGGTAGTATGGGTATGTTTAATTTTTTTTAGCATTTTATTAGATTGGTAGAGAGTTTAGCTAAGCCCTAGGGTTTGAAGATTTCCATTGGTCACTACACAATGATCATTGATAGTCTCTATCAATTGATGATGGTTGATAAGTGACCACCCAATAGTAATTGTGTTGACCATTGATGGTCAACCATCTAACCATCGATGATCAGTGGATGATTAGATACATTTCAAGGTTTTGAGATGGGCACATTATGTAAGACATACGCTATCACTTAATATCTACAAATTGAATGATGGTATGCAAGATCATGAAATAAAGATCATTCCATTTGATAGGGTATGAAGATAGTTCAACCTCATGTAGGATATACCCAATGTGTTCTCAAGGTATAGGAGGGAGGATGCATATTTTCCACTACCTACTCCACAACTAGTTCATGAGTTAATTGATCAAGAGTTTTTACTAGTGAGGATTGATGTAGATGATGTAGGTATTATAGATGCCTATCCTATATGGTACCAAACACACTATGATACAACCAATTTTGTAGGTGATGATGGTGGTCATCATGACATGGATGTTAACCTAGATAGGGGTGGTCAGTAGGTCGGTGTTAGTGGTCTAGATATACAAATAGTGATCATTCAAAGAGACTAGGCACGAGTGACTCTAGCTACAACATATGCATCTTTGATAGTAGCACAAGCATCCTTGGTAGTAACATATGGTCAGGTGGATTTTCTTAAAGTAGAAAGAGATTAGGCTAGATCATAGTTACCAATAGTTATATAGGAGAGATATTCTCTCTGGTAAGCATGAGGAGGAGTACTGATAACTATGGGACCACTAAGGACTATCCTAATGGTGAGATATGTAGTGATAGTGGAGGATCTCTATTACTATGAGTCATTGGTTTTTATATGCCTACCAGATGAGCCCTAATGGGATGAGTATAGAATCAATATCACTGGAGGTGATAGCACTACAACACTGTGTCAATGGACTACTTTTGCAAGTGGATAGACAAGTGAAAGAGGGTCGGCTCTAGGAGGCAGTGATGCTCCTGGGGCCTAGATGGTTATGAGATATTGTATTTTTGATGTAGCATATGATTTATATATCATATTTTGAGCCAATGTAGTGAGATTTATACATATTTTGAGAGATATGTATATATTTGGATATATTATTATCATGTTGATTATGAGCTCATGATTTATAGATATGACCCTTGTTTATGGTTTATTATTCATGGTTATGATGTTCATGTTTCTATTTTATGATTTGATATGTTGGTGATATGATTATGTTCATGATGATTTGTGTGGATTTACTTAGCTAGGCATGTGATGATATGTATCTTTAATTTATGTTCATGATGATGTTGATATTGATTAATGTTATTTATGTGATTATGATGGGATGGTCATAATGGATGATCCCGATATGATTATGTGATGATAATGTGATGTTATGTATGATATGATAACATTTATTTTGAGGTGGATATAACTATGATGTTTGTGATTTATTGTTATGGTTATGGATGATGGTGATGTACATTATGTTCATGACATGGTTATGGGTTAATGGATCATAGTTTTTATGGATGTGATTGGTGGTAAGATGCTTATGATGTTGTGATTAGGTGATGGGATGCTCATGATGTTATGATGATGTTTGCTATGATGGGATGTTATGTTTGGGATATGATAATGTTTATTCTTTTTTACTTAGATATGCATGTAATGGATAGCATATTTAGATGATGATCGATTTGAATAGTGAGAGAAATTTCATGATTAGTTAGTGTTATTGGTTATTTGGATGAAATGGTATGATGTTTATTATGAGTAGAGACATGTTGAAGTAGAGTGTATGCGATGATTTATAGACTTATGATGTGACAAAAGGTAATTTTTTGATGGTTTTATGTTTGTTATGATGGCTAGGATGTTCTTATGATGAAAAACACTTAAACAAGGCATAACACATAATAATATACATAGGTAGTTTTCAAATGTTTTTAATGAGCTACCTATGATTAGATGAAGGTGGTTGACATATAAATTAAGTTGGATAAATAAACTAAATGTGAGGAAGATAGTGTAATCAAGAGACAAACATTGTAATTAATGTATCAACAAGTAGATATGATAAAATAAGAAGGCACAATGCTTCTTCTTTGGCAGGGACTAAAACAAACCAAAGTTGGATTAGCTTAGGAACATAAACCCTTCAAATTCTTTACATTAGCATTTGTTAGTTCATTAAAAAGGTGTCTTGGTCACATAATCTTAAGTAAGCTCAAAATCCCTTTCTTATAGAGTGTATAAAGAGGATGGGGATGAAAATGGAACCTTCTTGGGAGACTATCTTGCCTCTTCTATAGTTCACCAAAGAGCTAGTATAAACAAGTCCATGTCATATAAGGTGTAGACTGATCAATGTAGGAATTTTAGTTTTAAAATCCGATTTCAGCTTCCAAAATTATGTTTGAATTTTTTGATTTTTGATAATGGGTGTTTTGCTATTTTTTATTACTTATAGGGATAGGGGAAGCTGATCGATGTGTGAAACTTCCAATAAATTACTACACTTTGAAAAATACTTAACTCAGCCATCCTTCAAGGGAGTGGTATAAGTTTGTGTTCTTTGTTTAAGGATTTTAATAACTATTCTTCAAGTGGGTATTCTACCATATATTGAGTAATTTTAATATGTTTTTATTAGATATCCTTTGATGGAGTAGTCTACGAATGCTAGAGAGTGACCCATATGATTTCTTTTGATTTTTGCTTTTGATGTCATGTAGTTGATTATATAGGCTTAAAGGTTCACTTTTTAAGAATTCAAAACTAAATCAAAAGAAGGTTGATGAGGTGTAAAAAAAATTTAAGTGACAATGACCATGGGAATCCATCCATAAAAGGGGTGAAAAGTACCATGAGAATCATGCCATGGGTAGATCCATGGCACCCATGTTCGATATTAGGCTAAGGTTATGATGGATAATCATATGATTCAATTTTAATCAATTTTACTTAAAATAATGGGATGGATGTGAATGAAAACAAGGGATGAGCTTAAGTTAGACAAAAATTTATTTTAATCATGTTTAACAAAAGAAAGGATGTAGATACAAAGCATTAAGGGGCTAAGGTCCCAATTTCCCTTCGAGAGAAGATAATTGATAAGGTCTTGATCCATAATTGTGTGATATGATATACGGTCCAAGCCAATTGAAAGCAAACATTCCCTACTTGCTTTTCTCCATATTTGTTACATGTTGATTTTCCTTGAGGATGAAGTCTCTGATATTAAATTATAAAACTTTAAGGTGTTTGTTATAAGCATGCTTGATTCACTCTTGATAGACACAAAGGTGGGTAAACATGGATAAATTATGATTATCAAGTATCTCAAGTTGGGCTAAATGTTCTTAATGATAATCACTCTAAAAAATGAGATCTTGTAGGGATATGTGAAGAGAGGGAATTTGGACTTCGAGAGGTAAGATGGACTCAGCTCCAAAAAATAGAGAGAAAGGGGTGGCACCCATATGGGTCTGTATACTAGTATAATAGGCCCATAAGGTGAAGGGGATTTGTAAATACCAATCTTGACCAAATACATTAATCATTTTAGTTAGCATATTATTAAGATTTTTATTAGAGGATTTTTCTTATCCATCAGGTTATAGATGATAGGGTAATGAGAAACTCAAATTGATATCAAACGTGTCACAAAAACCTTGGACTTTCTTGTTTTTGAAAGCTTTGCCATTATTGGTGTTTCTACTCAAAATTTCGCTTTTCAGATTTAAAAGAAAGAAGAAACTAAAAAAGAATGGACAAGGCTTGGGAAGTACCTGGACTAAAGATTGCGCACCATAAATCCAGACGCTTGTGAGCACTCCTCTTTGGCTGTGGAGGAATGACACCTGCAAAGAAAAAGAACTTGGATAAAGAGGCGTTAGATAGATAGGCGGTGGGTTGCCAAGCGAAAGCTTGTTCCCAGAAGTATGAGAACTTCCTTAAGGGAGGTCAACCCACTGTTTTGATAAGATAAGTGACTGATAAAAAGACAGAATGTTGAAAAGGACTGAAATGATAAGAAACTGAAAGAGAAAAGGAAGCAAAAGCTTACCTGGAAGAAGCTGTCAAACTGGTTGCAGTCGCCGGCGTCGGTGGTCCTACCGGCGTCGGTTGTCGGGTCTACCGACGTCGGTTAGCCTGCCAACGTCGGTGGGGGTAACGACCGACGTCAGTCGGGGCAATGGCCTCTAAACAGGTCTGGTCAGGTTCTGGTCTGTAGATAGTCCGGGCTTGGTCTGTGGTCTATTTTAAGGGTGGTCTGTGGACGGGTTTGAGTCTGATGGACGGGTCTGTGGATGGTCTTAGGCAGAGATACAGGGGAGTCAAATGGACAGAGAGGGACAGAGGAGGACAATCAAGGAGATGGGAATACGGGTCTGCCTGGCTTGGTTAGCAGTCTGGGGGGTAGAAGAGCTGAATCTAGTTTAAAACATGATAACTAGAAAGCATAAAGAAAATAAACAGAGTACTTACCTGTGCCCTGCTGAAGAAGGTGTTGATCTTGTTGCTGATGTTGAAGCCCTGTTGCTGATGAAGATTCCCTATTGTTCACCTACAGAAGATTGCTGTGTACCTGAGGGAGAGAGAGTCAAATTGATTGGTAGAGAGATTGCTGATACAAGGGTTTGATGCCAAAGATTCAAGAGTCAGGATGCGAGAGCTAGAGACTCAGAGAAGTGAAGAAAAGCCAAGCAGAACCAGAGAGAACAGAGAGATAACGGTGAAGAAAACTGTTATGAAGGGTGCCGACGCTGGCAATATCACCGACGTCAGCTGAAGGATGACCGACGTCGGTGGCTGAAAGGCCAGAGAAAGGCTAAAAATAGCCTTTCATCCATTTCCCAACGGCCGGGTCAAATGAATGCCAGGATGAAACGGTCGACGGGGGGTTAAATGGGCGAGAGAAGAGTTTGGAATGGGAGTCTAAGGCATTAAATGGCCATGTGGGGAATGAAGGGGATCCAAGGAGAGTATCCTAGGGTGGCGAGGTGGCAAAGAGAGGGACAAGGGGCCTTATTTAATTAAAAATAGATGTTTATTTCCAATTAATAAGACCTAGGTAGGTTAGGGATAGTCGAAGTGGCAAGGGACCAAGGGGAGAGGGGAAGACCAAGGGTTAGACACTTTTTAGGTGTCTACATTTGCCCCTTTTTGTCTTGTTGGTTGTTCTAGACGAACTACAAGACAAAAACAGGGAGTGGTTGCCCCAGGTGAAGGATGATGTGGATTGCCCCGAAGTATGGATGAGGTATTCCCCCTCAAAGCAGGAGTCGAGGGAAGGAACCTGATGTCGGGTGCTGATTTGACAAAAGGTGGATGAGAAAGAGAGAAGTGAGTGAAAACGCTGCAAAAGTCGTGATTGCACGTAGTCCACTTCATGAGAGGGTCAAGTCAAATTGTCACATGTCGAGGGTCAAGGAGTGCCAAAATTGAAGTAACCGGGCCCAAGCATTTAGTCGTCTGCTGATCGGGTCACTCAATCTAAGTTGAAGCTCCAAATGGTCATCGTGTCCCAAGTATTCAGGGCTCAGGAAGTGCTCCCAAAAACATGAAAAAAGCCACAAGTAGTAGGGATCAACTGGCTCGCAATCCTATACTTGCGAAGGGTCAAAAATAGTCTGCGGACAATTCTGCTAACCAGCCGTGAGGTAGCACACACGCAAAAACAACCAAGGCAACATTGGCTTGGAAGTGGTCGAGGTCGAAGGAAATAGGCATGATCTCCAATGGTCATTGGTCAAGAGGATGGATGGACGAAAGGATGCGGCCGAGCTAACCCCAGAAGACCCCATGTCAACTGAGTGCTGCCTACATAGCCCCTATCGTAGGGGCCTCAGGCCGATGTAGTTCTCCCTAAAAGGGAGGAAGGGTCAGAGGGATTGATTGGTCTTGGTCAAAGTCGATGATTGGTCTTGGTCAAAGGTCTTGGTCAAAGGTCTTGGTCAAAGTTGATGAAATTGGGCGTGATAAGAGTCAAAGAAGAGAAGGTTTGTCCATCATAGAGATGAACAAAAGGGGGTGGTCGAGCTAACCTCAGAAGATGTGGTATCTGAGTGCTGCCTACATAGCCCTGGTCATAGGGCCTCAGACCAATGTAGTTCGGACGAATTGAGAAGATTGGTTGATGATTGGATGTGGTCAAGCGTCGAAATGATGAGGCTAAGATGAGGATAAAAGGATGTTACAGATGGTGTATTCTGTAGAATTGGTCGAGAGTCTTTCATCCCTAGCAAGTTTCCATAGTCGCGATGGATGTATGCTAAAAATGAATGGAGGGTCTATTTATGCTTCAGCAAGTATTGGTTTATGCTTAACATAAATTGGGTCTAGTCGGTAGTTTCCATGTGTATTGGTGTCCATAAAAACTATGTGAAAAGGACAAGGCGATGCCTGATGTCGTGTTGAAAGTGTCGAGGTTGGTGTCAGCTGAAAATGATGAAAATGGCTTGGTTTGAGATGAGTCGACAATTGATGTGGCCAAAGCGTGACCAAAGTGTAGAGAAAAGGTGAAAGGCAAATTGCTCTTTCATTGACAAGGACCAAAAAGGAAGCATAGATAGGGGTTATAAGAACAAAAGCCCTGTTCATGCATTACGTCGTTGACCAGTGTGGTGTTAGAACGGTAATCGAATCACTTTGACATTAAAGTGAGCTCGAAGTCCCTTGAGCAGGTGATAGGAGGAGGATAGGGTAACCCAGTTTAAGAGTAGGAATAACCTTGCCCCTTTTTATGGGAGACCCTGAGATAGCTACAAGCCAAGTCTGTGATGTTTTTTTTTTTTTTTTTTTTTGGCGCAGGCTGATCGATGCGGGAAGCCTGCATAGAGATGTCATTTGATGTAGTGGTCAGTTTGCGAAGCTGATCGATGCGGGAAGCTTCTAATAAAAGTTGTTGTCTATAGCAAGATTAGTCATAGCCATCCTTCGAGGGAGTGGTCTATATTTTTGCTTAATAATGTTTGAAAAGTTGGCCTAGCTGTCCTTCAAGGGATCAGTCTAGTAATACAGCAATGATAGTACAGTTGTCCTTCGAGGGATCAGTCTGTCTTTTTGATTTGACTTGATTATAGTGACCATGGATATGTTTTGACATCTTGATTTGTATTTTGATAGAAATGAGAGTCACGGACAAGGCTGTAGAAGCTCAAGGACGCCCTTTTTATTAGGACAAAGCATCCATGCATCATAAAAGGGTTGTAGAGGACTTGTTAAAGGGGAATAGGGTTGAAAGGAATGAGGATTAAGAGGACGAGAATTTCTCAAGGGATGAGCTCAAGTTACGTGTCAAGTAGACGAGTACTCGACTAACAGAAGAATGGTCGAAGACGCAAGACATAAGAAGGGGTTTAAGGTCTAATAAGACCCTGGGCCATGCTAGTGCGTTAAGGTTCGAGTCAATTGGGAGCAAACTTGCCCCAATTTGCCTCTTTCCAGATTGGTCAGGTGTTGATTGATGGATGTGAAGTTGGTTGACATTGTCGTTGGTTGGTTGAAAAAGGTTGAATGTTTGGTCGAGAGGTCTGGTTGATCGATATTGGTTGAAGTTTGGTTGAGACTGGTTGAATGATTGGTCAGGGGTTAGGTCGATGGACACTTGGTCGAGATGAGTGATTGATATGCGGTAGAGACTAGGTTGAACAGTTGGTCAAGGTTTGGATGAAGGATGAATTCCCCCAGCGGGTAGGGAGAATGTTTGAAAGATTGGTTAAGGTCGGTTGAGGTTTAGTGGTCAGATGGACGGTGTTAATGTCGAATAAGGGGGTCAAAAGCGGCAAAGGGACCATAGTCTGGCGTGGAGATCCCGATTTAGGTGATGAGGTTGGAGAGGCATGAGTCGGGGTTGATGTTTTGTTGAAGAGGTGGTCAAGAGGATACTTGGTGAGAAGGGTGTCCTTTTTCCGGTGTTGACGAATGACAGCTTTAAGAGCGCAACAACGCTCAGTGTCATGTCCCGGAGTGTGATGATAATGGCAGAATTTAGAGTTGTCGAACCAAGATGGCCTTGATCCGAGAGGTGATGAGCGGAGTGGTGTTAAAGGTTTATTGATGACGTGGTCGAGAAGAGAGGTGTCATTCTCCAAACATTGGCGAATGGCGACCTTGAGGGCATGACAATGCTCCGTGTCGTGTCCAGGCGTGCGATGATACGCACAAATGCAAGTGTGGTCGAACCAAGGTGGTTTAGGTCCGAGAGAGTGATATTGTCTAAGAGGCGGGAGATCGAGGCGAGAGGACTGCAACAAGTGCCGTAAGAGCAAGGCATATGAACCTGCTAACAGGTCTGGATGTTTTATTGCAATGAGGGTTGATGACGTTGGTTTAGGAGGCTTAAGAGGTATAGGTCGAAGGTTTGGATGAAATGTATGTCTGATGGGATGAGGGAGTAATGGAGGCGACGTGCCTCTGTGAAGGATGGGAGTGGGAAGCACTCCTATTAAAGTGGACGGATGCGGGCCCAAGATTGAGGGCAATGATGAAGGTGGAGGAGGAATCCTCCGATGAGGTATAGTAGTCTTCGTGTGTTTGGGTCGAGGGCCACCATTGTGTGAGGCGAGGTTAGATATAGGTTTGGGTTTGGATGTGGATAAAGGTGAGTGAGATGTAGAAATCTCAGGCAAAGGGCAGGAGAAAACTGTGACTGGGTCTTCCTCGGTTGAAATGGGTGGAGAGACTGGTTCTTCTCTTGGTGGAGAAGAAATAAGAGAGGGCGGCTCCTCAAGTGGGCAGAGGGCATGGATGATCGTGCCTTCTACTTGTAGTTGAGGAGTAGGCAAGGTAGGGTCTTCGGATGGAGGTGGGCTTGATGGCGTTGATGTGGTCAAAGTGTCCTCCAATACAAGAGAGGTAGATGGAGGACTAATAGGAGAAGAAGGTTCCTCATCCTTTAATGGAAGAGGTTGGTCAAGGACAAGAGGCAAGATAGTGCTAATCGTGTGAATGTCATGGTCTTGAGGGTCATTGGTCGAAGTCTGGACATTGTTTTGAGTAGGCGGATGATTGGGGAAAGGTTGTTTGAAGATGTCGATATGTTGGTTAGGAGGGGCGTTCGGGTTATCTAAAATAAGATCCCCCTTGTCGATCATGTCTTGGACGATGTTTTTGAAGGTTTGGCAGTTGTCGATGTCATGGCCTTGGACGCGATGAAAGGGACAGAAGTCGGCCTCCCTATACCATGTAGGGAGGGCTTTTGAAGGGTCAAATTGAGGTGGTCGGATTGGAGGGAGATTGAGGACCCCCTGCTTGAGAAGTTTTTCCAAAACGGAAGCGTATGGTTCTCCAAGTGGAGTGTAAGAACGCTGAATGTACTGTTGTTGGAATTGTTTGGTGATGCTGGAAGATGTCGAAGGTTGAGAGTAATTAGTGGTTGTCGATGATGGTGATCTAACGACCACAGTGTTGGCCACTCCTTTAGATTCAGAATTGGTAGAAGAAGAAGGTCTGGAGGAAGAATGGCCATTGGATTTTGCATTGGTATGATGCAATTTGACCTTATCTTCTTCAAGGGCACGGAGTTCGAGCTTTCGAGCCATGATAAAAGCTTCGTCAAAAGTGTGAAATGTCTGAATCTACAAGGTAGAGGAGATGTGTCTGGCACATGCTCGAGAGAAGAGCTTGATGAGCTCAGGTTGAGGCAAAGAGAAGGAGAGCTGGTTAATCAGGCCCCTCCAACGAGCGACAAAGTCGACAATTGATTCGTCGTCAAATTGTCTGATGGAGTAAAGGTCTGTGATTGAGACTTGTTTGGTGATGTTGATTGAGAAATGGTCAAGAAATAGTTGGGCGAGTTGAATGAATGAAAAGATAGAGTGTCTGGTAAGAGAACTATACCAGTCAAGGGCAGGACCAGAAAGGGACATAGGGAACGTGCGCAAAAGCAACGCATCGTCATGGGAAATAAGATAACAGGCATGTCTAAATGCCCGTAGATGTTGTTGTGGGTCTTCCTTACTCTGAAAGCGAGTGAACTTAGGAAGCTCCCAATGGTTAGGGTATGGTCGAATAGGGATGGAAGGATGGATGGGCTCGCTGCAAACTTGTTCATATGACAAAGTGTTGCTTGAACCAAAAATAGAGGCTTCGAGACTGGACATTTTATCCATCAGCATCTTGATAAGATCTGCTGACGGATTGGCGGATTGAGCACCCCCTAGGTGGTAAGGTGCTTGAAAGAGGTTAGAGGAGGCGTGCGACATAGTCGGTTGTACAACGTACGGATGACTAGTCGCAGGGGCAGAAGTGGAGGCTAAAGGTGGTTGCATTACGAAGGTCGAAGGTATAGGGTGACTGGGCACCGCCAAAGGTGGTTGAATGGCAGCACTGGTAGAAAGATAGGTCGGCACTCCTATATTTGTGGGCGCAAGAGTATGAGGGGTCGAGACAATCAAGTTCTGATATGATGTAGAACTTGGTTGAATTGCAGGCGGTTGAGGGGGTAATGGAACCCCGATGGAGGTCGGTCTGAAAATAGACGGGGAGGCCAAACTTTGCGTATTGGCCATGGTTGGATTAATAGTCGAGGCAAAAGGCTGAGTCAAAAAGGGTTGGGTGGCGAATGGTGTGGATGTCATCGCCATGTCACCCGAAAGGTCTCGCGTTGGGTTTCTCGCGAGATAGTTTTGGAGGGCTGCGGTGTTGAGGTCCAAGAATCTCTTGAAATCCTGGTCCCCTTCAGGAATGATGGGAATTTGAGTCGGGGTTGGGGTCGGGGTCGGTCCTGTAGGAGTTCTTTCAGTCTCCGAGTGGAACTCCATGATAGGACTTGGTTAGGGACGAGGTAGACGGAAGCGGTTGTTGGCTAAAGTGGTTAAGAAGAGAGTCCTGGTTCTAGAAACTGTGTTTTTACAGTCTCAGAAAACCAGAATGTGGTCTTTGACAGAGAAGGGACAGGTTTTAGGCTGTTGGTTTTGAAGAAAAAGGATAGTGACAGAGACCGACGTCGGTTTAAAAACTGATGTCGGTAATAAAGATAGCCGACGTCGGTCAGATAACCGATGCCGGTGAGGTAGGAAAGCTGACGTCGGTGACAGAACCGATGTCGGTGACAGGGGAAGCCGACGTCGGTGGAAGAACCGATGTCGGTGACTGTGTTTTCCAGAGAACCAAAAGGTTTGAAGATTCTTGGAAAAACAAAGAAGAAAGCGTCCTCACTTACTCAAACAAACAGATGAGAAGAGGAAAATAGAAAGAGACAGACAAGCCTAAGCGATAAATCCTAGGAATTAACCTTAGAAATTGTGGCTTATGCCTTAGATGAATGTTTGGGGAGATTGGCTGAAAAATGGGTCCTAGAAGAAGGCGGTCTAAAGATGGTTTCAGGTGTTGTTTTAGGTGCTCAAAGTCTGTGTTAGGGTCTGGTACGTGGCCTGGTGCTAAGGAGCAAGCTCCCCTCACTTCATGATTCCAGTGGTTAGCTGGTCTCGCTTAGCCAAGATATACCTCGCCTAGAGTTTAGACTCCGCCAGAGAACAGAGTGGGCTTCCCCCTTGGTGATGAGATCCAAGTGGGGTCACCGGGACGGGTAAGGTATCCGCTGGGGGATGAATTCCCAGTTGGGCCTTGTCTCAGGTAAGTTTTATGTTCGTTTTAGTGCATGTGATCAGGTAGTGTAACATCAAGTGTCTACAATTTATTCAATATGCGCCTAAGTTACTAGATGTGGACTAATGCAAGCACAAGCAGAAATGAAAGTGCAATATGTTTTAATGCCCAAGTCGAAATGTGATGTTTGTTATGAAGACAAGTTTGAGAAAAGGTTGAGAGTATGATATTTAGACTAGTCTAGAATGCAAGGAAGAAAGATTCGTTTTAGTCCTGCTTATAGTGTCATTGAGAAGAAAAGGAGGAGAAAAGGTAAGAACCTAATGCTCCTAAATGAATGAAAAAGAAAAGGAACCCAGGAGGAACCTAGGGTCCCACCGGGCGTGCCAGAGATGTTTCTACTCAAAATTTCGCTTTTCAGATTTAAAAGAAAGAAGAAACTAAAAAAGAATGGACAAGGCTTGGGAAGAACCTGGACTAAAGATTGCGCACCGTAAATCCAGACGCTTGTGAGCACTCCTCTTTGGCTGTGGAGGAATGACACCTGCAAAGAAAAAGAACTTGGACAAAGAGGCGTTAGATAGATAGGCGGTGGGTTGCCAAGTGAAAGCTTGTTCCCAGAAGTATGAGAACTTCCTTAAGGGAGGTCAACCCACTGTTTTGATAAGATAAGTGACTGATAAAAAGATAGAATGCTGAAAAGGATTGAAATGATAAGAAACTGAAAGAGAAAAGGAAGCAAAAGCTTACCTGGAAGAAGCTGTCAAATTGGTTGCAGTCGCCGGCATCGGTGGTCCTACCGGCGTCGGTTGTCGGGTCTGCCGACGTCGGTTAGCCTGCCGACGTCGGTGGGGGTAACAACCAACGTCGGTTGGGGCAATGGCCTCTAAACGGGTCTGGTCAGGTTCTGGTCTGTAGATAGTCTGGGCTTGGTCTGTGGTCTGTTTTAAGGGTGGTCTGTGGACGGGTTTGAGTCTGATGGATGGGTCTGTGGATGGTCTTAGGCAGAGATACAGGGGAGTCAAATGGACAGAGAGGGACAGAGGAGGACAATCAAGGAGATGGGAATACGGGTCTGCCTGGCTTGGTTAGCAGTCTGGGGGGTAGAAGAGTTGAATCTAGTTTAAAACATGATAACTAGAAAGCATAAAGAAAATAAACAGAGTACTTACCTGTGCCCTGCTGAAGAAGGTGTTGATCTTGTTGCTGATGTTGAAGCCCTGTTGCTGATGAAGATTCCCTGTTGTTCACCTGCAGAAGATTGCTGTGTACCTGAGGGAGAGAGAGTCAAATTGATTGGTAGAGAGATTGCTGATACAAGGGTTTGATGCCAAAGATTCAAGAGTCGGGATGCGAGAGCTAGAGACTCAGAGAAGTGAAGAAAAGCCAAGCGGAACCAGAGAGAATAGAGAGATAACGGTGAAGAAAACCGTTATGAAGGGTGCCGATGCCGGCAATATCACCGACATCGGCCGAAGGATGACCGACGTCGGCGGCTGAAAGGCCGGAGAAAGGCTAAAAATAGCCTTTCATCCATTTCCCAACGGCCGGGTCAAATGAATGCCAGGATGAAACGGTCGACGGGGGGTTAAATGGGCGAGAGAAGAGTTTGGAATGGGAGTCTAAGGCATTAAATGGCCATGTGGGGAATGAAGGGGATCCAAGGAGAGTATCCTAGGGTGGCGAGGTGGCAAAGAGAGGGACAAGGGGCCTTATTTAATTAAAAATAGATGTTTATTTCCAATTAATAAGACCTAGGTAGGTTAGGGATAGTCGAAGTGGCAAGGGACCAAGGGGAGAGGGGAAGACCAAGGGTTAGACACTTTTTAGGTGTCTACAATTGGTGATAATTTTATGAGGGGCACCAAAATGATAGATAATGTGATGGTTGATAAAGTTGATAATATTTTCGTCATTAGTTGATATGAGAGGAATGGCCTCTACCCATTTGGTGAAATATTATATTCCAATGATGATGGAATGATGTTGATGTGAAGAATAGGGGTTAATTTCACCAATAATATCTAGACCCCATTGCAAGAAAGGCCATAAATATTTGGATACTTAGAAACTATGGATGGGTGTGTGATGCAAATTGGAATGTTGTTGAAATTTAACATAATATTTCACATAATCACAATAATCTTGGTTAAGGTTAGGCCAGTAATATCCAAGATGAAGGATACATTTAGTGACAACTAGACCACTAAAGTATCCTCTACAAATCACATTATACATTTCCCTGATACAATGAGAGGCTTCATGACTATGTAGGCAATGAAAGAAGAGACCATCAAATCCATGTTTATAAATAATTCCCCTTAGTATGGTATAACATGAGGTGCTTTGAATAAACACTCTTTGAGCATTCCTACAAAGACTAAAAAGAATGATGGCAAGGTTGAGATAGTCAAACGTTTGCTTAAACCAAAGATTGGGTTGGGTTTTTTCCACATTAAAGATGGTGGGAGAG
This sequence comes from Torreya grandis, assembly GCA_037957365.1. Classification (NCBI taxonomy): domain Eukaryota; kingdom Viridiplantae; phylum Streptophyta; class Pinopsida; order Cupressales; family Taxaceae; genus Torreya; species Torreya grandis. The sequence goes on along the minus strand of JARHVA010003532.1, from coordinate 1,580,813 downwards.
TCTGATTTGACATAAGAGGTTTGTGTAAGCTGATGGATAATGATAGATCACTTAGAGTTAGAGGGTGCATATGGGATTTGGAAAGTGAGAGAAGCCATTGTATTGGAAAACTTGTTCATAGATCATGAAGTGGTTTGGATATGGTAGTGTTTAAATTGTGATAATAATACATCAACTAATTATTTTTATTATTGTAAAACATCATTATTACATTGATAATATCCATTGATTTGATTGACCACCAATTGAGAGTCACTAAAAATGTTGATCATTTTGACTCCCAAGGCTAATGCAGTTTAGGGACCTATCACTAGGGCTTCATACTCAACCATATTATTGGTACATTTAAAATATATCTTAAAGGATAAAGGAAGAGGTTCACCATGAAGGGTTATAAGGATGATGCTAGTTCCTTCACCATGTTGACACTTTGATCCATTGAAGAATATGGTTACTTGATAGGTGAAGTCTGCTTGAGAGAGGGTTGTAATGGAATCATCTAGAAACTTAAGAGGAGGAGGCCAATTATTTGGTAATGGTACTTCAACCTATTGGTCAACAATGACTTGTAATTTAATTAAATTTTTTGAAGTAACTCAAGGTTAAACTCAGCTAGAATCTTGAGCCACTTGGCCATATATTGGTTTTGGTATGGCTTGGAGTGTAAATATTTAAGTGGGTCAATATTGGTTATGATATAGGTCTTGTGGTTGAGAAGGTAGTGTAAAATTTTGGTGGCCATGAAGACCATGGATAGGCAAAGTTTCTTGGTATGGGTGTATCGATTCTCATACTCTACAAGCATACATATAATTTAGTAGATGGATTTCTCCTTATGTTGCTCATCTTGATGAGCTAGCATTACCCTTAAGGAGTGGTCAGTGGTGGAGATATAAAGGTAAAAATGTTGATCTTCCTTAGGAGGAATGAGGATGGGTAGAGATATAAAGAAATATTTAAGTGAATCAAAGGCCTTATAATAGTTTTTATTCCATTTAATATATACATCCTTTTTTAGAAGGTAGTGGAAAGGTTGGCATTGATCCAAAAGTTGAGAGATAAAGAAATGAATGGATTGGAACTTCCCCTACAAGCTACAGAGTTGTTTGAGGTGGGTAGGATGAGGCATGTTGAATATTGCTTTGATTTTTGTAGTATCAACATTGATTCCATAAATGGAGATGATATATCCAAGGAGCTTTCCTGATAAGACCCTAAAGATAGACTTCTTGGGATTAAGGTGGACATAGTAATGGATGAGTTGCTCAAAGATAATCTTAAGATTGGACAAATGATCTTTACAACATTTGGATTTTACAAAAAGGTTGTCAACATAGTCTTTGAAAATTTTATGAATAAGGTCATAAAAGATGTAGGTCATAGTATTTTGGTAAGTTGCACTAGTGTTCTTTAGTCCAAAAGGCATGACCTTATATCATAAAGTCCTCCATGGGGTGATAAAGGAAATTTTGTGTTGATCTTCAAGAGCAATTAAGATCTAATTTTAACCTAAGAATCTATCCATAAGAGATAATATCTCATGGCTGGCTATAAGATCAACAAGTTGGTCAATGCTTGACAAAGGAAAGTCATCCTTAGGGAAAGAAAGGTTAAGGTCATGAAAGTATACATACATTTGTAATCCCCCTATAGCTTTGGTGATATGTACAACATTTGAGACCCATTGGGGATAATCAATGGGTTGAATGAAATTGATAGATAAGAGATGTTAAAGATCTTCTTTGATGAGAAGGGCTATGTGAGGGTGCATTCATCAAAGTTTCTACCTAACTAGATTGGCATCATGGTTGGTGACTATGTTGTGGGTAGCAATGGAGGGGCTAATTCTTGGCATGTCACTATAAGACCAATAAAATGATATTATGTGGTCTTGAAAGAAGGAAAGGAAGTCCTAAACATCCTCACAATTTAGTGATTAGCCAATTTTGAAAATGCATGGGCTATCTAAAGTACCCAAGTTAATATCCATAGTGGATTTGTTTAACATCATTGAGGTCTCAAGAGGAAGAGATTTGTGGATAGAGGAATCTTCTACACCAAGATAGGTGACAACAGAATCATCATTCTGACACTGAATGGTATTAATGGTAAGAGAGTCATCTCCTACCATCTTAGGATGGGTTAGAGGATTGGCTATGGTTGCCCCATCCTTTTGATAAGTCAAGGGTTTGATGATGATCATGCTGATGAAAAATATTGAAGGGGGATGATGTCTAAATCCTCATTTTTTGATAGAGAATGGGTTGGTGAGGAAGGGATGTCTTCTTCAATAATGGTGATGGGAGGTGGGTTGGTTTGCTTTTCAAGTGGCATGAAATTATGGCCATGATTTTCATGAGGATTTTGGGTTTTAATTAAAAATAAATCATACATCCCATGTTCATATCAGCCTAGAATAAATCCCTTCCAAACACACCTATAAATATATGTATTGGCAAACTCTATTTTATCTAGGTAGAATAAACCAGAGGTGAATGATCAAGGTGAAAAAGAAGTGGTGGAGTGTTAAGGGGCTTATCAAGTACCCCATAGGTGAAATTGGTTTGAAAATTTGAGGGCCTAAAATGAATAATGGCTCCAATATTAAGGTCATGACCAGGTTGTTGATCAAGATTCCCATACTCTTGAGGAGTAGGAAAAGTGTCTAGTGTCAAAAGGTGATACTCCCCCAACAAAAGATGTTGGAAGGTTGATTCCAAAGGGTCCATTGTGGGGATTTGCATAGAAGGTATAGATAAACTAGTAGATGTTTTATTAGTAGAATAAGATGGGGCATCATATTTCACTTATGGATGATTATTGGATGGAGGAAGGAGAATGTCATTGGGTTGGTACATCATATTGCATGATATAAAAGGACTCAGGTTAGCTTGGATTATAACAACTTAACCTTTGCATTAAAATTTGATGCATTTGTGCAGGGTAGATGGTACACAACCCATGGAATGAATCTAAGGTCATCCCAAAAAAATGTTGTACTAGAACTCTCCTAATACATAGAAGAGATCAAGAAGGGTGCAAGGTACAGGGTCCTAGGTGAATGTGAATGATAATAGTTCCTAAAGTTGTGGCCATGGTATCATTGAATGACCAAAGAATCATTGAGTTTTTTGACATAATTCTCTTGAGTAATTTGAGCTTTTTGTATGCATGGGAGGAGATAATGATGATTCTATCTCCCCCATCAATCATAACCCTCTTGATGTGGGTTTGGTTGATGTACATGGTAATGAAGAGGGGAGGATATGGATCATCTAGATGGATAAAGGGTATTTTTGAATCCTTGAAGGTATCAAGGTTGGAAAGTTGAAGAGATCCAACAAAGGTTTATTAGAGGTTGTGGGTCTTCTGGTTCAACCTATATGGATTACAAATCCTTTATCATCACTTGGTGGTGATGGGGTGAGGTATTAATCAGTTCATACAAACTCATCTTCACCAATTTTTAGTGAATCTATTTCAAAACTACTCATTAGATTGATTCAAAAGGGTTGGATTGAGAGGGACCCAAGATAGACACCTTAAGTTTGGTTAAAGGTAAAGGTGTTTAGTGTTAGCTGGGTGATTGGGTGGTGGAAGAGGGATATGTCTATAGAATATACACCTTTTCCTTTTTCTTATGCTTTGGTTGAGCATATGATCATATGACCACATGGATGGTATGGATTTTATAAAGAGTTAGGATAGAGGGTTGCTTCAGTTCTACTTCACTCTAAGATGAGAGTGGGGGAGTAGGTAAGTATTGGTTGATGGCTCCTAGATTTTGGGTTAGTGGTGGGCCCATAGGAGATTCATCTAATAATAATTCATCCTTTTGATATAGCCAATGGGATAATACTTGGAGAGCTTTATAGTTCTCAATATCTTGCCTAGGTGTCATATGGTATGAACATACTAATTTATCATTATACCAAGATGGTTTAGGACTATGTGGGTCAAATGGTTTGATAAGTAGGATGGTTGAGCAAGACTCAAGAAAAAGTGTTAAAGGTGTGGAGGTCTTAGGTTTAGTAATATAGGTGGAATCCCTTTTGGGAGTGGGTTTGATGATAAGAGGTTTGGGTGAAGGAGTGTTCTTGGTAGATGGTTTTGGTATGGATTGCTTGAAAGAAAAATGTGTTGGGGTAGATGCTTGAGAATTAGGTATTTTAGTTATAGAAGGTTTCATGAAAATAGGTGAGGATGAAATTAGGAGTGATGGTGAAACCAAAGTGGTGGTTGGATCTGGGTCTTGTCTAGGATGGTTAGTTTCCTTGCTAAGGTAGAAGGGTGAGGTCCCAAAATAAAAGGCAAAGTGGAAAGGGGAGGTAAAGTTTTAGTTTGTGGAATCTTGGGTGGTTTTACCTTCTTTTTTGGCTTGGTTTAGGGTTTCATTGATAGTTTTAGTGAAGTTAAGTCCAATTTCAATGGGGGGTGAGTAAGGTTTTATATAGGGAATATGCCAAGGTTTTTGGTATGCTTGGTTGGAATGGTAGGGGTGACTTGGTTATTTTAGGTGGAGTTGATTCAGATGATTTAGCTATGGTTTGATTGGTAGAGGTTTTTAAATCTTTGGCCAGGGTGATGGTGGTTTCAATAGTTGAAATGGAAAGTAGGGATGACAGTGGCATGGTTAGAAGCTCTTGCTTGGTTAAATAAGGAAGCCTGAGATGGTGCCAAAATATGGCATGATCTACGTTGGTTTGAGATAAGTACTTTAATTTTTGAACCAATCTATAGAAGGGATTATAGATAGGTTTGATCCCTTTGATACTGAGCTCAAAGGTCAAACCCATGGGTGGAGAGAGAGAAGTGGTTACCTCATCCTTTTCCTCAATCAAAGGCTCTAAGGTTTGGGAAGATGAGTCTCTTATGGGAGAGCTAGGTAGAGTGATTGATTCCTTAGGGATGCTTTCCAAAGGAAAAATGGATTGTTGTATGATGGAGGAGAAGGACATGTTGGTAATGGTTGCCTCTTTTGGTATGTCTTCCAAAGGAGAGGTTGGTGACTCCACTACCTCGATAAGTGGAGAAAGGGGAGTGTTTGATTCTTTGGTATCATTTTTTGAAGGAATGGAGATTGACTCCACTACCTCAATAAGTGGAGGGGAAGGTAAATTAGTTTAATTAATTACTTCCTCAATAATTATTTGACTAAGAATTGCATTAGTAGTATGGACTTCATGGTTATGAGAGGATTTTTCTCTATTGCTTTCATTATTCATGGAAGGGGCTTGGTTGGAAAATGGCTATCTAAAGATATCAAGTGATTGATTTGGGGGTGCATTGGGGTTATCCAACTCAAACTCCCCATTATTAATGAGATTTTGGATGATTTTATTGAAGGTATTACACCTACTAACCTCATGTCTAATTACATAGTGGAAGGTGCACAATTCATTATCCTTATACCAACCAGATATAAGGCAAGAGGAATCAAATTTTTGTAAAGATTTGATCATTGGAAGTTATATGATATTCACTTTTAAAAAATTCTCTAAGACCAAATCATATGACTCCCCTAGTAGATTAAATTATGTTTTCTTATTGTGGTTTTGGTTTCTAGAGTTTTGATTGGAAGAATTGGAAGATTTGGGCTAGTTAACAACTAGTGGAGGAGTGGTCTTAAGGATAATTGCATTCATGGTTCCCTTATTTTTGGAGTTAGTGTTGGTTTGATTGTAAGGTTTGGGGGAGGGAGTCTCATTTTATTTGAAGGTGGAATTATTGTTTCTCAATTTTAACTTCCCCTCATCAGTGGCTCTATTCTCTAATTTATGTGCCATGGTGAAAGCCTCATCAAAGGTCCTGAAAGTCTAAACCCATAAAGTGGAAGAAATGTGTTTAGCACAAGCCCAAGAAAATATTTTAATCAGTTCAAGCTTGGGTAAAGATAAAAAGAGTGTATGCTTCTCTAATGAGCTAAGAAGTTAGTTATGGACTCATTGTCAAATTGTCTAATGGAGTAGAGATCAGTGATGGAAACCTTCTTAGAGATGTTTATGGAAAAGTGATCTAAGAAATTCTAAGCTAGTTGGGAAAAATAAAAGAGGGAGTGATTTGTAATATCACTATACCAATCTATTGCTAAACCTAATAGAGACATGGGAAAGGTGTGAAGAAATAAAACATCATCATAGGTAATCAAATAGTAAGAATATTAAATGCTCTCAGATGTTGTTGAGGGTCTTGCTTACTTTGAAATTGTAAGTTCCCATTGAGGAGGATAAATTTGAATGGGGATAGATGGATGAATTGGTTCATTGTAAATTTGGTCATAAGATAGGAGGTTATGGGCACCAAAAATAGATGACTCTAAAGTAGTCATTTTGTCCATTAACATTTTGACATGGTCCATTTATGGTTGTCCACCCACATAGTTATAAGGTATATTATGTTGGGTTTAGGTAGGTATAATATACAGTTTGCTAGTGGGGGCTTGAGAGGCTACCACATATTAATATGTGGATATGGTTGGTTGAGATGATGTCACATATGAATATCTGGAGATAGGTGGCTGGGTAGAAGGTAAAGGTACATACCTTTGTGGGTTAGGGATGTATCTCAAGTTTTGTAGAATGGTCACCTATTGGGTGACTGATGTAAGTTGGGTTGGAGATATGGTTGGGTTAGTAGATAGAGGATAGGTGGTAACTTTAGTACTGATGGGTGGAAGGGTAGAAGCTATGGGAACCACCAAGATTTGAAATGGAGGGGAGGTAGGTGGATTAGGAACAAGAGGAATGGTGGTGACACTAGTAGAGGTTACTCCCACAATAAGTGGAGTACCGATGCCTAAAGGTTGGGTTGCTCCTATACGAGAAGGATTATTAGTTGTGGTAAGAGGTGTTTAGGTGTTAGTTAGTTGGGTGGGTTGATTTTAGATGGTGGTATTGGTGGAATTATTGGTAGAATATGATGTCTAGGTGACTAAATTTATGTGGAGATGGTGGTAATAAAACTGTCACCTATGAGGTGGGATGGCATGTTCATAGGATAGGTCAATATGTAAAACCAAAGTAGGGGTACAGTGAGTTATGGTTTTAAGGTAATGTTGGAGGGATATGGGGTTATTATCCAAAAAGGTGGAAAAATATGAATCACCTTAGGAAACCATGCTAAGGATAGTAGGACTTCCATAAGGATGGGGAAAACTCTCTACATCTAAGATGTATTCCATGGATGAGGGAGAAGAAGAAGATGGATAATTAGGAGGTGGATCCTGATTTGCTTGGTTTCTTAGTTGTTACCTAGTTAAAACCATGTAGATAAGGAAAAGAAGAAGATACAAGAAATCTCACAAATCAAATAAAGAGAAGACAAGAAAAAGTCAAGGAAAAAAAACACATACTAAAGCACATTAAATCCTAAGGTTTTTTTAGTCTCTCTTGTGGCTTATGCCTTAAGCTTTAAGAATTGTGTGACTCAACTTAGCTTGTAGAGCGGGTACTAAAAAAGAAGTCTACTATTGGTTTTAGGTTGTGTTTAGGCTCTCAAAGAGATCTGTATTAGAAATAAGTATGTGGTTTGATATTGGGGCCTACCCCCTCACTCCACACATCAAAATGATAAGGGTATCAGGTGTTTAGCTAATATATATTGATTGTTAGAGATTGCACTCATCTAGCAAACTAAGTTAGTTCTCCCCTTGGTGATGAAATCTAAGTAGGATAGCTGAGAAAGGTGACCACCAAGTGATGAAATCTTAGTCAAGCCTTATGTCAATATTTTTATGTTTGATTAAGTGTAAGTGGTTTGGTATTGTGTGTGTGATAAGAGTGACACTATGATTAATTCACTTAATTAATTAAGCTATGTGAGATAAAATAAGCAAGTAAACAATGGATGCAATCAATTTTAATCCCAAAAATGAAATTTTAATTTCATTATATGAGAAGAAAGACAAGAAGAAGAAGAACCTAGATGCAAATATGAACCCAATAAAAGACTTGAGGGTCTAATTCGGCATGCTATAATATTTCACATAAATTTTAATTTATTTTCATTTGAAGAAAGTTGTAAAACTTTAAAAAAGGGTGAGGTTAGTAGAACCTAGATTTGGTTTTGCACTCCATGATCCAGATGATTGTAGATATTCCTCTTTGGCTTAGGAGGAATTACCTACAAATAAGAAATCACTAAAAAGATGGTTGGTTATTTAGATAGTAGGGTGGACTGCCTATCAAGCTAGATCCAAGAAGCATGATATTCTTTGGAGTTTGTCAATCCACACTTTTAAACAATCAAGTTCTAAAAATGAAAGATAAATTGTTTGCATAAATAATAGAAGAAATTGAAATCAACTACAAGTTCTTAAAAGAGATGAATTTGACTAATTATATCAATAAAAAATTGAATATTAATGCCAAATAAATTGGGTATGGTTTATAAAATAGGGTGATGTTCTATGATTAGGTAGAAAGTCAAAAAATGAGATTTGGTTGGGGTTTGATATGTAAAAATAGCTTTCTATTAAAATTGTCACACAGTGACCATTAGTGGTTAGGGTGAGACTGTAGGTGGTTAGGGTGACTATCGATGGTTATGGATATACCGTCAATGGTTAGGATGACCATCGATGGTTACTGTGGGTTCTATTTTAGCTCAATAGGTTGGTTGATGAGGTTGTAGAATGGATTCTAAAAGGTGGGATGGAAGATAAAATAGAGAAACTAATTATTGAATCTGATAAAAGATAGATACTTAGCTTATTATCCTAAAGAATGTGGAGGTAGTTAGCTAAAAAACCTATTGGTGGAGTCTAGAGCAATTTTGGTAGAGTAACAGTGTCTTGGCTATAACTAATGAACTATAGCACCTCAGATCTGTGACTTGGTTTCTAAAAAAAACCTACAAAATAAGTTTTGATACAAGAAGCTATAATAATTATGAATGATCGTTGATGCTTGATCACCCCCTTTTCACCTCCACCTCCTCTCTTTTTATAGAAAGAAATGAGAGGTGAAACAATGAGTTGAAATAAGGTGTCAAGGGGTCATATAATTTTAGTCTTAACATGCATAATTATGTGAGTGGATAAGAATAAAAAATCAAGGTGAATTTGAGCTAGACTTAACCATTAAGGTGGTTAAAGGATGACCATCAGTTTTAGGCCTAACCATTAGTAGTTATGGGTTGACCATTAGTGGTTGATAGGTTAAAGTTAGAATAGTCAAAATTAGTCAATTTGACTTAGGTTTATGGTCAAAATGTTGTGGTATCCTCCCTAGGGGGTCCCAAGGTGGTTTGAGAGTTAGATTGATATTTAGAACCATGGTGTGTGGTTTTATAGTATCTAAAAATGGACCAATCACTTTTCCCCATGGTAATGCCATAGTTTTAAAAACTGCTTATAGGAGAATAATAATTCTTGATAAGATAAGAGCTTGACTTATCAAATTCCCTTTTTTAAGTTGTTCATTTTTCTTAGAGGTTAAGTGAATCCTAGTTGTTCTTTTAACCTTTCTTTGATGTTCAATTCTCAATTTTAAATTATAATGTTCTTTTAACTAATAAAAAGGGTCAACTTCAACTTTTGACTTACTAGCTCTAGTGAATCTCTTTTCTTCTAGTTTATAATAAAATTACTTGTTTTGAGGTGCAATTTGAAGTTGAAGAGCTCTCTGAGTTGGCCTTATTTATTTTAATCTTTATGTATCTATTTCTTCTACTCTTTATGCTAAAATTACTCTATCTTCTTCTTCTAAGATTCTAAAGGCTCTATGAAAATGTGTTGAACTGGTCCTATTATCCCAAGCAAATGTTTTCAAATTTACTAAAATATCTTCTTGAGTTTGCATTATCCAATTGAGATTAGGTTGAAGAAATGGGGCCTACACTCCCTGAATGATCATGAGATGAACCTTCTCTTATTCATTTATTCCTCATAACTATATGGGTAATTTTCCTAGATTATCTCTTAGCTTGAATTCTTGAGTTTATTTCAAATAAATTCTAGGCAATGGCAACATGTGTTTCTTCTATATCCAATTCTTATCTAACGATGTCATATTGAGTATTAATCATTCTACTATCAAAGGAAAATGATTGAATACTTGATGTTAAATCTTATTCCAAAGCTTCATCCTAATTCAAACTAGGTTGATTAGGATTATGAGAACCTGAGATGGTCATGTGATAATTCACTGGTTATGAGCACCCTGATGGTTTATACGGGATCTACATTCTTGAATCCTTTCTATTATGTATACATGATCAATTTATTGATTCAAAGTCACTATCATAATTTATAATTGGATTATAAAAACACTATTAGAGTCCCTAAAAATTTATATTATATTTGATTCAATATCACTTTGTGTTGATTGTTCCCAGTCTAAGTCAAGCTGGTGAAGTGGTCCTTGAGATTATGGTAGAGTCATGTGGACCAAAAAGACAATGTGGGTATCATGAAACTTAAAAAGTGTGTCCCATAGTGGGTGCCAAAAAATTTTGACATTAAAATTTTTTAGGGGAAAACCATTGAATTTACGTCAACAACACAAAGGTGAAAATGTTTAACTTTAGAAACTATTTTTTTCTTTCTTGGAGGAAAATGACTTTGAATTAATTTCTTTAAATTTCCTTTATATTTTTGAATCCTTTGATAATTATGAAAATATTCTCCTAAAAGGATTGACAAAAACTATTTATTATAAATTTTGAATTATTGAAAATTTTGACAACTTTAATTTGCATGGTTCAGGGAAATAGAATTTGAAATTACATGAGAAGGAGAAATGCAAAATGAATTTATAAATTACATATAAATGTAAAACAAATTTACAAATTATATGGAAATGTAAAATGAATTTAAAAATTACATGAAAATACAAAATGAATTTGCAAATTGCATGAATTGCAAAATAAAAAATGCAATTTACATTAAGTGGAAAAAAGATCTTGAAAATTACATAAAGTGGAAAAATAAATTACACCGTAGATAATTTTTTTCACCTTATAGACCATGAATCTTTTTTACATCTAACTCTTGAGTCCTCTCAAAGATTTTAGAATGGTAATATTATTGCATGTGCTAAGCAAGTCAATAATTGATGGTTAATTAAGATAAAACATTCTTCCACATGACTCCCAATAAATATTACAAGGTCTAATTTCAAGAATGAAATAAATGACGTGATAACACTATTGTATAAAATATTTCACATTCCAATATAATAGAGATGAGTACTTCTTTGTATTTTCTATTATAAACAACAAAGGTATTGTTCCTATTCCCACTGAGATTCCTTAATATATCTAAAATATAAATCACAATTCTAAAAGAAATTTTCAACCTAATTTCTTAGTTTGAATAGTTTATAAGTAATATAAATAAACATAAATTACATTAAATTAAGATAAAAAGACATAATCCAAGGAGCTACTAATATAAAGTTTAGAAACACCTCTTAGTATTGATCTTCTTGAAGTAGAATGTTTTATCCTCCTTTACAAAGTTCTTTTAAAATCCTTCTATTTCAAACCTTGAATATGAGAGTGTAAATTTTATTTATAGACTAAAATGGGTGGTTATGGTGTAAAACCACCTATTTTTCATTTTTATAGAGTTGTAAAAAGACCAATAAGAAATTATAACTTAAACTAGTTCAAAATAATTTTGAGCATTTAACACCATTTGAGAAAAGCATTTGGAGTTTTTAAATTACTTACAAAAGTGTTGAGACCAACATCCTCCCATATTTATTTTTTTAAAAGGGGACCCCTATGATTTTTTCTAGAAACTCTATATTCTAGAATAAGTGTGAAAGATTATTTGATCTTGAATTTTAAAAGTAGGTCAATCTTTAAAAAAAACATGAGCTTTGGTGTATCTAATTATGATCATGTTTTATAGATTAATGTAGGTAAATAATCATATTTAAGGTGATTAATTATAGGTTCCATAGAAGAATTTAGGGTTCCCAAATATTAAACCTTGGGGGTTTGAATTAAAACATTCACAAGAAAATCTAGCAAGAAATTTTATACATGATCAAGTTTTAACTTAAAATTCATGCACTTTTATAGATCCAATGCTTTATGCTTATTCACTAGATTTAATCCAAAGGTGAATCAAGTTTTAAGTCTTTTATAATGGCATATAGTTAATTATTTTATCCCTAATAAATATCCAATGACAATCACTTGATCAAAGGTTTTAAATCTAATGGTGCGAGTTAAAGCTGAAGCTATAGGAACTCCTGAAGGCTTTGCACATGGAATTCAATTATTGGATCAATAAATTACATTGTCTTAAATTTGATATGTTCAATAATATTATTTGACATTTTTGAGGATGTATTTGATGTGACCGAACCCATCAAATTTAACCCAGATAATCCTTGAAGCCTTGGGAACTCCTTAGGGATTTACACATGGCATTCAGTTATTGGATTAATAAATTACATTATATTAAATTTGATAGGTTCTCTCCCATCATGTGACATATAAAAGTATGTATTTGAAATGATTTAACCCATAAAATTTAACCCAAAAAATCCCTGAAGCCTTGGGAACTCCTGAGGACTTTACACATGCCATTCAGTTATTGGATCAATAAATTCCATTGTCTTAAATTTGACAGGTTCACTCTCATCATTTGACATCTGTGAGGACGTATTTGATGTGATCAAACCCATAAAATTTAATTTATATAATTTTTAAATCCTAATAAAAGGGGACATTTCTAAAAAACCTTTTAAGAAATTCCTAGCTTTTTACAAAGACAAATCTAGTATATTAAGATCTTAGCCTAACTCATTTTGTGTTTTTTAAACATAAAATTATAAATGACATTTTTAAGCCTAAGATTCATATAATTATGAAACTAATTAAAATGTAAGCATATTTTAGGATCCAAAAATGATCGCTTATTCACTAGATTTGATCCAATGGTGCATCGAGCTCGAAGTCCTTTAAAAAGGCATACAGTTAATGATTGGCCCTAGCCAAGATCCAATGGGGATCATTTGCTCATTGGATTTGATCTAATGGTTCTATGAAGTTGAGGAATTTTTAAAGGCCTTATGGGCTTGACACATGGCATAATTATTGAGCTTAAAGATCAAGAGACTAATGAAATATAAGGACCTAGATTCAGTTTTTCAAATCAAAATAAAGAGGTCTTTTGAAAGCTAACGGCTAGCCTTCAACTAGCATTTATAAAATTTTCCAAAAAAGGCATGGAAACCTTCCATATAATCTCCATGTAGGTATGGAAGATCAAAATGAAATATATCCTATTCTTGATAATGTAAAAGACATGAGAATGAGGTCCCATAAAATTTGAGGCACTTATGAAATTAAGAGTTGGATATTTTTGCCATTAAAGCTAAAACCCTAAACCCTCTATAAAGGACTTAAGTCAATTCAATTGATCACATAGAAATCAAAGTAAGTGAAATTTAAATTAATAGCAAGTGCCTTAGTGATACCTTTATTTTCATCAACTACAATTTAGTGTTATCAATGGTGGCAGGTAAGCAACAGATGAAAATTAAAGCAGATCTTTATCTAACATCAGATGGTGAAGGAAGGGTCTTTAGAGACACAAAGTTAGATTTAACATCCTTGAATGTACATGGAATCATAAATTGGTATAGATTATTATTCTTTATAGAGGAGTTACAACCAATTTCCTAGGAGGAAAAGAGGAATGTTGCGGTGCACCAAAGATATAAAGACCTAATATCAATTCAACTACAGGCCTTCACCATGTAACTACTAAACCAAACGTAATACATTGCATCAACCTTATTGTTCCTATTTTTTTAACTTTAGAATAGATGGAGAATGTATTATTCATGAAGGAAGTATCAATAAATTTGCATGTATAGCTCCCATGGCCTATGAGGCTTACTATAAGCTCCCTTTGCCTCATGTCAATCTCCCTTCCTTGAGAGAATGGAAAATTCCCAAAACCTAGATTTAGTCCTCTCACCTTGGTCAATCTAAGGTTCCCATGTTTTTAAGGCCCCTAATGGTGAGATTCTTATTGCCTAATTCAAGGAGGGTGTTAGGGTAGCTATGACTTTATTAAATAGAGCCTTTAGTGCCTCATCTACAAATTATTTGAGTAAGGTCTAGGTATCTTATGTCCATTGCATGTTGGAGAGGAGATTAACCACTCCCATTAGAGACTTATTAAGTTTTTTCTTGGTCAAACAATTTACAGCCATCAAGAGAAAGACCTCCAAGCAATTATTTATGATTTCTTACCTCTTGGATTCACTCATATCCTCTATTAATTTCCCTGGCATCCGAAATTGGTCCCCTAATGGTAGAACTATCATTTCCCATCATTACTCCTAATTACATATATTTAAATATAGGAATCATATGTAATTCGTATGTGATGGTATCTTCCTAGTCATTTTTGAGGTAATCACTAGTATCCCTATGCCCAAACTTCATCATCTAATCAAAAGACAAGTGGAGACCATGGGGGATGTGAGGTTCTATCTAGATTTCATTGTAATAAGGATAGAAGGAATCATGGTCCAACTATATAGATTCTTATATATGTTCCTAGTAAGCTTGTAGAGCATGAAATTGCTTATTGAATCATCTAGGAAATGGATTAGCACTACAATAGGAATAAGAAGGCTCAAGTTCATCCCTTTCCATTAGATATTAGTAAGATTGTAATCAAGGATTGGAAATAGCTAGATATCATGGTGGTGCATAGGAAATCTTTTGATTTCTAACTAGATGATCTTAAGATGTGGGACCCCAATGATAGAGTGGCTAACCATATTTAGGATAAAAATGTCCCAAAGACTGAGTATAAACATCAACCAGGTGTGGGAGATGGTATTTACACAAAGGCAAGGAACTTTGAAGAATTCCTATCTAGGGTTAAAAACTACAACATCAAATTAGAACATAGGCTAGTTATGGATAATAAGCCCTCAGGAGAAATATGAAAACTACATCTCCTGCATTATCACTTATTGCCAAGACCATCTAGGACTACACATCAAGAGCCACCTATTGGAGGACAATCTTCTAATCTTTAGAAAAGAGAATTGGAAAAGTCTCCATAGGGTGGGCAACCTAAGGATGTAAAAGGAAAAGGTAAAAATGTGATTCAGGAGACCAGCATAAAGCATAGACCTAATGAAGGTCTCCAAATTTAGGCATCCCCACCAAGGCCTTCTTCCCCAGTAGAGGTTATTATCATGATTACTTTGGAAACTAGAGAAATAGTGGAAAGTACCCTTATTAACATCATATTTGCCTATGGTTTTGATAAGGAAGAGGATCCATCTGAGGAATCAAGCAAAGAATTAGTTCCATTAGATAGAGGAAAGAGACAAGTAGAATTGGCCTTAGTTCCTCTGGCTCCAAGAAAAAGGCCTAGGTTAACTTTCACTCACCCTACTAGTGAAATTAACCTCTTCATTGATGAGAATCCTATTTATCAACCAGTTATTCCTAATTGGTTTGTTTATGGGAAATTGCAAAAAAATCAGTCTATTTCTCCTTCACTGGCTTTGACTCGAGTTGACATGGATGTTCAAGATAATGGCAAGCCTTAGATTCAAGATATTATGAACATACAAGTAGACAGAAGCATCTAGATCCTTCACAATAAGGAAATCCAAGGGATTGACACCCCAGGAGCCTTTGGGAGTTCAAATATAGAGATTGTTGAATAGCCATAGGTAAAGGAGTCTGACCCTTAGGTCCTTTTCAATCTAGATACAACAACTCTTGAGAGAGTAGTGACAAAGAAGGTTATTATTGGTACTGAGGAGTTCACTTTTTAGAAGGTGGAACCCTTTGCAGGCTTAACTCCTATCTTAGGATAGGTAGTAATGGAGCATCCTATATTTCAAGAAGATGTGGCTAGTATGGTACTAGCCCAATCAACCATGACCTTAGCTGGAGTTCAACGGATGAAATAGAGGATTCTCAACTTGGAGAAAGAAAAAACAAGATTTAGAAGCTCAAGTCCTCCTTGAAATTCTTGAGGATGTATTTCAAGTACTAAATAAATCTTTGATGGATGTATTTAATAATTTGAAAAGAATCAAGCTTATATTGAGTGATTTAAACCATCAAAATGAGATTACACAAGTCTTGATCACTCAATGGAAAAATTATCGATT
Source organism: Torreya grandis (assembly GCA_037957365.1). Taxonomy (NCBI): domain Eukaryota; kingdom Viridiplantae; phylum Streptophyta; class Pinopsida; order Cupressales; family Taxaceae; genus Torreya; species Torreya grandis. The sequence goes on along the minus strand of JARHVA010003532.1, from coordinate 1,564,698 downwards.
TCAAATGGAGGAGCTCATCAAGGTACATAAGACAAAGTAGGTCTTGGACTTCAAGATTATCAAACTTAGACATCTATACATCTTCATGGTAGTTTTGATGGATAAACAAGAGGATTTGATCACCTAGAGCAATGATGTCAATGACTTCATCAAGAGAGACATAGACTTGTTAACCTAGATTTAGAAACTTCTAGGGAATCTATTAGATAACCCTTCTCAAACCACTACTATAGGCATGATTAGTGATGAAGAATTCAAGAAAAAAAATTGTGCTCACATCTAGTGCATCAGAGACAATAAAGATCATTTAGCCAAGGATAATGAGAAGATCCTTGATATCATTATTTTTTTAGGGAAGTAAATTATAGAAGCAAAATGTATTGAGGAACTTGTATCTTGTGCTAATAATGAATTTTACAAGTTAGTAGATCAAGAAGAGGATTGGCTAATAAAGCCTATAGTGGATTTTGAACCAATCAAGGAGAAATACACCAAGGTGAAAGATTTCCTTAAATAGGGCTAGTTGAAGGGCCCATCAATGAAATTCCTAAAAGAATATTCTTTTTATAAAGTATATGCTATTTTGTTAGCATATACTCTTTCTTGTCAAGTTGACATGTGACCTTCCACATTGTATCTTTATATCAAGGATAGTTGACCTTAGCCACATGTGGATATTTTAAAAGTTAATTGGTTAAATGCCTATGTTTCTTATAAATAGGTAGATAGTTACCATTTGTAAGGGAGAGTTTTTGAGCAATTGTATACTAGGAGCATTTAATACAACTAAGGAATTCTAAAACGATTGTCTCTATAGTTTTGTTGAATGTCCATGCTACCTCTCAATTACAAATAGTCATCTTGAATTTGAATATTTATTCATATTTTAAGTTACATTTTTTGTCATAGGGTTGTTAATTTGTGATAAATACTAAATTTACTATAAATATCTTAATTATACTTCATTTTATTTTCTCTATATTTAGATGTACTTAGGTTATTCAGATCATAATAGCAAATCTTTAAAGTAAATTTGGTTCTTACTTATGATTCATATTTTTCTTTTGAATTTTGCCTGATTTGTGATATAATTGAGCTTATGTTATTTTATAACATAAATTGGTTCAAATGTGCTCAAATAATTAGAATTTTGTCATTATATTTGAGATGAAAACTTGTAATCATGTTTCATTCTTACTTTACCCTTCTCTTTTCTTATTTTTATCAAGATTAACTCTAGCTTAAAGATCATTGTTAATACTCATTTAGTTTAGCTTCTAAGTCATCAGAAACTATTGAATATCTAGATTTAAACCATGGTGGCTCCCAACCACTAAATTAAACAAATTTTGTGGATAGTTTTCATACTCTACTTCTATTCCACCACATACATCATTGAATTTTCATAAACTACAACTCATGCCTTGGATTTTTCAAATCCTAAAATGAATAGTGTTCATCAACACTAAAGAGCACATGTGGTATATTTTTAAGCATCAATAAGTGAAGCTCTGCTAGAACTAGAAAGAGGGATCAGTAAATATACTTAATATCTTTCAGGTGTATTTGATCAAAATTACTCTGCATTTTGCATGATTATGTTTATTTTATCATAAATTATGTAAATATTGGTGACCTTTACAGAAATATGGCTTTTGTTGCTAAGAATTTATTAGTATTTGGAGTTATGACTACTTATTTTGTTCAAAATTGATAAATTTTTGACAATAAGAGGTTTATTTGAGTCATAAGTTGTAAATATTGGTCATCTTTGCATAATTCAGTACATCTTTCAACTTGTTTAGTTAAAGATTGATGTCCTTTGTCCTCTTATGAACATTTTTTTGCAAATTAAGCTTAGTGTACATATTATTTGTCATTATTTGGAAATTAATGTGTTACACCATATTTTAAAGTAGGATCCTGTCATGTCCCCTTTTCAATTGACATGTTCTGAGTTCATGGTTAGCCTATTATGAGACCTTCGTAGGCTAATAAGATGGATAGAGGGTCATAATGGAGCTTGGCTCGACTTTGATTCACAGGATTTCTTCATTTGATTTTCATTCAGGGTATTTCAGACACACTTGGCTTGAGCTCCTACTTTTTAGGGATATTTGATATGCAGCGGAGCGCCTTTATTGTGGCATGGTTATGTGCGGAATCACTCCCTGATTCACTAGCTTCGATCGGTTCGTGGATCCGACATGTATTGAGGGAGATATTAATATTTGATTGATTTAATCAAATATTAATTATTTAGCCTATTTTTAATTAGAAACCCTAATTCTAATTTAAGAAACCCTAATTAGGGCAAGCATATCTTTTGAGGGTATAAGGGTTTCTCATGGAGGCCATTGTTCATTATGCTATTGATTATTTTTTATTGAAAATTGAAGAATTTCTTCTGTGAAGACTGAGCCTAGGGTTCAAGGATTCCATTTGCATTGGAGAACGTTCCCTCTTCAGTGTGTGCAATTAAGAGGCTGTGAAATATCAGCTGATCTATTGCCAAAGTGAGAGATAGCTTCATCAAGAAGTTATCACAGAATTTTAGGTTTGAGAGATAACTTCACACAGAAGTTATCACAGATATTCTAGGTATTTATTGCTTTATGTTTTGATTCAATAAATTATACAGCTAGAGATCTACTGTGCTAGAGACATATATCTTCAGATCAAGGGTTGAAAACTGGGAAGTTGTGCTTAATTTGCGGCCGTATAGAATCCGTACGGGTTCGTACAGATCAGTGCAAAAACCGACCTCGGCAGACAGAGGGTTGCAGTGACCGACATCGGTCGACTGAAGACCGACGTCGGCAGAAATCTGACCGGCAGAGACCGACGTCGGCGATATATCGACCGACGACGACGACTGTGTGTCGACACAGAAGGGCCGAGACTTTCTAGAACTCAATTTGCACTACCAGATTTTCAAAGCCAGGGTTTTCAAGACTGTATTTCATATTTTATATGCATATTAGAGGACTGCAATTGTAATAATTTAGAAGGACAAGTGGTACAATCTGTATTTGTTATTAAGAGACTATATTATTGTGATCTTTCTGAATTTATTCAACAGCGATTATATCTTGGTTCAGATTTTTTGTGTTGCTATATTTCCTGTTTAGAAGGGGATATTACAGTGGTATCAGAGCTTTGGTCTTTGGTATCAGAGTTTTTGTGCAGATAAGAGAGCCCCTAAGTAAGGGACATTACAGTGGTATCAGAGCTTTGGTCTTTGGTATCAGAGTTTTTATGCAGATAAGAGAGCCCCTAAGTAAGGGACATTACAGTGGTATCAGAGCTAAATCCTGCCAGCCTGAGGGTCTATAGATCTTATGCAGCCACAAGAGTTGGGACCACACAGGTATAACACACGCAGCCGAGCCTTGCTTGAAGGTATCCAGTTGTTAGATCAGAGACCGATCAACATGAGTGACAGACGTGAGGGCAGCCCACCCAGGGGCCACAGGTATGATGCTGATCAGGCCACCAGAGAGTTTCAGCGTGTTATGATGACAAGCCAACAGCAGATGGCTCAGACACTACAGGGACTTATGACCATGTTAGAGAGAATGAATGCACCTGATGGACAGAACAGGGACCAAAGAGATGATAGGAGTGCTACGGTTAATCAGAGACCACAACAGACTCACTCCAGAACAGCTGATAGACCTACACGCCCTTCATTTATTCAAGAAGAACCAGAGGTACCAACAGATGAGGAGGCAGGGAATTCTCCATTTGCAGATGTTTACATGGCTGCAAATGATGAGTGGGACTTATTACCTCCTCATATCCAGGAGAGAACAACCTTTGATCATTTTGTCAATTTGAGGAGAGAGCACTATAGATTGGCTAGACAGGACAGGAGACCTAGAGTCCAATTCAGTGAGCTACAGAAGGCTACGGGTAAACTTTCTTTGACTACTTTTGACGGCAGCGGTAAGATGACAGCTCAAGCTTGGGTTCATAAGCTTGACACTTTTTTGGCGTTGAGACCAATGTCAGAGATATATGCCATCAAATACGCCACTTTGCACTTAGATGGAGTAGCACATGATTGGTGGTACCATGGTATGGTAACGCTTCAGCATAATCAAGTGACAGAGTACCAGGACTTTGTGGATAGATTGGTTGAGCGGTTTGACAGGAGAGATCCTGAGGTTTACTTCCGAGATCTGGCACAGTTGAGACAAACAGGTAGCTTAGAGTCCTTCATTGGTGAGTTTCAGAGATTAGCAGTCATGGTACCCAATATTTCAGAGCGTAGATTGGTAGTTCTCTTCATAGAGGGATTGATAGAGCCATTGAGGGGTTGGATCAAAGCCTTTGATCCTCCTTCATTACAGGTAGCTATGAGGAAGGCACGTGATATGGAGATGGCAGCCCCATCCAATAAATTTAACACCAAAGGTACTTCTTCTTCTAGAGACCATAAGCACTCCCACGGGGATACGGAGAGACCGGATTTTAACATAGATAAATCCAGAGTTAAAAATGATTCAAAGGCTAATCCAGCAGCACCACCTTTGGATCGTGAGGTGCTTAATGATCTACGCAGGAAGAAGCTTTGCTTCTACTGCAAAGGACCATATGATATCCATCACGATTGTCCTTTGAGGCCTAAGGGCAAGGCGAATCGTATGATGTGGATATATTATGAGGAGTCAGATTCGGAGGATTCCGAACAGCATAACAGTGCTGAGGGGGTAGAGGCGGAGGCTTCAGGGCCTAATGCAGAGGCAGAGTTAGAGCTTCACCTACAGGAGGCCCGCATATCCAGCATACAGTCGGATGAGTCATTCAGACTCTGTGGAGTTTTGGCAGGGCAGAAGGTTATCACCCTTCTTGATACAGGAGCCACTCACAATTTCATAGATGCTAGATTTGTGGAGAAGCGTGGACTCACTACTGAAGATTTTGAGGGCATCAGAGTTAAGGTAGCCGATGGTCACACTCTTAAGTGTGAGCGTATGATTAGAGACCTCCCATTGCGCTTGAACAACTATGAGTTCAACGCTGATTATTATGTGGTAAACATGGGGGATATAGACTTAGTCTTGGGTATGAAGTGGCTTCATTCATTTGAGGAAGTTACTCTTCGTCTCAAGGACATGGAGGTTCTCTTTAATGTTGATGGAACGACACATATTCTTAAGGCAATACGGGGCAGCAGCTTCAGATATATGTTCTTTCATCGGATGGAGGTACCTATACCACATAACATGATGGAGGGTGATGACGAGAGCACATTGGCACCAACACAGGAGAGCTATGAGGATGAGCTTGGTCTTGAGGTGAGTTCGGTTCAGGAGTTGTCACATGTGGTGAGGACTCAACTTTCTGTTACAGTCGGGACACAGGTTGATGATGATATGACTATGTCTAGCCTTCACAATCCAGTTTTAAATATTATTCAGGTACGGAGTTTGCTTGCAAATTTTCATTTATGGATTGGATGTTGGGATGAACATGGCATGCGGTTCGTGATAATTGACAGTGGTGGAGATCCTAACTACATTTGGGATCCAGGTGGATTGATTGATTTGTCATTCAGTGATTGCTTGAGGGCAAGCAATTTCAGGAGGGGCGGATTGTCATGTCCCCTTTTCAATTGACATGTTCTGAGTTCATGGTTAGCCTATTATGCGACCTTCGTAGGCTAATAAGATGGATAGAGGGTCATAATGGAGCTTGGCTCGACTTTGATTCACAGGATTTCTTCATTTGATTTTCATTCAGGGTATTTCAGACACACTTGGCTTGAGCTCCTACTTTTTAGGGATATTTGATATGCAGTGGAGCGCCTTTATTGTGGCATGGTTATGTGCAGAATCACTCCCTGATTCACTAGCTTCGATCGGTTCGTGGATCCGACATGTATTGAGGGAGATATTAATATTTGATTGATTTAATCAAATATTAATTATTTAGCCTATTTTTAATTAGAAACCCTAATTCTAATTTAAGAAACCCTAATTAGGGCAAGCATATCTTTTGAGGGTATAAGGGTTTCTCATGGAGGCCATTGTTCATTATGCTATTGATTATTTTTTATTGAAAATTGAAGAATTTCTTCTGTGAAGACTGAGCCTAGGGTTCAAGGATTCCATTTGCATTGGAGAACGTTCCCTCTTCAGTGTGTGCAATTAAGAGGCTGTGAAATATCAGCTGATCTATTGCCAAAGTGAGAGATAGCTTCATCAAGAAGTTATCATAGAATTTCAGGTTTGAGAGATAACTTCACACAGAAGTTATCACAGATATTCCAGGTATTTATTGCTTTATGTTTTGATTCAATAAATTATACAGCTAGAGATCTACTGTGCTAGAGACATATATCTTCAGATCAAGGGTTGAAAACAGGGAAGTTGTGCTTAATTTGCGGCCGTATAGAATCCGTACGGGTTCGTACAGATCAGTGCAGAAACTGACCTCGGCAGACAGAGGGTTGCAGTGACCGACATCGGTCGACTGAAGACCGACGTCGGCAGAAATCCGATCGGCAGAGACCGACGTCGGTGATATATCGACCGACGACGGCGACTGTGTGTCGACACAGAAGGGCCGAGACTTTCCAGAACTCAATTTGCACTACCAGATTTTCAAAGCCAGGGTTTTCAAGACTGTATTTCATATTTTATATGCATATTAGAGGACTGCAATTGTAATAATTTAGAAGGACAAGTGGTACAATCTGTATTTGTTATTAAGAGACTATATTATTGTGATCTTTCTAAATTTATTCAACAGCGATTATATCTTGGTTCAGATTTTTTGTGTTGCTATATTTCCTGTTTAGAAGGGGATATTACAGTGGTATCAGAGCTTTGGTCTTTGGTATCAGAGTTTTTGTGCAGATAAGAGAGCCCCTAAGTAAGGGACATTACAATGGTATCAGAGCTTTGGTCTTTGGTATCAGAGTTTTTATGCAGATAAGAGAGCCCCTAAGTAAGGGACATTACAGATCCTTAATCTTCAAGCTGAAATTACCAAGGATTAGGATGATATCACATTCAGAGACTAGAGAACCCTTGCTTGAACTAGAAATCCATAGAAGGACTAGGTAATATAGATTCTAAATCTCTACCATCATCACCTTTGTAAGGGATTCATGTGATTAATATTCATCCAAGCATGGCATGGATTATAAGTTCCCCTATTAATATACCAAGTGTAGTTCATGATTTACCATGTAATCCTAAAAAATATTTTCCAATATTTAGTCCAACTAGTATTACGACTACTGAAGAACATGTTAAATCTTTTAAAGTTGTATTAAGATGATTAAATGTTATTCATGAAGATGTAGCATGTATGTTTTTCCCATTTACATTAAAATATGCTACATATGAATGGTTTCTTAATCTACCTGACAATTATATTATCTCATGGAATAACTTTGATGTTATTTTTATTCATCAATTTGGAAAGATCATAAGCCCTTGTGTCATATATCATCAATTTACAACTATTAAGATAAATACAAGTGAACATATTAGGTCTTTTAATACTAGATTCCAAAATATTTTTAGTCAGATCATGTATCCATATAAACCTAATGAATCTTTAGCTTTGAAGGTTTATAAAGATGTTGTTGACCCCATAACTTTTGTGTTTCTAAAGAGATCCCTTCCACTTATCATCACATTGTCTCAAGCCTATTCTGAAGCAGTGTTTATTAGTGACCAAATTCAACCCCAAGTATAGATGACTTATTCTATCCCAAATTTTAATCCTCAAATGCCAGCATTAAGCCTTTTCCCAAATAATAACCAAAATGCTCCAGCATTAAACCAATACCATGCTTTGAATGTATTGCCTACTAGTCATGCTACCCCTAATCAAAATTTAGGTTTCTTAAGCCATCAAGTTACCAACGGATTTCATGATAAAAACCAAAAAGATTTAGTACCTATCAATGGAATTAACAGTAACCAAGGTTAAAATGTTGAGGTTTTAAAAAATGAGAATGATTCTATATTGAAAATGGTATAGAAGCTTAGTACTAATTTCTTACAATTGCAAAAACAAGTTGGTAATACTAATGACAACTCTAGAAGGAACTTCACTTTCCAAAAGTTCAACAAGCCTGGGAATAGGTTTCAATATGATATTTTCTATAATAACCAAATTAATGAGCCATATTCTATCAAAAGGAACATGGATATAAACCTCATTGATATTGCCTTACCAGATTACTATAGGGTGCATATTACTTCCAAGCATGGTGAGATTGATTGCATTGAGTTTTTTAAAACCTTTGAATCTTTTCAAGAAGAACTTGACACATTTGAAGTGGTTCCAAACAAAGATATTGCTAAAAATTATTTTGAATCTAAACCATCTGACCAAGTGTATATAGTGGAAAATTTTCAATTCCCTTTTCAATAGGATAATGAGCCTAAGAATATTCCTAAAGAGATTCAAGTATTCCAACATTTTTTGAAGACACATTCTCTAAGAAATAGGGAACAAAAACAACCATTGACTACCTCTACCCCTCCTACCAATTATGGAACCCCTCTAGACATTGCATCAAAGAATAGTCTTAAACACCCTAGAGGAATTTCTTCTAAGCTAATTGTTGATCCTCTAAGCAAAACTAGCTACAATATTATGGAGGATATGAAAAAATATTAAATCCAATATAACTCTACATGAGCTAACTTAGATCACAGAACAAAAAGACTTACTCTTGGAATGTTTATCCAAGAAAAGTGGGAAGACCCCTAAGAATGATAGTGCAAATGTAATTATGCAAGTAATCAAAGCAGAGTCTCCACCTTTTTTACTTATAAACAAGATATTTGGGAAGAATATTCATAATTATCTTTTAGATTCTAGAGCATCAACTAACATTATGCTTGTTGGGGTATGTGAACAACTCAAGCTAACTCCAATCAAGTCTGACAGGGTAGTCACTTAATTGGATAAATCTAGAGTTAAGGTTATAGAAGAATTATTGAATGTGCATATATAACTAGATAGTGAACCCAAGGTTTAGCAATTCATTGATATCCAAGTGGTAGAAATGCCTAGTGCTTATAAATTGTTTTTGAGTAGAGAATGGACTAAGGCCTTAAATGGCTATATGTCTACTAATTTCTCATGCTTGTGGCTTCCTTGGAAAGGTGTGACAAATAAAATAAGAGTGGAAATGGAACCTCAAATTAAACGCATGATAATAGAATATAATAATGTTAATGAAAGGGTAAATTTCTTGGATTCTGATTTGGGAGTTTTCACTTTAGAAATTGTAAAAGAACTAGTTTCCAAGAGTTCTCCTCTAATTTTTGGTTGGTAGAAGTTGTATATTGATGGTTATAAGTGCAAATCAAGATAAAGAGTTATTATTATATTGATGGATCCTTTAGAAAAGCAATTTCATGCAGCTTATAAGCTACAATTTCCTTGTACCAATAATTTAGCTAAGTATGAAGCTCTTATACTTGGATTACAGTTTACTATTAAGCACAAAGTTAAGGAAATCCTTATTTATGGAGACTCTAAACTTGTGGTTAAAAAATTGAGTAAATACCAGTGCAAATTATCTTACTTAAAGAGATATAAGTTTAGGGTGTGGGACTTAATCAAATATTTTGATGCCTTCAACATCTTAGTTATTCTAAGAGAAGAAAACAAGGCTGCTAATGAGCTTGCCTCTACTATAGCTAACCTCATGCCTAATAATGGTTCTCAAAGCATCAGTATTGAGATAATACCATGTCTTTTAGTTCCTAACAATGTAAATAATTTCCAAGTTTTCAATGATGATCAATAAATCATATATTTCTTAACCAATTATGGAGCATTTGAATCTCACATTATTGATGAGGTTGATGAAACTTTTCTTGAGAAGGAATTTAATGGTAGAATCATCCAATTAAGTGATAATAAGATACCTAAAGGGATGATTTCATTGGAAAGATTATTTAATCTTGACAAGATTTTTGAAGCAACTAAGCAATAGAAGGTAAATGGTAGAGATTATCATGTGATGAACCTTGGTCCACATGATCAGCCCCAAATGGTGAATATAGGGAAGGCTTGCACTAAAATGGAAAACAAAAAAGCTAGAGAGTTGATTAAAAAATACAAGGATGTAATTGCTTGGTCTTATCAAGATTTTAAAATATTTAACCCAAGGGTCATTACTCATACTATACCTCTTCAAGAAGGTTGAAAACCCTTTAGACTGAAGCAAAGGCCAGTCAACCTTATTTTAAAACCCATGATTTTTAAAGAAGTCAAGAATTTGTTGGATGCAAGGATAGTGTTTCTTATTATACATTCCACTTGGGTAGAAAACTTAGTCCCAATCAGAAAAAAGAATGGAGAAATAAGATTATGCATAGATTTTAGGAATCTAAATAAAGCATCTAAAAAGGATAATTATCCTTTACCTTCTCTGGACTAGGTTATCCAAAATGTTTCAAGATCTTCCATGATGTCCTTTTTGGATGGATTTTTTTGGATATAACCAGGTGCTTGTTGCTCTATAAGATAGGATGAAAATAAATTTTATTACTAAATGGGGAACATATGCTTACAAGAGAATGCCCTTTAGATTAATTAATATAGGGAAAAATTTTCAAAGGACCAAAGACCATGATTTATAAGGTTTTGTAGGAAAGTGTATCATCATATATGGATGATCTTATAGTATTTTATATAAATAGAGAGGAACATTTCATACATTTGAGACAAGTATTTGATAGATGCAAAAAGTATTATGTATCTCTTAATCCTAAGAAAAGTATATTTTGTGTCACTGAAGGAAAATTATTGGGGAATATCATTACCGAATATTGGATGTTTTTATATCCTAATAGATTAGAGGGCATCTCTAAAATTGGGTTGCCCAACAGCTAAAAATAACTTATGTCATTATTTGGCAAGATTAATTTTGTGAGGAAGTTTATTTCAAGCTTCATTGAGATTATTAAACCTTTGAATGATATGCTTAAGAAAGATGTTATAATTTATTGGAATGAATAATCTAAGGACTTCAATAAAATTAAGAAGGAAATCATTGAAGCTCTAGTCCTCATAAGTCTTGATTTCTCAAAATATTTCTATCTATATTCATTTGCTTCTGAGCATACTATGGCTATAGTGTTAACTCTAAAAGTTGATGGGAATGATCATCCCATAGCTTTCATGAGCACCAAATTCAAAAATGTAGAAATTAAGTATTCTATGATTGATAAGCAATCTTATGCATTGGTTTAAAGGTAGTAAAAAATTTAGACATTACCTCCTTATAAATAAGGTACATGTCATATTACCTAATCTAGCTACAAAGCTTATGTTGAGTCAAAATGAGCTTAGAGAAAGAAGAGGTAAGTGGATGAAAATTTTACAATAATATTATATAGAGATGAAAATAGCCAAATTAGTGAAATGTCAAGGTCTAGTTTATATGATCGCTAGTATTGACCCAAAATTCCATGTCATGTAAGTAGATTAATGAAATTTCTAACCTAATGAGTGGTATGACTCTATTATCCATTTACTTGTCAATGGTGTTTGTCCCCCAAGATTTATAAGAGAATAAAAGAGAGCATTGAGTCTAAAAATATCTCATTAGCTCATTAGGAATGGAATCTTGTATAGGAGGAACTTTGATGGAATTTATTTGAGATGTGTGTCCAAGGAAGAAACAACTTATATTATGACTACTTTCCATGAGAAGCTGGGAAGTAGACACCTTTTAGGAAGAACCACATCTCACAAAATTCTTAAGGCTAGATATTATTGGCCCACCCTCTTCAAATATGCTTATAAGCATGTGAGGGAGTGTCATTCATGCCATATTTTTAGCACAAAGGATCCAAAGGCAGCCATGCCTTTACAACCCATGATGGTGGGTAAACCTTTTACACAATGGTTTTTAGACTATGTAGGAGTGATCAACCCTAACTATTTTGAAGGTCATAAGTATGTCATAAATGCTATAGACTATTGAACTACGTGGATTGAGGTAATAGCCACTAAGCAATGCAAAAAAGAAGAGGTGATCAATTTCTTAGAAGAAAATATGTGTACTAGATTTGAAACTCTAGTTTCTTTGGTTTGTGACAATGGATATGCATTCATTTCTATTAAAATGATAGAATGGGATTATGATCAAGGCATTGCAATCAAGTTTTATTCTAATCAATACCCTTAAGGAAATGGTGTTTCTGAATCCACAAACAAAAATCTAATGAAAGCTATCAAGAAATCTACTGAAGATAGACCTATAACATGGCATAAAATTCTTAAGTTTTCATTATGGGTAGATCAAATCAGGATCAAACAAGCTCTCAAGGCTTCACCATTTTTGTTGGCATATGGTCAGGAGCCTATCTTTCCCATAACCTTGAAGTTGGCTATGTTCACATTCATGAAAGAATACATGAAGGACAACCAAGAACTTGTTGATTCTAGGATTTTAAACACCATTCAAATGGAAGATTCTAGAGAAAAGGCATTTATAGACTTCAGCAGACACCAATCAACCATGAAAAGATGGTTTGATAAGACATATAAAGTGAAGGTATTTAGGCAATGAGACTTATTCATTCTTTGGGATAAAGTATTGAAACCTAAAGGTAAACATGGTAAGTTCACCCCTTTATGCATTGGTCCAGACTAAATTGCAAAAATCTTGAGCAACAACACTTTCAAGTTGAAAAATATCAAAGGATCAAATTTTACTTTACCCACCAATGGGTAATACCTCAATCATTACTTTGCTTCTGCTCCATCAAGGGTCTTCATGGAGTAAATGTGTAAGATTGTTAAAGTTAGAATAGGTAATCTAGTTAGTTTCTTTTATTACTATATTTTTTCTTCCTTGTTGGGCTTGTATATATTTGTTTTTATTTTATTACTTGGTAGTGTTCCATGGTTGTGGTAAAGTCTTATGGTTTTTTGTTTTTTTGTTTTAGTTTGGAATTTCTCAAAAGTGTGGGTATAAATCTTACAAAAGTGAACATGGTTGGCAATAAAGCAGTATGAAGCAACTAGGGGTATTGGTACAAATTGGTATAGGAATTTAATGTTATACAAAGATTTAAACCTCATCCTACATCAAAACTTAATTTTAAGAAGAATCATATTTTTACAATGTGAATTTAGTTTATTAACTCATATTCATGCTTGCACTTAAAACACATCCTTATCATGGACTAAAGTTTCAATTAAAGGAGAGTATCCTAATGCTAGAGCATTTGACCAAATCCTTAAAACTAAGTTGTATTGGTTTCCAACCTTTACAAAAAGACCTAGAAAATGTTAAAAAAAAAATCATTGCAAAGTCTATGGATATAAAAGCAAAGGTGATTCAGGTAATCTCCATCGGGGCTATGGATGCCTGACTGGCAGTGGAGAAAGACCTTGAGTGGAATCAAAGGTATCTCTGTCGGGGCTATATATTCCTGGTTAGAAATAGAGCAATGCCTAAGCCTCCCCTAAATTAAGAGTTTTTATTCTTAAAGAATATCTAAAGTGCTAAAAATTAAGTGTAATGTACCAAAAGGATATGAACCTAGACGTTGTTTCTTAAAATTTATGACAAACAGTAAGTGGAATCAAAGCACACACTTCATGTTTATGTTTTAATATCTAAGTTTAAATTTAATACATAATAAACTTGTGTCAACTAAAAGTTGATTCAGAAGAGAGTATATGTCCAAATGGGATATAAAATTCATGTACAAGTTTAAACCAGAGCCCTATGTTCTAACATATTGCTATGTTACCCCTATGAGTCACCATTTGTTGAGACCAACACCCCCCCCCCATCTTTTTTTTTGAAAAATTGACCCCTATGATTATTTCTAGAACCTCTATATTCTGGAATATGTGTGAAAGATTGTTTGATCTTAAATTTTAAAAGCAGGTCAACCTTTAAAAAAGACATGAGCTTTGGTGTATCTGATTATGATCATGTTTTATAAATTAATGTTGCTAAATAATTGTCTTCAAGGTGATTAATTTTAGGTTCCATGAAATAATTTAGGTTTCCCAAATAGTAAACCTTGTGGGTTTGAATTTAAACATTCACATGAAAATCTAGTGGGAAATTTTATGCATGATCAGGTTTTAACTTAAAACTCATGTGCTTTTGTGGATCTAATGCTTTATGCTTGTTTTATAGATTTAATCCAATGGTAATTAAAACTAAAAGTCTTTTATAATGGCATATAGTTAATGATTTGATCCCTAATAAGGATCTAATGGTGATCACTTGATCAAAGGTTTAAAATCTAATGGTGCAAATTAAATATGAAGCTACAGGAACTCCCAAAGGCTTTGCACAGGGCATTTAGTTATTAGATCAATAAATTCCATTGTCTTAAATTTGATAGGTTTTCTCCCATCATTTGACATCTTTTAGGATGCATTTGATGTGATAAAACCCATCAAATTTAACCCAGACAATCCTCGAAACCTTGGCAACTCCTAAGGGCTTTGCATGTGGCATTCATTTATTAGATCAATAAATTCAATTATCTTAAATTTGGCATGTTCTCTCCCATCATTTTATGTCTATGAGGATGTATTTGACATGATTGAACCCATAAAATTTAACCTAGACAATCCTTGAAGCCTTGGGAACCCTTGAGGGCTTTACACATGGCATTCAATTATTGGATCAATAAATTCCATTATCTTAAATTTGACAGGTTCACTCCCATCATTTGATGTTTATGAGAATGTATTTGATATGATCAAACCCATCAAATTTAATTTAGATAATTTTTAAAGGCTAAACTAAGGGGGCATTTCTAAAAAAAACTTTTAAGAAATTCCTAGCTTTTTACAAAGACAAACCTAGTATATAAATATCTTAGCCTAACTCATTTTGTGTATTTTAAACATAAAATTCTAAATGATATTTTTAAGCATAAGATTCATATAATTATGGAAATTGATTAAAAGGTAAGCATCTTATAGGATTAAATGATGATCACTTAATCATTGGATTTGGTCCAATGGTGCATCAAGCTCAAAGTCCTTTAAAAAGGCATACAGTTAATGATTTGGCCTTAGCCAAGATCTAATGGGGATTACTTACTCACTAGATTTGATCCAATGGTGTGACAAAGTTGAGGAATTTTCAAAGGCCTTATGGGCTTGACACATGGCATAATTAGTGAGCTTAAAGATCAAGAGACCAATGAAATGCAAGGACTTGGATTCAGTTTTTCAAATCAAAATAAAGATCACTTTTGAAAGCTAACATCTAGCCTTCAACTAGTATTTATGAAATTTTCCATGAAAGGAATAGAACCCTACCATATAAGCTCCACATAGGTATATAATATCAAAATTAAAGATATCTTATGTTCGATAATATAGAAGACATGAGTATGACTTCCCATCAAATTTGAGGCACGTATGAAATCAAAAGTTGGATATTTTCACCATTAAAGCTAAAACCTTTAACCCTCTATAAATAAGGACTTAATTCAGTTTAATTTATCACATAGTAATCAAAGTAAGTGAGACTTGAATTTAGAGCAAGTGCCTTAGTGAGACCTTTGTTTTCATCAACTACAATTTAGTTTTATCAATGGTGGTGGGCAGGCAATAGATGAGAATTGAAGTGGAGCTTTATCTAACTTCAAATGGTGAAGGAAGGGTTTTTAGAGACACAAAGTTAGATTTAATAGCCTTAAATGTACATGGAATCAAAAATTGGTATGAATTATTCTTCGTTATAGAATATTTGTAACCAATTTCCTATAAAGAAAAGAGGAAATGTATGGTGCACCAAAGATATAAAGACCTAATATCAATTTAACTGATAAGCCTTCACCATGCAGCTGCTAAACTAGAGGTAATGCATTACATCCATTTTTTTGTTCCTATTTTTATTGACTTTAGAATAGATAGAGAATGGATTATTCATGAAGGAAGTATCAATAAATTTGCATGTATAGCTCCCATGGCTTATGAGGCTTGTTATAATCTCCCTTTGCCTCATGTCAATCTCCCTTCCTTAAGGGAATGGATAAATTCCCAAAACCTAGATTCTATCCTCTCACCTTGGTTAATCCAAGGTTCCCATGTTTTTAGGACCCCTAATTGTGAGATTCCTATTGCCCAATTTAGGGAGGGTGTTAGGGTAGCTATGAATTTATTCAATAGATCTTTTGGTGCTTCTTCTACAACTTATTTGAGTAAGGTTTGGGTATCTTATGTCCATTGCATGTTAGAATGGATCTTAACCCCTCCCATTAGAGACTTAATAAGTTTTTTATTGGCCAAAAAATTTATAGTCATCAAGAGAAAGACCTCCAAGAAATTATTTATGATGTCTTACCTCTTGGATTCACTCGTATCCTTTCTTAATTTCCCTGGCATCCAAAATTGGTCCCTTGATGGTAGAACTACCATTTCCCATCATTACTCTAAATTACATATATTCAAATATAGGAATCACATGCAATTCATATGTAATGGTATCTTCTCAGTTATTTTTGAGGTAATAACTAGTATCCCTATGCTCAAGCTTCATTCTCTAATCAAAAGACAAGTGGAGACCATGGGGGATGTGTGGTTCTATCCAGATTGCACTATAATAAGGATAGAAGGAATCATGGTCTAACCATATAGACTGCCTATATATGTTCCCAGTAAGCTTTTAGAGAAATAAATTGCTTATCAAATCATCTAGGGAATGAATTGGCACTACAAGAAGAATAAGAAGGCTCAGGTTTATCCCTTTCCACTGGATATTGGTAGGATTGTAATGAAGGATTGGAAATAACTAGAGATCATGGTGGTGCACAGGAACACTTTTGATTTCCAACTAGATGATCTTAAGATGTGGGACCCCAATGATAGAGTGGCTAACCATATTCATGATAAAATAGTCCCAAATAATGAGTAAAAACATGAACCAGGTGTGGGAGATGGTATTTACACAAAGGCAAGGAACTTTGAAGAAGTCTTGTCTAGGGTTAAAACTAAAACATCAAATTAAAACATAGGTTGGTTAGGGATAATAAGACCTCAAGAGAAATATGGAAACTACATCCCTTAAATTATCACTTGTTTCCAGGACCATCTGGGACTACACATCAAGAGCCACCTATTAGAGGACAATCTTCTAAGTTTTAGCAGAGAGAATTGGCAAAGTCACCCTAGGGTGGGCAACTTGAAGATGTAAAAGAAAAAGGTAAAGATGTGATTTAGGAGTCCAGCATAAAGCATAAACCTAGTGAAGGTCTCTAAATTCAAGCATCCCCACCAAGGCCTTCTTCCCTAGTAGAGGTTATTAGCATGATTGTTTTAGAAATTGGAGAAATAGTGGAAAGTGTCCTTATCAACATCATAGCTACATATGGTTTTGATAAGGAAGAGGATCCATTTGAGGAATCAAGCAAAGAATTAGTTCCATTAGATGGAGGAAAGAGATAGGCAAAATTGGCTTTAGTTCCTTTAGCTCCAAGAAAAAGGCCTAGGTTAAGTTTCACTCACCCTACTAGTGAAATTAACCTCTTTAGTGATGAGAATCCTATTTATGGACCAGCTATTCTTGATTGTTTTATTTATGGGAAGTTACAAAAAATCCCATCTCTTTCTCCTTCACTAGCTTTGACTCAAATTGACATGGATGTTCAGGATAATGTCAAGCCTTGGATTAAGGATATTCTAACAAGACAAGCAAAGAGAATCATGTAGGTCCTTCATAATAAGGAAATCCAAGGGATTGACATCCTAGGAGCCTATGGGAGTTCAAATGTAGAGATTCTTGAACAACCATAGCTAAAGGAGTCTAACCCTTAGGTCCTTTTTAATCAAGATACATCAAATCTTGAGAGAGTAGTGACCAAGAAGGTTATTATTGGTACCAAGGAGTTCACCTTTATGAAGGTGGAACCATTTGTGGGCTTAACTCCTATTCTAGGATAGGCATCAATGGAGCATCCTATATTTTAAGAAGATGTGGCTAGTATGGTACTATCCCAATCAACCATGACCTTAGCTGGAGTTCAAGGGATGAAATAGAGGATTCTCAACTTGGAGAAAAAAAAACAAGATTTAGAAGCTTAAGTCCTTAAAATTCTTGAGGATGTATTTCAAGTACTAAATAAATCTTTGATGGATGCATTTGAGAATTTGAAAATAATCAAGCTTAAATTGAGTGATTTAAATCATCAAAATGAGATTGCACAAGTCTTAATCACTCAATGGCAAAATTCTCGAGTTCAAATGGAGGAGCTCATCAAGGTACATAAGACAAATAAGGCCTTGGACTTTAAGATTATAAAACTTAGACATCTATAAATCTTCATGGTAGTTTTGATGGATAAACAAGAGGATTTGATCACCTAGAACAATGATGTCAATGAATTCATCAAGAGAGACATAGACTTGTTAACCTAGATTGAGAAACTTTTGGGGAATATATGAGATAACCCTTCTCAAACCACTACTATAGGCATGATTAGTGACAAAAAATTCAAGCAAAATGTTGGTGCTCACATCCAAGGCATCAGAGACAATAAAGATCATTTAGCCAAGGACAATGAGAAGATCCTTGATATCATTATTTTTGTAGGGAAACAAATTATAGAAGCACAATGTATTGAGGAACTTGTATCTTGTGTTGATAATGAATTTGACAAGTTAGTAGATCAAGAAGAGGATTGTCTAATGAAGCCTATAGTGGATTTTGAAATAATCAAGGAGAAATACACCAAGGTGAAAGACTTCCTTAAATAGGGCTAGTTAAAGGGCCCACCAATGAAATTCCTAAAAGAACATTCTTTTTTTAAAGTATATGCTAGTTTGTTAGCATATACTCTTTCTTGTCAAGTTAACATGTGACCTTCCACATTGTATCTTTATATCAAGGATAGTTGTCCTTATCCACATGTGGATACTTTGAAAGTTAATTGGTTAAATGCCTATGTTTCTTATAAATAGTTAGATGGTTAGAATTTGTAAGGGATTTTTTTTGAGCAATTGTATACCAGGAGCATTTAATACAACTAAGGAATTCTAAAAATATTATCTGTATAGTTTTGTTGAATGTCCATGCTACTTCTCAATTGTAGATAGTCATCTTGAATTTGAATGATTTTTCTTGTTTTAAGTTACATTCTTTGTCATAGGGTTGTTAATTTTTTCTAAATGCTAAATTTACTATAAATATCTCAAGTATTCTTCATTTTATTTTCTCTGTATTTGGATGTACTTAGGTTTTTCAGATCATAATAGGAAATATTTAAAGTAAATTTGGTTATTACTTATGATTCATATTTTTTCTTTGAATTTTACCTGATTTGTGATATAATTTGAGCTTATGCTATTTTATAACATAAATTGGTTCAAATTTGCTCAAATTAATTAGAATTTTATCATATTATTTTAGATGAAAACTTGCAATCACATTTCTTTCTTACTTTACCCTTCTCTTTTCTTATTTTTATCAAGATTCACTCTAGGTTAAAGATCATTGTTAATACTCATTTATTTTAGCTTCTAAGTCATCAAAAACTATTGAATATATAAAATATTTAAACCCTGGTGGCTCCAAACCCCTAAATCAAACAAATTTTTTGGATAGTTCTCATACTCTGCTTTTATTCCACCATAGACACCATTGAATTGTCACAAACTGCAATTCATGCCTTGTATTTTTCAAATCTTAAAATGAGTAGTATTCATAAGGACTGAAGAGCACCTGTGGTATATTTTGAAGCATCAACAAAAAGTACATTATCAATTTTCACAACATGAAAAAATAAGTTGGCAAAATTATAAAGACAATTTGCAAAACTATAACATACATTTGCAAGGGGAAATATAGGGTGACAATACATGTTAGGTGTAAAATAAACATGAGAAAAAAATTTGGAACATTGAGAACAATATTCAGTCTTATTATTGTTGCATTGAGAACTCTTTCTCTTTTATAAAAGCATCAAATCTTTGGAGGAATTCCTTGATCAAATCTTCATCTAGTCCATCTATATACCTATTAGCGATGTTTGTTGAGTAGTCTAATTCTTTCATTTCCTAATTCTTGATTTGGAGACTATTGATATTCATGTTAAGATTAACAACATCCACTTTATATTTGGATAAGTAGTGAAGTTTCTCATGAACAAATGTAAATATGGGATTGACAATTTCCTAAATTTGCTCTCTAAATTCTTTAATCACAATTTCAATTGAAATCAAATTCTCATCTTGATCTTTGTCATTGATAAAAGGACACTTCAACCTTTTGACCTTAGTGTCAATCTCCATCATCACGTCACTTCCAAGTGAATTTGTATGATTAAATTTTTGAAGGCACTTTTGAAGTGATTGTATCCTAAATTTCATAGCCCAAAGCAATTCAATTTGATAGATGACTTCTTCCTTATTGATGACTCTTTTTTAAATAAGGTTAATCAAGATAAATTTAAAGGAATTAAATTAACTTATGGATGAATTCTTCTCAATTTTATTTTTGTTCTACATACCCACTTTATTCTGTTAGTTATTTACATTATGATTGGATTTTAGAGACCATTGTTGTTGCAGTGAGAATTATTGAGGTTCCTTGATAAAAAAAAAATTCAATCCAATATTTCACTACATTTCCCATTTGACCTACCTCTCTTAATTTCTCCAATGTCTCAGCATGAAAACTTGATAAATTAATTATTGGTTAAATTAGTCTGATTAATCTATGTATCATTGAATTCAATTATTCTACTTTTTCATTTAACTCATCTTTTGTTGCTTTGTCCTTATCCATTTTCTCAATAATGGTGCTAATCATCAACTTTATGTCTCCATTCATTCATTCTCTAGTAGACTTTACCATGTGAACCCTAGATACCTAATAGTCTTCATTTTTAATTTTTGATTTATCCTTTTTGACTACAAGAATTTCCATTTCTGCTTACTTATCTACTTTTTCATTTGTTACCATTCATGAAACTATTCTTTCTTTCTTTGACCTTTTCAAAAAATGGATTGTCAAAGTTACAAAGTCTATCTCCATAGGTTCAACAACTTTTCTTATTTTCTCTACCACTGTGGGTAACCAATCTACAATTTTCATGCTTGAAGAAGGATGTGGGACAGAAGTTGATACTAGTATGACTAGAATAGCTAGAGTAGAAGAAGGTGTTTTCTCAGTTGTGGAACCTTGGAAAGTTGTTTCTACTTTTTCCTATTTGTTAATTGTGTCAATTGGACTTCTCAAAGAGGAGACAATAGGTAATTCAAGATTTGAGGGAGAAGATAAAAAATCAATGATCTCTTGCAATAGGAAAGTGGATGGCATAGGAAACAAAATATCATTTGAAGAAATAAATTATTGGGTCATATTATCTACAAGTTCTTGAGAATGTGGGAAAATATCAATATGAATTTCTTGAGGAATTGAAATACTAAGAGAATAGGAGATATTTTCACCTAACCTCTTTATTTTGAGCTTGAGAATTTTTCATCGTGGAATATATTGTTAAATAGCTTTTGGTCTTTGTGATTATTCTATCATTAGGGTTTCTTCACTTGGACTTGATTCATCTATTTTCTCTGATCCATCATGTTTTTTATAGAATCCAAAAAAATCATCCTCCCTAGGAGGTGTATGTAAATAAACATTTCCAACATCCACTCCTTTGTTACTCAACCACTTAAGAGTTTTGTCAAGTAGTGCTCTTGTTCTACTTCTAAGAGAAATATATTCCCTCTTATTCCATCAATTCCCACTTATCACTAACATATCGTAAAAGCAAATAAGGATCAACCTCATAGCCATTGATTCTTAAGAAACTAAAATTTGGGAACTATATGAACCAAGTTCCCCATCTGGATATCTCTTTGGTGATCACTACTAATATCTTCATGTTAAAAAAGCTCTTTTTCAAACAACTAAATGATGAAATGAACAAAAAAATCATTCACCCTTTTGAAATGATGGGTGTTTTCCTTCAATTCCAATTGGGGATATAAGTCATATACCATTATCTTTATAAAATCATTTGTTATATGTAATCCATCAAAATATCTTCAGTTCACCATAGTATAAATGAGTTATGAAGTCATATAAAAACATGACGTGACTTTCACTTCCATTAGTTATTTTTGAGTTGTATCACTGATCAACTATCCCCAATTGATATATTATTTGTTCTTGAGAATGATTCAAATGAATCTATACATCCATGTCTAAAAATTCTTCATTGTTTGGCTTTCCACTATTCTATGCAATAGAGTTATCATGTCATTTTTTCATTCTTAAAATCTAAATGTGCAATATTTTTTGGGAGTCATGTGGAATAATGTTTTAGCTTGGTCAACCATCAATTATTGACTTTATTAACACACACAATACTATTTTCATCCCAAAATCTTTGAGAGGACTTAGGAGTTAGATGTACAAAATATTTGTGATCTAGAAGGTGAAAACATTATCTATGTTTAGGAATAAAACTCGCTACCAATTCACCCTATGAATCTCTCACTTCCCTCATCTTTGAGTTTTATTTATTTATCATGACCAAGAATAAATCATAATATTATACTAAAATTATGAATGCTACTACTTACACCAATCCACTGTTAAAAATGAATTGACCAAAGTCATTTTTATGCACTGCATTCATCCTCTCCCAGAACTCATCTAAGTTGATGTGACCTAGATCAGTATCTATGATATTTTATACATTGGAATACAATGTTGAGAGATTTTTCATGCCCTAAAATTGATATTTCATAGTTTCTTTGTCTTTGCTTAGAATTACCTTTTCTAGAGTAGAGGATGAAGACATTAAATTTTACAAAAAAACAAATAATTGGGAGATGTTTGCACAATAACTTTTTATTTATAAAATTTGAAAAATTAAATAACTTAAATTCAAAATAAGTTACTGAAATGTACCATAAGGTCGCACTCACAATTTTATCCATGCAAATTGCTCCAGTGTTTTTTCAATACCACCTGATAAATTCCAATTTCTCATTCAATTATTTTTTTGAATGCAATTGTTCCTATTCAATCACCTTATAGTGTTATTTGATAAACTGTCCTAACAAATGGAAATGAATTGAAAAGAATCTTTACAATTTTAATTTTCAATTTTACAAGTTTATTATTTGTACCTAATTTAGCCCAAAACATCAAAAATCAATTACCAATTAATTTTTCAAAAATTTAAACCTCTTTAGATCACCAAATAAATATGAATTTTTTATTTTCTAGGTGAAAATAATTAAATACCAATTTTTTTTTGAAAAAAACCCATAAAATATCATTTTTTATTTTAGCAACTCTAATTTTCTTTCATGGAGACAAATGACTGTAACTTCATTTTCTACCTTCCCAAGTGAGTTGTATAACTTACTTTAAGTTGTGAGAAAATGTATTACAAAGTATAATCTTTTTTGTTATACAAAACTCTTCTATATAGGTTGTACAATCCTTTTATGTAGGTCAAATAAACTAACATCCACCAAAATTGATCCCTTCAAAATTTGCATACATCCACATCTTGCTTTTCTACTTGGTTGTACGTCTAGTGTAGGTTCAAAGAAACCACAAAAATAATATATTTATTAAAAAATTACCTCCTTTGGGTATATGGCTAGTGTTACATTAACCGTATAGTTCCATTGTGTTCTAAAAATAGCCATAAAATTATTTATTTCTAGACTTTCCTTTTTAATGTAGTTTGTACATCACTTATGTAGAAGAAATAGGAAAAAAAAAGAAAAATATAAATAAAATATTACACTTTCACCCTTAAATGTGAGTTTTATATTTAGACATATGGTGACTGTACAAATCCTCTTTTGATTTAAAACAATCAAAATTATTCTTTGTCACTTTTTTGGCTTTTTGGCACAAGTTGTACAGCTTATTCTATGCTACAAAATAAGCAAAGTCTAATTTTTAAATATCTATCCTATTCCCCCTTGGCTAGGCATTGTATGATATTTTTGATAGGTGAAAATTATTAACATTTGATTTGAAATTTGTCTTTTTGGCTTTGTAAACACTTTTATTTTTCTTAGGGCACCATACCTAGTCTGAACAAACAAAAACAATTAAAATTTCTTTTTTTTTTAATTTTAACACCTTCATTTATTTTTATTAGTGATGCACTTATCTTGGAAAGAGAAAATAAGAAAATGAATTCAAAACCCTTGCCTGCTCACTTAGTGGATTCTTGCTTGGTAATCAAGAAGAAATAAAAATTTGACTTTCTGTGTAATTCTACTTTGAAAATTATTTCCAAATCTTGAGCATGCAAGTTTAATAAGTCTTATTAGGAGGAAATAAAATTTTGATTTAATATAACCCAATAAAATAACAAAACTTGCATAATCAAGGGAAGAATTAAATGTGGTTGCATACAAGTTGAAGGAGTGTTAAATTTCCAATGACAATTTGCATAGAATGAAAAGGGAAATTGTAACATGGAGGTTTGCATTTACACGACTCATATAAGTGTAATTTTTATTTACACGATTTGGGGAAGTGAAACTTTAATTTTCATGGTTCGGGGAAATATATTTTGAAATTACACAAGAAGGGGAAATGTAATAATAATTTGCAAATTGCATAGAAATGCAAAATAAATTTTTAAATTGCATAGAAAGGCAAAATAAATTTACAAATTACACAGAAATGAAAAATTAATTTACAAGTTTCATGAATTGCAAAATAAAAAATGCAAATTACACTGAGAAAAAAATGAACTTACAAATTAGACAAAGTGAAAAAATAAATTTGCAAATTGCATGACTTAGAAAAATGTCAGGGCATTTAGCATAACTTAGGGAAAACCAAAAACATTTGCATGGTTTATAAAAAAATGATTTATTTTTTGCAATTTGCGATAAAAATTTAATGGCGCTATACACAAGAGCTCCCAAGCATTATTGCATTGTTCATAAAAATAAATTTGTGGTCTACAGTTTAATTTTTTATTGATTAATCTATTAATATCAATAATTGATTAATTTACATATTTTCCACATTCAAAATTTTTAACCCTAAACTTCAAAATTAGTGATTTTTTAAAATTTTATCTAAAACCACCTATTTTGCCTTTTTACAGAGTTTCAAAAATACCAACAAGCAATGAGAACTTGAAATGGTGCAAAAATGTTTTGAGCATTTAGCACCATTTGATAAAAACATTTTGAGTTTTTACACTGCTTACAAGGCATATTATATATTTGCACAACTTGAAGAAGCAAGTTGTTAAAATTATAAATACAATCTAAAAAATGAAAACATACATTTGCAAGGGAAAATATAGTGTGGCAATACAATTTAGGTATAAAATAAATAAAAGAAGAAAATCTTGGAATGTTGAGAATAATCTTTAATCTTCTTGTTATTTCATTGACAACTCTTTCCCTTTCAAAAAATCATCAAATCTTTGGAGGAATTCCCTTATCAAATATTCATCCAGCCTATCTATATACCCATATTGAAAACCAAAAAGTTGTTAAGGGGATAAATCATCAAATTTTCATCAACATCACAAAAATTGTTGGAATGAAAATTTGTCACAGGGATAAATCATTGAATTTATGTCAATAACAGAGGGAATAAAATCCCTCTCCTAATAGAATGCAGGAGCTGCCTTTATTGAAAACTAAACATAAACTATATGCAAATAAAAATTGTAAATTATGGGGTGGTACTTTTAACCTAAAAGTATGAGAAGGATTTTTTAGAAAGAAATGTATAGAAAAAGAAAGGAAAGAAAGGAATATTTTTAGATGATAAATTTTTTGAGTTAAACACTGAAGCTTGATTAATACATTAGAGGGAAAACTAATATTGAGGAGGATATCTCTCTCATTTAATGGGTATAAAATGCATATTTATATTCTTAAGAATATGAAACATACACTAGAAAAACTACTTGGCTAAGATAAAAAAGTTGAGTAATTATCTATTAAAAATAACAAAGGTATCATGCCTATTCCCACTGAGATTCCTTAATATAATTAAAATATAAATCACAATTCTAAATTAAATTTTCAACCTAATTTTTTGGTCTCAATAGTTTATAAGTAATAGTAATAGCAATAGCAATAAAGATCAATTATGTTGAATTAAGTGAAAAAGACATAATCCAAGGAGTTGTTAATACAAAGTTTAGAAACCCCTCTTAATATTGATGTTCTTGAAGTAGAATGTTCTATCTTCTTTTATAAAGTTTTTCCAAAACCCTTTTATTTTGAACCTTAATGATGAGAGTCTAACTTGTATTTATAGGCTAAAATTGGTGTTTTTGTAACTTGTATTTATAGCCTTTTTATAGAGTTACAAAAATACCAATAAGAAATTACAACTTGAAATGGTGCAAAAATGTTTTAAGCATTTAGCACAACTTGAGAAAAACATTTGGAGTTTTTACACTACTTGAAAAAGCACATTATCAATTTGCATAGCTTGAAAAATCAAGTTGTCAAAATTACAAAGATAATTTTCAAAATGACAAAATACATTTACAAAGAGAAATATAGTGTGACAATAAAATTTAGGCGTAACATAAACATGATAATAAAATAATGGAACACTGAGAATAATCTTCAATCTTCTTATTGCTTCATTGACAACTCTTTCCTTTTAAAAAAATCATCAAATATTTGGAGGAATGAACTTATCAAATTTTCATTTGGTCCATCTATATACCTATAAGTGATATCCACCAAGTAGTCTAATTCTATCATTTCATGAAGCTTACTTTTGAGACTATTTATCTTCTTGTTAAGATTATCAACATCCACTTGGTATTTGGCTAACTGGTGAAGTTTCTCATGACCAAATGTAGGTATGGGATTGATATTTTCCTGAATTTGATCTCTAAATTCTTCAATCATAGTTTCAATAGCAATTAGATTCCCATATTTATCTTTATCATTGACAAAAGGACACTTCAACCTTTTGAGTTAGTGTCAATATCTATCATCATGTCTCTTCCAAGTAACTTTGCACTATTTAATTTATGAAGGTACTCTTGAAGTGATTAGATCCTAAATTTCATAGCCTAGAATAATTCAATTTGATAGACAAATTATTCCTTATTGATGACTCATTTTTAAATAAGGTCAATAGAGGGAAATTTTTAGAATTCAATTAACTTGGGGAGGAACTCTTCCCCATTCTATTTTTATTTTGCATACCCACTTTCCTTTGTTGTTAGCTATTCACATTGGGACAAGATTTTAGAGACCTTTGTTGCTCTAGCAATAATTATTGAGGTTCCTTGATCATTAATCTTTTCAATCCAATATTTCACTACATTTCCCATTTAACCTATCTCTCTTACTTTCTCCAATGTCTCATCATGAATACTTTATGAGGTAATTACTAGTTGAATTGGTTTGATTAATTTATGTATCACTGAATTCAACTATTCTACTTTTTTCTTTAACTCATATTTCATTACTTTGTCCTTATCCATTTTCTCAAAAATGGTAAAAATAACCATCTATGCATCTCCCTTCATTCCTTCTCTAGTAGACTTTCCCAAATGAACCCTAGATACCTGATATTCTTCAATTTTGATTTTTGATTTATCCTTTTTGATTGTAAGAATTACCACTTCTGGATACTTCTCTCTTTTTTCATTTTTTACCATTCATGAAACTTCTCTCACTTTCTTTTACCTTTTCAAAAAAGGGATTGTCAAAGTCCCAAATTTTATCTCCTAAGTTTCAACAACTTTTCTTATTTTTTTACCACCATGGACAACCAATCTAAAGTTGTTATGCTTAAAGAATGATGTGGGGTAGAAGTTGAGACTAGTGGGACAATCATAGATAGAGTAGAAGAAGGTGTTTTGTCAGTTGTGTCACCTTATAAATATGTTTATACTTATCCCTCTTTGATAATTGTATCAACCAAAGTTCTCAGAGAGGAAACAATAGGCAATTTAGGATTTGAGGTAAAAGATGAAGAAACATGAGTGATCTCTTATAGTGGGAAAGTAGATGACATAGGAAACAACATATCATTTGAAGAAATAAATTGTTGGGCCATATTATCTACAAGTTATTAATAATGTGAGAAACTATCAACAATAATTTATTGAGGAATTGAAAGACTAGGAGAAGAGGAGACATTTTCACCTAACCTCTTTATTTTGAGCTTGAGAATTTTTTGTGGTGGAACATCTTGTTGAATAGATTTTGGTCCTTGTGATTCTTCCATCATTAGTGGTTCTTCACTCAAACCTACTTCATTTATTTTCTTTTATCCATAATGTGTTTGGTATAATCCACCAAATTCATCCTCCCTAGGAGGTGTAAGGAAATCAACATTTCCAACATCTAATCCTTTGTTACTCAACCACTTAAGAGTTCTATCAAGTACTACTCTTTTTATACTTTTGAGAGAAGTATATTCCCTCTTATCCCAATGAAATATAGGTAGTGGATTCATTATGATGTTTTATTTTTAAAAGATAGGATCCAATGTAACTTCATCATCCACCAACTTTTTTGTCACTTTCATTGTACCATTTTTAACTATTTACATCATGGTAAACCATGAATAGTCTCTAAACCTTACTACTTTCTCATCATTTTAGTCCATCCAATAATATTCAAAATGCGAGAGATGTTGGTATGAAGGTCTAAGATTATGTTAAATCAAGTCCCTAATGTCAAATGCAAACCTGCTCTTAAAAATCCTAAGATTATTATGAGACATATATTATTCAATTGTCTTGGATTAAATTAGTGATGGAAAAGTATAAATTCCAATTGAGATTGGAAATTTTACTTTTACCTATGTCAACCTATTAAAAACTTATGTGTTATTAATAGTTGCATCACCATTTCCATCAACTCCCAATTATCACTAACATATCATGAAATCATATACGGATAAACCTTATAGCCACTAATTCTCAAATAACAGAAAGTTGGGAACCATATGAACCAATCTCTCCATCTAGCTATCTCTCTGGTGGTCACTACTAATATTGGCATGTTGAAAAATTACTTTTCAAACAAATAAATGACAAAATGAACAAAAAAATCATTCACCCTTTTGAAATGATAGGTGTTTTCCTTCAAATCCTATTGGTGATAGAATTTATGTACCATTATCTTCCTAAAATATACTGTATGTAATCCATCAAAATATATTTGGCTCACCATAATGTAAATGAGATATGAAGTCCTATAAGTCATTTACATGACTTTCACTTCCATTAGTTATTTGTTAATTTCATCATTGATCAACTATCCTTAATTGATATATTGCTTGTTCCCAAGAATGATCCAAATGAATATGAATATTCATGTCTAAAAGTTCTTCACTATTTATCTTCCCACTATTTTATGTAATAGTGTTAACATGTCATTTATTTCATTCTTGAAATTAAACCTTGTAATATTTTTTTTGAGTCATGTGGAATAATGTTTTGGCTTAGTCAACCATCCATTATTGACTTGTTTAGCACATGAAATACTATTATCATCCCAAAATCATTGAGATGACTCAAGAGTCATCTATACAAAAGATTCATAATCTAGAAGGTGAAAAATAGTATCTATGTGTTTAGGAAATAAAATCATTACCAATTTACCCTATGAATCTCTCACTTCCCTCATCTCTAAGTTATATTTAATTACCATGACAAAGATTAACTTAGGAGACTATGCTGAATTCTGTAATACTACTGCTTGTGCCAATCCACTACCAAAAATGCTTTGACCAAAGCCATTTTTATGCATTGTGTTCATCCTCTCCTAAAACTCATCTAAGTCAATGTGACTTAGATTAGTATTTGTGATAGTTTTTACATTGGAATTCAATGGCAAGAGAGGTGTCACGCCCTAAAATTGATATTTCATGGTTTTTTTGTCTTTACTTGGAATTACCTTTTATAGAGTAGAGGACA
Organism: Torreya grandis; assembly: GCA_037957365.1. Taxonomy (NCBI): domain Eukaryota; kingdom Viridiplantae; phylum Streptophyta; class Pinopsida; order Cupressales; family Taxaceae; genus Torreya; species Torreya grandis. Next base: position 1,534,801 of record JARHVA010003532.1, on the reverse strand, counting down.
AAGAAATTAACTTTTATAATAAAATTGACAATTGGGAGATGTCTACACAATAAATCCTTATTTGAAAAAATTGACAAAATTAAATAACTTAAACTCAAAATAAGTTATTTAAATGTACTAGAAGACCATATTCACAAGTTTATCCATGTAAATTACTTTAGTGTTTTTTAAATTCCACTTGATGAATTCTAATTTTTCACTCAAATACCATTTTGAATGCAATTGTTCCTATTCAATCACCTTATAATTCTATTTGATAAATTTTATTGACAAATGGAAATGAATTTAAAAGAATTTTTGCAAATTTTGTTTCAATTTTATAAGTTTATCATTTATTCCTGATTTGGCTGAAAACATCAAAAATCAATTACCAATTGATTCTTCAAAAATTCAAACTTCTTGAGCTCACCAAATAAATATGGCTTTTTAATTTTCTAGGAGAAAATAATTTAAACCTCAATTCTTATTTTATTAAAATCAAAACCTCATAAAAATATCATTTTTTATTTTAGCAACTCTGATTTTCTTTTTTGGAGGCAAATGACCTTGACTTCATTTCCACTTTCCCACATGAGTCGTATGACTTAGATTCAACTGTGAGAAAATGTAAAACAAAATATGATCTTTTTTATTATGCAAAAATATTTTATTTAGAGTTTTAAAATGCTTTTATATAGGTCAAAGGAGTTAATATCTACTAAAATTGATCCCTTCAAAATATACATGCATCCACTTCTTGCTCTTTGACTTGGTCATATGGCTGGTATAGGTTCAAAGAAACCACAAACTATATATATATATATATATATATATATATATATATATATATATATATATATATATATATATATATATATATATATATATATATATATATATATATAGTTTGTGGTTTCTTTGAACCTATACCAGCCATATGACCAAGTCAAAGAGCAAGAAGTGGATGCATGTATATTTTGAAGGGATCAATTTTAGTAGATATATATATATATATATATATATATATATATATATATATATATATATATATATATATATATATATATATATATATATATATATATATAAAACTACCTCCTTTGGGCATACAATTGGATGTACAATGACCTTACAATTCTATTGTGTTCTAATAATAGCCAAAAAATGTTTATTTCTAGACTTTCTTTTTTAATGCACATCATATGATGCTTATGTAGAAGAAATAGGAAAAAAAAGAAGAAAAATTTAAATGAAAACCTGTACTTTCACCCTTCCATGTGAGTTTTATGGTTGGTCTTACAATGACCGTATAGTTCCTCTTTTGCCTTAAAACTATCAAAAATTATCCTTTGTCAATTTTTTTCCTTTTTGGTGCAACTCATACAACTTATTCTTGGCTATAAAAATAAGCAAAGTTTGATTTTTGAATATCTACCTTATTCCCCCTTAGATGGGCATTGTATGATCTTTTTGATAGGTTAATATTATTAACATTTGATTTTTAATTTGTATTTTTGGATTTGTAAACTCTTTTCTTTTACTTGGGGTGCCATACCTGGTTTAATCAAATAAAAACAATTAAAATTGCCTCTTTTAAGATTTTACCACCTTCATTTCTTTTTCCCTGGGGTGCACTTATCTTGGAAAGATAAAAAAAGAGAATGAATTCAAAACCCTTTCCCAATTGCTTATTGGATTCTTGCTTGGTAATCAAGAAGAAATAAAAATTTGACTTTTTATGTAATTCCACTTTGAAAAATATTGCCAAAGCTTGAGAATGCAAGTTGAAGAAGTCTTCTTAGAAGGAAAGAAACTTTTGATTTAACATAACCCAAGAAAATAATAGAACTTAAAAAATCAAGGGAAGAAGTAAAGGTAATTGCATGAAAGTTAAAAGAGTGTTAAATTTTAAATGGGAATTTGCATGAAATGAAAAGGGAAATTACAATGTGTAGGTTTACATTTACATGACTCAGAGAAGTGTAATTTTGATTTGCATGATGTAGAAAAGCGTAACTTTAATTTACATGGTTTGAGAAAGTAAAATTTGAAATTGAAAGGGAAGGGGAAATGTAAAATGAATTTTTAAATTACACGAAAATGCAAAACAAATTTGTAAATTACATGAAAATACAAAATAAATTTATAAATTGCACAAAAATGTAAAACTAATTTACAAATTACACAAAAATGCAAAACAAATTTGAAAATTGCATAAATTTCAAAATAGAAAATGCAAATTACACTAAACAAAAAAATGAAATTACAAATTACACAAAGTGAAAAAATAAATTTGAAAATTACACAACTTGGAAAAATATTGGGACATTTAGCACAACTTGGGGAAAATTGAAAAACATTTGCATGTCTTATAAAAGAAGAATAGGTTTTTTTAATTTACAAGAAAAAACTAATGGCTTTTTACATGGGATCTCATAAGTGTTATTGCATTGTTTAGAAAAAACAAAGTTTTGGTATACAATTTATTTTTTTGTTAATTAATCAATTAATATTAATAATTGATTAGTTTACATATTTTCCACGTTTATAATTTTTGAACCCCAAACTTCAAAATTAGTGTTTTAAATCATGTTTATCACAAATTTTTATTTTTTTATAAAAATTATGACAATATCTGGCTCTAACTGGAATTTCAAAATGCAAGGAATGAAAATAAATTTGGTTCTTTGATTTTGTAGGCTGATAATTTATCCATTGGTTAATGGAGTCTTTATTAACAACTTTGATCAACTTGATAAATAATTTATCTTCAATAAAAGGATGGATCCTCAAAACCATCAAAATATTGTCATATATTAAAATATAGTGTATGTGAGGTTCAGGTACTCATTCTAATGGGTGTTATCACATATCCAAAAGGATAGTTTATGTGAGTATTAGGTACGTAGCTTGATAGGTTTTATCACATATATAAAAGGATAGTGTATACAAGGGTATTTTTGTTATGTGTTTTTACACAAATTAAAATGCAAAGAGAGAAGTGTCTCTTATGTTCTTATGATTAAATTTGTGAATAAAAACTTGACCAAGGATTAGGCTAAGTGACCATGACATTATCATTTATACAAGACTATCATTTGGAATGATTTAATTCAAGGTGAACCATCATTTGAAATGAGAAAAGTTCAGGGGTGAATAGGTATATACATGTAGTAACAACTTGTTGAGTTACATATTTATTAACCAGATTGATTAGGTGAAATGGAAAGGATTATTAAGATAGAAACTCACAATGGGATGGAAAAACAAAGAGGGACAAAATGGGAAAATAAAGAACACAATGACACAATTTAAAAAGAAAGACCATAAAATAATCACAACCAAAATTGTATTTACACACACACACACACACACACACACACACACACACACACACACACACACACACACACACACACACACACACACACACACACACACACACACACACACATAAGAGGACCACCTAGTTCTCACTAGAAATAGTGTTTAAGATATTTTCCACTAACGGGTTATAATAGATGAGTTACATCATGGTATGTTAGATAGAAATTATTATTTTCATAGAAGTGTTTGACCTTAAATGACCCCATCCAAAGCAAATAAAATTTCCTTTTACTTCCTTTTGGTTCTCTACGACTATCCTAAAGTAGGACCAAATCCCCTACTTAGAATTCTCTTTTCTTTGTCTTTTCTTCAAATATAAATTTAACATAATCTTGATGTTATATAATTATATCAATCACTTGTTTCCTTTTTTATTCTAGTTTTTGTCGGTATAAAATTATTTTATTTAGTGGGATTTTAAAATTTAGATTCTCAACAGGTCTTGATAAGTGTAAGGTAGGTAACTTTAGAGTTATGATAATCATAGCATTTATTCCATATAGAAACTAGAATGGGGGCATACCAATGTCCTTTTTAGGTGTTACACGATCTTCCCAAAGATCATAATATATATTTTTATGCCAATTTTTTTATTTCTCATCAACTACTTTGTGCATGATCATGAATAGGTTCTTATTGATTAACTCATCTTGACCATTACTTATGGATGATAGTTTGATGAATGAGCCAATGAAATTCCATGCCTATTAAAAAATGCAATCATGTCTAAAGAATAAAAGTTAGAGGATTTATTTGTAATAATCCATTGTGGGATTCCATATTATACTAAGATATTTTCTTTGATGAAGTTACAAATAACTTTTGAAGTTTTCTACTGAACAAGAATCACCTCTACTCATTTAGTGAAGTAATTTATTGCTATAATAATGTGAGTGTGACCTACACTTGAATGAGGGTTCAACGTTCTAATTAAATATAGTCCCAATTCTTGAAAATTTTCTCCAAATATCACCATTTGAAGAGGAAGTGTTACCAATCTAGGTTTGCCTACAAATTGTTGATATGCTTCACACTTTCTCATCCATTCATACAAATCCTTGAAAAGAGTTGGATGATAGTAATGGGCTCTAAGAATTTTATATGTTGTTACCCTAGTAAAAAAGTTATCTCCATAGGCTTGGTCATGAAAAGCTTACAATAACTTTTTATGTTGTTCTTTATCAACACATCTTAAAAAGAAACCATCAATGATTTTCATAAAAAGAGTCTCATCCCACATGGCATATTTATTATCTTGTAGCTTGATTATTCTACATTGTTTAGCATTCAATTTCTATAAAAATTATTTGTATGTTAGGTTTAAAGTAATGTGAGAAAACCATTCATTAGTAGAATCTACAAACAATACCAGAGGAAGTTCTTAGCCATCTTATTCATCTAAAACTGTCAAAGACCCTAATTGAAGATTTTCCTATTATACTATGAGTTGACATAATCCTTTTCCTCAAACTAGTTTTGTAGGTTTTATTTCTAGATTATACTCTTGAACTTGGTTATCTAATTCCCTCATTTAGAACTAGGTTTTTGTTGCGTCAAAATGGATTTGACTACTATACTTGGCACCATTACCCCAAAATGTGAATGCAATATTTAATACCTAAACTATTTGACTACCTTCACTACTGTATAGACATGATTTCTTCAGAAGAATATTTAAACTCATAATCCTTGAGATTATAACTCATAAATGCAATTAGGGACTCAATACCTTAATTATTTTTCTAAATCAATATTATAGATAGTGTATAATTTGAAGTGTAGCAATAAATAATTAATTATTTCTTATAATCAAGACAATCCAATGTTGGCTCATGAGCAATAATAGTCTTTATCTTTTAAAACACTTCTTTGTCTTCATTTTTCCACTTGAAATAAGTATTTCCTTTCATCATGTCCATAATATGTTTAGTGAGCTCAGTAAAATCAGGAATGAATCTCCTTAAAAAGTTTACTTTTCAAAATAATGAATGCACTCCTAGTTTACTTTTAGGTAGGGGAAGTTTTTGAATTATCTAAACCCTTTCTAGATCAATTCTTATTCCTTTTTTGGAAATGATATGACCTAATAGTTTACCTTCTATCACTCTAAAGATATATTTCTTAGGGTTAAGATAAATTCCATGTAAATGACACTTTTTAAAAACAATCTCCAAATGTGCATAGTGATCTTCTCACTTTTTTAAGAATACCATCAAGTCATCGAGATACACTAAAATGATTTGTTTCTTTAATTATTTGAAATCTATATCCATTGCCCTCTAAAAAGTAGCTCTTGTATTGATCAATCTAAATGGCATCTATCTATATGAAAAAGTTCCCAAATGTGTTATGAAAGTTTTTTTTTGTGTTGGTCTTCCTTAAAGCCTTGATTTGGTTTTACATTAAAATACCATCAAGCATCAAAAGTATCTCAATACCAATTACTACCTATAAAACTTGATCCATGACTTGTAGTAGGTAATTGTCTTTAAGGGATGCTTGATTGAGGTTCTTGAAATTGAAATAGATTATGATATCACTATTCTTCTTACAAACTAATACTATGTTAGCTACCCAAGTTGAATGGTGGATAGGAAAGATAATATAAGAATCAAGCATCTTTTACACTTCGACAAGAATCATTTGAATAGTCATTATGTAACATGTTACCAAAAGAGAGGAAATTTAAAGAAATTAAGTCAAACTCATTTACTTCTAGGAAAGAAAATTAGACTTTCTAAAATCAAAAATGATAATTTAATGTGGTTTTGATTTCTAGAAAATAAAAATCGAGGTTTAAATTATTTTTGCCTATAAAATTAAAAAGTTGTATTTCTTTGGTGAGCTCAAGATGTTTGATTTTTTGTAAAATCATTTGGTAATTGATTTTTGATGTTTTGGGCCAAATTAGGAACAAATGATAAACTTATAAAATTGAAAATAGAATTTGAAAATTTTCTTTTCAAGTCATTTCCATTTGTCAGGAAATTTTATCAAATAACATTATAAGGTGACTAAATAGGAATGATTTCACTTAGAATGGTATTTGAGCAAGAAATTGGAATTCATCAGGTGGTATTGAAAAAATACTAGAGTAATTTACATGGATAAACTTGTCAATTTGACCTTTTGATAAATTTCAATAATTTATTCTGTGTCACATCTTGATTCCTCTCTAGACCTAATAACCTATTGATTAGTGGATTTTATGGTTATTATTTGACTGATTACTATTTTAGTTAAGTTGGATTTTATATACTAGTTTATGGATATTTATATTTAGCTTATTTACATGATTGTTAACTTGATGATCTAATTATACTTTTATATTATTTACATGATGATCATGTTTAATTTATTATAGTAGTATATTATGTATTTTATATTTATTTAGACTACCTTAATTATTGTGAGATGGATGTAGGATAGATCCATCCCTCATATTGTGATAGAAGGAGGGAATTGTCAGAGAGGGTGACATAGATGGAGGCATTGAGGGATGACAAATTGAAGACTAAAAACCCAAACACACCATAAATAGATAATATGATTTAATATTCATTGCTTGATTTGATAGATAATATTTGATTGCAGTTATAATCATGCTTGGTATGATTAAATATGGTTATGTGTTACATTTTTGTTGTCATAATTAGCTTATATTTTTTATGATGTTACTATAATGAGAAGTTGGAATCCATGAATTTATAAATTATGTCTTGTAGTTTGTATGTTTTTTTTTTTTTTTTTTTTTTTGTTTTTGTTTTTGTTTTTGTGTGTGTGTGTGAATGTTATAAAAATCAATGTCTTATTTTAAAAAATACATTGCAAATTAAATGTAACTTAACTATTTATGAAAAATAAATTATTAACTTTAAATAGTTATCAATGTGTGGTTAAAATTGACAGGCATGGTCATAGTAGTTAGCAAATATGTTAATGTTTAAATAACCTTTGGTGTATAGTCAAAGTTAATAATTTATAGAAATTCACATGTATGATTAACAATAGTGAAGTTAATGGGATAATTTTTATTATGTAATTGATGATTCATTGATTTGCATAGTAAATAAAAAGGTATTATTTTATTACTTAGAAGGTTTGAGATTAGAGTTGATTTTAGTGAGAGTTGACTTGGGTTATCATGTAGTTATTCTAAATAAAGACTTCATTTTTGGTTTTTACATGGTGAAAACACTTAGTTATAATGAGTATACTATGAGTTAAGTTTTTCATGTGAAGATTTCTTTGTTAAGATCATAATGAGTACAATAAATTATGGAAGAGAAAGTGCAGAGTTTTGTTAGCAAGCAAATAGCATGTAGATGGATAAAGGTGGAAAGGAGATACCAGGAGAGGGATGATAGAAGGAGATAGAGAGAGAGAGAAAATAAGAGGAAGGAAAAAAGGGTTCAAGGAAGTTTGAAGAAGGTAACTCATATTTGGAAGATGAAGACTTCTTTACCAAGTTGGTCTATGAATTTAATTTGTTGTTGTTTGGCATAAATTTTATCAATGAAATATGGGAAATAAATATGAAAAGGGTTTATTTTATTATGAAAAACTGCAAAAAAAATAGAGTGATATACTTAGCATTGGGGATGGCTCAACCATCGATAGAGCCAAATATATGTCTCTGTAAACCCTAGGTGACCAACTTCATTGCCATAGACATTTCTCAATTCTTTGCATATTATAAAATTATAAAGAAAATTATGTATATAACTGGGATGAATTTGAAAACACTAGGTAAATTTGTAAAAAGGTAGATCATTTATATTACCTAAGTTTGTAAATGTATACCCTACTAGAATATATACTCAGAACATTTGATATAAATGTTGAACTATTGTATTCAATATATATTATGTATATTGGGTTATATTATATCAAGTTAATATTTTGTACGCTAAACTCAGGTTAGGGCACAACAAGGAATAAAAAGAGTTATTCACAATTCTTTATATGATTTTATGAATCATTATTGTCTTCCCAAAAATGTATTGGCTGATAATTATTCTAACCTAGTCAAGTTTTTAAATCCCCAAATTTGGGCATGGTTGTATATGTGGTTGACCTGGGCGAAATAATAGAATGTCTATTTTTGATTAATTTTCTAAGTTGTATGTATTTATATACACTTAAATATATGCATGTATCAAATGGATCCTAAAAAAATTTGTCATTAACCCATGACTATATATATATGTATATATATGTATATATATGTATATATATATATATATATATATATATATATATATATATATATATATGTATATATATATATGTATATATATATATATATATGTATATATATATGTATGTATGTATGTATGTATGTATGTATGTTCCCTATGGTTTGAGCACATCATAATATAATTTCACATGTATTTAAAACCAACATAAACCTGCACATAGTTTAATTATATATATAATTAAACTATGTGCAAGTTTATGTTGGTTTTAAATACATGTGAAATTATATTATGATGTACTCAAACCATAGGGAATATATATACATACAATTCCTTATATCTAATTGTGTACATATTAAAACCATATATCTATTCAAGATAAATTTAATATTTATTTTATATTGTTTATAAAGCCAAAATAAATTCATTTTGATGGCTATTAGGTGACTTCATATTCACTTGAGTTGATTATAGAGTTTACCATTATAGTATGAATGGAAATTAGATTAACAATTATGTGTGTAAACTAACTATAAATAATAATATTTATAATGGGTGAACCTAAAAGGATTTCACATACTAGTTTAAATCTTAGATGAATGTTTTCATCCTCGTATATATTTTTTTAAATATGTTTACCAAGATATATAATCAAGGACTTTATATGACTATATGTCTATGAAAAATACTTTGTTTTATAGCAAAATCTACCTATAAAAAGTGGTTGAGTATTTTTTTATTGAACACTAAATGGGGAAACTTAGTATAGATTTCAAATTGTTTAGAAATTAATCATGGTTTTATAATATGAGTTTCAATCTTTGTTTGATTGTTGAAAATAATTAAAATGCTATATATATTGATATAGTTGGTTCAAATATGATTATGTGCTTTATAGTATTTTAGTGGTGGTTTTTTGGGTTAGATAAAATAGATCAAGGTTGAATCACTCTAGTTAATCTATGTTTATAATTAAAAAGGTAATTTATTGCATAGATGTATACGTATATGCATTTGTAACTATACATGATACTCTTAAATTATGGACAATGTACTAGTCCATTTAGAGTATAATGTATATACAAATGCATATATTATTTGATGTTTAAATTATGTTATTTGATATAACTAAAGAGTATGGGTGATTTTTTTACGCATTTAATGGTTATAAGGAGCCTCAAATTTTGAAGTGATTGAGATTTGAACAGAAAACATAATAATGTTTTTAGTAAATACAATAATTTTATTGAGGTATCATTTGTATCAAGACATAAATCGATGGGCTAGAAATAGATGTTATATAGATAATAGCATTAAATTAGATTTACATGTTAATATACGGTAACTTGATGTATTTATATATATCTTACCTAAAAGGTTTGATTTTATTGATGGCTATTTTGGAATTTGTTTGTATTGTTATAATAAATTAGATGTTTTGGATTCATTACATTGCATTTGACAGAATAAATGAATGTATTTGATATTTCCTTAATTAACACTTATTATACCTGATAGTAGGGAATATTCCTTATGAGACTATTGGTTTTGTTATTATTTAAATATATAAAACTACTCTGGTATTAATGACACTATATAATCAAGTGAGATGGATTTCACATAAAATAGTTCACTAATACACATAAATAGTGTAATTTGATTGAGTGGTGTGTATAAAATTGACTGATCCTTGAGATTAATAACTATATGAAAACTTTGGATAAAGTAGTGTTTATAGTTAAATATTGGTATTTCATCTATTTGATTTATTTTACATGTTTTTACAATGTCATGTTAGAATGGATTTATTTATGATAACATCATGTATTAGTTATCTTACAAAATATGGGTTCTAGTTTATCACTCTAGATTCTTGTATTATCATTATCTTTCCAGCCATGAATGTAGGGCCATTCCCTAGTTGGGATATTATGTGGGGGATAAACTATCCATGGTTGGTGTCGAAAAGCACTCAGATGATGTTCCCCCTCCCCTTAGTAGTACTACACTAGAGACTACACTTGAGCTTACTTATAGATATTATGAGTTCATTGAGACTCGCATGCTTTGTGGAGCTTTGTATCATTGAATATTATTGTTAAGAAATTTATTATGCTGAAATTATACTTTTTATTCATATGTACAATTACAGTAGTTGGGTGTAATATTTTATTAATTATATCTAAATTTGAAATAATATTTTTATGAATTAAATGTAGTCTTCATTTCTATAATTAGCACTGTAAATGTACTTGATGTTGATATTATGATTTTGATCATTAGCTAAATAGATTAGATATAGACCTTTATAGGTTAGATGAAACTAATGTATTTAGTTAAATATCATTCTTTATAGGTTTCATCATGATGGAATATGTTAGCTAAATTTGTGTAATTGATTTTTTTTTAAATACCCTAGTCTAGTAAAACTTAATGGGGTTGTTACATTTTGACTTTAATTTTTTTATTTTTTACAAATAAGGAGTTATTTTTCAAACATCTCCCAATTGTCATTTTTTCTATAAAAGTTAATGTCTTCATCCTCTACTCTGGAAAAGGTAATTCTGAGTAAAGACAAAGAAACCATGAAATATCAGTTTTATGGAATGACACCTCTCTTTCCATTAGATTCCAATGTATAAAATATCACAGATATTAATCTAGGTCACATTTGCTTAGATGATATTTGGGAGAGGATGAATGTAATGCATAAAATTGACTTTGGTCAAATCATTTTTGATGGTGAATTTGGCATCAACAGCAGTGTTTTCAATTTCAATTTAGTCTCGTGAGTTAGTCTTGGTCATGGAAAATAACTATAACTCAGAGACGAGGGAAGTGAGAGATTAACAAGGTGAATTGGTAGTGAGTTTTATTTCTAAACACATAAACAATGCTTTTTACCTTCTAAATCATGAATCTTTTATACATCTAACTCATGAGTCCTCTCAAATCTTTTGGGGTGATAATAGTATTGTGTGTGCTAAGCAAGTCAAAAATGGATGGTTGACTAAGCCAAAACATTCTTCCACATGACTCCTAAAAAATATCACAAGGTCTAATTTCTAAAATGAAATAAATGACATGATAACAATATTGCATAGAATAGTGGGAATCCAAACATCAAATAATTTTTAGACATGAATGTACAAATTCATTTGGATCATTCTAAAAAATAAGCAATATATCAATTAGGGATAGTTGATCAATGATACAATTCACAAATAGCTAATGGAAGTGAAAGTCATGTCAAGGATTTATATGACTTCATAGCTCATTTATGATGTGGTGAGAGCTGAATATATTTTGGTAGACTACATATAATAGGTGGTTTTGGGAAGATAATGGTATATGAATTCTATCCCCAACTGGCATTAAAGGAAAACACCTATCATTTCAAAAGGGTGACTGATTATTTTATTCATTTCATCATTTTATTATTTGAAAAGGATATTTTCAACATTATGATATTAATAGCATCTACCACATAGATAGCTAGATGGGGAACTTGGTTCATATAGTTCCCAAACTTTAGTTATTTGAGAATCAATAGTTGTGAGTTTGCTCCTTATATGCTTCTATGATATGTTAGTGATAAGTGGGTGCTAATGAAAATGGTGAGACATCTTGTTGAAACACAAGTTTTTAATAGGTTGACATAAGATAAGAGTCAAATTCCAAATATTAATTGGTAGGTATACTTTTCCATCACTTATAAAAGCCTAGATAATTGAACAATATATGTCTCATAATAATCTTGAGACTTTTGAGAGTAGGTTTGCATCTGACATTGAGCATAATCTTGGACCTTCATACCAACATGTCTTGTATTTTGAGGACTATTGGATGGATTGAGATGATGAGAAATTAGTAAGGATAATAGACTATTCATGGATTATCATGAAGAAAATAGTCAAATTTGGTATAATGAAAGTGCCAAAGCAGTTGGTAGATGATGAGGCCACATTGGATCTTATCTTCAAAAAAGAAAACATCATGGTGAAGCCATTAACTATAGTTCATTAGAATAAGAGGTAATCTAGTTATCTAAAAAGTAGAATAAGAGCATTACTTAATAGAACTCATAAGTGGTTAAGGAGAAAAAGAGTGGATGTTGGAAATGTTTATTTCCCTATATTTACTAGGGAGGATGAATATGGTGGCTTCTACAAACAAAATGATAGATCAGAGAAAATAGATAAACTAGGTTTGAGTGGAGAACCCCTAATGATATAAGAAGTGTAAGTACTAGAAGCTCTTCAATAAGATGTTCCACCATGAAAAATTTTAAATCTCAAAATAAAGAGGTTAGGTGAAAATATATCCTTTTATCTTAGTCTTTCAATTCCTCAAGAAATATTTGTTGATAGTTTCTTGCATTCTCAAGAACTTATATAGAATAAGACCAAGCAATTTATTGATTCAAATGATATGTTATTTCTTATATTGTACACTTTCCAATTGCAAGATATCACTCATGTTTCTTCATCTTCTCCCTTGAATCCTAAATTACCTATTGTCTCCTCTCCAAGAACTCCAATTGATACAATTATAAAATAGGAACTAGTAAAAATGAATTTTTAAGGTGTCATAACTGAGAAATCACCTTATTATACTATAGATATGCTTGTCCCACCAGTCTCAACTTCTATCCCACCTCCTTCAAGCATGAAAACTTTAGATTGGTTGTCCATGGTGGTAAAGAAAACAAGAAAAGTTGTTGAACCTAAGGAGATAGACTTTGGAACATTGACAATACCTTTTTTTAAAGGTCAAATAAGGTGAGAACATTTTTTTAATTGGTAATATACTAAAAATTAGAGAAGTATGAAAATGTGGCAATCCTATAGTTGAAAAGGATAAATCAAAAATCAAAAATGAAGACTATTAGGTATCTAGGGTTTATTTGGGAAAGATTACTAGAGAAAGAATTAAAGAAGACATACAGTTGGTGATTGGTGCCATTTTTGATAAAATGGATAAGGACAAAGCAATGAAAGATGAGTTAAAGGAAAAATTAGAATAATTAAATTTAGTGATATATAGATTAATCAGACCAATAATCAGTAATTGCTTCATCAAATGTTCATGTTGAGACTTTAGAGAAAGTAAGAGAGGTAGGTCAAATGGGAAATGTAGTGAAAGATTAGATTGAAAAGATTATTTATCAAGTAACCTCAATAATTCTCATTGTAGCAATAATTATCTCTAAAATCTAGTCACAATGTGAACAAATAACAACAAAAGAAAGTGGGTATGCAGAATAAAAATAGAACTGGTAGGAGTTCATCCCCAAGTTAATTGAATTCTCAAAATTTCCCTCTATTGACCTTATTAAAAAAGGAGTCATCAATAAGGAAGAATTCATCTATCAAATTGAACTCCTCTAGGCTAAAAAATTTAAGATCTAATCACTTCTAGAGTGCCTTCAAAAATTCAATAGTGTAAAGTCACTTGGAAGTGATGTGATGATGGAGATTGACATTGAGGTCAAAATGTTGAAGTGTCCTTTTATCAATGACAAAGATCAAGATGAGAATTTTATTTCAATTAAAACTATGATTGAATAATTTAGAGAGCAAATTCAAGAAATTATCAATCATATATCTACATTTGGTCATGAGAAACTTCACCAATTATCCAAATACCAAGTGGATGTTGATAATCTTAACATTAAGATAAACAGTCTCCCAAGAAAGGTTTAGGAAATGAGAAAATTAGACTACTCGGTAGACATCGCTTACAGGTATACAGATGGACCAAATGAAGATTTGATAAGGGCATTCCTCCAAAGATTTGATGATTTTTTGAAAGGGAAAGAGTTGTCTATGAATCAATAAGAAGATTGAAAATTATTCTCAGTGTTCTAGTAATTTCTTCTCATATTTATTTTACATCTAACTTATATTGTTTCTCTATATTTCCCCTTGTAAATGTTTGTTATCATTTTCCAATTTTTCTTTATAATTTTGCAAACTTATTTTTTCAAGTTGTGGAAATCAATAATGTGCTTTTGTAATTAGTGTAAAAACTCCAAATGTTTTTCTCAAGTGGTGTGAAATGCTCAAAATATTTTTCATCATTTCAATTTTTAATTTCTTGTTAGTGTTTTTAAAACTCTGTAAAAAGGAAAAATAGGTGGTTTTAAACCATAACCACCCATTTTAGCCCAGAATTACAAGTTAGGCTCTCATAATCAGGTTTTAAAATAAAAATATTTTGGAAAAACTATTTAAAAGAAGATATAACATTCTAATTCAAGAAGATCAATACTAAGAGGTGTTTCTGAACTTTGTATTAGCAACTCCTTGGATTATCTTTTTTTTTTAATTTATTCAATGTAATTGATCTTTATTGTTATTGATATTAATTTTAAATTGTTGAGACCAATAAATTAGGTTGTAAATTTCATTTAGAATTGTGATTTATATTTCATAGATATTAAAGAATCTTAGTGGGAATAGGAATGATACATTTTTTATTTCTACTAGAAAATATTGATAATTACTCATATTTCCTATCTCAGCTAAGTAGTTTTTTTTGTGTATGTTTTATATTCTTAAGAATACGAATGTATTTTCAACCCATTAAATGAGAGAGATTTTCTCCTCAATATTATTTTTCCCAATGATGTATTCATTGAGATTCAATGTTTAACTTGACAAATATATCATTTAAAAACATTCCTTTCTTTCCTTTTTCTCTTTATACATTACTTTATAAAAACTCCCCATACTTTTAGGTTAAAATTACTACCCCCATAATTTACAAATTTTGTTTGCAAATAGTTTGTTTTTAGTAAAACTTTGGTTTTCAATAAAAGTAGATCTACCTTCTAATAGGAGAGGGATTTTATTCCATGCATTGTTGATGTAAATTTGATGATTTATCCCCCTGATAAATGTTCACTCCAATATTTTTTGGTGCCCACTATGGGGCATGATTTTTCAAATTTATTGCTACCCACATTATCTTTTTGGTCCACATGACTCTACCATCATCTCAAGGACCACTTCACTATACTAACCTAGATTAGGAATAAATAACCCAAAATGATATTGTGTCAAATATTAGACAAATTTTTTGGGACTCTAATAGTGTTTCTATAATACAATCCAAAATGTGCTAGCATATTTAAACCAAGAAATTGATCATGTAAAAATAATATAAAGGATTCAAGAATGTAAAAGATCTTGTAGAAACCATTAGGGTGCTCATAACCAGTGAATTATGACATGACCATCCCAAGCTCTCATAATCTTGATCATCAACTTGGTTTGAATTAGGACAAATCTTTGGAAGAAGATTTAGCCTCAAGTATTTGATCATTTACCTTTGACATTAGAATGATTAACACTTAGTTTGATGCCATTAGAGTGAACTAGATATAGAAGAAACATGAGTTATCATTGCCTTGATAAATTTTGAAATAAACTCAATAATTCAAGCTAAGAGACAAGTTATTAAAATTTAACATATAGTTACAAGGAATAAATGCGTAAGAGAAGGTTCATCTCATGTCAATTTAGGGAGTGCAAGCCCCAATTCTTAAACCTATTCTCAACTAGATAATGTAAACTCAAGAAGATATTTATTTAGATTTGAGAATATTTGATTGGGATAATAGGACCAATTCAACACATTTTCATAAAGCCATTATAATATTAGATAAGAATATCCAGTCATTTTAGCATGAAGAGTATAGGTATAGCTACATGAAGAGTACAATAAATAAGGCTAGCTTAGAGAGCTCTTCAACTTCAACTTGCACCTCAATGCCAATAAATTTTTTTCAAACTAGTAAAAAAAATATTCACTAGAGTTAGTAAGTCAAAAGGTGAAGTTGACCCTTTTTATTAGTTACAAGAACATTCTACTTTCAAACTGAGTCTTGAACGTCAAATAAATTTTAAAATAACAACTAGTCTTCTCTTGACCTCTAAGAAAAATAAACAACCTAAAGGAGGGACTTTGACAAGTTAAGATCTTATTCTATAGGGAATTGTTATTCCCCTACAATCTATTTTTAAAACTATGGCATGACCATGGAGAAATATGATTGGTATATTAGCTCTAGGATAATTACACAATCTTCCAAAAGGGTCAATAAAGATCTTTCCAAATTTATATGGAGATGGAAAACAACATCTAGATGAACACCTTATAGCCTTCAATGTTGCATGTGTCATTTTAGGCATCAAGCATGATGATGTTTCCATCAAGTTGTTCATTGAAATGCTTCATGATGGGGCTATAGATTGGTTTTAACACCTCATTCTAGGATCTATTATTAATTGGAATACTATGAAGACTAAATTTGAAAACAAATTTAAACCAATTGAAGATGCCCATGCTTTGCTTGCTCAACTAACACAAATGAAAAAAAAAAGTTTATGAGCCTATGAGAAATTTTATTTCCAAATTCAATAACATGACCAACAGATGAAAATAAAAAATATTTTTTTATCAAATTTCAATTGGCTAAAGTAAGTTATCAATTGAGGAGAGCTAGGGTAGCAGATTTGGAAGTATCTCAAGAATTGGATATTGATAACAAAGATGACATGATAATGTCTATAAAAATAAAAAAAGGAACCTTCAAATAATAAATCTCAAAGTTTTAGGAGCGATGGCTGTGTGCAAGGAAGGGCACGGGGAAGGGCATGGAGGCGACCAGCTGAGAAGCGACCCGCCAACAGTTCCCAGCTTGGGTGGAGAGGGCGTGGGAGGGCGAGATGCAGCGAAGACTGCCTTCTATTCTGGCGAAAAGGTAAAATTGAATAAGGTAAATGGCTGTTTGCTCAGAAGGTAGGATAGACCAGTTTTAATTATTCCACAGGAAACAATTCAGGAGGATATTGAATATCTCTCCTCACATACCTTAATTTGCAAGTTTTTGGGAATTAGAATCCCCCAGCCGGCCTTGGAAGCTTGGGTCAGGCGCTCCTGGGCAGTTGAGGGAGATTTCGATATTATGTTGGCAGCAAACAACTACTTTCTGGTCAGTTTCTCCTCTGTAGCGGATCGTAATCGGATTTTTAAAGGAGGGCCTTACTTCTATGAACGGGTGGGCCTCTTTCTTAAGCCTTGGCATGTGGGTTTCAACACGGCTGAGGAAATCCCAGCGTGTGTCCCGGTTTGGGTGAGGCTACCCCGGCTGCCATTGGAATTCTGGCGGGAAGACATTCTCAAACAAATAGCAGCTTTGCTGGGAACCCCAACAGCAATAGCCCATCAATCCCTTGACAAGAAATTTATTACATATGCTCGGGTGTGTGTGGACATGGATTTATCAAAACCTCTTCCTGACTCCCTGGAGATTTGTTTGGGTTCCCTGACATGGATTCAACAGATTGACTATGAGTCCATTCCTTTCAGGTGCAGAATATGTCATGTTTACGGACACCTCCATAGACAATGCCCTCTGGCTGCAAAATATAAAGGACCAATGACAGAGAGCTCAAAGCCTTCTTCAGTACCTGCTGATAAGTTTCCTGGGAGTGCGGCTCAGTCTCAAAAAACAAAATCTCTACAGGACAGCGTGAGTAAAGGTAAAAATCTAGCTGCTGGAATTGGGGCATAGGACTCTGCCGATCCCTTTAATAGTGGAGTTGAGGAGTTTACTCCAGTCAGAAAGCGGGCTAGAGGCCGTGGAACTATGAGAGGGGCTGTGGATAGGCATTTGGAGCAGAGTTTTAACAAATTCGATGCCCTTGATAATATGGTTGTGGAAGAGGGTTTTTCCTTTCAGGCTTTGGGGAAGCTTCAGGGCAGCAACTGCATTGTCCTGAACTCATGAAAGACCATGATAGGATGGATCAAACACTCCCAGCTGGACCTCTAGGTCTAGAGGAAGGACAACTAATGCAGGACACTGAGCCTAAGGAGAAAGAAGTCAAATGGGCTGATTTGGTGAAGGAGGACGATGCTTGGAAAAAAGACAAAAATTCTGTTCTGGCACTTGGACTAAGTCAAAAACTTTTCAAAAAAGCCACACCTTCTGGTGCGCCCAAGGCTGGAAGGAGGAAAGACCAGGATAAACTCAAAATTACAGGTGATCATTTGGTGGAATCTGGGGTGGTCAAGACCATGGAAGAGCACTTCCCCCAAACCACCCAATGATAGTGCTATCTTGGAATGTTCGGGGTTTGAATAGCTACCCCAGGCAAAAAGCTATTTGCAGTTTGGTTTGGGATCACTCTCCGAACATTTTTTGTATCCAGGAGATGAAACTTTCTGTTGATTCGTTTATTGCTTGTATGCCAAATTGTTGGCAGAATGGGCAATGGCAGTGTGTGGGAGCTAAAGGCAGCTCGGGAGGACTTGCTATGGGATGGAACCAAAGGAAAATTTTACCACAACACTAGATCTCTTGTCTCTCGGCCTTGTCAATGGTGGCATCTTCTCTGGAGACCGGGGAGTTATGCTTGGTTACCTCTGTCTACGCCCCGGTTGATATTGTTGGGCAGCAGCAGCTTTGGGCACATATCTGGTACATCAGGCAATGTTTTCCCTTTCTACCTTAGATACTAACGGGGGACTTTAATGCTGTTATTAGCCTGGAAGAGAAGCGTGGTGGACTAAGCCGTTTAGGCTCCTCTTCTGAATGCCTGCGCCATCATATGGAAATGCTTCGTATCTCCGATGTGAAACCGTCCAATGGACTTTTTACTTGGAGTAACCGAAGAACAGGTAATGAGGCAATTTTTGAACGTCTTGA
Source organism: Torreya grandis (assembly GCA_037957365.1). NCBI lineage: Eukaryota > Viridiplantae > Streptophyta > Pinopsida > Cupressales > Taxaceae > Torreya > Torreya grandis. The sequence goes on along the minus strand of JARHVA010003532.1, from coordinate 1,515,517 downwards.
TAGATTTTTAGTCTCCTCTTTCTGGCAATCCAGTGCTTTCACTCTCACTTGTGAGATCTTAGATTGGAGGGGTTCGGACCATTGGCCTATTAAACTTTCCATAGGCCAGATTGGGGGTCCTAAAAAACCTCCTTTCAAATTCCAGTTGATGTGGTTGCGGGATCCTTCTCTTTATGATCTCATAGGCCACTGGTGGAGACAGGGAAGCCCGCCTTATGGCACTGCCATGTTCTCTTTCATGAAAAAGCTTCAGTTTGTTAAAAGGAAATTACAGATTTGGAACAGGACTTGTTTTGGAAATTTGCAGAGTCAGAAGAAGCTTGCACAAGACCAGTTAGACGGCATAACCAGACAGATAAGAGAGTTTGGACTCTCGGAAGACCTTCGCCTCCACGAAGTTAGAGCAGCCTCTTTGCTTGCGGAATGGGATCTTAGGGAGGAGATCTACTGGAAGCAGAAGGCGAGAATTGACTGGCTTCAGGAAGGAGATAAGAATATGGCCTTTTTTCATAAATCTGTACAAGGGAGGCGCAACGGCAATTTTATTACTTCTCTTATCACTCAGGATGGAACTCACCTCTCCTCCTCTCAGGATATTAGTAGAGAAGCTGTCCGGTATTTCTCTGATCTTTTTGACAGTAACACTTTGATAGATGAAGGGGCAGAAAATGAAGTGTTGTCCTGTATTCCCTCCCTGGTGGATGATAGAATGAATGAAGATCTTTTGCGTCCGATTGGCATAGCTGAAGTGGAGGAAGCTTTGTTTAGTATGAAGAGAGGTAAAGCCCCTGGACCGGATGGATTTCTTGCTGATTTTTTTCAAGACTTCTGGGATATAATTAAGCATGACCTGGTAAGTGTTATATAGGAGTCCTATTCTAACAAAGAAATGTTGCGGGCTTTGAATGCTACCTTCCTGGTGTTAATACCAAAGAAGGAGCAGGCAAATAAGCTGAATATGTACAGACCTATTGCGCTTTGTAATGTTGTCTACAAAGTGATTACAAAGCTCATAGCGCAAAGGCTGAAAGGGCTCCTTCCCAATCTTATTTCGGAGGAACAAGGAGGCTTTGTGGCAGGTAAGCAAATTATTGACGGAGTTGTGATAGCCTCGGAAGCTATTCATTCTATGAAAAGATCTCATGTGAAGGCTATGTTTATCAAGCTGGATCTTTCTAAAGCCTATGACAGGGTTAGCTGGAGGTTGGTACAGAAGGTTCTTTCTACTTTTGGTTTCAAGCAGGATTGGATTAGGTGGGTGTTAAGCTGTATCACTACTCCTTCCTTTTCTGTTCTTAATAATGGAGCGCCAACGGAGCTTTTTGGAGCTTCTAGAGGGCTTCGGCAAGGGGACCCAATCTCTCCGTACTTGTTTATCCTCATGGCGGAAGGGCTGGGCAGGTTCTTCAAATACAGAGTCTCTTAGAATGCTATTCAGGGATGGAAGTGGGAGGGCAGAATATCCACCTTATCCCACCTTCAATTTGTGGATGACACTATCTTGGTTGGAGAAGCTAGGATCAAAGAAGCTAAGGCTGTCCGCACCACTCTTGATAAGTATTTGGCGGCTTCTGAACAGCAGATCAATGAGCATAAATCTTCTATTTACTTTTTCAACACTCCTGAGTCTATCCAGACAAGAATAGCTACTATTCTTCGATTTCAGATTCAGACCCTCCCTGTGATTTATCTAGGCGTTCCTATTGTTGTGGGACGTCAACCTAGGCTTTTTTGGCAGAACATTTTGGACAAGCTGAGACAGAAGGTAAGCCACTGGACTTATAGATGGTTATCTACTGCAGGTAGGGTGATTTTGATACAATCGGTTATTCAGGCTTTACCAATATATAGGAGCATGGTTCAGTGTGCCCCAGCCTACTTTCTTGAAGAATATGATGCTCTATCCAGGAAATTTTTGTGGAATGGTAATCTGCATTCTTCTAAATGGAGTCTTGTCAATTGGGACATGGTGTGTAGACCTAAGCAGGAAGGTGGTCTGGGTCTTCGCTCGGCTAGTGTGGCTAGCATTGCTCTTGCTGCCAAGCTTTATTGGAGGTGGTGCACTAATCATTCGGCCTGGTGGGCACGTATCCTGACAGCCAAATACTTTCCGGACATTCATATTCATGATATTGCCAGATTTCCTCTTGAGGGGAGAGGATCTATGATATGGGAGACCCTCAAGCGTGGAGCTCATTTGGTTAAGTAAGGCTTATTCTGGATGTGCCGCAGTGGTTCTGAGGCTCTATTCTGGATGGACTCATGGGATGGGTTTCCCCCACTTTTACAGTCTCACCCGCATCTCCAAACCATGGCGAACTCTTTTCATCTCGCTAGGTGGAGTGAGGTGAAGCATTACAAAGAACCTTATAACATAGGAGTGACTATTGGTTTCAGGTGGAAACACTCCTCGAATTGGCCACCTGGAGGCTCGCCGGAGGAGAGAGATGAATTAACCCTTATCCTGAAGAATAGAAGGTGTGGAGCGCTGCCTGGATGTGATGAATTGGCCTGGAGTGGGGACTCAACAGGTAGGTACTCTATGGCTGCTGGCTACAAAACTTTACTTAAGCAAACAAGAGAGTTTGGGCAGTTTCAATGGGGAACGAAAGTGTGGAATCGAATGGCGTGGCCCAAATGTAATTTTTTCCTCTGGCTCCTCATGCACAATAGATGTCTCACCTGGGATAATCTGTGTCGGAGAGGATTTCAGGGACCGTCTATTTGTGTGTTGTGTTTTAGCAATGAGGAAACTGTGGCCCATATGTTCTTTCAGTGTTCGTTTGCTCAACAGGTTTGGCACCTATGGTGGAGCGCATGGAGAACCCCTTACAGACATGTCTCCTCTGTTAATGAATTTTGGGCCTGAATGGGCCAGGCTCCTCTTAAAATTTCCTTGCTACAGACGGCTTGGGCGGTGGGACCATCCTTCATATTCTGGAATTTATGGTTGGAGAGGAATAGGCGTATCTTCAGGGGAGAGAGGATGGATTTTAGGCAGCTGTGGAACAAGATTGTTGTCTCGTTGTAGGAAACGTGCTTGGCCAAGTGCGTGCCTGAAGTTAAAGTGGAACAAGCTGCTGCGGATTTGCTTGGATGCCTGGGAATTGACGTCCCCAGCGATGGCGTGGGAAGGAATTACTCTGGTCGGCCAAAGGGTAGGAGCCAGTTGGCGTGACCGGTCAACAGAGCTGGGCATTGGACGCCCCCAGACACAGATTACATCAAAATTAACACAGATGGTTCCTCCCGTGGGAACCCAGGAGCTGCGGGTATTGGGGGAATTGCTCGGGACAGTGTTGGCAACATTAAATTTTTGTTCTCCATTTACAGAGGCTGTTATACTAACAACCAGATGGAAGCGGAAGCCATTCTTGAGGCGGTTGAAAGCTGTTGTCGGGAGCGCCATCGTAATGTCATCTGTGAATCGGATTCACAAGTTGTTAATTTGCTAAATAACAGCAATTCTGGTAATAATGATTGGAGTTTACAAGTTATTATCCAGCATATTAAACTTTTTAGTTCGTCTCTGAATGAGATTTCTTTTCAACACATTCCACGTGAATGGAATGAGGTTGCGGATTGCTTAGCTAAGTGGGCCTCGGAGAATGGGGCAGATTGGAGAATTACGGAGGAGAATCTCCTTCCGCTGAATTTGTATCAAAAGCTGGTTCATTTAGTGGATCAGGAGAAAAACTTGTAATTGGCTTTGCCTGGTTTCTTAATAAATTTTTACCCCCGTCTTAGTTAAAAAAAAAAAAAATCTCAAAGTTTTGGATAGTCTTCAATATAAAAACGTTTATATAATATGGCTAATGATATAATATCCTTGAAAAAGTAAATTCCTCATAATACCATTACCACTCCATACCAAGATATTCCAAGGAGGAACTATGTTCATTTTAAAAGAGATCACCCTATATTATAAGCTCCTCAATTGAAACTTGTACTTGAGTCCCCTTCTCAAAAAAACATTAATGCACCTATGAATGTAGTCTTAGAAACCAAAGAAATATTTGGATACAAATAATTAGAAGAAGAAAATGAATTAGAAAATCTGTAACTTCAAGGATGTGAAATTGAAGAATCTAATGGTGACTCCATATCACATTTCTATAATATAATTTAGATGAAGATGAATATTAATAAAATGTTGGAGATATGAATAGTCAATCTTTCATAGTTTTTACTAAAGCCCAAAATTAGAAAAATATGTCCAGTGACTCACATGAAGAAACTCCAAAAGTTATCCTCCCATGAGGAACTACCCTACCAGTGAAAACAAAAGGAAAGTAACCACTAATAGGTAGTTTATCTAATGTCAATACTTCTCAAACTATTAAAACTCCTAGATATTTGCATATTTTTGACATAATTGATCATGTTATCAAAACCAAAATTTAGATGTCACAAGATAAGTATTTGAGAGTGTACCTAGATTAGTTGGATAGGTTAGTTGATTTCATTAAAGGTAAAAATCCTAATGCTAAAAAGGCCAATTTCAAAGGAATACTAACTAACCCTATTGTTTCTAATCAAGTCAACTCAATAGCTACAGCCACTTCCAAATCCAATAAAATTGACCCATTCTATATTTCCCTATTCCTCAAGGGATGCAAAGTTAGTTATTATGTCATCGATATAAGAGCCCCAAACAATGTCATGCCTACAAAAGTTGATCATGATCTTGGCCTAACCTATATTAAAAACTTTGGTAATTGTTATTACATGGAGGTAAAACAAGTTTTGTTCATTGGACAAATTAAAGATGCACAAGTGGATTTGGAATCTTTTCCCAAAAAATGAATTAAAATCAATATTCTGGTCATAAACATTTTGGCAGCTTATGACATTATTTTAGGTAGAAATTTTTCAAAGAATTGGCAGGTGAAATCCAATTGTATTTATCACATGTTATAATTCTGGTCAAAGGATTCAAACAACATCTAGAGCCTGATTTGAAAACAAAGTATACAATGCAAAAAGTTGACAATCCTAGGGAAAATATTTTATATGAAGATGCAGGATTTGGTAATTATCTTTTGATAATAGAAAAAGATATAAAATTACCAAAAATCATGAAATAAAATACAAATGGTGTTTGAACAATGGAATTTTATGGTATTTGTTCATCAACATGTGTAGGAGTGATCTTGATATCTCCATCTAAGGAAATTTTTCCTTTTTCCTACAAGTTACAGTTTGACTATACTAACAACATGGTTTAATATGAAGCAATTTTACATGGACTATAGTAGAAAAAGAGATGGGAATCAATAACTTAAAATTTTTGGGTGATGTTTAACTCATTGTAAAATAGGTCAAAGATCAATACTAAGTGAAGATTAATTGTCCAAGATATTATAGGAATAAAGTCTGGAATAACATAGAAGTCTTTGATGCCTTCTCCATCAATATGATCCCTCATGAACACAATTCCTAATTTGATGCTTTAGCAATATCATCTTATTTGATGATTCTTCATGTAGAGATTGGTATATAAAAATATACAGTTGAACTAATATATAGTCCAAGTGTCCTAGACAATGTAGATAAAGAGTAAGTTTTTAATGGTGATTAGTATATTATTTCATTCCTTGATAAAGTAGATATGTTAAAAAAAATGTATTTTGAAGGTAGTGATTCTTCATATAGGGAATCTTCAGTTCATATGTCAAAAGAAAGAATCATCGATGAATAGAATGAATAATGTGTTATCAAGTTAAAAAGAAATAAAATTCTTAAAGGCCTAGTCTCTTTAGAAGAATTGTTTGATAAACACAATATATTTATAAAGATTAAAATGCAAAAAGGAAGTCTTGATGTTGTTAACTATGAAAAACTAAACATTAGCTCATAGAAACATCCTAGGTTCATCAATATTGGAAAATGTTGTTCACCTAAATAAAAATGAAAGTTCGTTACCCTTATCTATAATTATTTTGATACACACACACACACACACACACACACACACACACACCTTAAATCTTTTCATCCCAGATAAATGCAACATACAGTTCCTTTAAAGCCTAATGCAAAACTTTTCAGATAAAAATTGAGGTAATATAAACCTAAAATCATATGAACAATTATTTCCAAAGTGTAAAATATGTTTGATGTTCATATTATATTTCCTATCCACCATTTAACTTGGGTAGCTAACATAATACTAGTCTATAATAATAATGGTGAGACCAGAATCTATGTCAATTTAAAGAAACTCAATCAAGCATCCCTCAAAGATTATTACATGTTTCCAGTCATGGATCAGGTTTTATAGGTAGTAATCAGTGTTGAGATGCTTTTGATACTTTATTTTTTTTAGGGTACAACCAAATCAGGGTTAATAAGGAATACCAACACAAAACAACTTTCAAAACACCTTAGGTAAATTTTGCATATAGATGGATGCCATTTAGATTGATCAATGTAGGACCTAATTTTTAAATGGCAATGGATGTGGCATTCAAAGAATTAAAGAAATACATCATTGTAGTGTATCTTGATGACCTAACTATATTATTAAAAAACTAATAAGATCACTATACACATTTAAAGAGAGTTTTTAAAAGTGTCATTTACATGGAATTTCACTAAACCCTAAGAAAACTATATTTAGAGTGACTCAACGTAAAATCCTAGGTCATATTATTTTGAAAGAAGGAATAAGGATTTATCCATAAAGGGTTCAGGAGATTTAGAAGCTTTCCCTACCTACAAGTAAACTAGGAGTGCATTCCTTATTTTTAAAAGTAAACTTTTTAAATAGATCCATTCTTGATTTTGTTGAACTCACCAGACATATTAGAGACATGATGAAAGGAAAACCTTATTTTAAGTGGAATAATAAAGGTAAAGAAGCATTTAAAAAGATAAAGATTATTATTGCTCATGTATTGACATTGGTTTATCCTAATTTTTAGAAAGAATTCATTATTTGTTACTATAATTTATATCATACACTCTCAGCAATATTGATTCAAAAAAATAATATAGGTATCAAGTCCCCAATTTATTTCATGATTTGTAATCTCAAGGATTACGAGTTGAAATATTCTCCTAAATAAAACCATGCCTATGTATTAGTAAAAGTGGTCAAACAATTTAGGTATTACATATTGCATTCACATTATATGATAATGGTGACAAGTACACAATCAAATCCATTTTGACCCAATAAAAACCTAGTTCTAAATGAGGGAATTGAATAACCAAAGTTTAAGAGTATGATCTAGAAATAAAACCTGCAAAACTAGTTCGAGGAAAAGGATTATGTCAACTCATGGTAGAACAATAAAATTTTCAATCAAGGTCTTTGACAGTTTCAAATGAACAAGATGACCATGAAATTCCTCTGGTATGCATTGTTGATTCTACTAATGAATTGTTTTCTCACATTGATTTTTAAATAACATATAGAGAATGTCCTTTGCACTTGAATGTTAAATGTATAATTATTAAGCTATAGGTTAATAAATATGTCATATGGGATGGCACTCTTTTTAATAAAAGCATTGATGGTTTCTTCTAAGATGTGTTGATAAAGAACAATAAAAAAGTTATTTCAAGATTTTAATGATCAATCCTATGAAGGGAAATTTTTACCAAGGTAAAAACATATAAAATGCTTAGATCCCATTAATATTTCACAACTCTTTTCAAGGATTCATTTAAATGGGTGAGAAAGTGCGAAGCATGTCAACAATTTGTAGGCGAACCTAGATTGGCAACACTTCCTCTTTAACTAGTGATAGTTGAAGAACATTTTTATCAATGGGGACTAGATTTCATTGAAACATTAAAACCTCATTCGAGTGTAGGTCAAACTCATGTTATCATAGAAATAGATTACTTTACTAAGTGGGTATAGGTAATTCATATTAAGCAAATAACTTCAAAAGTCATTTGTAACTTCATCAAAGAAAATATCTTGGTGTGACGTCAAATCTAATAGAATATTGTTAAAGATAATGCCTCAAAATTTTATTCTTCATATATGATTGAATTTTTTATGGGTATGGCATTTCATTGTCTCATTCATCAAACTATCATCCATAAGGTAATGGTCAGGCTAAGTCAAGCAACAAGAACATGTTCACGATCATGCACAGAGTAGTTGATGAGAACTAAAAAAAATGGCATAAAAATATATATTATGCACTTTGAGAAAATCATATAACACCTAAAAATACTATTGGGATGTCTTCATTATAGTTTTTATATAGAATAGATTTTGTAATTCCCATAACTCTTGATTTACCTACCCTACACTTTTCTAGAGCCATTGATAATCTAAATTTTGAAATCCCACTAGATAAAATCTACCTACAATAACTAGAATAAAAAAGGACATAGGTGATTGATAAAATTACATAATCTTAGGCTTGTGTTAAAGTTATCTTTGACAAGAAGGTAAAGAAAAGAGAATTTAAAGTAAGGGATCTGGTCCTACTCTGGGATAGTCTTGGAGAACCAAAATGAAGTCATGATGAATTTGATTCACTTTGGATGGGCCATTTAAGATCAATCACTTATGCAGAAATAATAATTTATTTCTAGCATACCACAATGGAACTCATCTACCATTACCCTTTAGTGATAAATATCCTAAACACTATTTCTAGTGAGAACTAGGTGGTCCTCTTTTATATATATGTAAGTACAATTTTAGTTGTCTTTCTTTCCTAGTATTTCTTTTTAGCTTGTGTTGTTGTGTTCTTTCCTTTCCTATTTTTTCCCTCTTTCTTGTTTCATCCCCATGTGAGTTTATATCTTAATAATCCTTTCCATTTTGCCTAATTAAGCTGGTCAATATATTTGTAACTCAACAAGTTGTTACTGCATGTATATACATGTTCACCTCTAAACTTTTCTCATTTAAAATGATGGTTCACCTTAAATTAAATCATTCTACAAATGTTGGTATTGTATAAATGAGAATTTCATGGTCACTTAGCCTAATCCTTGGTCAAGTTTGTATTCAAAAAGTTAATAATAAGAATATAAGAAACACTTCTCTCTTTGCATTTTAGTTTGTGTAAAAACACATAATGAAAATTCCATCACATACACTATCCTTTTGGATATGTGATAGCACATATCAGGCTAAATACATTATACTCACATACAATATCCTTTTAGATATGTGATAGCACCTATCAGGCTAAGTACATTATCTTTTTACATATGACAATGTTTTTATAGCTTGAGGACCCATCCTTTTATTGAAGATCAACAATTTCTCAAGTTGATCAAAGTTTATTCTGAAGACTCTGTTACCCAATGGATAAATTGCCAGCCTATGAAACTAGAGAATCAAAGTTCTTTTTATTATTTACAGTTACAAATCCTAGTCAAAGCTATATGTTATCAATTTTTTTAGAAATTTCAAACTTTATGATAAACATGTTTTAAATCATTAATTTTGAAGTTTGAAGTTAAAAATTTTGAATTTGGAAAATATTTAAATTAATCGATTATTGATATTAATTGATTAATCAACAAAAAATTGAATTGTATACCAAAACATTATTTTTCATGAACAATGCAATAATGCTTGTGAGCTCTAATGTAAAAATCTATTATCTTTTTCCCACAAATTAGAAAAAACACATCCTTCTTTTATAATTCATATAAATGTTTTTCAATTTTCCCCAAGTTGTGCTAAATACCTTGACATTTTTCCAAGTCTTGTAATTTGAAAATTTATTTTTTGCTTTGTGTAATTTATGAGTTAATTTTTTGGATCAATGCAATTTGCATTTTTTATTTTTTAATTCATGTAATTTATAAATTCACTTTTCAATTTCATGTAATTTGCAAATATGTTTTACATTTCCATGTAATTTTCAAATTCATTTTGCATTTCTATGCAATTTACAAATTCATTTTACATTTTCCCTTCCCATGCAAATTCAAATTTTATTTCCCTAAACCTTGCAAATTGTAGTTTTGCTTCCCTAGATCATGAAAATCAAAATTACACTTCTTCGAGTAATGTAAATGTAAAATTCCATGTTAAAATTACCCTTTTCATTCCATTCAAATTATCATTTCAAATTTAACACTCCTTATTCAACTTGCATGCAACTACCTTTACTTCTTCCCTTGATTATCCAAGTTCTATTATTTTCTCAGGTTATGTTAAATCAAAAAAAAATTCCTCCTAAGAAGACTTCTTCAACTTGCATGCTTAAGCTCTGGGAATATTTTTCAAAGTGGAATTACATAGAAAGTCAAATTTTTATTTCCTTTTGATTACCAAGAAAGAATCCACTAAGAGAGTGGGTAAGGGTTTTGAATTCATTCTCTTTTTTTCTCTTGCCAAGACAAGTGCATCCCAAGGAAAAAAGAAATGAAGGTGGTAAATTTTTAAAAGAGGCAATTTTAATTGTTTTTGTCTGCTTAGGCTAGGTATGGCACCCCAAGAAAAAGAAAAGAGTTTGTAGAAATCAAATTTTAATAATTTTCACCTATCAAAAAGATCATACAGTGCCCAGCCAAGGGGGAATAAGGTAAATATTTAAAAATTAGACTTTGCTTGTTTTATAGACAATAATAGGCCATATGACTTGCAAAAAAAATCAAATAAAATGGCAAAGGATAATTTTTACTAATTTAAACCAAAAGAGGAACTTTAGGGTCACCTTATGGCCAAATGTACAACTCAAGTGGAAGGGTGAAAGTGAAGGTTTTTGTTTAAATGAACTATAGGGTCACCTTATGGCCACATGTACAACTCATGTGGAAGGGTGAAAGTGAAGATTTTTGTTTAAAGGAACTATAGGGTCACCTTATGGCCAAATGTACAACTCACGTGGAAGGGTGAAAGTAAAGATTTTTATTTAAATTTTATTTCTTTTTTTGTTGTTTATTCTACATAAGCAATGTATGACCTACATTAAAAAGGAAAGTCTAGAAATAAATACATTTTTGACTATTTTTAAAACACAATGGAATTGTATGCTCATCATACAACCATCCATATGCCCAAGGGACGTAGTTTTTTTAATATATATATATATATATATATATATATATATATATATATATATATATATATATATATATATATAATTTTTGTTATTTCTTTGAACCTACACCTATTAGGAGAATAAATTAGATTGTAAAGATGTGTAAGATATTTATCTAATATTCATGCATTATATACTCATTTTTTCATATATATGTCTATTTTGTCATATCTCCATGAATTATAATACGTTAGAGTATGAACAGACTCTACTTTTATCACCAAGTATAAGAAGAATATGAATATTCATAGATTGGAAATGACTATATATACTTATGTTTGTAATAATAATAGAGTTTGACTTTTGAAGAGATCAATAGAGGCTATTTGGTTATGGTTATTTTTTATTTCTTACTTTGTTCCTTGCATGTATTCTCATGTCTAATATTTGATTACTTTCAATCTAAGATAATCTAAATACTCTAGTGAATGTTAATGAAGCACTAGTTATTCTTACTTTCTACTTAATGCACAATAATTCATCCTTATTATGCTTATGTTATCCAACCTTTTATATGAATATGATGCACTATCCTACACACTAAAGTATAACCTAGTTATCCTCATCCTTAGCATGTTTTGATGCTTCAGAAACCTCTGCTAAAAATGGTGTGATGAGTATGGAAACACTCCTTCTATAGGAAAGTATGATAATATGGTTACCAAGGTAGAGAGATATTGAGACATGGTTAGACCAAAGAGTATGTAATTTTTCAAAAGAAGAATCAAGATAGACTGGTCTTACCATACAAGAAATCATTCAAGAGCATATCTATGGAGAGATTTACAAAATATTTTGGTGTGAGTTACTTAAATTTATTGATAATTGGTTATCACAATTGAAATACTATTATTTTAACCCAAGAATGAAAGAAAAAATCACCTAGACTGAATAAAAGATAAACTCATTGCAGAAATTGGAAACTGACTAGACAAGAGTAATAGATTATTGGGTTAATACTATTAAAGATGGACACATAATTAATTTTTTAGTATAGGGATATATAGCTTTATAATCTACATAAAACTTATTTGTCACAGAATTTATAGGGAAATTTTTGTAGTGACTATTTATCCTTGTGAAGATGTTGGTTATGGACAAGGCCATGGTGCCTACTCTAGCAAATATATAGTAGTCGCTTCGAATGTATGGGGGTGTATGAAAAATGATAGTGAATGATGATTATATGAATATATAAGGCTTGAAACTAAATCTAGAATGGATATATGAGGGAAGAAGTGTTATAATAAAAGTCTGGATTCAAAATGTGAGCTATGACAATAGAATAGATGGAATAAATAGAAGAATACCTAGGTAACTGCGAGTAGAGGTAAGAGTAGTAGTAAAATAGGTGATGAATTCGAAATAAGATGTGATGAGTGAGATGAAAGAGATGAAGGATGAATGATGAGGAAATAAGATGATGAATCTTGGTAGATAGAAAGAAGTGATGAATTATAAGAGGAAGAAGGGATGTTTGAAGAAGAAGGCAAGAATAGTGTAAAAGTAGAGTAGTTAAATGATAGATATATTATGCAACTACAAGAATGGTATTATCAAAAGAATGACATGAATAATTCAAAAAATAAGTAGAACACATTCACAAATTAATCACAAGTTCAAGCGTAGAAGAAAAATAATTCACAAGAAAGAATCATTCACCAAAAGAGCACATGTCTCCATAACCCAATTTCTTATATTCCAGTAGAAGTTTTCAACTAGGTGAAGGAGAAGATAGTAGTTGGGAAGGACCATTTTTAGAAAAAATGTATCATTGGGGTACTAAATTTAAAACAACATCAATATGAAAGGCTTTAAATGCCATAGGGCTTGTTAAAACCAAGCAAAGAAAAGAAGGAAACATATAAAAATAAAGTGTGCAAGTTGACTCTCCTAGTGTGTAAATAAATGTTCATAGTATGCAAGTAGGATTGCATAGAATGCAACCTCCTCTTATAAAAATAGTGTATTAGATTTCCTTAACACTAGTTTACACAATGGATGTTGTAGGAGTATTTATAAATTTAGGAACATATGATGGGTCCACTGACCATGAACAATACTTGCTAACCTATGAAATAAGATAGCAAGCTAAGGGCATTACTGATAAAGTTGTCAAAAAGTGTGAGTTAGTAGGGGAAATAACTAAAATAGGACTTGATTTTATATATCATAAATAAATTTAGCAATCAAGTATATAACATGTTAAGGAGTGGCTCATCACAGAGTTCAAGATAAAGAAATGTACAAGCCAGACTATTCAAGACTTGAAGGAGATATGGTAGAAGTTAGGAGAATCAGTATGTGACTATGATAATAGATTCTTTGATGTTATGAATAAGGTATAATTTTCCTTAATAGATAAAAATAAAGCTACATGGTTTATCGAAGGATTGTGCTCTAACATCAGATTTAACACTACACATAATTAATATGCTATTAAATTAGATGCTATAGATGTTGCCCTATGAGTAGCACAAATTGAAGATTATGGGGAATCTCCTATCATAAATTCTAAGATTAAAAATACATTTAAATATTTTATAAAGAGAATGGAGAAATATCATGAGGTAGATAAACCTAAGTAAAATCTATGATGTATAGAGTGTGTGGAAAAGAAGGACATCACAGGAATGATTGTCCTAAGATCAAGACAGAGTTCTGTGAAATATGTTGAGTAGTATGGCACACAAAAATGCAATTCCATCTCCTATAATATTATGTTAAGAACTCATAAAATTTATATTGTAATTTTTTTAAGTCACATAATCACAATGAAAATAACTATAGTGTTTTGTAGGAGCTCAAAGAAGACATCACCAAAAATGTATATGTTGTCATTGTACATCAGTGAAGCAAATAACTCTAGGCTCAGAGGTGGATAAAATTTATGCAACCCAAGCAAGTCCAAATGGATTCTTAGTTTTTCATAGTACTAGACATAAGGTCTGACTGATTGGACCCATACTTCACCAATTTGGACACCACCATCATCGTAATACTAGTATGTAGCACCCTAAAGCCTCATAATGATGTAGCAAGAAAAAACTAGTTGGAATCCATTGATTACACAATAATAATTTGGAATTGGAGATAATAACTAGTAGCATCATCATTGGAATATAGCATAGAAATAAGGAGGGTATATAGGATTTTATCAATCTAATAGAGGAGGATCTAGGGGTCAATATAGAAGAGGTTACCAAGGTAGTAGAAGAAATAACTATCAATGACCTCCTTTACAATGCTATCAATGTGGAGAGTATAATCATGTGTAACACAATCTCCCTTTGAATCCTTAAATATAATCTTACTATACATAATACATAATATATGACCATCATGAGATGGAATACTATCCTATATTAGAAAAGTAAAGAAAGGATAAGGCCAACAGGAATGTAAATATGGTAAATGCATAGCCTAAGGAGGATGCCTTCCTGAATGTTGTTACATGACATCAATATGTATAAAGATGTTTGCCTCCTCTTAAAATGTCTTGAGATTAACGAATCCAAAAAATAAGATAATATAAATACCCAGACCTAGCTATAGAAAAGGGGCTCATGTATGAAGCTATGTAGATGTTAAAAAACATTTAACATCAAAACACTATTGAAGGAGATGTTGCAACAATAGATGCTCAAATATATGTCTAGATCATTCACATTATGCATCAAGATGGATTTTTTACTACATTGACATATTTACTAAAAATTTTAAGCACACTATGCAATGAAGACATCTCTTAGAATATCACAAACTTGCTACATAATCTATTAAACTATGCATAATTAGGACAATAAATGATAGAAAAGCTTGTTTGGTACATCAAAACTAAGAATTCCTAGGATGTAGATGCATGAATCAACATTAAGGTTATAGGATATGAAATTCCAAATGTTGTCTTTGATTTTGGTAGCATGGTCAACATGATTCCAATGTCTACATTGGAGGCTATTGGATGACCGATTCTAAGTTACAACCCAATAAATCTAAGTTTAATCGACTATGTAAGAATTGAGACCATTGGTAGATTATAATACATTGAGATCAAAGACATATAACTGACCCTGCAAGGTGACTTTGATGTCATCTATATGAAGATAGCAGCAACATATTACCTTATGCTAATTGGAAATAAATGGGCATATGATGGTCAGATGACTATCAATACTATACAAAATCAAATACAGGTACATAAAAGAGATAAAATTGTCCTCATTCCTCTAAATAAAGTATAAAATCCCTACATCATTCTAGTTGAACCGAATTCTCCATATGTCATACAAGAAACTAGCTAGATGAAGGTAAACTTTGAGAGAACCCAAAAGCTCTACATGCAATCGAGTGCAACTTATTTTATGAACATACTAAACCTCAAGTATAATATTTACTCACTCAATACTTGAATACATCTAAAAAATGGAGGCATAAACCAATAGTTACTCAGTTGTTAGCAACCTATATTATCATAGAAGATTATGCATCCATGTCTATTAAATCCCATACTCATTTAGAAGTTGACTTTCTTTATCAAGTAGATGATCATATGCAAGATTATATAGAGATAACTAGAGAAGAAAATTTTCCTTGAGAAATAGCTTCATCTATCAGTAGAGACTCAGACACGTACCTACTTAACTAGGCTATAGTGATCATGAACTTCAACCTATAAGAATGATCTTTTCACATGAGATACAACTTTCTATGTACTATGTGACTAAGGATATCAATCAATTATTTTTGTGCCTAAGTTCATATACCTACCATAAATCATTAGGTTAGTGATTTGAATTATTCTCTAAAAGTATTTGCAATGATATGCTAGGCAATTCATATAAGTGATCAGCTCAAGTGGGATGATGTGTGCAAGCTCATGATTAGTAGGCTTTAACTATCATAGGTCATCAGAAGAAATTGGCATTTCTTCCAAGAAGGTGAGTGTCCTAAAATCCATATTCATAAATGTGTTGAAGTCTAGACTAAGGAATGTGTGGCTCTGAAGTACTGGGTTCATATCTTTAATTATACACTTGTTCTTTTACCATCTGCATGGTATATACATAAAGAGCACAAGAGGGAGACAAAGCATTGGGCACAGGTGCAAATCAAATTTATTAAGACATTTTTTTTTAAGATGAGAACCCCCTAGTTCACAATGCACTAATAAAAATCAAACATGTCCTATGCCATGGGTGCAAAAAATATTTAAGAACTATGACAGAATCCACTGGAAAGAAGAACATAGCTTCTAATCTAAATACGATATTATAAAGATATAAATTTTCCAAGAAATAAGAATAATCTCTTACACAACCATAGCACTAAATATAAGATGAAGAAGAGGAAATTGAAGATTCAGATACTGATGGTGATATCAATTTGATTGATTTATTTGAACTTGAATGACCAGTAGAACTAGTAAAGGACCCCAGAGTAGAACTTATTGAAGAAGATAAATTGTGTACACAAATTCTAGAATAGGAAGGGTAAAGAATGATACAAGTATCTATTGATGAGGAAAAGCATAATATTTACTAGTATTCCATTAAAAATCATGTAGAAAACATCATAATTGAGGAGATCCCGAAATTGGCATATATAAGTGATTACTGGATAGAAGTTGAAGTTTTTGAAGCTATGCAACTCTTACAAGATTACCAAGATGTGTTTCCCACTAAATTTTTAAAGGTCCAAGGAGTTGACCCATATCTAGGAGAAATGAATATCAAAATCAAGGAGTGTGCATGACCCATAAATAAATAGACATAACAAGTTGAATCCAAACATGAAGTTAAAAATGAAGGCTGAACTCAATAGAATGCAAGATGTAGTTATAATATATGTTATAGAAAAGGTAGATGGTTTAATCCCTTGGTAGTGTATCTTAATAAAATAAGGGAGATCAGAGTATGTAGGGATTATCAAATTCTAAATGATATATGTGTGAATGATTCATTTCTAATTCCCTTCACAAATGAAGTTTTAGAATCTATCACAAGCCATGAAGTTTACTTTTTCATGGATGGCTTCAGTGGCTATCATCAAAAACCTATCATAGAAGAAGATAAATATAAAATTATTTTTACCACAAAATGGCGATCCTTTTCATACAAGGTAATGCCTTTTGGCCTTAATAATGTACCTATGATTTTTTCCCATGTAGTGGTGACTACATTCAAAGATTGCATTCATGACTTTCTGGAAGTCTATATCAATGATTGGGTAGTCTTTTCTTTGTTTAAAGAACATTTATCTAAATTATGCCTCATGTTAGAATGGTTTTGAGCTCTACTCAATGCTCTAAATTTTTTAAAAAGATTATTCTTTACACTTTTTAGTATCCTTTTAGGTCATGTAGTGTGCAGTGAAGGAATTTTGATAGACTAGACCAAAATTGCAGTCATTCTCAGTATGCCTCCACCAGTCAGCTTCACAAAAGTGTGATCATTTTTTGGCCATATAGGGTACTATCATAATTTTATCAAGGGATATGCATCCATTTCATCTCCATTAGAATACTTACTACACAAAGGTGTTAAGTTTGTCTAGACTTCTAAATGCCAAGCAGCCTTCATAGAGTTGAGGCAAAGATTGGTCACTACGTCTACCCTTGTCTTTCTAGATTAGAGCAAGCCCTTTCACATGCATTTTGATACTTCAAGTATCATATTTGGTCCTATAATTTCACAACCAAGAGATGATAAACTAGACCACCCCATTCATTTATCAATTTAAAAGTTGTATGATGCAAAAAATAACTACATGATAACTAAAATAAAAGCATTGGTTATAATGTTTGTACTATAGAGATTTTGATACTATCTTCTTGCAACATCATTTGAATTTTTCATGAATCATCGATATTTATGTTACCTAGTCAATAAGCTAATACTGGGAGGATTCATATCTAGGTGGTTAATGCTATTTTAGGAATTCTAATTTTGCATTAACATCAAGCTAGGTAGAGAAAATGTGGGGCTAGATCATCTCAATCATATTCCTAATGGAGAAGAACCGAAAGAATTATATGAAGATTCTCTTGATGCTCATTTATTTCATGTTTTTGTGATCCCTAAATTTTTTTAAGTAATCACTAACTTTCTTGAATAAGGAGTACTCCCTACACACTACCAATAAAGAGATAAGAAGTAATTTGTCACCAGAGCCTTGCCCTACACCATCATCAATGGGGTTTTGTATCACTTGGGGAAGGATGAAGTACTATGTAGTGTAGTTCTGGAAGATGAACAAACACAACTCCTATAAGAGACACACCAAGGAATAGTAAGAGGATATTTTGATGAAAAAGCTACTACTAGGAAGTTTTTATAGAGTGGGTTATAGTGGTTGAATCTTTTTTAGGATGCACATAGAGTAGTGTAGTACTATGATGTATGTCAATTCATGGGTAAACCACTACAAAGAGATGAAATGCCCTTGCATCTTTTCTTAAATGAACAACATTTTGAACAATGGGGCATTGACTTTGTCAAACCTATTAATCCACCAAGTAAATGTAGTAAAGCAAGGTATATTATCACTACAACCAACTACTTTACCAAATGGGTTGAATCTACTACAACACCCAACTATGGTGTAAAGGACATAGCAAAGTTTCTCTATGAGAACATTATTACAAGCTTTGGATGCCCCATTAAGCTCATTAGTAATTGAGGGATACACTTCCTAAATAACACCATCAAGGCTCTTACTAAATAATTCATGATATTTCATCATAAAATTACTATGTACTATCTACAAGCTAATGGCCAAGCTAAGGCTTCTAACAAAGTATTGGGAAAAATGTTGACAAAGATCTACAATGTCAAGAGAGATGATTGGGAAGATCATATTCCTATGATTTTGTGGGCATATCATACACATTATAATAGGACTACCATTTTCACTCCATTCCAGTTAGTTTATGATATTGAAGCAATTATGCCAATGGAAAATCTGGTACCCAGTATGTGCATTTCAATGGTCATGAGACTAGGGGATCATGAGTCTCTCACTAACAAACTTATAGAGCTAAATAGGATGGATGAGATAAGATACAAAGCATCTTAGACACATCAAGTTCATAAGTAGAGTCAAAAATCATGGCATGATAGAAATCTGTGCCATAAAAAATTTCATAAAGATCAACCAATTTTTTTATATGATAACCATTTCAGAGTCTTCCTGAGAAAAGTATAGATTTGATGGAAAGGGCCTTATGTTATATAGGAACTATCATAGCAAGGAACCATTATTTTGAGAGATCTTTAAGGAACTATTTTACCTAGGTGGGTTAATAGATGTAGGCTTAAGCCCCAACACCAATGGTCTTAATTGATCTCATTATGTTAAGTGAGTGGGTGTTGACTAGCACCAAGTAGATTAGGATTTCTCTTTTTGCATGTTTTTTGTGTGTTTAGTTTTATATCTATATGTTTGTAGATGATATCTTCACTACCATTAGAGAACCAAGATACCAAGTATAGTGTATACAAACCATGCATAGGAGAATCCACATGCACCATCATGGATGTCAGTAGGAGTGAAAGCAAGTAATTAATTTTGATAAAGGTACAGACAAGTCACATCAATAATATCTTCACCGTATAATGGTCATTCACCAAAATTTAATGCCAAATCTAATGTTTTATTGATTTAATCTTCAACAAATCAATAGCCCATCAACATCATCTACTCATACTCCTATACGGATAGCAAAGATCATAATATCATATCTCCACACATGTGTTAATGATTAACTATCCTAATTTTCATATTGGATAATATTTACCACATCAACCATTGCATTCATGTTGAATGGATATATAAGCATGACATTTATGTAGAAATCAATAGGTTAAAAGTATATAAAACCCTAAGCTCATGAACCAAGTTTTCATTTCATCCTTGTACATATTTTCATGACCTATAATTTCAAATAACCTATCTAGTTTTATTGTGAAAAGAGCCAATAGCATTCTAATTTCATCACTTCAACACTCATGGATACTTTATAGCTCATTAGGATTTTGATAGATTCAAAAATAGAGGCAATGGGAATTGATATGTCTCTAAAGTAGACAAATCTCAATGATCCATATCCCTCTAACTTTCTTTAAGCAATACAATAGAAGTTATTTCAGCTAGACCCCATTGATGTTGTGTAACCACTCACTCTCACAACCCTCACTACTTCCATAACACAAATATTGAGTGCCTACTTTGAATGCCAACCTTTGGTATCTTGGGGGATATTGTACAAGTCTTACTTGACTAATATAATGATAGCAATATCTACCTTGGCTCAAACACCACCATTATCATCAACACAAAATCCATGGCCTGATCTTTGGGCATACCTATGTGAGGAGACTCCCTTGTGACATATAAGACAATAACACTACCTATTATATAAGAGGTTAGAGATTTATATGTTTGAATATCTAGAGGGGTCCCAATTTAGGAAAATCATGATGATCCAGTGTGCATCCTCATCGAATGCATCACAAGGAGGTTCTAGAAAATGACCAAGTCTATGAAACAAATTCTAAAAGGGGTCATGGATATCAACCACCACATGATCCACTAGAGTGATAATTTAAAATCACTAGATTAATTTATTTAATATTTCATATATATTAACAAGTTTTACACATCACCCAAGTAGACATTCCAGTACTAGTTCCTCATATTTTTCATCAACTTTACATAATGGAAGTCCCTAGAGGGAGAGATGCACCCCCACACCAACTATTAGCTAACACAACAATTCCTCAACCTAATTTGGACACCTGAGTGTAGATCCCTATTAAATGAGGGTAATTTCAAATCATGGTATGAGGAGTGCTTGTAATTGATTACCACACATCCTTATGTGCTATCGAATGCCATTCAATATTTAGACCAACATGTTATCACCTTGCTACCAAAAGGTGTCTTCATACACATTCATGAATTTTCAAGGTCACCATTTTCACTTCTTCAATTATTTGTCATAATATCCATGGTGTAGGTCAAAGTCACCAAGAAAAAATCTTTCTAAGATAGTCATGAAACTCCACATCAAGCTATAACACCTAGTGTAGCCATCCCTATAGTACAAAAAAAAGAAGAATCTACCAATTTATAGTTATAAAATGGAAAGCATAAGATTTCCACTGAGCATCAATCTACATATCCTCTATTGAAGCATAAGATAAGGAGTATGGCAACCTGATATTAAGGTGCCATAGATTGTAAGCTCATGTGACCTTCCACAGATGGGCATGGATGAACAAGAAGTCTACCAATTAATGATTGTTGACATGGTTGAATACTTCTATAATAAAGAGGAGGAAAATGAATTCTTCTTCTATAAGGTTTTACACATGGTCCAAGTGCATAATTACTTTATTCTAAATCTATGGGTTGACCTAAAATCATGCCCTACATCCATCATCATCGACATTGTGTGAGAAGTAGTGGAGAAACTATAGTGAAGGATTGAATTTTTCTAGCCTCAGCCTTCTACTACCTTCATAACTAAGGATGTCTTTACACCTCTTCTAAAAATCCCACTGATGTCACTTGTGCATAGACCTCAAACTAGGCATGAGGCTAGGGTCTCACCTATACTTGAAGAACACACATTCGATTAACTAGCCATCGCATAAGAAGCATAGCCTACTCCACCCTCCACTTCACCACCACCTAAATGTAGGCTAGTCAGCCTCAAATAAAATAAAGCATAGGTTTCTAACTTTGTGGTCCAACTAAGTGACTTACCATCATCACCACAAGCTTAAAAGTTCAAAGAGCTCACACTTGAGTAACCCATAGTAGAAGAATAGTAGGCCTTGAGGGAAGAAGTAACTTATGTAGCAGAATGATGAGTTAGAAAAGAGGAGAAGAAATGTTAAAAAGAGAAGGCCCAATAACAATAAAAAAATAATAAATTTGATAAGTCAAAGAAGTTGACGCCACGTAAAAGGCCAAAGATGTAGAGGTTGATCGATATAAGGCTAGTGAGGTGGCTAGGAAGGCATAAGAAGCTGTCAATATAAGCCAAAAAGCATAGGAGGTGAAAACATATAAGGACAAAGAAGTTGATCTCACTACCAAGGCTAAGGTAGAAGAAAAAGGAAAATAGAAATAAGATGTAGTAGTACATTCATAGTAGGCCAATGATGATTTCATGCACACACAATAGTAGGCCAAGAAAGAGGTACAGAAGAAGAAGGAAGAATAAGATATAGCCTTACACCAATAACAAGCATAGGTATAGGCATAAGCATAGGCATAGAAATAAGTGTAGGCATAGGCTACAGATGAATAATCCAAGGCTATGGATCTAGAAAAAACAAAATAAAGAAGAAAAATAACATGCAAAAAATCTTTAGGCTGAGGAAGAACAAGTCAAAAATCAAGATGCTTCAAAAGAGCTGAATAAAAGAGCATAGGAGGACGTTAAGAGAAAATAGGATAAAGATGTTGCATAGAAACTCAAACTTTTAGTAGAGGCTATGGCATATCAACATTAGGTACCTAAACACCAATAACTAGAAGTAGAGTAGCCACAATAACAAGAAGAACCCTTTGTAACCCAAATAGGTCTATAACTCCTAGAATTGGCTTTGGGAGGCATGTGGTTATGGGATGTCCTAACTATGTGTTCTTGACACATGAAATTTTCTCTCCAAATTATGAAAAATCCATGATCAAACCCTTTAGTGACTATAAGCACATGGGTAGCACTCCCCCTTAAATAAGAAGCATCACTAAATGTCTCTAGGCTCCCACTAAAGAAATAACTTGAGAGCATAATAGCATTTCAGGATTCCATTATGCATAAGGCCACCTCTTTGGAGCTAGAAATGGATCAATCCAAGGTGGATAATATTGAGCTAAAATCTCACCTCCATGAAGCTACCAAACTCATCTAAGATGCCTACCTAGAGTTGGTTACTCAAGCAATCTAGGACCAACTCATGTCTAACCAATTCAAACTCAAGACTCTGGTCTCTAAGTTGACCAAGGACTGGTGTGTATCTTATAAACTTTATGTAGTCATCACATTAGGCCAAGATGTGAAGACTGAGGCTATGACACTCATCACTTTTTTGGAAGAGTATCAAGGCATGTTGGATATTTCTACCCTATAAGCATAATAGGTTGCACATAACTTGCTAGAATAGAAGTAGCAACTAGATAATTATTTAGCCAATTATATCATAGACTTCACCATGGCCATAACTAGCAAGGTAACTATGAGAAGCCACACTACCCATATGGATGATAATGATAGAGCACTTTAGGAGTTGATCAATGCTAAGGATAATATGCATGATAACATCATCAACTAACAAAGTCAACTTCTACATAATTATTTTGTTGGTCTCCAAGCTCAATATCATGTAGACAAATTAGAGTAGCTACATGGTGAGGTTTAGACTAGGGTCACCAACACCAAGGTATCCATGAGCATCATTGATGACATGATTCTCAATTAGATCATTAGATACCATAAGCTATTATGTACTAAACTTCTCATGATCTAAGAAGTCATGTTCTACTAGTATGCTTACAAGACCAATATGTCTTCATTTTATAGTGATGTTACCAAAAATCTCATCACACCTATGTACAATCCATCATTATACATTTAGTAGATCATCTCTCAATTTAAATCCATGCATTTCAAGGCTAAGGACTCTTTTAGCTAGTCACTGTCTACGTCTATGCCACCTCTATCAAATTAAGTACTACACAGAGTACTAATTTTATAAAATTTTGTATAAGTATTTTGTATTAGGGATGATGTAGTACGAAAAGTGGGGCTAGGATGGTTAAAACCCATAAGGTTTAGTGACTTGGTTATTCCAACCTATTAAAAACCCAAAAGGGTGGTAGGTTGGCATGCTACGTAGTTGAAAACTTGACAGGGCGGCTAATAGTGCATAAGAGGTGAAAACCAGAAATAATGCCTTGAATTATTATTATGACTCTTACTGGTCTAACCACTTCTTCATCCTTTTGATCACTTATGTAATTTTGAAAGATCATGTGATGTGTTATCTTGGGATGAGACAACATTTCAAGTTTGATAAAGTGTTGGGAGAAGAAATCAAATTGTAAAGTTATGCGAGATATTTACCTAATATTCATGTGTTATGTAATCATTTTTTTCATATATATGTCTATTTTGACCTATCTCCATCACTCATAATAGGTTATAATATGAACAAACTCTAATTTTGGTGTCAAGTATGAGAAGAATCTAAAAAATCATAGATTAGAAATGACTATATATACTTATGTTTGTAAGAAGAATAGAGTTCCACTTTTGAAGAGATCAATAGAGACTATCTAGTTATGGTTACCTATGATTTCTTAGTTTGTTCCTTGCATTCATTTTCATGTCTAATATTTTATTACTTTATATTTAAGATAATCTAAATACTCTAGTGAATGTTAATGAATCACTAGTTGTTCTTAATTTCTACTTAATGCACAATAATTCATCATTGTTATGCTTCAGCTATCTAACCTTTTATATGAGTATGATGCACAATCTTGTGCACTAAAATATAACCTATCTATCCTCATCCTTAGCATCTTCTGATACTTCAAGAACCTCTACTAACAACACCAGTCATATGGCCAAGTGGAAGAGCAAGAACTAGATGTATGCAAATTTTGAAGGGATCAGTTGTGGTGAATGTTAGTTTCTTTGACTTGCATAAAAATGTTGTACAACTCTAAACAAAAGATTTTTACATAACAAAAAAGATCATATTTTGTTTTACATTTTCTCATAGCTAAAATTAAGTCATACAACTCATGTGGGAAGGTGGAAATGAAGTAAAAGTCATTTAACTCCAGGAAAGAAAATTAGAGTTGATAAAATCAAAAATGATATTTTTATGGGGTTTTGATTTTTTTAAAATAAAAATCAGGGTTTAAGTTATTTTTTCCTAGAAAATTAAAAATTTGTATTTCTTTGGTGAGTTCAAGAGGTATGATTTTTTTTTAAATCAATTGGTAATTGATTTTTGATGTTTTAGACTGAATCGGGAATAGATGATAAACTTATAAAATTGAAAACAAAATTTGCAAAATTTAATTTCAATTTGTTTCCATTTGTTAGGAAAGTTTATCAAATAGCATTATAAGGTGATTAAACAAGAATGATTGCATTTACAATGGTATTTGAGAGAGAAATTAAAATTCATCACATGGCATTAAAAAACATTGGAGTACTTTTCATGAATAAAATTTTGAGTACAATTTTATAGTACATTTAAATAACTTATTTTGACTTTAAGTTATTTAATTTTGTCAATTTTTGAAAATAATGAGTTATTGTGAAAATATCTCCCAATTTTTAGTTTTCTTATAAAATTTAATGTCTTTGTCCTCTACTCCAGAAAAGGTAATTTTGAGTAAAGACAAAGAAACCATGAAATATCATTTTATTGTAATGACACCTCTCTCACCATTAGAGTCCAATATAGAAAATATCATAGATACTGATCTAGGTCACATTGACTTATACAAGTTTTGGGAGAGGATGAATGCAATGCATAAAATTGAATTTGGTCAAAGCATTTTCAATAGTGGATTTGGTACAAGTAGCAATGTTCTCAATTTTAATGCAATCTCCTAAATTAGTCTTGGTCATGGAAAATAACTATAACCCAAAGATGAGGGAAGTGAGATATTCACAAGATGAATCAGTAGCAACTTTCATTCTTGAACACATAAACAATGTTTTTCACCTTTCGGATCATGAATCCTTTGTACATCTGACTTCTGAGTCCTCTCAAATATTTTTAGATGGAAATAGTGTTGCATGTGCTAAGCAAGTCAATAATGGATGGTTGACTAAGCTAAAACATTCTTCCACATGACTCCCAAAAAATATAGCAAGGTTTGATTTCAAGAATAAAATAAATGACATGATAACATTATTACATAGAATAATGGGAAGCCAAAAAACAAAGGATTTTCAGACATGGATATACAGATTTATTTGGATCATTCTTAGGAACAAGAAATATATCAATTAGGTAAATTTTATTAGTGATGCAATTCACAAATAACTAATGAAAGTGAAAGTCACATCAAGGTTTTATATGACTTCATATCTCGTTTACATTATGGCAAGCTCAAGATATTTTGATAGATTGCATACATTAGGTGATTTTAGGAAGACAATGGTATCTGACTTATATCCCCAACCAACATTGAAGGAAAACATCCATAATTTTAAAAGGGTGAATTATTTTTTTGTTCATTTTCAACATGAGGATATCAATAGCAGTCTCCATAAAAATAGCTAGATGGGGAACTTGGTTCATACGTTTCCTACCTTTCAATATTTTTAAAATCAGTGGTTGCAAGGTTACTCCTTATATGCTTCTACAATATGTTAGTGATAAGTGGGTGTTGATAGAAATGGTGAGACAACTTGTTAAAACCTATAAGTTTTTAATAGGTCGACATAATACAAGAGTTAAATTTTCAATCTCAATTGGTAGGTATACTTGTCCATCACTGATAAAATCCAAGACAGTTGAATAATAAATATCGCATAATAATCTCAAGAAATTTGAGAGCAAGTTTGCATTTCACATTAGGGGCTTGATTGAGCATAATCTTGGACCTTCATACCAACATCTCTCACATTTTGAGGATTATTATATGGATTGCAATGATGAGAAATTAGTAAGGATCAAAAACTATTCATAGTTTACCATGAAGTAAATAGATGAATACGGTATAATGAAAGTGCCAAAGTAGTTGGTGGATAATGAGGTCACATTGGATCCTATATTCAAAAAATAAAACATCATGATGAATACACTACCTATAGTTCATTGGGATAATAGGGAATCTACTTCTCTTAAATGTAGAATAAGAGTACTTGATAGAACTCTTAAGAGGTTAAGGAGCAAAGGAGTGGATGTTGGAAACATTGATTTCCCTACACCTTTTAGGGAGGATGAATTTGGTGGCTTTTACAAACAACATGATGGATCCTAGAAAATAGATGAATTAGGTTCAAGTGGAGAACCCCTAATGATAGAAGAAGCACAAGGACCAGAAGCTATTCAATAAGATGTTCTACCATAGAAAATTCTCAAGCTCAAAATAAATAGGTTAGATGAAAACATTTCCTCTTTTCTTAGTCTTTCAATTCCTCAAGAAATTCTTGTTGATAGTTTTTTGCATTCTTATTAACTTGTAGAGAACAAGACCTAGAATTTTCTTACTTCAAATGATATGTTTTTTCCTATGCTATCCACTTTCCCATTACAAGAAATAAATCATGTTTCTTCATCTTCTCCCTCAAATCTTGAATTTTCTATTGTCTCCTCTCCAAGAATTCCAATTGATATAATTAGAAAACAAAAAAAAGTAGAAACATCTTTCCAAGGTGCCACAACTAAGATAAAACCTTAATCTACTCTATCTATGTTTGTCCCACCAATCTCAACTTCTATCTCACCTCCTTCTTCATACATGACAACTTCAAATTGGTTGTCCGTGGTGGTAAAAAACAATAGAAGTTATTGAACTTGAGGAGATAGACTTTGGAACTTTGATAATATCTTTTTCAAAAAGGTCAAATAAGGTGAGAACATTTTTGTGAATGGTAACAGATAAAAAAGGAGAGAAGTATGCAAAAGTGGCAATTCATATAGTTAAAAAGGATAAATTAGAAATCAAAAATGAAGACTATCAAGTATAAAGGGTTCATTTGGGAATGTTTACCAGAGAAGTAATGAAGAGAGACATACAGTTGGTTATTGGTACCATTTTTTAGAAAATGGATAGGGATAAAGAAATGAAAGATGAGTTAAAGGAACTAGTAGAAAAATGGAATTTAGTGATATAGAGATTAATTGAACCAATAACTAGCAATTACTTCATCAAGTCTTAATGTTAAGACATTGGAGAAAGTAAGAGAGGTAGGTCACATGGGCAATGTAGTGAAAGATTAGATTGAAAAGATTACTGATCAAGGAACCTCAACAATTCTCATTGTGACAATAATGATCTCTGAAATCTAGTCACAATGTGAAAAACTAACATCAAAGAAAGTGGGTATGTAGAATAAAAATAGAACTGGGAAGAGTTCATCCCCAAGTTAATTGAATTCTCAAAATTTTACTCTTAACCTTATTGAAAAAGGAATCATCAATAAGGAAGAATTCTTCGATCAAATTAAATTCCTTTGGGTTATGAAATTTAAGATCCAATTGCTTCAAGGGTGCCTTCAAAAATTCAATAGTGCAAAGTCACTTGGAAGTGACGTGATGATGGAGATTGACACAAAGGTCAAAATGTTGAAGTGTCCTTTTGTCAATGATAAAGATCAAGATGGAAATCTGATTTTAATTGAAAAAGTGATTGAAGAATTTAAAGAGAAAATTTAGGAAATTATCAATCTCATATATTCATTTGGTCATGATAATGTTTACCGATTAGTCAAATACCAAGTAGATGTTGGTAATCTTAACATGAATATAAATGGTCTCCAAAGCAAGCTTCAAGAAATTAGAAAATTAGACTACTCGGTACACATCGCTTACTTGTATATAGATGGACCAGTGAAGATTTGATAAGGGAATTCCTCCAAATATTTGATGATTTTTTAAAAGAGAAAAAGTTGTCAATGAAGCATTAAGAAGATTGAAGATTGTTCTCAGTGTTCTAGTATTTTCTTCTCATGTTTCTTTTACACCTAACTTGTATTGTTGCATTATATTTCCACATGAAAATATATGTTTTCATTTTCTAAATTATCTTTGTAATTTTTCCAACTTGATTTTTCAAGTTGTGCAAAATGATAATGTGCTTTTTCAAGTAGTGTAAAAAATCCAATGTTTTTTCTCAAGTGGTGTTAAATGATCAAAACATTTTTTCACCATTTCAAGTTGTAATTTCTTTTTGGTGTTTTCACAACTCTATAAAAAGGAAAAATAGATGGTTTTGCACCATAACCACCCATTTTAGCCTATAAATACAAGTTATGCTCCCATAATCAGGGTTTGAAATAGAAGGATTTTGGCAAAACTATGTAAAGGAAGATAGAACATTCTACTTCAATAAGATCAATACTAAGAGGTGTTTTTGAACTTTGTATTAGCAACTCCTTGGATTATGTCATTTTCCCTTAATTCAATGTAATTTATTTTTTATTGCTATTATTTTTACTTCTAAACTGATGAGACCAAAAAATTAAGTTGCAAATTTCATTTAGAATTGTGATTTATATTTCAAATATATTAAGGAATATCAGTGGGAATAGGAATGATACCTTTGTTATTTCTACTAAGAAATATAGAGAATTAATCATCTTTGTTATCTCAGCCAAGTAGTTCTTCTGGGGTATGTTTTTTTATTTTCAAGAATACAAATATGTCTTTTCTACCCATTAAATGAGAGAGATTTCCTCCTCAATATTAGTTTTCCCTTTGATGTATTCGTCAAGATTCAATTTTTAACTCGACAAATCTATCATCTAAAAACATTCCTTTTTCTTTTCTCTCTCTATGCATTCCTTTCTAAAAAATCTTTCTCATAATTTCAAGTTAAAATTACTACCACCATAATTTACAAATTTTGTTTGTAAATAGTTTCTTTTTAGGAAATTTTTGGTTTTCTATAAAGGTTGTTTTGCCTTATACTAGGAAAGGGATTTTATTCCCTATGTTGTTGATATAAATTTTATGATTTATCCCCCTGACAAATTTTCATGCCAACATTACTATAATTAGAAGAAGGGATTGGGATGGTAATTATTGGTTATTGGCTAGTGTGAATGCCATTTCAAATCAAATCAAGATGATCAATATATGGGGGAAGAGGTCCTAAAATGGATGGTGGTGGATGTTAGGTATTATTGGTTATTGGCTTAGGATTAATCTTAATAGTGACTATATGACCATTAGTAATGCAACCTACAACATTTCCATAGTCATTGGGGACATTATTATAGCTTACTTGGCTAGAATGGATGTCCTAACCTTTATTCCAATTAGTTTGTTATTATTGATTCAGCATTTGATTATGATTTTTAAGATCCCTGTTCTAATTCAGATTATCATCTTGACATTGATTTTGATTCTGGTGTTTAGAGTTGTGCCATGTAAAAAGGGTTTTGGTAGATACCTAAATTGTGAATATACATTGAAGCAATGTTGTCCAGCTCTATTTCACCATTTTATAGCAAATCTTGGATGAAGTGGTGAAGTTTTACACATCTATGAATAAAATGACCTTTAACCTAATTATAATCATAGAACTCATATTATTTATACTAGTTAGGGTTAGGTTGGACTTATATAAATAGCTTTAAAATTGGCCAAATAATCATGTTAACTACAACCAACTTCTAAAACACTATCTTAATAGGTTTTCCAAGATCATTGAAAACTCTATTTTGGTATTTACCTCATCTTTGAGATGGTCTTTACAAGTTAAGTGATTGAATAGGTGGGTTCACTTGAGTAGGTAGTGGTTGCACCATTTACACATGTCTAAATTCAGTTAACCTATCACCTACAACATTTTTATTCCTGTTGAATGGCTTGGGATTTTCAAATGTACTTACTTGAGCTTGTGTCGTAGTTGGTATCTAAACCTTGTTTTCAATTTGGTTTTGAGAATAGACTTTTAACACCTCTTCATCAATGAGGGCTTGTTCAATTTTTAGTCCTTTGGTGATAATCTCTTCAAATGTGTTTGTGCAATGAATTCTAATATTATAAGCTACATCTAGTTTTAGATTGGAAGTAAGACTACAACTAATTGTTTATCAGCGTGATTATATGGAAATTAGTTAGCCAATTTATGATGCCATAGTAAATAACTAACAAAACTCTCTCCTCCTCTCTATTTTGCATGACACAAGTCAACCATATCCACCTCATTTTATAAATTTTAAGAAATTTTTTGTACAAAATTTTCAAATAAGTCATCAAATTTATCAATAGAATTTTTGGGAAGATAGAGAAACCACTCCAAAGATTGCCCAGCCAAATTGTGGAGAAATAAATGAAGCAAGTGCATGTTATTGTATGCAACCTCTTGACAATAATTGAAGAACTCATTCAAATGTTCATTTGGATCACCCTTCCCTTTGTATTTGTCAAATTTGGGCATCTCAAAATGAGGCAAGAATGTAATATGAAGATAGCTCATATCAAAGTGATAGGAGTATATATCATCTGACTTGAACTTCTTACTCTAGTTTCCAACTTGGATGGTAGAAACTGCATCTTTTACCTCTTGTAAGGCCTAATAAGTGGGAAAAGATTAAGAAGGAGTGGGCACATGTTGTTGGGTATTTAGGGGTGGATTACCTTGACCTATATAAAGTGGTGGTATGGGTTATTGGGTAATTTATACCCAGTTGGTTCTTCCAGGAATGTTTACCCTTTGATTGGGGTTATATTATTGATAGGGAACTTGGTGTTAGTAAGGCACTTGTTGTTGAGTGTGATGTTGATTTAGAGGGAAATATGGTCTAAATGGGGGAATGTTTTTGGGGATTAAATGGTATTTGTTGGGAATGAAATGGAACCTATTTTTTACTCATAGGGATCTATTGTATGAAAGTAACTTGTTGGTTAGGTGGATTAAATTTTGGATTGAAGAAGTGTATTATTGACTAGAAGTGGTATGCGGTTAATTATTAATAACGTGTTGTCAGTTAGATAATGTTTATTAGGGATTAGTTGTCACTTATTGAGGTGGAATATTTATCACCACCTATTGGGGTAGAAGATTATTTACCACTTGTTGAGCTGAGGGATTGGTCACCACTTATTGGGGTGGAAAATTGGTCACCCCTATTGAGGTGGGGGATTGGTCACCATCTATTGGGGTGGAAGATTAGTCACCACCTATTGAGGTTGGGGATTGGTCACCATTTGTTGAATTGGAGGGTTATTAGAAAATTGCTGTTGTAGATTAGGCATTTTGTAGCCTATTATTGAAAAGTGTTAGGAATGTTGGAAGAAAAGATTTGTTGGCAAGTTAAAGGAATGTTTTGTTGGATTTTAGATAACACTTGATGTGGATTATAATGCATTAGTTCAAAAGTATCAACCATGTGTTGGGAAGAATCCATGAGGTAATTAAAATCATGATTATCCAATGGATTAATTTAGAATATAAGTGTGTTAAATAAATCCAAGACTAATATGTTACTAGCAAATGGATCGGTATTGGGTGTTAGATGGCTAGTAATTCTAGTTGCAATTTAGTTGAGGTATTTAGCTTTATAATTGGTAGTTTTTGAATATCAAGAGAAGTTATAGAATTAACTAATTTGGCTAAGACTTAACTAGCCTATTGTATTTGAGATGTAATGAATTGGTTTTATGAAGGTGAGTCAAAAATCTAACCTATTCCTTTGTTATATGTTATGAAATTTTGACTAGAGGATGTTACAAGGGTCTAACTATAGCTAGGAGTGACTTGATTGTCTAGTAATACAAGGGGTGTATCTTTAAGATATCTAACCAAATAGCATAAGTTTTCCACTAGAATTCCATCTAGAAATTTATCACCGAGCTCCAATAGTCTGAAAAGGTTTTCATCTTTGTTATCAAATAAATGTCATGTAAATTTGTCTTGTCCATAGCCAACACTAGATAATGTGTTTGAGAAATATTGTTGGTTTTGTCCATGTTCAACACTATAAGGTACACTTTGGAGGGTATTGTTAATGATTCCCAGGTTCATCATTAGACATCATGTTGTTGATATATTGTTTCTCTTGTCCTTAGTTGGTACTAGATGGTATATTTGTAAGGTATTTTTTATTTACCTCTTCTTTGACATAATGCTCATATCCATATGTATTATAAAGTAGCTCCTCATCAAAAGAGAGATTATAAATGGTTCTACTATGAGTATACTTAGGTATTTTTAGGTTTATCATCTTCATCTTACAAAAAAATTGAATGTTTAGAATTTGCTTGAAATGGGAACACGGTTTTTATCAAGGTAAAACTTTGGAATAAGTTTTTTCAACGTGAATGTCCAAAGTATTATGTTTTGTTCATGTTAAGTCAAATGTAGTAGTATAATGGTTCAAGAAAATGTATGTCAATGTAACTAATCAAGCAAAATAAAGGTGTGTGAAAATAATAAATATAGGTATATCAATGTTTATCAAATGTTTATGTCTTATAAAGGGTGCAAGTGATCAATGTTTAAATTTTGTAAGGGTTTAAACTTAGACTTGACCTCAAACCACTTATCTTAGAAACCCAACTAGTGAACATAATAAAATAAACTTGATTGTTTGGGAACTTTTAAACTTGGCACTTTTATCATTTACTATTTGATTAGGTTTTAAAATTTTGACCTTAGGTTTCAAACAAGGTGTTATGGAATGTTGGATTTTTTAAAGTTGGCATTAGACAATATTTGATTTTAATTGAACCAGGTATTTAACTTTCTAAAAATAAGAATTTAACTTCTGACTTTGAAACTACAAATTTATGGTGTTTAAATTTGGAACTAGAACTAGAATTAGAATTTGGATTAAGTTTGAAACCAAATGAATAGCATAAAAATAATGGTTTTAATAAAAAAATTGGACCTCGGATTTGGAATTAATTTGAATTCATAAATTATAATTTATTTTGGACTAGAGCTTGGTTCAAATGAATAACTAATGGCATGGTTTAGACAAAAATGGCATGTATTTCAACAAGGTTTGACATGGCATCTAGAAAGAGTTATTTTTGTCTTGGAATACAGATAGAGTAATACCTCTTTGTGTAGGTGTGGATGGACTATATTTTGGGGTTTGGTTTTGGACTTTACTTGCTATTGGATTTGGTTTTAAATACAAATGGATTTTTGACATAACAATCAAGAATCAACACACAAGTATTACAAGGCTATTTGTAATAACTAATACATGATTATGTCATAATCATTGATCCTTTGATATAACAACCTTTGAGAGGATTAAAATTTTAAGGGTTAATTAAATAATTAAATGAAATTATGGTGTTATTTTAATCCCACCCTTCTCTTAAAGGTCTGTACATATAAGGTAATATTTGATGCTTGTTATATTTGCACCCCTAAATTAGTAAATGTTCCACAACAAAAGAGGTTCTTATGAAGCAATCTAAAAATTGGGATATTCATGGGAGGATCTATCCCCTTCATGACCACTTCATCTATTTAATTTAAATTAAGTGATAATGGATGTTTTGAAATACTTAAAGTTTTACTTAGCTTTCTAGATGGTCCTTGAAGGGCACAAAAACCATCGAAGAAAAGATCCAGGTATCATGATGTTTATAGGGGGATGCATCCCCTATTAAATATACCATATATTACTCTATGATTATGTATAATGGCATAGCATTGAGATTTGACTTATTTATTTCATAAAACTCTTTATGGGGAATTTTACTTGGCCTTAATGACACCTGCCAGTATTTTATATCCTTTATTAGATGTGTGAGACTAGTATGAATGTTGGGAGAACCCGTGATAAGGAAATAACACCCAAATAACATAACCTAAATAAAAAAGGAAAGTTAATTTCATTTTTATTCACAAGAATCTTAATAAGGTAAAGCAAAGAGCATAATAGGTAAATTTATCAAAATAAAACAAGTGGTCACCTTCACATTTCCAGGTCACCCTATCAATGGGAGAACATACACATGAAGTACCCATACAACACACAAGGAAAAAATATAAATATGAGAAAATAAGTGGCTTAGGAAAGAAAATTTTTCAATCCCAAATTATAAATATGTGTTCTTTTTAAGCCCACATTGAAAAGGCATGTTCATTTTGAGCCCAATTGACAATTTTTTTGAAAATAAATGTTTTTGTTTAGTGTTATGAATTCACTTCTTAGACCAAGGACCTATAATAAAGTGGTTATAAATTTTAAATTTGGCCTTAGGCAAGTGGAACTTGTGGCTAACAAGTTAAAATCTTAATATGTTCTTTATGATGGGTGACCTAGAAGAAAACACATTAGTACCCTCATGTTTTCTTTTTTTTGAAACATATATGCAAAATAAAGCTAAATTAATTGTAAAATAATAAATTTAATGAGAAAACAAATGGTTTAAAAAAATCACTTGAAATAGAGTCTAGATGAGCAAGGATGGACCTTCAAAATTCAAACTATGGAATCATAATCTAAGACACATGATATCAGATAAAAAGTGGCAACCTTCGAGGAGGATAAGTCACAATTTAATAGTTAAAATCATGATTTTTAAAATTTTTGAAAAGAAAATGTAAAACAAAAAAAAACTATAAATCTTATGATTTTCTTAGCTCAAAATGATTTAACAACCTAAAAATAGACTGTTAAATCTTCTTTGTCAGTTGAAAATAAATGGGATTGTGAGTCCCACCGAGCATGCCATTATGTAGAAAAGGAATCCAAAGAAGGTTAGATCATTGTTAGTGACATGAAACCAAAAAAACTTAAATAACATAACATTATAATTCAATCCACTAAGATTGAGTAAGGTCAAAAAAGAGGTGAATCAAATTGAAAATCACACAAACACATTATACTTTCCTTGAATACTCCTTTGCTTGTTGGTTCGAAGAGGCTTATGTTTAGATTATAGACTAGAGATATTTGGAAATGTTGACTCCATGCATGGAAAATATTTCCCCTTGTCTAACTTGATTTGTCTTGGTAATGGCATGATAACTTTGAAGCTATAATATGATTTTAACATAGTAAGTTTAGTTCAAGAGATCTTGTCTATAATGGACAAAGGCCTTTACATTTATATAATTTTATTTTGAATGTGAGCCATTGATCTAAGTTCAAGATAAATATTGGAGAGGGAGTCCTCAAAATCATGATTACACAAATAGAGTGTGGAAGAAACTCCATTTAAGACATTTTTGGAGTGTGAAAGTAAATTTGGAAGAAAAGTGCAAGATTGGTTCTCTTAAAGTGTGTCATAGGCCATGTAAGTGAAGAGTGTGTAAGAAGAAATTTCATAGGTGTAATATAATATGTAAGTGACCATGTCATAAGCCACCTTTCTTTCACTCCACTCCCTATTACATTTAATTTTAAAATAATGTCACTAATGTGAGGTAATATTACAATTTGTGCATTTAAAAAATAGATAATTCTAAATCCATAGAATTTTCCACTAGAAGAAGATTAGGTGTTGATTAAATAGGATTAATACTTAATTAGAATAATAGTGTCCTTTTATAATGTTATTTCACCAATCAAGTATTCATTTAATTATCTTTTACTAACACTTGGAAAGGACTGATTTAATTTAAGATGATGATGTTGACTTAAATTTTATGATACAATGCATTGTCCCAATCAAGGATGTGTCATTACAAATTTGGATTAAATCAATAATTATGTGAATAATTAGCTTAATTTATAATTTATAACTATATGCATTATTTAATAAAGTCATTCTAATTAAAATTTTGACATGAAAGTGATGAAAATAAAATTTCTACAATATGCTCATGTGCAACTATATGATGTTCATAAATATATGGATAAAATTATTCTATAATAATCTCAAGTGTAACTAGATGATGCTTATCAATATATGGAGAAATTGATTTTATAATATGATTTTGAATAGTTATGTAGACTATTTCATTTCCATGTTTCCTAATGTATGTTCCAACCAACTATTTTGTAGGAGGAATAAATGGCATTAGTTACAAAGGATATTATTGTGTTCTTGGAATGTTGACCACTAGATTACCATGAATATATTTAAGACATTTATGCATTTTAAAATGTATTACTCAAATATTTTGTATCCAATGGCATCCTAATAGAATATCAAATACCCTTGTCCTTGTTAGAACTAATAATGGAGTGGGCACTATGACAGGTACCACTTATAAAGGTAGTATTATATGCACAAGAGTATCTCGTGTATGACCATCAATTTCTTCGAAAACTCTACAAGTATCTTATAAATATTTATCTATATAACCAAGGGAATAGATTATTTTTATAGTGTGTGCATTTTTAATTGATATATTGTCTATCATAACACTATATATGGATTGTTTATCAACATATACTCAAATAAAAAAGTGCATGTCTATATGAATCATCATCAAAAACTTCACTATCATCAAATGTGATTATAGAACGTGATGCTTATTTTCTTTTTAATGTACCAGTGATTCTATCAAGTGGATGCCATATATATATGGAGGTTGAAAATTGTATGTATAATGTACTTTAGAATTATCCTTGTTATTTATTATTTATTGATTTGGAAAAGAATATTTGTACATTTTAAGCTTTAAATTATCATTTGCTTATGTTTAGCCTTTTTAGTAGGTATGACAATATCAATAATATCCTCATTGATGAGATCTTTACTCTTTTGTTTGAACTTGAAATATTTGTTTTTGGAATGTCTAATACATCAATGGTAATCACAATATGTATTGTTATCAAAATTTATAGATAGTGATTTAGACATGTCTACTTCCATTGGTGGAGGAAGAGAGATGAGATTGTGTTCAAGTAAATTTTACAACAATACATGAGGTAATGGTAACCTTTAGAATTACCTCCTTAGTGGAGCTTGTAATTAAAGATTTTGTGTTGGTTGTGAGATATCATTAATTGTAATCTTAGCTTCATTATTTATTTCATTATATTTTCTCTTATAATTTGGCTTTCTTTGAAACTTAATATTTGAAGTAGAAGGAACATTTGAATTATATTTTCTCTTTTTCAAAGTAAGAAATTTGACTTCATGCTCTTTAACTATATGGCATTACTCATCAAAATATTTAAACTTGTCAACAATATTTAACTCTTGGAGTAGAGATATAGAACTTTGAGTGAAGATATCTTAGAGCTCATTATTAGCCATTTCATTTTTCATTTTTGTTAGCTTAGTCTTGTATCTTAGAACATATTCAATTATTATTTCATTAAGCCCTTGTTTGAGAATTATAAATTTGATCATCTAATAACCTTTTCCAAATGTTGATAGAAATGTTTGTTAAAATTTGATTTGAAAATGGATTGAATCCTTTACTAATTGAAGAGGAAGATCATACAACCATATACGAGAATATTCTAAGAGTCTTCTTAGAAAGAGCTTTGTTGAAAATAATTAATTATCTACATAATCAATATAAGTTGCATGTAATACATGTAAATGTTGTTTAGGATCACATTTGCCTTTGTACAAAGGAATATTATGATCCACAAAGCTAACTAGTAATGAATAAGATGTAGTTTTAGTTGTCAAAGGGTTATGTAACAAGGAATATGAGTCTGTAGAGGGGCTAGTATGAGAAATGGGTTACTAAATTTGAGATAGCCTATATTTTAATGCTAGAATTGTATGCTCAAGACTAGTATTTATAGAGGTTATTGAAGTATTATAAGTAACATGAATAGGCATAAGCATGGATACCTGCTGAAAACCTAGTGATGTTCCCAAACTAAGGGATGATGTTATGGAAGTAACTAGAGGTGTATAAAAGGAATGAGTGTATTAATGGAATTGGAAACGTTGGAAGCTACCTTAGGTTCCTTTATTTTTTTATCTCTAGGACCATATAAGAGTGATTCAACCATTTTTTGGATGGTCACGAAGATATTCCATAAATTTTTCTTCATTGATCTTAACAAACTTTTCCTAAGTATTGGGTTATAAAATAAGAGCCATAATGTACCCTTGAAGAGGACGAAAAATAAAAATGGAAAATCCCTCTAAGTTAAAGATTTGATATAATGTGTAACATGTTCTTCATTTTATTTTCAAGTCATTTCATGTTTGACAAAATCTATCTTTGGTGATGTTTGCATTGGAGAAGAATAATGACATGATATAGTAGTGAAGTCATTGTGAAATAAGAAGGCCATGATATTGGGCCTTGTTTAATATAGATTCTTGATTAATTTAGCATCAAATACATGTAAAACATAATGAATGGCATACTTAAAATTAATACAAGATGTGATAATTAATTGTATTATCCTATGTAACATATGAAATACAAATTCATTTACTTATCCCATTATGAATACATTACAAGCAGAAAAACAAGGTATAAAAGGTGACATGGGCAAGGGTTTGAATGATTATGTGTGATCTTAATTATTCTTAATTTTTAATAGATTAGTGTTAGCTTAGTATTTCATAACACTAATTATATAGGCTAAATTATGCTTGTAACCCACTATCTCATTTTTGAGGGTGCAATGAAAGTAACTTCCTTGAGTGATACACTCATCTCAAGTGCACCGTAAATCAAATGGATAAAGAGGACTCTTATGGTATAAAAAAGGGACCCTAGGTATTTACAATATACCATGAGGTATGAATAAACTTAATTCCATTTATAGAGTTTTCTAGGGCCTGAGTATTGGGAGTGTATCCTTCACTTCATGGTATTGGTAAAATAGGTCACCACTTAGCCAGAATTGATAACTCTCTATGTAATTTTACAACTACTGAAACACATTTGCTAAAAATAAGTAGAAATAAAAGATAAAATAAATACAAAATATTTTTGAGTGTAGAGATCAACAAATTTCAAATTGGGGTTGAAATAAAATGGTTTAGTTTTAAATGTTATCTAATGTGACAAGACAATTTATTTAAAGTTAGATCAAATATAAGGTCAAATAATATTGACTCATGGTGTCATATTTATATCCAAGGTTAAATATTATTTTATTTTAGTGTTAGGAATTAACAAAAAATTGTATGAAATCTTAGGACAAAAAGAAAGCAAATAAAAAGTAGTGTTCTAAAAAATTACAGGTTCAAAAATTTTAATGTTTTATTTTGATTTAATAATTAAATTCTATAAACAATAAATGATTGAACTACTAGTTTAGATTATATAATATACATAATGTAAATGTAAAATACAAAATTTGAAATAAACTATAAATTTTAACTTTCAATAGAATATGTAAACCTAGCTTGGATCTAATTTATGTTGACTGTGAAGGCAGATCTTTGATGTAAAATTTACTATAAAGATCTATGAATTATGTCATAGCTAAAAATAAGATTGTGTGATGTATTGGGATAGGGACACACTAGGGTGGCTAGGG
This sequence comes from Torreya grandis, assembly GCA_037957365.1. NCBI lineage: Eukaryota > Viridiplantae > Streptophyta > Pinopsida > Cupressales > Taxaceae > Torreya > Torreya grandis. The sequence continues at coordinate 1,475,377 of JARHVA010003532.1, read as the reverse complement.
GAACATTATGGCCTTGTTTTTTGACTATATCCATGTCTAAGTTGACTATGCAATTGATTTTTATGTGTGAATACCTACAGCTATTTGAGAGGGTCTATTGATAACCTATGATTGCAAATGTGATACATGAAAGTAACTAAAATAATAACCATAGTTCCTACACATAAAACTAAATAAATATCAATTTCAAAAATTGAGGAATTAGGAAATATGAATATCTAAGTTATCCTCAAAATACCCTATGTATCTAAGTGTTACCTGCATAGCCAAAAAGGGCATCATGGCAATGTAGTTCTCCCTCCTAGAGTAAGTGTGTGAATATTTATATTTTCTATATAAATTAAAATGTTAAATTAAATTGAATGCTTGACCATGAATAACCTTGACCTACAATAAAATATTTTGAGACTTGGCCTATGAATGTTAGAATAAAGAAAAAATTGAATTGGAAAGATTAGTGCCATTTTGCTCAATGTGTAATAGAATTACCAAGTGATTTCTAGTTATGTTTTGAATGACGTTTATGTGGTTATATAATAGCATGTTTTATATATTTATGTTAAATAACCTTGATAAAAATTTGTATGGGAAAATATGCAATTTATAAAATTTGAAAAGTAACCATTGGAGTGTAGGGGATAAGGTTGCACTAGAGGACAAGGATAGGATGCAACCCTATCTAACTTAGTATAGTCTTATCCCAAAAGGAAAAAGACTATTGAGATTTTTTTGATAGGAACTTATAAGCATAATATGGATGCCCAAATTATGTTTTTATTAGTTTCAAGATATTAATTAGAATAGTGAAGTCTCTCATAGAGATTACAAGTTGGCAAAATGGCGAATAGGCCAAGTAAGGTAAGGATGTCAAGATTTAACATTGTCAAAAAATTAATGATTAAATTTGAGTTTATAAATTATTTTAATCATGAGATGGAATAACCAAAATATGGATCCCTATGATAGCCTCAATAAATATCAAGAAAGCCCAAAAATAAGACCACATAGTCAAACAAAGTAGATAAGAAGACATAAGAACAAGATGAAATAACTAATAAGTGCCCTATTTTTAATTGAGATTATACATGTAAAATCACATGAAAATCATTATGTAGATAAATCTCACACTATATTTCAATATCTTTTGTTATACATCATTAATTTTATATCTTATCCTACACATGATGTGTGTATTTCCTTTCTTTTGAGATATGTGCTTCATGTGGTCATCATATATCTCAAAACGGGGCATACATTCCTATAATATAGGAATTTAATACAAATTTATCTCCTATATAATGGGGTAATTATATTTCACTTACTCCTAGATGTACCCAACTAGGCATGACACTTATTCCCACCATGAGATATTATTTAGCATTTTTTTGTAGTACTCATATTATTATTTTAGATTTGATTTCCAGTCACTAAATAGTTTATTTTAAAATGTATGTAGGATTTATCATAGGTTCATAGGTATGCGATCTTAAAAGGGCATCCTCACATCTTTAACAAAACTAGTTGTATCATTTTTAGTTCTTCTTTCTAGACTTTAAAAAACTATTATTATTTTTGGCACTTATTCATGTGTAAATGTCCTTGTAAGATTTCATAGGTGCAATGGAATTTATTGTGGGATATTTATGGTCAAAAAACATTATATTCACACTATGATTTTTTTATTTTTATATATATGCATAAATAGACATCAAAGTGTTTAATGAAAATACTACACCATTAAGGTAGAATCACATTAATAGACCATAAAATAATTGAAAGAAGAGAAACATATTTGAGTATATTATGGGATACTTAAAGGGAGTCACATTTAAAACCTTACAATAAAAATAAATTTTTTAATATGATGATCTAATACTAACCACTTCCTCCTATATATATCCTACTTAGGCTATTGATACTCCATTGGCCAATCTTATTGCCAATATGAAGATATAAAAATTATCATATGACTAGATTTAAGGGTTATATTTTCCAAAATTTAACCACACATATCCCAATACATTTTTTAGGTTAAGGGTGTAGGGTAAGTTCACAAATTTTGGGGACAAAAAGTGTCCTACCCATGGACATGATTTTCCTAAAATTTTAGAAATCTAAACTTTTGTAGATAATTTGAGATATCTACACTACAAATTTTAAGATGATGTAAGAACAAGTAATGTATCATTTCAGGTCTAGTTTCCAAAACACTAAATGTTTTTAAATATGGTTAACTATAAATAGGTCAAACATATAAAACTTGAAAAGGAACTCCTATTTTTTAAGAAAATAGAGTAGATAGACGGTTGTGTGGCACACCATTTTTTAGCAACATTTAATATTATTTGAAACCCTTGGGAGAAAATTTAGATAAGATATTATATTTTGTGACCTATATTTTTTCAATGAATACTTTTTATTTTATGAATTTTACAAGTAAATAAATCCTGAAAATTGACCAAAAAATGGATAGGCATCCATGTAGCACACCTAACTACCTTAGAAAAATGAAACTCAATTTTTTTTAAAATGTGTGTAGAATTAGGCCTAGTTTGTGACCATATAACTATTATTTCACTTAGATCAACAAAATATAAATTACATGAACATGTATAGGCATGTATGTTTGTAGCATGTAGTGGCCTAAAAAAGTTATAGTTAGAAATCAACATAGTTTAAAACCTTAAATTAGTCCAAAAATTTAAAAAATCATATTTTTGGAAAGAAGAAAGTGTGATCTTTGTGATGGTATTAAGTTTTTGAATTTTCATGCTGAAAAATGTAGTGTATTTGGTAATCAAAGTTGAATTTTTTTATTTTTTATCACAACTCTCAGACTCAACTGTAGATTGACAAGTCCAACCCTTTGGCTCGAGAATCCAAGCCTTTCCCAAGCCAAAAGGCACGGGATTTAAATTCAAAATGAAATAGAATGATCATTTTAATAACATGATCATAGTATTAACATGATCACATTATTAACCACGTTATTAATGTGATTGCATTACTTAATAACATGATCACGTTAATAACACAATCGCATTATATATTCATAATACCCAAAAACCCAAATTTCCTCTTTACCTCAAATTTTATTTATGACCTTATATGTTCTTTAGCTCCCTAATAGTGGTGTTATTTCATGTGATATATGATATTTCCCTCACCTTGGATAGTGAATTAAGGTTTCATGGTATCACATTAGACTTCAAACATTTTATAGGCATTTTAATATGTTGACTTGACCACTCATAATTACTTGGTTTTAAGGTGTAATTCATTATACATTTTATGATATAATTTATTTTATCATAAGATATAATAAAATTCATTTTTTTAACCCATGGATAAAACTTAGCCTTTGGATTACCAATCTAGTTGTGCAACTGAAGTAAATTAGGGCTATTTTGAGCCCCTTCAACCTAATTACATGAATATAAAATGTGATTTGGAATTGATCATCTCCAATTTCATTATCTCGATTGAATCAAAGAAACATAATTTATTTATATGCAAGTTCTACATGCATATAATGTGGTTGTAAGCTTAATAAACTTGAAGTCATCAGCTAATGAATGTAAATGTTGATTAATTTAATTTTGGAGGTAATTAGGGTCAAAATGAGCCATATGAACATATTTTAAATTATATTTTCAATGGGATTTGAAGTGAAATTAACCCTAATTTCATGTCATATATAATTAACCAAATCATTTAATCATTTAATCAAGGAGGCATTTGAGGCCAATTTGAACCCCTTCAAGAGCAAGATATGATTAGGGTCAAAATTAAGTTTTATTCTATCATAAATTAATCCAATTAGTCAAATTATGTAATCAGGGGCATGATTTGGGGAAAATTGAGCCCCTACACCAAATTTATGGCTCAATCAATTTTATAACATGTGTGCAACATATATGGCTTAACTAACCCTACTTTTATTAGAAATGCAAACATGTAGGTAATTATCACAAATAGGTGAACAAGAGACTAAAATTTTCTTCAATTACTTTAGTGATTGGACCCTATATCTCATATCTTAAACCCTAAACCTTATACCATTTAAATTAAACCCTAAACCATTTACCATTTACCTTAAACCCTAATCCATAAGCCCTAAACCCCAAACCCTTTAAATTATAGACCCTAAACCAATAAATCTAGCCCTAATTAACATCCTTTATATATAGTGTAAAAATTAGGTTTGCAGGGATGAATTGGGTTAAAATCACATCACTCATTACCATAATTGACTTAATTGGCTCAATCTATGATGATGTGGGAGATAATTAAACCCAAAATCACATTCTTTACTCATAGATCTAGGTTCAAGGAGCTCAAATTTACCCCAATCACCATCATGATTGCACCTTATATACCCTAAAAACTATACCCTAATCCCTAAAGTTCCTAATCCCTAAACTCTAAACATAAATATAAACTCTTTAAACATGGAACCAATAATTTTAGCCTAAATTAACATCATTTAGACTAAGAATTAAGTTCATAGGGCTCAGTTTGGCCTAAATCACATGAATTATTACCCTATTTGATTAATTCACTCAATTTTTATGATGGCATGGGGTATAACGATAACCCAAAAATATATTCTACAGTCACAAATGGATCCAAGTGATTCAAATTGTCCTTAATTATCTTTATGATTAACCCTATGTACCCTGAACCATATATACATTAAAACCTAAGCCCAAAACCATAAACCCTAAACATTATACCCTAAATTATAAACCATAAACATTCCCTATTTACCAATCTATTTAGTCCCAATTAACATCCTTTGTATTAATAATTAGGTTCACATGGCATAGAGTGATTAGACATTATATATAGTTCCTTAAACCTAAACCCTATGCCCTAGTCCCTAATCCCTAAAACATAAATTGTAAGTCTTATGTCCTAATGCCCACTGCATGTCGTAAACAAACATGCCTTATGATATAACTGATTTTGTCATGAGATGTCATAAAATGCATTTTTTAAACCTATGGCCAAAACTTAGCCTTAGGAACACCAATATAACTATGCATCTAAAGTAAATTAGGGTTATTTCGATCCCCTTCAACCTAATTACATGATTATAATATGTGATTTGAGGGTTGATCAACTCCAATTTCAATATCTCAATTGAAGCAAAGAAATATTATTTACTTATATGTAATTTCTACATGTATATAATATGGTTTTGAGCTCAATAAACTTGAATTCATTAGCTAATGAATTCAAATGTCGATTAGTTAAACTATGGAGGTAAGTAGGGTTTAAATGAGCCAAATGAACCTATTTTAAATTATATATCATGTGATTTAGAGTGAAATTAACCTTAATGTCATGCCATATATAATTAACCAAAGAGTTGATTCATTTAATTGAGGCATTTGAGGCCAATTTGAACCCCTTCAAGAGCAAGATATGATTTGGGGAAAAATTAAAAGTTTGATTCTATCATGAATTGATCTAATTAGTCAATTTTTTTAATTAGGGGTGTGATTTAGGAAAAATTGAGCCCCTAAACCAAATTTTTGGCTCAATCAGTTGTATAACATGTATGTAACATGTGCATTGCTTAATTGACCCTAATTTTATCAAAAATGAAAAAATAAAGGTAATTATCATAAATAGGTGAACAAGCAATTCAAATGTTCTTCAATTACCTTAGTGATGGACCCTATATTTGATATATTAAACCCCAAACCTTGTACCATTTAACTTTAACCCTAAACCCTATACCATTTACCGTAATCCCTAACCCATCCCCAAACCCTTTAAATTGTAGACCTTAAACCAATAAATTTATCCCCAATTAACATCCTTTATATATAGTAAGAATTGAGTTCACAGGGATAAACTTGGTCAAAATTGCATCACTCGTTAAACCACAATTGATTTAATTAGCTCAATCTTTGATGATGTGGGGGCTAATTGATCTCAAAATCACAGTCTTTACTCATAGATATAGGTTCAAGGAGCTTAAATTTTCACCAATCACCTTCATGATTGTACCTTATATACCCTAAAACCTATACTCTAGGCCTTAATCCTTAAATTTCCTAATCCCTAAACTTTAAACCGTAAATATAAACTCTTTAAATCTTGAACCAATCATTTTAACCTAAATTAACATCATTTAAACTAAGAATTAAGTTTACAAGGCTTACTTTGGCCTAAATCACATAACTGATTGCCCAATTTGACTAATTCACTCAATCTGCATGATGACATGGGGTATAATGACAACCTAAAAACACATTATATAGTCACAAATGAGTCCAAGTGATTCAAATTATCCTCAATTATCTTTGTGATTGACCTTATGTACCCTAAACCATATATGAATTAAAACCTAAGCCCAAAACCATAAACCCTAAACACTATACCCTAAATTGTAAACCATAAAATTTCCCTATTTATTAATAAATTTAGTCTCAATTAACATCCTTTATAGTAAGAACTAGGTTCAAATGGCATAGAGTGATTAGACATTATATTCCGGTCTTTAAACCTAAACCCTATGCCCTAATCCCTAGTCCCTAAAACATAAATTGTAATCCTTATGCCCTAATTCTCACTACATACTGCAAACATACATGCCTTATGATATAACTTATTTATCATGAGATGTCATAAAATGCATTTTTTAAACCTATGGCCAAAACTTAGCCTTTGGAGTACCAATCTAGTTGTGCATATGGAGTAAATTAAGTCTATTTCGAGCCCCTTCAACCTAATTACATGACTATAAAATGTGTTTTAGGGGTTGATCAAGTCTAATTTACCCCAATCACCTTAATAATAATACCTTACATACCCTAAAACCTATATCCTAAGCCCTAATCCTTAAAGTTCATATTCCCTAAACTCTAAACCATAAATATAAACTCTATAAACCATAAACCATAAATATAAACTCTATAAACCCTAAACCAATCATTTTATCCCAAATTAACACAATTTAGACTAAGAATTATCTTTACGATTGACCTTGTATACCCTAAACCTAAGCCCTAAAACATAAACTTTAAACACCATACCATAAATTTTAAACCATAAACTTTTCCTATTTATCAATCGATTTAGTCCCAATTAACATTCTTTGTAGTAAAAATTAGGTTCACATGGCATAGAGAGATTGGACCTTATATACACCCTTAAACCTAAACCCTATATTCCCTAATCCCTAATCCCTAATCCCTAATCCCTAAACCCTAAAATAAAAATTGTAATCCTTAATCCCTAAACCCTATGCACTAATGCTTTAATCCCTACTCTGTATCAAGCGTAACATGATCATGTTATTTAATAATGTGATCATATTATTCTTGATATATATAAGACTTAGTTCTCAATTTATATATTTAAGCCCAACCAATTACTAAAAATAACATGATCATGTTATTACTTAACGTGATCATGTTATTCTTAATATAAACAAAACTCACTTCTCAATATGTATGTTGAAGCAGAACCTAGTATCAAGAATAATGTGATCATGTTATTGAATAATGAAATCACATTATTTAATGAAATCATATTACTATTATTATTATTATTATTATTATTATTATTATTATTATTATTATTATTATATACTAAACTCACTTTTTACGTATATTTTTAACCCAAATTGAAAATTATGTCCCCACAAACATTCTCTGTGTACTTCTATGGGACATGTGATACCTATGTACTTTTGACCCCATCTTTGAAAATATATCAATTTCCCTTTATGGGTGATGGATCACATTTGAGGAAGAGGAAGATGTTGAAGAATAAAACACCAGAAGAATTAGAATATTTTAGAGAGAAAAACACGATACAAATTCAAAAACTTCATCATAGACAAGGTGAAAACCTTAATCCTAATGAACAAAATGCCATATATAATGAGCCAATTGATAATAATGAATTAAAAAATGATGAAATTGACCATAATGAATTGAATAATGATAAAATTATCCATAATGAAATGAATAATAATGAAGTAGATAATGTTAGAAGTTTACACTCAAAGTTCCAAGTTTTTTATTTTGTTGATGATAAGTCTATGTATGATGTTTCACCCCCCATAAATGAAGAAAATTTGATATAAACAAATAATGATGAAATTAACCATCAAGAAAATTTCATGGAAATATATAACGAAAAAATAAACAATGAATAAAATGTCATCCCACCTCTAAACAATGAAAGTAATAATGATTTTGAAACACCCTCTCAACAAATTCCACCATTAATAACACCTCCAATAATTGTGTATAGAAAACACAAGTACTTAATTGAACTTGATGAAAATATTTTAGAACCAATGCATAATAAAATGTCTGATTGCCATTCAAGAAGATTGGTTCAACAAATTTGGGATACTTTCTTTCATAATTTGGATTATGATATTCAAAGATGTCAATTATTTGTTTCATTGATAAAATTGATTAAGATGATACCTATAATATACACATTCGGATTAAGAACATTTAACATCGATGATGAAAACAATGAAATTGTTGAAAATCTACATAATGCATATCATACTGCAGGCCCAAAATCATGTACCTAAGATTTTAATGTTGCCCGGTGTATACTTAAAACTCATGCAGTAAGTGACTACATAGGGGAAAAATGAATGGTTTCAAAAACAAGCCAACCACTTAATATAAATATAAAAACATTAATAAAAGCAATTGAAATACATGAAAGACTTAATTAACCTAATACAAATGAGCTCTTGGCATTCTCTGATAGACTTCCATGAAAGGAAAAGGCTATATTTGATACTCTCAAAGAGTTACTTGCTCAATTTTGGAAATATAATACAAAGTTTTTTCTAATGCAAAATATGTAGTGAAAATAAGATTTGGTTCTTGTAACTATTGATGTAGAATATTGTACCCTTGGTAGGAGGCTGAGCTCCTGCCTTCTTTACGCAACTATGGAAACTCCCCTCTCACCTGTGGGACTAACGAAGCTAGAGGGGAGAGTCTCTAGGTAAGGGCTATCTCCCTTTGATGCATCATATTCATTCCAGCAAGTGCTAACATACATATATATATAGATATATAATGGGGGGGATGAAAAGGGAAGAAGATTGCAGGAAAACAAACTACTCTAAGGAGGTGATGCACCAAAATAAATTCGACCTTCTCACCCTCACACTAAAACTAGACAAATACATACATACACTTCACACTTGGCAGAAGGACCAGACTGCAAGAAACTTGGCAGGGAGGCTTTGATGGAAAAATATAGAGAAACAGAGATTCACCAAGGTGTTGTGAGATACACACTATAAGTAATTTCTTCTGTTTTGCACTTCCAAATAGAGCTCTCCTTGTCAGCTGCTAAAATGGTGCCTTGTAGACAATAGATATGTTGGTGTTGGACCTGTGAAAGCATCAAGAAATAATGACTAAACACAAACTAACACTCAAGACATACACAGAAATATCTATCCAAGATAAAGGTAAAAATGTGTTTATTGATTCAAGTGAAATTTTGCCAGGGCTACGCCTTACAAATGTAGAAGATTTTTCTCAAAATGACAAGTCTTAAATATATAGGAGAAGAAAAGAGGCCTTTTGGTGCCCCTTTTTACAAGTGTCCTATTTGCATCCCCTCATTGGGAAGAGCAAGCTGCCAAAAAAAATAAATAGTGTGTCGACCCTGGCTTTGAATTCAGGCCTTTTTGACATGGCCACAATGTTAACCAAGGATGCTTTTTGAAGGAACCTACATAACTTGTCTACTCATAAATATGAAATGAATAAAAAGGGTCACACGGTTGGTCATTCACGTCCTCAAATTGTAATTTGCAGCCACCATTTCACCTGTTGGAGTCACTTCTCGAATTGGCACTTCCCTTCGCCACTTGGACTATCTGCCTGCTCTATGCTTGGCACTTTGTCTTTTCCTTATCTTGTCTCTTCTAGCTCCTTCAGCCCTCAGGGGTAAACTTCTAGTGGGTCACTGCATTTCTGGGCCTCCTTTCATGGTTAGTGTTCTTTCAGTTTGAAAGCAAACAGCTATTTCATTGTGCTAATTTTGACATTCATGTGGTTGTCATCGCTTTGAAAACCAACAGCTAATTCACTTCCTTAAGATTGACGGCCTTCTAGACATCACCGTCCTTGGCAAAATTTCATCAGGTCCTTCGTTGGCTTCTTCTATGAGCTTTGTCCTCCTCGGCCCTCTCTGTGGGTCTTTTTTTCTTAAAGTCCCTTCTTAGCACCTTCCCAAAGGGAAGGTGGCCCTTCAGCCCTTTGCTTTGAGCCCCTGTATTTGGCCGAGAGTCCCCCGCAAGGGCACTTGCCCTTCGAGGTCCTTCGGTGGGTCACTATGCTCCTCTGGATTAATTCCCAGGTTTCTATGGACTTTTGTCCATGGACACTTTCCTACAGACTTTTGTCCGCAGACAGTCTCTCGGCCTTTGCTTTGAACTGCGGCCCAAATTCCTTCAAAATTTTTGTCTGAAGGAATTCCTTCAAACAAAAGATCTGAAGGAATTCGAGACTTTGCCTTAGCCAAAATTTTGAATGTTAAAATGCCCCTTTGAAATGTTCCATTGAAGTGTTCCATGCCCTTTACAAGGGCCTCTGGACTTGAGTTACCCCTTGACCTTTTGGGCATACCCTTAAACCAAGCCGTTGAACCAAAAATGGTTCAACGATTCAAGCGTTTCAATCATTGTGTGCCAATGCCAAGTGAACCAAAGCTGATGAACTTGAAGCTGCTAAACCATCTAGTTGAACCAAGTGATTGAACCATTCGATTGAACTGAAGCTCATTAAACTAAGCCATTGAACCAAAATTGGTTCAACGGTTCAATGGTTCAATGTTGCTAAATCGAGATGTTTGAACTGAGCGATGAACTTTTGTTGAACTAAAGGTCGCTAAACCGTTTGAACTTTGCCAATTGAAAATTGCATTGAACTTAGCTGATTGAACCAAAGCCGAAGAACTATGGCATTGAACTTGTGCAACCTAAAATTGACTGGCTTCGAATAGCAAGGGAAGAAGGGGACTGATTTTAGCATGTTGGGAAAAAATAGTCCACAAATTAGTGATTCCCAGGGGAAGCATGCCTGTTATGCTTAAAGACCAGTTGCCTTGCAGTCCATTGGGTATGGAGTCAGATGGTAACTTAAAAAAAATAGTAATAGCTTTGATAAATCTAGAACCAGTCACGCAGATTTACCTCCAAGAGGAAAATAAAAACACACACAAAGCGAAGAAAACTACTACTTGTGCAACAGCACTTAGGGAAAGCAAGAAACACAAGGGAAAATATATACAAATGAAAGGAGACTTAGTGGTAGTGCTTCAAATGTATCCCATTAACTAGGATATGCATTTCTTCACCATCCAACTTGGAGAGTTGGAATGCATTATGCTGCTTGCATTGAGTGATTATGTATGGGCCACTCCATAGGGCGTCAAATTTTGCATGCTTTCCAGGCTTAGCTCAGTCTTCATCCCATTTCAAGACAATGTCTCCTTCAAAGAAATCTTTTGATGAAGATTTCTTGTCAAAGTGTCTCTTTGTTTGTTATTGGCGGCTGGTCATAGAAGCCATAGCCCGGTTCCTGGTCTCTTGGAGCTCTATCAGCTCACACAGCCTGACCTCCATGCTGCTTCCTTCTTTTGATTACAACTGGTGAGTGAGGTCCAATGCTAGCAATTCAAGTGAGATGGGAAGCCTAGCTTCCCTTCCATACACGAGCGTATATGGAGAATTTCCGATTGCTCTTTTTGGAGTGATTCGATCAGCCCATAGAGCTATTTTTATCTTGGCATACCAAGTCCTCTGATTTTCTTCCATGGTCCTCTTGATGATCTTGATCAAATTTTTGTTGGTGGACTCAGCTAGCCCATTCCCCTATGGGTAATAATTGGATGAAGTGTTGAGATATATACCATACCTCAGTGCCCATTCACTTGTTTTGGTTCCCAAAAAAGCCAAGGCATTATCTGAGATTATGGTGGCTGGGACCTTGAATCTTGTCACTAAGTCCTCATAAAATTCTAGGACCACACTTTCATTTACCTCCTTCAGAGCAACAGCCTCTACCCACCTTGTGAAATAGTCTATGGTGGTCAGGACCCACTTGTGTCCAGTACTAGAGGGAGGATTGATCATCCCAATGAAATCCAGGCCCCACTGCATGAATGGCTACTCAACTTGAATGGGTTGTAGAGGCATGGTAGCCAACCATTGTTTCCCATCAAAAAGTGCACACTTCTGGCTCTTTCTTACCCAGGCATGGGTGTCCCTAAAAAGAGTAGGCTAGAAATAGCCAGCTCTCATTATCCTTGTTGTAGTAGCTCTAAGAGCGAAATGACCGCCTGCTGGCCCATCGTGGAAACTCAGACAACACTTTATCAGCCTAGTTTGGATCAATGCATCTTAGAAGAACCCTAGAGAGATCCTTCCTAAACAATACTCCATCAACTAGATAATAAGGGAGAGACTAGAGCTTAAAGTACCTTCTTTTGGTCTTATCAAGACTCTACAGGTACTCACCAGTGAGAAAGAAATGCCTCAGGTCTGATGTCCAGTCCTTTATGATAGCTAGCTCTTCTACTATAGCTACATTGTGAATTAGTAAGTTATCTTCTCCTTTCTACTTGAAGTCTGTAGTAAGGTGTTCACACAGGCCTCTTCCCCTCACTAGCTTGGTGATCTTGATGTCTACGTCATACTCCATCACCTTGGTGATCCACCCTGCTCTCTTCTCATTTAGGTCTCGATTGGTCAAAAAATCCTTGATGCCAGGATGTGGAACCATGAGGTGAATCTTGCCTTTAGACAGCATATGCTTGAATTTCTTCAGGCTCTGCACTACTGCCATGACTTGCTTCTCTACATATGTGTATCTAACTTCAAAATCCTCTAGCCCCTGGCTAAAAAAATCAAGTGGTTGCTCAAGGTTATCACCATTTGTTTGGGTAAGCATGGTGGAGATCACCTCTTCATTACTAAAAGTGTAGAGGTTGAAGTCTTTGTTGAAGTTGGGGCTAATCAAAGTAGGAGCCCAAGTTATGGCTTATTTGATGGCTTCAAATCTATCCTTCCTTTGAGTTGTCCACTTGAACTCCTCACCCTTCCTCAGCATAGAGGTCAATGGCTTGACTATCTCTGTGAAATTTAAAATGAATCTCTGAATAAAATTCATCCTGCCAAAAAAACTCTGTAGGCCTTTCTTGTGCTTAGGTAGGGACATCTCCAAGATAGAATGAACTCTCTCAAGGTTAATGGATAAGCCCTCCTTAGACATGATGTGGCCAAGGAGTTTCCCCTCGTGAATAGAAAACACGCATTTCTTTGGGTTAAGAGAGATGTCAAACTCCCTACACCTTTCAAAAATCTGCTTGAGGTGTTACATGCATTGGCTCACTTCCTTGGAGAACACCATCACATCATCGAGGTATACCAGCACATATTTATTTATCAAGCCTCTAAAAACCATGTCCATGGCTCGCTAAAAGGTAGCACCAGCATTAGCCAGCCTGAATGGCATCTTCTTATAAGCGAACGTTCCCCATTTAGTAGTGAAGGCTATTTTGTGTTGGTCATAGCCTTGCACCAGAATCTGATTATACCCTGAATATCCATCCAAGAGGGAGAAACACTCGTTGCCTATTACCTTCTAAAGGATCTACTCCATGCTCGAGAGGGGATAATGGTCTTTTAAAGAGACTTTATTAAGGTCCCTAAAATTGACACATAGCCTAATCTCCCCATTCTTCTTTCTAACAGGAACAAGATTGGCCAGCCAAGAGGAATGTTTGATTGGAAATATAATCTCAGACTCAATCAATTTGGCCAGTTCCTTCTACATGAGAGGCTCAATCGTTGGGTTGACAGGTCTCTACTTCTACGTGACTAGCCTGGCACCTTCTTCTAATTTGATGGTGTGCTGGGCGAGTCTTGGGTCGAAGCCCTTCAAATCACTATAATCCCATGCAAAAACATCAGCAAACTCTTGACACAACAAAATGAAACCTACCTTTCTTAAACTGTGCAGACTTTTCCAAGCGCAAGTAGCTTGTCCTTGAAGATCTCAACCCTTTCATAATTCTCCTCCTTAGTTGTGATGCATGCCTTGTCATTTCTCAATTGGTCATCTCCATTGAAGATGCTCTCATGGTCACCTTTAGGGAGCTTATTGTTCTTCAATTGAATAATCTGGTTTCCATATTGCTATTGCAGTTTTGCCTAGTTCTGTGTTGCAAACTCAGCTTCTTCCTATAGGAATAAAGCTATTTGCTGGTCATTTTTGAAAACCTGCTAGTTTGTGATGTTGTTGGGGATGGAGGGCTGAACTAACACCTTCAAGTAGCGTGAACCATAGTCTCAACTTATCTCCCTGGAAACATTAAATTGAGCACCAATTGCTGCTAGCCTATTAGCTTGTTTATTCTACTCTCTAAGAATGGAGGTGATATTGAAAGTGAAGAAATCTTCCACCGAGTCCCAGACCCTATGATTGTAGGACCTCAATAGGGAATTCTTGGTCAGATTTTGGCCCTTCACTTGATTTACAATCATCTCATTGTCTCCCAAAACTTGCAACTCCTTGATCCCTCCTTTTCTTGCCCATTCCAGACCATGGATAAGGGACTCATATTCTATAACATTACTTGTGCAAGAAAATTGGAAATGAAAAGCTGAAAATTATCTCTCATTTGAAGGGGAGACTAACATCGCTCCACCACCAGCTCCTAGCCTACTTCTGGAACTGTCAAAATATAGCTGCCATAGACCTAGGTCCTCTTGGCTTGCCTTCATTATATTTGGTATGAAGGCACCTTCTTCATGCATGTAGTAGACTCCAAGGCCTGCCTCCTCTATGAAATTGTAAGGATCATACTCAAATTTATCATTTCCCCACTCATCCAAGAGTAGGTCTGTAACTCCTTCAAGAGTAGAGGATGGAGATTGGTCTATCTGGGACTCTTCTGGCTCGATAATGGTATAACTGACGTTAACTGCCTTGGGCAAATATGGTTCAAGATGGTCCTTATAGAGTGTCTCAGATTTGATCTTTACCTTGGTCCCATACCTCATTCTAAAAACTAAATAGGACCAATTCGTTGCTAGATAGCCACCTATCTTTGATGTGAATTCCCTAGACAAGCAAATTGTGAAATAAGGAGGAACATCTGCTACCACTATATCATGGGGAATTGAGAAGGTTGGGCAAGCAGCAATGTCAAGCTTAAACTCTTCAATATCCCAACTATTTTTATAGGTGTCCCATCTAGCTACAGGACTCCCTTATTCATCTCCTCATATTTCAGTCCCATCTTGTTAGCTATGCACTTGGGCATCACTAAGGTACTATCCCCACTGTCAATGATGCAGTTGTGCACCAAGAAATCCCCCATAACCAAGGACACATAGAAAGGGGGAATTTTCTCTTCCTTCTTTACCTGACTTGAAGTGGAAATTTGTCCATTCATCATCAAGATATTATTAGTGCTCATTGGGACAGCTTGTCAATCTAGCTCATGCAATTCCCTCTGTAGCATGTCTTTCTATCTTGGTAGAGACAATGAATCCCATAAGGAGATGTTCATATGCAGCTTCTTCATCTGGTCCACTATATTAACTTGGGGACTACCTCCCTTCAAGCTTAACTTGGAGTTAATTCCAACCTAAGGTGCAAGCTGAGGGGCTGAAGGTACAAACAGCAGTCTAAAGTTTGGGGCCTTTTAATTTAAGTGTGATGGAGAAGGTGCTGTTGCTACTTGGGTGGTAGCCTGGGCTTCTCCCAATGCTCTTCTCTTGAATCTTGTGTTGGCTGCAACACAATCAACCTAACTATCTATAGTGCCCACATAATTCACTAAATAAAATTCCCCTTCCAGATGATTCATGAGGGTAAAATCAGGTTGGGCTTGATTGCTATTCATGTTGGTTTGCATTGGAGCCTCAAAGATCTGGGAATGAGCGGCTGTCTGATTGTATTCATTCTAAAAATAAACCATCATCTCATTTGTATAAATAGCCTAATCTTGACCATATCCCATGGTCGAACAACTTGGTTGTTCCTGTACCAGATTATTCTGAATAGGCACCCTGACTTTAGATGATGAAGGGGGGCCTGGGTTGTAGTTTTGAAATGGCCTAGTCTGAGTAAGCTAACCTTGTCCTTGATTATAGTTTTGGAAAGGGGGTCTAGGGGCTTGACCGTAATGCTAGTATCCCTGATTCGATCTGTTGCTTTGACCTTGCTACCTTTTAAGAGCTACAAGTTCATTTGACATGCTCAGCAACAAACTCTTAACTTCATGAAGCTCATTGGATGGAAAAGCAGCTAGTTTCTCTATGCTAGGTAGAGGAGCTAATGCAAGAGCAATGACCTGAATTAGAGGTAGCATTTTTGGAAAAAGTGGCATGTGAGTTCTAGGGGCTATTTTTCTAGCCTGTACTAAGTAGTTTTTAGCTGCTATGGCTACATCATAAGTAGCAGGCAGTATATGCCCTCCCATGGATTGTATCATCATAGCAATATCACTGTTTAATGTTTTTAAATAATACAAGAAAGCATAACTGGGAGTCGATCTTACCAAAATGGGGATTCTATCCCAAGTCTTTTGAAATTGCATGTTGAAATCTTACATTTATTCATGTGGGGCTCTTTTGATTATCATCAACTACTCAGCAAGCGAGAGATCATTGCTCTTTTCCCCAAAACGGTCCATCAACTGAGTACCCAATTCATTCCAAGAATGGATTGAATTTATAGGCAAGGTCTCGTACCAGTCAAGAGCCTTGCCTTTGAGAGACAATGCCAGCAATCTGATGGCGATATTTTCCTCTGTGACATTATGAATATTGCAGAGGTTAGCAATATTCCTAATGTGCTCGACAACTATAATGGGTCCCTCTCCATCAAAAGAAGGCACATTTTTGAGGGCTATTCTCGGGATTGGATCATAATGTGGGAGATTCAAGGAGCTCTGACCATGAAAAGCTATAAAGGGCAATGCCATGGCTGGGATGGGATGTAACTATGATTCTGTTGCATATGTGTCCCTTACAACAGGTCTAGGAGGGTGGCTTGTTGAATAAGGATGGGTCCTCTCAAACCTTATTCTTTTTTCTAAGTTCAAAGGCAACTCAATGAAATCGAAGGGAACCCCTTTAGAAGCAGACCTTGTGGTGACTTTAGGCATAGAAAGTTAAGAAACTAGTCTTTATTGGAAAATTGAAGCTCTTACCAGTGGAGTCGCCAGATGCTGGAAATCTTTGATTTGCTATAACAGGACTAGCATCAATCCTGAAACCTTTTTGAGTTGTAAAACTATGTCCCACCAAGCATGCCAAAAATTGTTGATGCTGAAGATTGCACCCTTGGTAGGAGGCTGAGCTCCTGCCTTCTTCATGCAACTATGGAAACTCCACTCTCACCTGTGGGACTAGTGAAGCTGGAGGGGAGAGTCTCTAGGTAAGGGCTAGCTCCCTTTGATGCATCATATTCATTCCAACAAGTGCTAACATACATGTTAGGATCTTAGAGTATAATTGATTACTTTTGTATAAGCAACTAAACACAGAATTGAAACCAGAAGTAATAAGTAACTAGAAATTAGAAATAATAAATAATAGGAGATATAATAAATAACCAATCTCTATTAAACTCTTCTGGAAGGAAATACAATGAAGAAATCTCTCTCTCCTCACACCTCGTAGATGTACAGTAATTCTCCCTCAAGAGTTCTCTCTCTCTCTCTCAATCAATTACAATCAACTCAATTACTAAAATTATACATGCTATGAGGATCTAACCCTAATATATAGAATAATACAACACTAGGGTTCATGAGCCATGCATTCGCCACCCTTAGATCCACCTTTTAAATCAAAGGCTCAAATCTAATCTCCTAAAAATAACAATTCTAGAAACACACAGAAGTCAGTGTCGGTCTGAAGATGACCGATGTCGGTCAACCCCTAATCAATGTTAGTTGGTTCTGACCGATGCCAGATACTGTGTAAGCCCAACAACCTCAACATTAGCTCATTAGTGAAGCTTTTAGCTCCACAACTCAACAATCTCTCACTTGGAGATAAATAGTTGCACCTGTACCTGTACAGCAACATCCTCTAAACATCTTTGGCTTGTTTCTCCCTCTTCAATTTCAATCTTGAAGACCAACAAAATTTGAATGAAGATTCAACTTCTACTTTGTTACCGGCTTTGTTAACATGTCAGCAGGGTTCTTATCTGTATGGATCTTTTCCAGCTTCAACTGTCCATCCTCCAATACCTGTCTAATGAAGTGGTAACTAAGCTATATATGTTTGGTTCTTGAATGAAAGGCAGAATTCTTTGCCAAATGAATTGCACTTTGACTATCATTGTACAATCTGCAACTCTCTTTCTCCTTTCCCACCTCTTTCATGAATCGAGTCATCCAAATTATTTCCTTGTTAGCCTCTGTGACTGCAATGTATTTTGCCTCTATAGTAGACAAGGCAATAACCTTCTGCAACTTTGAAATCCAGCTAACCGCCATTCCACCAACAGTGAACACATATCTTGTGGTGCTTCTCCTACCTTCCAAGTCACCTGCCATATCCAAATCTACATACCTATGTAGAGAAGTGTTTGACCCTCCATAGAATAAATGCCTACTTCTGGTCCCTCTTAAATATCTGAGAATCCATTGAACTGCTTTCTAGTGTTCCTTTCCTGGATTGGCCATAAACTTGCTAACAACTCCCACTGCTTGGGCAATATCTGGTCTAGTACATACCATTGCATACATCAAGCTCTCAACTGCTGAACCATATGGAACTCTACTCATGTACTCAACCTCATCATGTGATTTAGGACACTGTTCTTTGCTCAACTTGAAGTGTCCAGCCATAGGTGTGCTTACCGGTTTTGCATCCTACATATTGAACCTCTCTAACACCTTATTCACATAATTCTCTTGAGACAAAATTAAACTATGGTTTTTTTTTCTCTCTTAACACTCATGCCAAGGATTTTATTTGTTTCTCCTAAATCCTTCATGGCAAATGTGTGAGCTAATTTTACCTTAAGCTCAGTAATTTCTTGCATGTGTGAACTTGCAACAAGCATATCATCTACATACAATAATAAGATAATATAACTACCATTATCTAATTTGTTAAAATAAACACAATGGTTAGATTGACATTTACTAAATCCATGGTCTATCATAAACCTATCAAACCTCAAATACCATTGTCTTGGAGCTTGCTTAAGACCATATAAGCTTTTCTTCAACCTGCACACAAGTTTCTCCTTACCTTTGACCTCAAAACCTTCCAGCTGATCCATATATATCTCTTCATCCAAATCTCCATGAATAAATGTTGTCTTAACATCAAGCTGCTCAAGATGCAAATCCTCAATAGCAACTAAAGACAATACAATCCGAATAGAAGTCATCTTTACTATAGGAGAAAAAATTTCACCAAAATCAATACCTGATTTCTGTGTAAATCCCTTTACTACCAACTTGGCCTTATGTCTCATTTGTCCATTCTCTCCTTCCTTTAACCTATATACCCATTTGTTTTTCAGTGCTTTTTTTTCAGCTGGCAACTCAACCAAATCCCACATATGGTTCTCTTCCAAGGAATCAATTTCCTCATTCATGCCATGCTCCCACTATTTCTTGGATTCTACCTACATTGCCTCATCAAAACTTTTTGGTTCTCCACCATCAGTGAGCAACAAGTAGTATAAAGAAGGGGAATAATGAATTGGAGGTTTACTTACCCTTTCAAACCTCCTTATGGGCATTTGAGACTCATTTATAACTTGTTGTCTGCCCAAATTTTCTTCTGACAATGACCGATCTTGGTCATCTCTAATCGATGCCAGTCTACACCCGACTGATGTCGATTCCTCCTGATCGATGCCAATTTCCACCTGACTGACGTTGGTCTCTATATTTTTTTGTGAGTGATTATTTTTACCTATGAGCTCATTTTGGATCATAACCTCTTCCAAATCAAGATTGCCCTGCTTAGAATTATTCAGCCTCTTGAGTTGATCACTGTACATCACCTTCTCATTAAAAACTACATCATGGCTTCTAATAATTTTATTAGTTTCTAAATTCCACAACCGAAATCCAAAATCTCCAAAACCATAACCAATGAAAGTGCACCGCGTAGATTTAGCATCTACCTTCTTTCTATTTTCTTCATCAATGTGCACAAAAGCTTTAGAACCAAAAACTCTGAGAAATGAAAGATCTACCTTTTTACCTATCCAAGCCTCTTCTAGAATTCCACCATCTAGTGCAGTAGAAGGTCCTCTGTTAATCAGGTAAACCACAGTATCTACAGCTTCTACCCAAAACTATAAGGGCAAACCAACATGCAACCTCATACTCTGTGCACGCTCCATTATTGTTCTATTCATCCTTTCAGCAACTCTATTTTATGGAGGTGTCCTTGGAACCATCCTTTCCCTGTGTCTTCCACTCATAGAATAATAACTGTTGAATTTATTGCTGCAGTACTCACCACCATTGTTAGATCTAAGGCACTTCAATCTCAAACCTATTTCATTCTCAACCAAAGCTTTGCATTTCTTAAATGTGTCAAAAACATCATATTTCCTCTTTATGCAATAAACCCATACCTTTCTTGTAGCATCATCATTGAAAGAAACATAATATTGTCATCCTCCAATAGAAGCTACCTAAGCTGGTCCCCACACGTCTATGTGAACAAGCTCCAACTTGTGCTTCTTCTTTGTTGACCCAGTTTTGAGAAACCTCACTTTCTTCTATTTCCCAAAAATACAATGCTCACAGAAATCTAGATCTATGCTTTTCAAATCTAAAAGCTTACCTTTTAACTTAAGAACATTCATTCCCTTCTCACTCATGTGACCAAGCCTATAGTGCCACAACTTTGCATCTACATCTGAAGTAGATAAAATAGGAGAATAATCAGTAATACAAGTAGATAGATAAAGTGTACCTACTCTCTTACCTTTTGCTAATACAAGTGCACCCTTGGAAAATTTCCAAGATTCAGCTGTGAGAGTTACTGTGCAACCCTCATCACCCAACTTTTCTATAGAAATTAGATTTCTCTTCAGGATGGGTACATGCATGACATCCTTCAACACCCATGTGTTGCCATTCTACAATTTCAGCTGCACTTTTCCTTTGCCAACAATTTTACAAGGCTCATCATCCCCTAAATAAACTTTTCCAAAATCTCCATGGACATAATCATTGAAAAATTCTCTATTTGGGGTTGCATGGAAAGAGGCACTAGAATCTAAAACCCATGATTCTACTTTATTATCCAAAGAAAATATAAGAGCATCATGTGCAAAAATACCTGCAACTTTTGCTTCTTTATTACCTTCATGCTAATTTTCTTTGTTATCCTTCAACCAACAATCTTTCTTTGCATGGCCTTTCTTTCCACAATTCCAGTAGGTTATTCTTCCATTTCTGGATTTGGATCTACTTCCCATCTTTGACCTTGATTTCCCTTACTTGCCCTTCTCTCTTTGCCTTCCCCTGCTTTCAACACTTAAAGCATTACCTGATGTTTTCCCTGTGCTTTTCCTACAAATTTCTTCATTCAAGATTACACTAACAACATCATCAACTTTCAAGATATTTGAAGCAGATGCAGTATTACTAACTGCCATTACCAAACTTGCCAACTTTCAGGTAAAGAGTATAAGATTAAGAGAGCCTTAATTTCATCATCAAAAACTATTTTAACTAAATTTAACTAATTTACTATTGTATGGAAATTATTAAGATAACTAGATACAGATCCACCTTCCTACATTTGCAAATTAAATAATTGCTTCATAAGATATACCTTATTCGAAGCTGAGGGTTTTTCATATAAATTTGCCAAAGTATCCATTAACTCTACCGTTGTCTTTGCCTGTGATAAGTTAGAAAACACAGAAACTGCCAGGCTCAACCTTATAGATCCAAGAGTCTTTCTGTCAAGAACATTCCATTCTTCATCTTCCATATCTGTGGGCTTCCTTGAAACCCCACCCAATGGTAAATATAGATCTTTTTGATACAGATAATCTTCAATCTGCATCCTCCATAATTGATAATCTTGCCATTGAATTTCTCCATTCTTAGTTTACTTTCTTCTGCCATTGCTTTACTCCCACTCAATCAGAAACCCCTGTGAGTGAATTCTGTAATTAACAAATACTAACACACTCTGATACCAATTGTTGAGATCTTAGAGTATAATTGATTACTTTTGTATAAGAAACCAAACACAGAATTGAAACCAGAAGTAATAAGTAACTAGAAATCAAAAATAGCAAATAATAAGAGATACAAGAAACAACCAATCTATATTAAACTCTTTCGAAAAGAAATACAATGAAAAAATCTCTCTCTCCTCACACCTCACAGATGTACAGTAATTCTCCCTCAAGAGTTCTCTCTCTCTCTCAATCAATTACAATCAACTCAATTACTGAAATTGTACATGCTATGAGGATCTAACCCTACTATATAGAATACTACAACACTAGGGTTTATGAGCCATGCATTCACCACTCTTAGATCCACCTCTTAAATCAAAGGCTCAAATCTGTTCTCCTAAAAATAACAATTCTAGAAACACACAGAAGTCGGTGTCGGTTTGAAGATGATCGATGCCGGTCGACCCCTAACTGATGTCAATTGGTTCTGACTGATGCCGGTTACTGTGTAAGCCCAGCAACCTCAACATTAGCTCATTAGTGAAGCTTTTAGCTCCATAACTCAACAATATATATATATATATATATATATATATATATATATATATATATATATATATATATATATATATAATGGAAGGGGGATGAAAAGGGAAGAAGATTGTAGGAAAACAAACTACTCTAAGGAGGTGATGCACCAAAATAAATTTGACCTTCTCACCCTCACACTAAAACCAGACAAATACATATATACACTTCACACTTGGCAGAAGGACAAGACTGCAATAAACTTGGTAGGGAGGCTTTGATGGAAAAATACAGAGAAACAGAGATTCACCAAGGTGCTGTGAGATGCACACTGTAAGTAATTTCTTATATTTTGCACTTTCAAATAGAGCTCTCCTTGTTAGCTGCTAAAATGGCACCTTGTAGACAATAGATATGTTGGTATTGGACCTATGAAAGCATCAATAAACAATGACTAAACACAAACTAACACTCAAGACATACACAGAAATGTCTATCCAAGATAGAGGTAAAAAATGCGTTTATTGATTTAGGTGAAATTTTGCCAGGGTTACGCCTTACAAATGTGGAAGATTTTTCTCAAAATGACAAGTCCTCAATATATAGGAGAATAAAGGAGGCCTTTTGGCACCCCTTTTTACAGGTGGCCTATTTGCGTCCCCTCATTGGGAAGAGTAGGCTGCCAAAAAAAATAAATGTTGTGTCGACCCTGGCTTTGACTTCAGGCCTTTTTTGACATGGCCACGCTGTTAACCAAGGCTACTTCTTGAAGGCACCTGCACAACATGTCTTTTCATAACTATGAAATGAAGAAAAAGGGTCACACAGTTGGCCGTTTGCATCCTCAAATTGCAATTTGCAGCCACTATTTCACCTGCTGGAGTCACTTCTCAAATTGGCACTTCCCTTTACCACTTAGACTATCTGCCTGCTCTATGCCTAGCACTTTATCTTTTCCCTATCTTATCTCTTTTGGCTCCTTCAGCCCTTGAGGGTGAAATTCTAGAGGGTCACTACATTTTTGGGCCTCCTTTCATGGTTAGTGCTCTTTCGGTTTGAAAGCAAATGGCTATTTCACTGTGCTAATTTTGACGTTCATGTGGCCGTCATCTCTTTGAAAACCAATAGTTAATTCACTTCCTTAAGATTGATGGCCTTTTAGACGTGACCATCCTTGGCAAAATGTCATCGGGTCCTTCACTGGCTTCTTCTGTGAGCTTTGTCCTCCTCGACCCTCTCTGTGGGTCTTTTTTGCTTGAAGTCCCTTCTTAGCACCTTCTCGAAGGGAAGGTGGCCCTTCAACCCTTTGCTTTGTGCCCCTGTATTTGGCCGAGAGTCCCCCGCAAGGGCACCTGCCCTTTAGGGTCCTTCAGCGGGTCGCTATGCTCCTCCGGATTAATTCTTGGGTTTCCACAGACTTTTGTCTGTAGACACTTTCCCGTGGACTTTTGTCTGTGGATAGTCTCCTGGCCTTTGCTTTGAACTGCGGCCCAAATTCCTTCAAAAAATTTGTTTTAAGGAATTCAGGACTTTGCTTTAGCCAAAATTTTGAATGTTAAAATGCCCCTTTGAAATGTTCCATTGAAGTGTTTCATGCCCTTCGCAAGGGCCTCTAGACTTGAGTTGCCCCTTGACCTTTTGGGCATACCCTTGAACCAAGCCGTTGAACCAAAAATGGTTCAATGGTTCAAGCGGTTCAATCATTGTGTGCCAATGCCAAGTGAACTGAAGCCGATGAACTTGAAGCCACTGAACCATCTAGTTGAACCAAGTGATTGAACCATCCAATTAAACTGAAGCTCATTGAACCAAGCCATTGAACTAAAATTGGTTCAACAGTTCAATGGTTCATTGCTATTGAATTGAGATGTTTGAACTGAGCGATGAACTTTTGTTAAACTAAAGGTCACTGAACCATTTGAACTTTGCCTATTGAAAATTGCATTGAACTTAGTTGATCTAACCAAAGCCGAAGAACTATGGCATTGAACTTGTGCAACCTAAAATTGACTGGCTTCGAATAGCAAGGGAAGAAGGGGACCAATTTTAGCCTGTTGAACAAAAATGGTCAACAGTAACCATGAACTACATCTGAAACATTTATTGGATATGATTCCAACATAATAATACTCTAAATTTTTGGAAAAATATCCATAAATTTCTATTTGTCAAAGATATTTTGAGATGGCCAAACCTTTTTATGTAAAAATAAATCACACACGCACCACTTGTTGTAGGCAACATTTTAAATTTTCAATGCACTATGATGTTTTTTGTCATATTCATTGTACTTTACATACTAACAACATTTTTTAGGAGTGTGGTATTGAATTGCCACCAAAATCAACTAGGGAATTTATTCCAACTATCTTTTACAAAAGACTAGATGGACAATTATTTTATAACAAATCATGTTTAAATGTAAATCAAAACATTTATGGTGGATTGCCAAAATTAAAAAAAAATGTATCCATGAGGTAATTACAAGTGCAATTGGATAAGAATTGGCTGGTTTAAACAAATATAAATTAGTGACTTATCAAGTAAAATATGGTAAATAATCTAAAAGGTGTGAGCTTATTACAAAAAATATACATGTTTCTAAAGTTTTGTCAATTTTAGAGAGAAAATTGTTTATGAGTATACAAGGCACACACACAGGGCTAGATGGTTGGATGTTTCAAGATAATCAAGGGTACATTCCCACTTGGTTTGATTGTTTCAGTAGTTGACTTTTTTGAAAATTACACATTCAAACCCCAAATAGAAATTCAATTTCAGTATTACAACTCATCACTAGTTGCCATATTCATGCATATAACATTCAAGAATGTACATGATAGTATAGAGAAAGAATGAAAAATATTAAGGGAGTACCATTTCTATATTAGCGATGAATGATCACATTATTCAAAGTATGTGCAAGGTTGTTTTAAAAAAAATTATGAACAGTTGATTTAGAGAAGCATTACTTTCAATCAACATTACATTTGGTCAAACAATTGCACATCATAATTTTAAAATGCATGGATGTTGTATTGGTTGAGCAAGATGCACATTACCACTGGTGTTGAACACATTTACAGTTTCACAAAGGTTTTCCATGGAAAAGGGGAGCATGATGGTGTTGGATCATGTGTAAAAAAATCTATTTCAAGGGAAGAGTTGAAATTTGAAGAGGGTATTCATTTGAGAAATGAAAAAACCATGGTTGAATGGCATAATGAGAACATGTGTCATGGTGCTCAATTAAATTCAAAAATTCATAGACATTTTTGGTTAATAGAGGAAGAACACTTGGCAAAGTATGAGGATTGTATGATTCTAATGGGTTCAAGTGACCTCCACGTATTTTGTAGCTCAAATTCAAGTTCTTAGACTATTCATATGAGACACTTGGCATGTTTTTATTCTACATGCATGGACTTTGTTTGGAATGAGTGTGAGTCACAAGAGTGGGTGGATGATTAGAGTTATAAACCTCTAATTTCAATCAATAAATATCAGGTTCCAATAGCATTGTAATTTACAAATATGATATCATCATATGACTTTGACCATGTATCTAATCTAGTACAACCAAGTAGAATATTTTTTATTATGTACAATTTATTCTAATTATATATCTTCATATTGTTGATAAAAATAGTTTTTTGTGATACAAGACATGATTTTGTAGTTATTTAATATGAGGATAATGAAGAGGGCATTGGTTAATACTTGTGTCAGTGTGTAGAGAGAGAAAAAATTGACTTCCCTAGTTATAGATGGAGAAAACATTGACTCTCCCATTGGGTTAGTGGTAGTCATTAGAACTTGGTTTTGATGATATCATATAAAATATTTAGATCAATGGTTTTTTGAAGAGTTTTAAATGCACAAGAAGATACTACACTATTCAAATTTGATTCTTGCAACAAATATTCAATTATAAAAATATCATGGGAGGCCATTAAATAGACAACTATGGAAAGTTTGAGAGTCAGACCGTGAAGCTATTCTTGATACAATAAAGGTTAGAGAAGATCCTATTGGTTCATTGGATTAAAATATGTAGGTATGTTAACTTTTCAAATGTATATGTAATCAATTTTACCAAATATTTTTTTTATTTTTTAGGTAGTACATATGAATTTCATTTTTAATTACTTACTAATAATTTTGTGTAGGGTAGTGGTGCTAGATAAGCTTCCACCTTCATGTGGTTAGCACTGACAGTAGATAATTATATATTCTTGAAGCTAAGAGAAGCTTATGTTTGATGTGATTGAAGTGATAGATTCTTAGGTAGAGGTCCCAGAGGTAGAAATGGCAGTTGGAGCTTAAGAAGTTTTTTGTTCAATGCCAAAAAGATGCATTTTTGGACCCCTCACTGCAGCTTGTCCAATGGATTGCTCTCAAAAGCTCCACCTAAGTGATCCAAAGTGAAATTATAAAGATTAAATAGGTAGGGTAATGATTTGACGGTTCATGGAAATGACTTATAGGTTTCATTTTATGTGTATTTGAACTTAAGCTAAAAAATTGCATTTTTCTTGTACTGGGAAGGGCATTCTTGAGGCCAAAATGGGTGGTGGGTTTATCTATTAGACCCGATGGGAGGATAAAAACCTAGTCCTAGATGTTATCTTCCCACCTAGACATGTTTTAAGTGTCAATTTTTGGTCAAGTTTCATTGAAACAATAGTTTTGCAACCACAACTTAAACTTTGACAATATTTGTTATCAATGTTTTCACACTCTAGAATGATAGTTAAAATGCACTTACAAGTGGATTTTAACATCATGGAAATGTGATAACATGTAATTCTCATATCTATATTTGATTTAATTAATATATTATTAGTTGTATGTCTCGAAGGCATAAATGGTATTTTGAGCTCAAGAAGTTGTTTGTTCAATGCTAAAAAGTTACATTTTAAGACCTGTCACTGCAACTTTTCCAATGGATTGATCTTAAAGGTTACACCTAATTGATATAGGGTATAATTATAGGGATTAAATAGGTAGGGTAAATATCTAATGGTTCATATAAATGAATTATAGGTTTTATTTTATGTATGTTTGAACTTAGGTTAAACAATTACATTTTTCTTGTATTGGGAAGGGCAATCTTGAGGCCAAAATGGGTGGTGGTTTTGTCGATCAGGCCTAATGGGAGGCCAAGAACCTAGTTTTATATGTTATCTTTGCCCCCTAAATGTGTTTTCAATGTCATTTTTTAGTTAGGAAGCATCAAAACACCAGTTCTACAACCACAACTTAAACTTTGACAACATTTATTGTCAGTGTTTCCATGCTCTAGAATGGTAGTGAAAATTCACTTTCGGGTGGATTTGAACATTGTGGTAGTGTGATAACATGTAATTTGTGTATATAGATGTGATTTAAGTGATATATTCTTAGGTGGAGGTCCAAAAGGTAGAAATGGTAGATGGAGCTTAAAAAGTTGCTTGTTTAATGCCAAAAGGTTACATTTTTGGACCTGTCATTGCAACTTATCCAACGGATTGCTATCGAAGGTTCCACCTGAGTGATCTAGGTTGAGATTATAGGGATTAAAGAGGTAGGATAGGGATCTTATGGTTCATATAAATCACTTGTATTATTTTTTACATGTGTTTGAACTTAAGCTAAAAATTTGCATTTTTCTTGTATTGGAAAGGGCATTCTTGAGGTCAGAATGGGTGGTGGGTTTGTCAATTGGGCCCAATGAGAGGAAAATAACCTATTCCTAGATGTTATACTACCCTAAAAACATGTTATCAATTTCAATTTTTGGTTAGTAAGAATTGGAAGAACAATTATACAACCACAACTTAAATTTTAGCAACATTTATGTCAGTGTTTCTGCGCTCTTGAACAATAGTGAAAATGCACTTGTGGGTGGATTTGAATGTCATGATAGGGTGATAACATGTAATTTTATTATATATATGTGATATAAGCTATATATTATTAGGTGGAGGTACTGAAGGCAGAAATGGTAGTTGGAGCTCAAGAAGTTGTTTGTTTAATACCAAAAAGTTGCATTTTTGGACCTATCCCTACAACTTGTACAATGAATTACTCTCAAAAGTTTACACCTGAGTGATTTAGGGTGAAATTAGAGGGATAAAATAGGTAGGGGAGGGTTTTTAAAATTCATTGAAATGACTTACATGTTTCATTTTATGCGTGTTTGAACTTAGGCTAAAAATTTGCATTTTTCTTATATTAGAAAGGGCATTCTTGAGGTCAGAATGGGCAATGGATTTGTCGATTAGGCTTGATGGGAGGCCAAGAACCTAGTCATAGATGTTATCCCCCCACATATGTGTTTTCAATGTCAGTTTTCAATCAGGAAACATTGAAATCATAGTTCTACAACCACAACTTAAACTTTGACAACATTTATTGTCAGTATTTCTATGCTCTGGAAAGGTAGTGAAAATGTACTTCTAGGTGTATTTGAATGTTGTGGTGATTTGATAACATTTAATTTTCCTATATAGATGTGATAAAAATGATATATTTTTAGGTGGAGGTCCCAAAGGTAGAAATGGTAGTTGGAGTTCAATAAGTGGCTTGTTCAATGCTGAAAAGTTATATTTTTGGACCCATCATTGAAACTTGTCCAATAGATTACTCTCAAAGGTTACACTAATTTATATGGGTTGTGATTAGAGGGATTAAATAGGTAGTGGAAGGATTTTAAATTTCATATAAATGACTTACAAGTTTCATTTTATGCATGTTTGAACTTAGGTTTAAATTTTGTATTTTTTCTTGTATTGGGAAGGGCATTTTTGAGGCCAGAATGGGTGGTGAGTTTTTCAATCAGGCCTGATGGGAGTCCAAGAAACTAGTCTTAGACATTATTCTTCCCCCCTCAGATGTGTTGGTAGTGTTAGTTTTTGGAAGCATCAGAACAACAATTCTTGCTAAGCTCTCAGCCTGTAGAAATTTTGAGTAAATCTAAAGTAAGGGTCTCATGAGTAAAACATCTCTAAAACTCAAAAAATTAAACAATAAGGTCTGAAACTTTGTGATCAGCTAGGGAAAGGATATTATAACTTATTCCAAGTATCATTGGGTTGATAAGAGGTTTTCAATTATAGGTACAAAGGACTATTTTTTTTAGATAGATATGAGGTTTGTATTTGGGCCCCCAGCCCGTAAAGTTAAGAGTTACAAAAAATGGCCTGAAGGCATATAGACAAACTAGAAAGACTATCACCCACCATTAACAACAACATAAGACTATTTTTATAGACACTTATAGAAGACCATTTTTTAGAAAGTTGTGCATAAGGTAAGATGAGTTTTTAGTTGATTTAAGTTCTATAAAATTAGGTAAGGGTAAAAACAATTATAATTGCTAAAAGACTACTAGAAATATAATTTTTAAGAGTTAAAAAATCTATTTTGATAAATTTACGTATTGGATCAACAACTAGGTCTAGAGACCTAGAAACTTAAAAAGATAGAATTTGAGAATGAGAGCTCAATCTCTTAGAGACCTATAGTTGGTTGATTTATTATAAGTTTTGACACCTACATAAATCCTTGAGTTTTCCTAAGACCTATCCAAATTGTCTTAAATAAGATTGTTCAAGAAAAGGAGAGTAGATTTGAGAGATTGGTGACTAGTTAAGAGAAAACCTAATGAGTAATTGACTAGTTTAAAAGAAGATTATTTGAGAGTGTATTTTGAATTGAGTTGAGAACAAGAGTGGATAAGTAATGTTGAAATTCTTCATGATCTTGGAGCATATGAATATGACTTTCATATCCTTATTAAACATAGAAGAGTAAACTATGCATTAGGTGGTATTAGGGGATGATAAAGGGTTTTGGCCAAAGATGGATCATTGTCTCATGAGTGAATATTTTATTTCAAGTCAGTAAGGTTGTATTTTATCAATTTAAAAGTTGTAAACGGGTGATGACAAATGTAAAATAGATATGAGTTTCATTAGTCATTTCCACTACACACAATCAAATAAAAACTTTAATTTAAAAAAATATGGGAGATCTAAGATTTATAGCATTGAAAAGAATAATTTTTTTAATCCTCATTTGTGTACAACATTAAAAATGAGATCTGATAGATAATAGTTTGGATGATCAAAAAAACACTATACACTAACATTTTAAATTAAAACTAAATATAAATTAGATAGATTATCATGATAGGCATACAATATAGGCACATGTGTACAATGTTAATATACATAGATTGCCATGATAAGCATATAAAAAATTACATCTACCAACATAGTATCTAATGTTGGGTGAGTGTCATATACACATATACAATGTCAAAAATGTGTAAATTTCCATATAGGCTTAGAAAAAAACACATCTCATGTAAGACATTATATTCATCAAATAGCTCCCTCTCTTTGCCTTACTCGAAGAAGATTCTCCCTGGGATGCCCTGCAAGTTAGATGGAGACCCCTCTAATGCCTTAGATTGCTCCAAGGTCTGATTATGGGTCCTATGCTCATAGCTCGCTTGTAGATGAATTTGTTCAAATATAAGCATTATTACAAAATTAACATAAAATACATTCAACCAATTGTTAATTAATTTATTTTTAAACTACAATAAAAAATCATTTAAACATGTAATTAATGCAAGCTAGTGGTCCTGCTCAATCTATTTTTGACACTCAAAAAATTTAGTGGCAGGCTCAGTTGTTCGAATAGGCATCTGAAATATGGAAGAAACATGATAAGTTTCCCTACTAATCATCTGAATGGGATTATCAAATGTCATAGGACAACCCTACATACAAAATACATTAACATAAGTTATATTTGACCTAAGTATGTAGTAAAATTATTAAAATAAGTCTATTTTTACAATTCAAAATTACAAGTTAATATTTACCTTTGTCAGCGCTTGTGCATATGACAATACAACCATAATGCCTATGTTTGTCTTGACTCACAGTGATGGAGGAGTGTCTACTTGAGCCATCAATTATTCATGTAAACAAGGTCTCACTTAATTTTTTATAAAGTATCAAAGATATATATGGAAAGTTTTTCTCAATGTAAACAAATATATATATATATATATATATATATATATATATATATATATATATATATATATATATATATATATATATATATATATATATATATATATATATATATATATATATATATATATATATTATGGTAATGTATGTCAATGTGCATATCATGAAAAGATAATGTAAACCAAGAATCATGGAAGTGTAACTACCATGCAACATGCAATGGCCAAGAATAGTAAGTAGTTTGCATTTTGGAGGTAATATAAAAATTATAATACATGTAGGAAGTGTGAGTGGAAGAGTAGGAGGTAGAAATAATAGTAGCACTTTGAGAAGGCGGAGTTAGGGAGAGAAAAGGAATTAGAGACATATCAAGAACTCTATCATTGTAAAAAATATTTGAATAGAGTAAAATATAAATATCTAGCGGTTTATGATCAATACTATGGTTTTCATATCTCTAGTCAGATAAGATTTAAGTCAGTAGTCTACAGGTTCAAAGTGGTGAAACCCAAGTTTCAATACTCTATTTTTAGGGACAGTAAAAAAGAGGAGAACATAGTTAGTGTAAAATGTCATTATAAATGATTGAAATATGAGTAAGGGATAGAGGATATATATGAAATTAATGCAGACATTTAAAGTCTCATTATTATTTATAAAATTCAAAACACATGGGAAGACTATATACAACCCAATTAGTAACAATTCAAAGTTTGCACAGTCATAAAGAAAGACCATATAGAGGTCTTGGAAATAGATTTGAGGATTTAAGGTATTGTGAATGTTGTAGAATATTTTTTTTCCATGTGTGTTATTCTTTGAATTTATCTCAAATTAAGTTAAAGAGTCTTAAGCGGTTATTATGTCGTATTTGTTGACATAGTCATGTTCGAGGGGTACAAAATTATGTAAAACTACATGTTGGGAGTGATTTACTATTGAGAAAGGCAAAGTAATAGTTTGGGAAGATGCATAGGGTAATGTTAGATCCATTTCAAGCCTTAGAATATTTGATAAGGGTAAAAATGTCATTCTATCTCATTTATTATCCTCTTGGGTAGGTGTAGGACTGAGACAACACAAGTTAGGGGTTGAAACTAGAAAATGAGATAACAAGTGATTTAACCAATGAAAATTCATCATTTGTGGATAGGTTTATTTATATAGGAGGAAGATTATTTTGAATTTTTAAAGTAAATTTGAGTCCATATGGTATGATTTCACAATCAGTAGCCTTGAATTAGGCCTAGGAGACCTAATTAGTCTTGAGGGGTGTTGAGTTAGGTGTTCTCCAAAGAGAGTTAAATTATGAAAGTTTGTGTGGATTTATGTGATGTAAATGGGTATTTGAATGTGGTTTTGGTTTTTTTGGGATATTTTTAGTTTAATCAAAACAAGGAGGTTTTCCTCAAAAAAGGGCTAGTAGAAGGAAGGTGTCAAAGAGGAAAGAAGAGTTAAGTGAAGAGTTGAATCTTGGGGGTTTTGTGGAATGGTTGGATGAATGAAATGAGATGTAATTGAGTAGGTATATGGTCTTATGATTATTTTTGAAGGAAATAATAAAAGTAGCATGCAAACCGATGAAAACACATAAGAAGAGAGGTTGAATACAGAAGACAAAGAAGGACAAGAAAAGATCATTGCTAGGTATTTGGTAGAGGTAAGTGTGTGTTTCCATCCATATCAGGAAAGGTTGTTAGAACCTATACATCAAGATCCTTGATAGATAAATTTAACTTAAACTTACAAGGCAAATATACATATATTAAATGTACATATAGCATAAGATTAACTCAAAATTTTACCTCTATATAAGTAAAATGTGGCATCTTAATAGAGACAGATGCAATTATGGATGGGCTAGCAACTAGATCCAAAATTGTAAATAATGGCTACATCAAATCAAATTCTATAAATGTTGACTGTGACGATGAAGGCGCCATCACCTCTTGGGACATAAAAATGACATATTATTCAATTTATATGTAAATAAATTATTAGCTAAGTTAAATTTGCAAATATAATTTAAATTTAACATGAAATTTATATGAAATATACCTACATATGTGTAGTGGTTGATGTTTTCACACCAAATGTACATGCCAAAAACTCATCACTCATAAGAATATTATACAATCTCTCTAAACAAATAGTGCCATCATCATTAGAATGTCCAATGCACATAGCTCCACAAGAACTGCAAGGGTGGGGCCTGGTATGCACACTAGGTGGCGTATCTTTAGCATCAATCTGTGAGAGCCTAATCATATATTAAACAAGTGTATTAGTGAGAGAACTAAGGGCATGTAGAGTGTTGATCTCCATGATCTATTGAACTACAAAGGGGATCCTGGGATCAAGTGGCTTTTGGATACGGATCATTGCAGGCCAATTATATGCATGATATGCACTTGGTCAATCCTATGTAGAGCCTTTCCC
The DNA here is from genome assembly GCA_037957365.1 of Torreya grandis. Classification (NCBI taxonomy): domain Eukaryota; kingdom Viridiplantae; phylum Streptophyta; class Pinopsida; order Cupressales; family Taxaceae; genus Torreya; species Torreya grandis. The sequence goes on along the minus strand of JARHVA010003532.1, from coordinate 1,441,158 downwards.
TCGACCTTGAAACTCACTATAATCAAAATAGTTTAGAATATCATCGAGGACAAACTCACAATAGAGTTTCTTCAAAAAATACAACAGGACCTCATGGTTGTTACATGGTGTATAATCAAACACCATCCACCATAGGTCCTAAAAACTGGTTGTGATTAAATTATGTTGGTAAGGATGGATTGGAAAACATTTAGCAGTTATCAGAAATGGTGCATTGGTTGTTGGGTCAATAAATAAGTTGAAAATGGAGGCTTTTGATATTTATTTTTTCTTGACCGCAAGTGCTAACAATTTGTCAGCATAATAAGCCCTACAACTATCTTGATATGAAGTCCATATATCAATTTGACTTGTTATAGAGTCAATTTGACCTAATAGTGTCTCTAGGGAATTGGCTAGATGGGTACGGTGGGTGTTGGTGGAAGTGGGATCCCTCATTCTCCCAATTAATTCTTTATTTCAATTTTATTTCCCATAGTGTTGTCAACTAGACTCTCCTGACTGCCAGGGCAATTTTTTGGAACTATAGGAGGGTTAGATGGAAGGATAGGAGGAAAAAGAGGGTTATATGGAGGGTTAGGTGAATGGTTAGGAGGAGGAACAAGAGGGTTCTATGGAAGGTTAGGAGGGTCAGGTAGAAGAATAGGAGGGTTAGCAAGATGGGTTTTTCAAAACAAACAAATTACCACTAAAAATTAGGGTTAAATTAAGAATATTAATAAAATTACTGAAATTTAGGGTTAATATGTGTATATTTTTAGCACTTGCCTCTTCTACATGGTAGCATCATTGATTAACAACTTGATGAGATGAATTCTAGCAAGGTTTTGTCTCTCTCACCCAAAACGCAATTGTGAAATGCGAGGTTAACAAAGGAAGCTTGAATGCAAAATGAGGAATTTTGCATTCAAATTTCAATTTTTATTTTTTTTGGTTACACAGGTAACACGATCACGTTATAGAAAACAATAATAACACGATCGCATTAATAACATGATCATGTTAATAATATGATCATGTTAATAACATGATCACATTATTATTTTAAATAATGTGATCATGCTATTTAATAACATAATCATATTATGGATCGATAATTACCAAGACATAATTTAAATAATGCAATCACGTTAATTAAATAATGTGAATGCATTATTTAATAATGCAATCATCTTACTGAAAATGTCCATGGAATTGTCTCCCAGCTTCGTGCACTTACCCTGTAGCATGATCCCATCCTTCAAACAAATATTGTGCTCAATGTTAACCATTTTTTATCCTTTTATACGATAACTCATCCTTCCATGTGTTATATCCTCTCTTGGTAGGTTATTCCTCTTGATAATATACTCAATGATCACCTTTATCTATAATGACTTGAAGCGAGTCTAGATAATATCCTCCAATTCCAAGATGAATCTTCCTTCTTCTTTAAGATCAAGTAATTATGTATAGGTTGAAACATTCTAGCCAAAATAGAAATCATGAAATATTGGGTGTATTATTTTTAATGAGGTAACTCTTATTAGTGTTGAGTGTGTTCCATGATTTTTCACACCCATGGTTTATCTTCAAGGATGAGGTCATAAATGGTGGCTGGTAACCATAAAATGCTTTGAATGGAGACATTTTGGAAGAAGCATTTCTTTTAAGTGGAAAATATTTTGACATATCCATAAAAAATACTAATTCTTTTTCCACCCTTAATAGCAGGTTTTGAGGCCTAAAATTAGTGTGAGTCATGGGTTGAGGCTATGCATCATTTAGATCAGGACAAGGTCATCCCACAAGAACACCCTAATACATCGAGATATTGGTGACTATATGTTGGGTTATTGAGTCTGTTCTGAGAGACTAGTATATTTTTAATAGTATCCATGAGAGAAGTCAATTTTGTATTCATGTTATCTATATCTCCTTTCATTTTAGACTACAACAATGCATATAATTTCATCTAGATGGCACACTTTGTCATCTAATGAGGATAACACCATACTAGATATTCGACCCGATCCAAAATCTAGCTCTATATCCTCTTTACTAGGAGGTGTCCTTAGCTTGTACAAATTATTTCCCCAACCTTTGGTTTGTGACCCCAACATGTTGAGGCTTGAAAAAATAAAATTTGATTTTCACCTTTGACTAAAATTTAACCAAGAGATTTCAGACTAAGTTTTATCTCAAATCTAAAACTTTTAAGAATAGACCCCCAATAAAATTTTATGAGCTATCAAAAAAAGTAAAAAAATCAAAATAAATTATAAAATCGAGACCTATAGAGCGAATTAATGAAAATCAATGAAATCATGATAACTTGCTAAAAATGATCACTGAAAGCTAAAAATTGGACTGTAACTTCCTTGAATAACTCTTCAACTTTGAGAAAAAACTTGTAGAAAATTTCATAAGGGTTTTCGAGATATAAGAGATTATTTAGAATTAGGGGTTTGACCACGCTTTTTCCCCAAATCAAAGCTCAAATGCCACTTGTAATGAAATTAATATATTACTAAAGTAGAATCATAATAATAGATCACAATAAGATTGAAAGAATAGTATAATATTTGAATATACAATGAGGCATTTTGAGGGAGAAACCTCTAAATTCTTAAAATAAGAACACAATTTACAATATGATGATGTAATACTAACCACTACCTCCGATGCATACCTTACTTAGGTTATGACTCTAATACTAATTTGAAGATATAGAAATGACCATATGACTTATTTAAAGGTTATATTAGTCACAAGTGGGTCACACATCTCAATACATGCCACAAACAAAGGGTGTATCAAAGTGGGGCATTATGTAGACATAAAAATGGCCCTAGACATTTATTAGTCATTAAATTACATTATTCTAGGGTACTTATTTATTTGTCAACTAACTCTGAGTTAGGTGTTATTGGATTTTTTTGGTCGTGTCTCCCTCTTTCTTATGTTTGCTCCCTTCTCTCTCTTCCCTCCTATTTATGTTGGTCCCCCCAAAAACATACACTATATACTTTTTTGGGGCCTATAAACATATTGTGTATGTTTCTAGGGGCTTTGGGTATTTTGACCCATTAGGGTCCCACGAGGGTTTATAATACCATCTTGTCCACTTTCTATCCTATTTAATGTTGGTTTGTGTGACAATAGGGTCCTAATTTAAATTTAAGAAACCTATAAATACATAGGTGTCTTATTGCATTTAGACATTTAAATGGTATCAAAGGGAATCTAGGGAAAATATGGAAGAGCATCTAACAATTGTTGTGACAACAATCTATTGAGCATTTACAAGCATCCTAGAGAAATCAAACAAGCATTTAGAGAGTATTCAATGTAACATTGAAGTTCATGTTAGCGAGACATTGCATCACATTGGTTTCCTTAGTTAAATCATTATTGCATTTACTTAGTGTCTTGTCTTCAATAATGTACATTGTTGAGGTCCCTGATAAGTAGTTGGTGCTTGAAAAATATGTTGACAGTGAATACATACTACAAAACATATCCTTTTTTCCTTATCATTTGTATGGTCCACTACCTTATTAAGGTTTAAAGAAGTGTAATTTCCTATTAATCAGAGTGAAGTTTTAAAAAATTAAGCGATATTTTTGAAATCTCGGATCTAATAAATTTAGTCATCAAAAATAATTTTCACTTATTTTTTATAAAATAATTTTTGCCTATTTATCATTTACCAAAAACATATTATCCACAATCCTAAGACCCATAAATATGTAATGCACAATTTTGATAGGGTTCTATACTCACCCTAATTTTTTTTGATTTGAATGCATCTTATTGTTTCAATTTATTTTACATTTTTAAATTCATACAACTATGTTGTGATCTCTTTTTATATATATATATCCGATTTATTATTTTTCATCGAGTTGAATGCTCGTGGATATATGCAATGCACTTTAATGTAAGACGCATTGATTCGAAATTTTGAAGCATGCATTTGTTTTTGTGATTTTGTAATCTAATGCGAGCGTGGCGACAAACTATGAAAAAGTTGCATGGAAAATACGAGAATACTCATGCGGTAACCCCACAACATGAAACAAAATAAACAATCGAAATGACTTTTAGGTGAGGAAACGATAAACAATTGGACAAGATGACACACAAAATCTGTAACAATGTGGCAAATAAATTCCATTGTACCTTATCGTTGCCCCACTTCATAATCCATCAAAATCTCATCGCAAGGAAAACGAAACCCAAAAAGGAACACGCAACCAAACAGTAAAATCCAACTGAAATGATGACGACCAGCGCTAGCATGCGTACTAGATTCTCTCACACACAAAAAGTTAGTTCACTCTAGATTAAGTGGTTAGCTAGTTTTGGAGCCCCTCCTATCCACTAGGCACCCAGGAGAGGCACCATCCTGCTATATTTTGGTGTTAATTTAGCATTCAAGAGGCCCGGTATTTCGGTAATTCTTGTCATGAACAGAGAGAGCCTGGGGGCGCTCTTATAAATTTCTTCGTTGGAATCCATGAGCTTGGCTACCCAGGGAGGGGGAAATGGAATCTGCTCATTGTGCTGTTGTTGAAGTCGATGAATGGGGTATGAAAAATTGTTAGTTTTTCTGTTTGAAATTAGTTTTTTCGGAGTAAATTGTTAGTATTTTTCTGATTTATTGATTAAAAGCAATTGCTGAGATGCCAAAGAAAAATGCTTTGCATACATTTTTGAATACCCAAACAAATAAATAAAATGAAACTCTTTCTTCTTCCTCTTAAAATACATTTCAAATCCCACTAAGTTTTTTTTCAATAATATATTGTTTTCATTAATAAGGACTTGTTTCAGGGGTCATTGTCAGTTTATAACATCAACATTTCTCCTGAAGTTTTGATAGTTTAGTGTTAATTTTATTGGTATGCATTGAGAGCCATGATCACTGTGGTATTGGTGTCTGCAGATGCTGATGGTTTTGAGATTCCAAGCTTGAAGCTTGTAAATTGTGATTCTGGGAAAGATATTGCATTGGGACCTAATAGTCCCACTTCATCTTCCCAAAAGGTGAGAAGGATTTAGGATTTGGGCATTTAGGGATTTCTTTGATTTTTATTTTTGCAATCTCTGCTAAGGGTTTCAAATTTGGGTGTTGTGTTTTTTTATCAGAATTGCAGTCTTGTTGTTTTTTGTTCTTGGGTTTCTCTTTTTTTAAAGATAATGCAAGAATTCAGGAAGGAAATTAAAGACCTTGCATTGTTTGCATTTGGAGGAATTTGTTCTGAGACCATTTTAGGCTGACTGGATACTGAGGTATTTATTATGAATATTAGAGACGTTCTCCCCCTCGCTCCCCCTCCCTCTCCCCCACACACATATATATTGGCTATATCTGTTAATGGTTTAAATCTGGTTGTGATGATTTTCCATGAAAACTGCACTTTTTTAGTTTTTTCGCTGCATTGTTCTTTTTGTAGACAATACCTTTTATTGTTTGCATTTGGAGGGTTTTTTCTGAGACCATTTTACCCTAGGCCCTCTCTCTCACAATGTAGGCTGACATGATTTTGAGGATTTTATTATGCATATTAGAGATGTTCTACTCAATTTAGTTAAAATTGCTCTGGTTTTAGGCAAGGCCTTCCATCGTTTGCATTTGGAGGATTTTTTGTTGAGACCATTTTTTATGCTTTAGGGCGATCTCTCTGTAGTGCAAGATGACTTGATGCTTATGATTTATGATGCATGTTATAGCTGTTGCTTCATTAGTATACATGTACACCAAAATAGATTTCTGAATGACCAGACTTTATGAGGGATAAACTGTGAGCCTAAAAAGCGGGCTATATGGTCTTTCACTGCAATACTTGCAGATTTTGTCTTAGGAGATTGAAAAGATAATATGAAGGAAATTTTCTTGTGACAGATAGTCACTATAAATTTTATTGTGACAGATAGTCACTATAAATGAGAAAATCTATCTGGGACCACATTGGGCACCGCCTTCGCAAGGGAAACAACAAGAACCCAAAACAGCTGGAAAGAAACAGGGTCACAAGCTGAAGCCCATTGAAGGAGACAAGAGAGTATCACCTTGGGTCACAAGAATGAAGTAAAAATTTAATGAGATCTCATGGGACATACCAGATGCAGTAACACCAGGACATGGCTTGGTCTCATTGCTATGAGAAGCATTTTAACCATTTCATCTTAGTATTCTTTCAGTGTCACTGAACAAAAAAGCCTGAGATAGTGAGGGCTTTCAGTAATAATTTTTTTTCCCCATCATTTATAGATTTCAATGTTATTGCACACCTTTTTCAATTAAAATGGTGTTTATTAGCTCTAATATGACCTCTATTTACATGCATACAAACGTCTTATAGCATATTTAGTTGTATTTTCTAATGTATTGTCCCGTTTCATCTGTTCCACAATGATGCATTGGATATTGCAATTCTCTACTTGGGTTTATTTGTTGGCACTGCCACTAGTTCTTTAATGGTAGCCTTTTGGATATTCTTACCTTTGTTAGCAGATTTGTTTTCATGTCTAAAGCCTAACAAGAACTACGCACGGTCAAGATTCTTTAGTGTTGTAGAATTTTGTCAAATAAAGTTAAAGTCCTTCAAACACATATGCCGGTTACTTCTTTTGACTCAGTTTATTTGTAGTTTGAAGATAAGTTGCATCTTTATTCTTTCCTTTTTTCCACAACGAATTTAGTAATATCCCTTACAACTTACAAGAAAGGGTCAAGAAAGGGTTATTAGAGAAGTTCCTTAAAAAGAATTATGATTCCAAGGTATTGAAAGTTTTGTGGAAGCTTTAAAGCCACTGAACAAAGAACATACTTTTAAAAGTTCAGGCATCATATAAGAAGGAACAGTTATACATGAACGCATAGAAGGTAGCATCCTTCACATCCCAATGTATTGATAAAAAGGAGAATCAATTGGGAGACACCCAAAAGTATAAGAATTCTTGTATATCTTATTAAAAAACATAGGGGGATGGACCGGTGTGAGAGGTGGGGAGAATATACCTAAAACCATAGAAATTTTATATATAAAGAAAAAAACATAAAAAAAACAATAATAAAAGAGATAGAGGTAGGAAATCATAAGAACACTTTATTCAGGGATAGAGATAGGGAATATAGAGGAAATACTTAAAATCTAAGAAAACCAAGGGAATGGGAGGATATACTTAATTTTACTCATAAGTTTTTCTTTATTCTTTAAAAAATATCATTTATCATAAAAACAAATATTAAAGGATATATGTATAGGGAATGGAGAGGAGATCCCTACAATCATAAAAACTGAATAGCAAGGACATACTTAAATCATAACAACTCTTATGTGCTTTTTTTAATAAAAAAACTAAGGGATAAGGTTAAGGAATGGAGAGGGAACACCTAAAATTATAAGAATACTTCTCTCTCTTAAAAAAATTGAGGGCAAGGAGAAACTATAATCACAAACTATTGAAAGTTTTCTAAAATATACTAAGTTGAGACCACCCAAGATTACAAGAAACCCTCTAAGCCATTATAAAAAAAACTAAAATTATTTAAAATCGTGAAAATTTTACATTAGAATGTGAAAGACATCAATACAGTTGATTTTAACACTTATAATTGTAACTTACATAACAATTGATAAATATGGTGTCTTTTTAAAAACTAAGCCAATATTGCTCTTTAACTTTTTTTAATTGCATCTACTAGTCATTATTGGTAATTGGTCCAAATTATAGGCTTTATTAGTCAACTTTATCATTTTTCATCATATTCCCCCTTCTCTCTCTTCCCTTTCTCTTTTCGTTTAGATTGTCATATGATGGGTCCCCCAAAATGTGCACACGACATTTTTGGGTCTATTAGGGTGCACCACATTTTTGGGTCTATTAGGGTGCACCTATGTGTTGTGTTCTCATATTATTTGCTTTTTTGACCATTTGATATTAGCTTGCATGCTAGTAGGGTCTTAATTTGAATTCAAGAAGTTTATAAATGCATGAGTATATTATTGTGTTTAGGTTTCTAACATTTATTTTCATAACAATCTATTAAAAAATTATAAGCATTTCTAAAGAAATCAAACAAGCATTTAAAGAGTATCCATTGTAACATTGAAGCTTGTAGTAGTAACACATTGCATCACACTGGTTTGCTTGGTTGAAGTATCACAAAATTTATTTGGTGTGTTGTTATCTATATTATACATCGTTAAGGCCCCTGAGAAGTATCCTACACTTAAAAACCGTCCTAACCCTAAATATAGGTCCTGAAACAAATCGTCTTCCTTATCATTTGTAGTGTCAAATGCTCTATTAACGATTGGAGAAGAAGTGCAATTTTCTAGTTGTAGAAATTAAAATATAGCATTAAATATTTGACAATGACAAGCTTGACACATTTACGACACACGACTTGCATGCATAAATATGGTGTTAATTCCCATTCTCCCACATCTACATGCTACTTTATGAGCTTGATCCTTCTGTTTTATTGTTATACACCTACATGAACCTCACGATTTGTTTCAAACCAACATATTATCCTTGCATGACCATGTCTGGATGCTCAATTTAGACCACATGTACATAAGCTAGTAACATCAAATTGAGTCAATATTGACCTTAGTCAGACAAAATTGACCCTCTCCCAACAACGACTACTTTTTAAAATCAATCATTTCCTTAGGGTTGGCCCACTACCTAGCGTGTCAGTGGCATAAGAAATGACCCAATTGGACTCATATATATAAATCAAGGTCTCACTTAATAGGGGACTTGGCAAAAATCTGGGACACATCTATACACTATTTCACATTGAAAAAATATGCCCTATTCTTCCCAAATTGTGAATCAATCAATAGGAGAATTCATAAGCCTGATCTAAAACATACCAAATCTAAGTTAAAAAAAATATTGTTAAGTATCAAAACCAAATCATTAGCGGCATACATATAGTGAATAAACACAACTGCATAATCACACTAGGTGGGAGAACTATGTGTGGCTTGATTTCACTCCTCAGAATATAAAATACATAGACAGTGGTCAATCATCAAATGAAGGTAATTGGGGTCAGCTCAGAGCATTACAATTTCTTAGTTTTGTAGTTTTCTAGCCCTCACAAGCACACCTAGGGTTTTAAGGTGAAGGACGCTGATTTATGGAGTTGTGTACATCATTAGGATTCAACATTGCACACACAGTTTTTACAAATAGGCAAATGTGATCGAACAATTACTAACCCATATTTCATCACATGTCACTACCAACATCACAAGTTAGTATCAATAATTGATATTGACCCAAATCTGATGGAACTGATCCCACATAGATAAAAACATAGTTCCTAAACTAGATGAATCACAGGTTTACTTCAGTTTATTTTTTATTTTCAGAACACAATCATACTCACAAAGTCAACTAGAAAAACTAACTACTTATCCATTTTTTGTACTTACTATATTTAGCATATGTCATTTTTCAAATTATTGCAATTGATTTTAAGTATTTGACTTTCAGATGTATACTTGAAAGTCATATGTTATAATTAAAATTATTATACTAGTTTCTATCTTAGTAGGGTTTCTAAAATTAAATTATGAAAAAAAGTATTGGTGAACCCATACACCATTCAAACCTTATCAAATGTTAGGTCTCCATTATGGTTTCAACTTTCAGTGTTAGGATTTTTCAAACCTGAATTTTTATTCATTTATGTTCCCTTTGATTTTAGGGGTCATCTTTTTACTTGTATTCATCGGTATTCTAGGGTTTTATGAACCTCATATGCCTAAGCATCCCCAAAACCCTAACCACCCTCTTACTATGGATTATTCTATCTTTATTCCACCTCTCCTTAAGGTGGTGATAACTACTTTCCTTTGAAGGAGATCCATGTTACCACCATCCTAAAAGGCAGGGGGCACCTCGCAGATAACCATGATCTGAGTAGTACTATATTCAACATAGTTATGCAAAGTCAAATGCGATCTCTTCAAAATAATATTGAATATTTGACTTTCAGATCCAAACACTTGGTAACAAAATTTCTTGTAGAACCAATGACACAAATTTGACCCAATATGATTTTGAGTTTAAATATTTACAAAATATGGGATATACAAGACAAAGATTGGGAAAACATGCACAAGGCATTGTTCATTCCATCACCACATTTACTTAGAAAGGACAAGGCCTTGGATACTTAGCACATTAGAAATCTAAAAAAGAAATTATAAATTCAGACACATAATCATACATTTCCTAAAATCAACAAAAGAAGCTCATATTGACTCTTATGATACACATATGTCCAACACTTTAGAAGATTACTCTATTTAGGGTAATTTCATCAAGAGAGAATTACAAAATAATGCATGCATCAAGTATACAATGGGCTAATATGATGCATTATTTATCTAGGTCATAATATCACATAGGTTCATCAAATGAGTCATCGTTGATGCTAAATCAATAAAAATGTTTGTAACATATCATTCTTGCATGCACTAGGGGTCTATATGAAAATTATGAAAACAACGTATCACATTATTACTAAATTAGATCACAAACTATGGCCACCACTTGGCAAAATCCCAATGGATGTGATAATAGGGCCAAAGTAGGTGCATTCCTTATTTCAAGTCACACTTAATGATACACATTACAACCTACTTTTGGGCCAACCTTCGATACATACTATAAAAGCAATGCCATTTATTGTAATGAAATTAATTAGATGTTTCACAATGATGAAATAATATATCATGAAATTAAGATCCACAAAAATAATTGAAAAAAGATCATAATACTTGATAATTATGACTGAGTTGTTTTGAGGGGACAACCTCCACAACAATGTAATAAGAGCAAAATTCACAATATAATAATTAAAGACTAACCACGACCTTCTATATATATTATACTTAACCATGGTTATTCTATAGGCTGACCAAACTAAAAACATAGAGAAATGCAATAAGATAACATGAAAGGTATGTAAGCTAGAAGTCAACTACACATATCCCTAGACATACTATAGGTTAAGAACATAACATGCCACTTCCCTTCAAAATTATTAGTGATAGGCCTTTTGGCATGGCACCAAAAAATGTTGGGTGGTCATCAAGAATAATTTGTAAACTAATATGTGTAGACACATTTGTTGGCTAAAATTATAATAATAAAAAAATGCTACAAATCCTTCAACCCATTTTTTAAGGATCTTTTTCATTTGATGTGAACTAACCAATTGGGGAGACTTTGCCTGTAATTCTTGTAGTTTAAAAGTTCTGCGTTTAGAATGGAATAGCATGAATAGTTCCTATAAATTCATTTTTATTTTACCCAAATTCATGATCCATTATACTCCTAAAATAATGTGATCCCCATCCATGGGAATAACAAACATAGGATAATTAAACAGGTAGTCCCCCATGACATTCTTAATAGTATGGCATTCTATAGAATAGTTGACTGTGCCATCATATGCAATCATGACTTGAAATTATGGAGATGGATAAATAAAATAGTTCAAACAAGTAGCAAACTTAATGATAATGAAATTATGTGTACTTTTTGAGTCAATTAACACAGCCACTTTCTATTTCTTGAGGATTCCTACCACCTTAAGAGTTTGATGAATACTTATATCTGAAAGGGCATGATGGGAGATAGTATGGTGAGAAGTTTCAGATTCCTCTTCTAGCTCTTCCCTAACTCACATGAGGCCTCATCATCATCTTCATCTTCATTGGCTCCTTCAATATAGAAAAAAATATTTTTAGCACATTTATGTCCTTTGCTCCACTTGAAACATGCAAAACATAACCCTTTGGCATGATTCTCTTCAATTTTCTTAGGGGTCAATCTTGTAGGTTACATAAATGATGGTGATGTGAAATTATGTTTATATCCATGAGTGAAATCCCTTATTTTGACCACATATTTTTTTTCTACTTGGTGCATGAATCATATAGATTCAACAATGGTCTCTAGATTAAACATGTGAACCTCATGATGGATGCTATCATTGAGATCCCCCAAGAACATATTAGTCATGTTCTTATTGATGTCATCCACATGTACATATAGATTCTATAATTGGTCAATATAATCTTTAACAGTACTTGTTTATTGCAACTTTTTTAACTGACTAAAATAGTTTTCTAAGACGTTGGAATAGTGCATTTGTAGTTCCTCAGTAAATAAAGACTAGGTAAAAAGAACAACCTTATTTTTTATTTGAGCACGCAACCACCTTTACCAAATGAGATACTTAGATTATAGATAGAGATATGTCATGATCACCTTTTGCACACATAGATTCTAATGTAGATCAAATAAAAATTTTATTTGATTTATCCAAGTGAGTGAATCTTTACCATCAAACTTGTGCACTTCCATTTTTGGTAGCATGTGTTTCGAACTAGTATTGAAGTTGTGACTATTCAGAGTGGAAGAACCCAATTGGATTAGTGGAATATTATTTTTTTGACATTGAGCTATAATATTGGGTAACTAAGCACTCATAATTGACAACTGATGTTTCATAGAATATATTTCCCCTTTTACTACATCAAGATCATATTTCCTCACCATGCTATGTATATTTGACTAAATTTGTTGAACCACCTTAGAAATTGATAGATATAAATTTCTATACTCCATGTCATCTTTGTGAGGAGGTTTTGGAGCATCTTGACCTTTCCTGTACCTATGAGTGTTAGGTCCATCCATACACAAACCCTAGTATGGAGGGTTTTAAGCCCAAAAAAATGTACCAACATATTATACTATTGTGATCATCTCATTGAGATGAATCCACTAACTGCTAATTTGCACAAGGGTGAAAAAAATTCATTTTTTTTACAAAAAATTTGAATAATACTGCAGTGATGAAAAAATTAAATTCTTCTTGGATCACAAGTTATGTTTTTGATCCTTTGGCTCTTTATATTTTTACAACACTAGGTCTGAAAAAACAATGTTGGAGAAACTATCCCAAATAAATGATCTAATACCACTTGTAATGAAATTAATTAGATGTTTCATAATCATGAAATAATATATCACAAAATTAAGATACACAACAATAATTGACATAAGAGTGGAATAATTGATAATTATGACTAAGCCGCTTCGAGGGGTAACCTCCACAACAGTGTAATAAAAATAGAATTCATAATATGATGATAAAATATAAACCACTACCTCCTATATATACTCTACTTAGTCATGGTTATTCCATAGATTGACCAAACTAAAAATAAAGAGAAATTTAATAACAGAATATGAAAGTGTTTAACCCTAAATTGAATAAAGAGGCTTATCCTACCTTAGAGGTATAATAGGGTTAAACATATAGAAATAACAAAGCACAAGGGTGATAATAATATCTGCAATAGGTCAAATAGGTGTTAAACTTAGATATAAACATATACTAAATTTATTATGCTGAGTATATGATAAATATAAAAAGTATGACTAAGCTATGTATGGAAATGACAAAGAAATAATATACTTAGCTAGTTTTGATGCTAACATAGTGTTGAATCTAGAATAGGTAGAAAATAATCTAGAAGACGATTTTAGAATAGTCATTAGATTCTAGATCTGACATTTTTAGATATTTGGACACTAATGACAACATAGAATAGTTGTATCAACACTATTATCTGGTTCGATGCAAGTGTCATATATGAAATACCTACTAGAAAAGGATGCAACCACCTAGATTATTATAAGTTTGACTTCACCTTCATTCTGGTGCATTTAGATCTAGGTCATGGATTTTTGCTCCTCATGACTTTATAAAACCCTAGTTCTTTATCTTCAAGTAACCTTGGATAAAAATAGGTTAGTAGGCATGTGGTGTTGAGTTGACCCCAAAGACCCTATTGTCAGTGGGTGATGCCTACATATCCAATACTCCATAAGAGGGCCTTAGACTCATGTGGTTCTCCCCTATGTTTTGGCTTGTGTGAATTATGAAATATGTGGAAAGAAAGTACAACAATGACCTAACTTATACCTTAGCAAATCAAGCTCTTGGGTTGCTTCTTTAATACTTCAAACCTATAGATGTGTTATACCTATGAATGGTATGAAAATAGATATTTTTTATTTAATTAAATGCTTGATAGAGTGTTTTTGATAAATTTCCTTGGTCTCTTTTGATCTTTGCTAAGTGAGAAAGGAATGAGGGTCTTTATATCAATCCCTTTGGAGTAATAACTCGCATTAAATCACTTAGACCGACCATTAAGATATATTTTATTTAAAAAATGGATGAATTTAAGGCACTTGACACTTAGGTCGGGTTAAGACATTAATGTCGACATTAGTGTCTATCACAAATGTTAGTGTCTAGGGAGAAAAAAAGTAGATACAAGTTTAGAACTTGTAGAGATGGATGATAAGTGCATTTTAAACATTCTAGATAATATAGAAGGCCTAGGTTATGAACATAAGATTGGATGGACTAAGAGATATAGGCCAAGGGACATAAGATAGATTAGATATGAGACTTTCAAAAGTAGGACAGGTAAAAAATTGAGAGGAATGACCAAGATTTGAGTTTATCAAGTGTATAAGATCACAATTAGAACTTAGACAAGTAAGGTGGAGCTCTACAATAGGGATACAAATAGTCATCCTCCATTGTTAGTGATTCATGATTTTTTCATTCTTCCTTGGTCCCCTTTGCTTCCTTGGTATGAGTATGGTTCTTTGTTATGTGGATGTAAAGGGTCTATGTTAACATTGTTTTATTTTATGTATCTTGTTTAATGAAGTTTTAATTATTATTATGTTTGACTATGTTTATTTCCGTGCATGGGCACTGGTTATGTCCTCCTAGTATTGTCATGGATGTCACTTGCATTCCCTTACCCATCCCTTGATCTACTGATACATGCTAGATGGTTGACAGTAAGTGCATTTAATGGTAATTATCTATGGAAGGTGATGATTCAAGAGTGTTAAATCATGTGGAGTGTCTTAGAGATGTTGGTATTAATGGAAATGGAAATAAAAAAGTATCAGATAATAAATAACCTAATTATTGTGACTCAAAGCCTCATATTGTGAAGAATAGTGGAAAAATTAGTGAAAATAGGAAACTATTCAGTGAAGTTATGCGACAAGAGGAGTCTACAACCCATTCACAAGGTGCATTGTTCATTACTAGCTTGAGTAACACACCTGAGGATGGAGTCAAAAATGGTTGCTAGGGATAGAAAAGTAGGTGCCCTTGCTTTAGTAAAAACCTTTTTCTTCAACCCAATCTATCTATGGAAAAATATTTGGCTAGAGAATAGTCTTGGTTTAAACATGTTAGGATTTTATTTATCTGTTTGAATAGAAATTCTCTTCCTTCAAGAATTTTTTTTAGATTATAGGCTAAATTCGGTTTGGAGAAAGAAAATGGATATTTATGTCAAATTTTGTAGAATTTTTTAGAAAGGAGTTTTCTTGGTCCTATTTAAAAATTCCAATATGCAAAGAAGAGTCATAAATAAAGCCTTTTGTAATGTTGGGCAATCGCTACTCAAGGTGGTCTCTTGGAACCCTAATTTAGAAAGCCAAGATTTGGTGTTCAAAATGGCCCCTAAATGGGTCGATATTGAAAATGTCCCCCTTCAAATATGTAATTTCATCCCTCAAGCACTTTATTCTTGTGGTGAAGCGCTTAGGATTGAAGACACTGGGTGGTCTCTGGCCCATATGAATGTGAGGGTTCTAATCTCTTTAAACCCTATGGATACATTTCTTGAATTCCTTGTCTTTGAATTCCTATATAGAAATTGGGTTGTTTAAATGCCTATTTTTTTTGTAAAAAGGATGGTCACATGAGGAAAAATTGCCCTCTACTTCTTTCCAATAAAAAAAATGATACTTTCTCTAAAAGGGGCCCTAAACTCAGTAGTAAAGATGTTATTTCTAATCCCTTCCCACCTCGAATGGAGGACCTAGAAAACATAGAAAATCCAATTTTTTACATTGAATTTGAGGAAGGAATAACATCCCCTAATAATGTCCTTAGTTTTCAAAATGGATTAAAACCTGGTGAGAGTGGTTCCACTTCTCATGTGATTGGTATGGGGGAACCTCTACTGACTTTTAATCCTATACCCATTAATTTTGATGCAATGGTTATTGAGGAAGATGGTAAATAGGTTGAGTTGGTAGAACAAGCCAAGATTCCCTTTGATTCAGGAAATGATCTAGTCTTGCATGATGGGGTAATGATAGATGTTGATCCCATTTCAAAATGGGAACCCTAAGTAGCTTTGAAGGGAACTTTGAATGGTCATGGGGATGAATATGAGGATAGGGTGTACAATTAAATTGTGTTTCCACCTAATAATCTTTTTGATCAGATAGAACCCGTGATGGGCATTTCTCCTAATAAAGAGGTTCTAAAGGTTCCATCTAGTGGGGAACCAATAGATATACTCCCCCAAATCATAATAAATGGGACAATTGGACCCCCAAAGGCTTTGGAAAAATATTGAAAATTGTTCTTCCTGAAAATAATCCCCTAGACACCTCTAGTGTCAAAGAGGGAAGAGGAGTAAGAACTGGAGTATTGGATGATAGTGATAATAAAAGTAAAAAAAGGAAAAGGAAAATAAGGTTCCTAATTTTTTTTCCAAATTGTTTCAAAATAATGTGGGAAGTAAGTCCCCCAATAAAACCAAGTAACACCATACTTCTTATGCAGATAGTAAGTTAGAATGTAAGGGGGCTTGAATCCTTGGATAGGAAATTAATTATCAAACAATTCAGGCTTTCTAGAGATAATCTTGACTTTCTCCTTCTTAAGGAGGTAAAATATACAAGCACACTCCTCTCTTTCACCCTTAAATTTATTTGGCCTAATGCAATTCTCTTTTCAACTAATCATAATAAAGGTAAAGCATATGCCTCTATTATGATTAACCAGTCTTGAAAGGACAATGTTGTAGAATATGGTGTTTATCCCTATAATAGGGTGGTTTGGGTTGTGATCAATAATGGAGATAAGATTTTGGTATTTGC
This sequence comes from Torreya grandis, assembly GCA_037957365.1. Classification (NCBI taxonomy): domain Eukaryota; kingdom Viridiplantae; phylum Streptophyta; class Pinopsida; order Cupressales; family Taxaceae; genus Torreya; species Torreya grandis. Next base: position 1,424,127 of record JARHVA010003532.1, on the reverse strand, counting down.
ATTATATACACTCCCAATAACTATAGAGAAAGAACAAAACTATGAAACTAGCTCGTATCTAATTTGAAGGACATTTTGTGGATATTCAGAGGTGACTTTAATATGATTGAATAAAAAGAGGATAAATTGGGAGGATAAATTGGGAGGAGATATACATATATGGAAAGGTAATGAGTTATTTTTATGCTTAAAATTTAAAATATTTCACAAATTGGCAGACCCCTTGTATAAAGGTAAATCTCAAAGTAAAGGAATTTGGTATACTTGGTGTAACAACTAGGCTGGGCCTAGAAGACTTTACTCAAAACTTGATAGATTATATTTAAGTAAAGATGACTTTGAGATTTGTCCTGTAAATAATGGAAATGTGGTCAAATTTTTTCCATTCACCATCTCATAACATCACCCCATTGAATTGAAGTTTTGTCTTAGCAATGATGAAAAAGATGAGAAGACCACCTTGAAAGGCTTGTATAAATTCAATGTGTCCCACCTTGAGGATAGAGAATTTTTGGATGGTTCTCGAGTAGTCTGGAATGTATAAAAGTTTTCCTTAGGTTATGACTCTAAAATTAATACCTGGATTAATTTTATGGACTTGTCTAAAAAGTTTTCTAGGTCTTATGGGAAAATTAAAGCAAAGAGGAAAATAAAATCTTTCAAAATTGCCCAAGATCAACTTATCGGGTTGGAATATAACATTAAAATGTACTTGGGCAATGTATATTTTCTCAATTTTCTCTCCTATATCAAGCATTATTTAAGGCAACATCAAATTTATTGTGTCAAGGGTGCCCAAGTTCAGTCCATGCTCAACTAGCTCAAATTGGGGGATAAGGGTTCCAAAATTTTCTTTCAATTTCTAAAGTCCAAACATCAAAAATAGAAAACCATTGAAATTAAATAAAATGATAATATTTTATAAGACCAAGAATTTATCAAAAAATCCTTTTTTTAATTTCTACTCAAACTTGTTTTTAACTGAGGGGATGAATGAGTAGATAAAACAGAGTAGGGTGTTGTGTGACAAGGTTACTCTAAGGAAAATATCCTCAATTAAAGAATTTGTTTTGGATAGAAAAATATCATTAGATGAGGTCAATAATGTGATTGATTCTTTGAAATTGGACAAGGCCCTTGGTATTGATGGCTTTCTGACTGAATTCTGTAAAGTAAATAAAGACTTGATCTCTTCAAATTGCTTGGAATTGTATAAAGAAGTGATTAGGGTGGGCTCTCTTGGCCCAAAAATCAATAAAGGGGTTATTAATCTCATTAAAAAATAAGGAGATCCCTCCCTTATGAAAAATTGGCATCCAATTACATTGCACAATGTTTCTTATAAAATCTTGTCTAAGATTTTGGTGAAGAGACTGTCCCCATTTCTACCTCAGTTGATATTTGAAATTCAGACCAGGGTTATGGAAGGAAGATATATAATTTATAATCTCATTTAAATATGGGAAGGAATTTATTGGGAAAGTTAGTCCTAAAAATATATTGGAATGATTCTTCTTGACTTTGAAAAAGCATATGATAGAATAGAATGGCCCTTTATTAAGAGAATGTTGAGGGCTTTTGGATGTCAAGATAGGTTTTATAGAATGATATCTTATTTTATTCAAATATGCCTCTGTAGTTTTGGATGTAAATGGGGAAATTAAATAATCCCTTCCCCTTCAAAGATAAATTAGGCAAGTTTGTCCACTTGCTCCTTTTCTCTTTGTCTTGGTTGCTAAGGCACTACATTATTTGTTGAGAATGAAAGATAATGACCCCCTATAAAAGGTATCCAAGTTTCTAATAAAAAATAAATGATTGATGTATTTTTCATTGATGATTCAACTCTATTTTATAAAATTTACAAGGACAAATTGATACAAGTTAGAAATAGATTGAATATCTTTTGCCAGGCCTTGGGATCCAAAATTGCATATCACAAGTCTTGTATTATTAGTTAGGAGGAGAACCAACCTGATTGGCTAGATGAATTTGGGTGGGATTGAAAGGGCCCCAATTAGTTGGTTAGATATATGGGGATTCCATTTACTCTTAATCCTTCCATCAAAAAAATGTGGGAATGGGTGTACACTAAGGTTAACAAAAAAATTGAAAAGTGGCAAGGCCACATGTTTTCCCTCCCAGGTAGAATCCAGGTTTGTGAGAAAATTATCTCTTCATATAGTTTGTATTATTATTCATGTTGTATCTTAAAAAAAACTTAGATCAATATATTGCATAAAATTATTATATAATTCTTATGGTCAGATGGAAAGGGTAATAGAAAAAGGCATGCAGTTGTTTGGAAATTTTGTTTTAAACCAAGAAATCTTGGTGGTCTTGGTCTAAAAGACCTACATATTCAAGGTATTACCATTGTGATTAAGTGGATAATCAAGGCCTTTAAGGGAGATGAACAGTGGAAAGTGTTGGTTAGAAATAACATTTTGAATGGATTTCCTAAAGTTAAAACTAGATGGAAAGGTTTGCACATTACTACCATTTTTCTCTCCCCATATTATCTTAAAATAGCTAGATCTCATATTTTTTAATCTATTTGTAAGTAATGAGGCTTAGTGAAACATATTGTAACTACCAAACATGTTTTTATTTGGATGGGATCTTGCTACCAAGGATATAGATCATTATGGTGTAATCTTCACCTCCATAAATGTCTATTGGCCCTTACCAGGGGATGCTTTTACTTATAATGGTTCAAGAAAGGTCTGAAAGACTTCAAGGAATTATTTGGTCCTGAGGGTTGGACATCCTAGAACATCATTAGACACAGGTATCACATTCCTATTACACAATGTAGGACATATTCCATGGTAAGGAAAGCACTTAGGTACTATAACTCTGTGAGTCATCTTGATAATGATAATGAATTTTGGGACAATATCAAATGGATCAAAGGGCCTCCCATTCATGAGTTTTTGATCAAAATGTTATACCTTAAACTTTCCTTGACCTATACCCTATACTTAATGCTTAATCATGTGTGGAATGTCTGTGACTCCTATTGGAGTTATGATTTTATATTTCAAGTGGTATGGTCTTCCTATATTAAACTAAAAAAAATCTTATTTTAGATGGTTATTGTTGTATGATAAGTTAACTATTAGTAAAAGTTCTTGCTAAATGTGGAGATTTTTCTCCCTTTTGTCTTATGTGCAGTGATGTTCAGTCATTTGAACATCTTTTATTTTCTTGACAATATGCTACTAAGATTTGGACATGTTATCTTTATAGTTGGTCTATTATTTTTGACTGTGAAATTAAGTGGTTTAATATTTCCTTTAGATATGTCTATTTTAAAAAGAAATTTCATCTTTTTTTCCACAAATTTTGTTAGTTTTCTCAAATGAGATTCTATGGTTTATATGGAAGTAAAATAACTATGAGATTTTTCAAGGTATAACTAGGGTACTTACTAACTTCATAGTTGAAGTCATTGTAAGAATTATGGCTGTGCATATATATTTACAACTAAATATTTCATATAAGTAGTTGGATCACTTCTTATAGACTGGGTTGTTGAAGGTCACTTCTGATTACATCTTGGACATTGGAGGTTATACAAAACTTATCTTGCATCCTAATTGGATTCTTTCACATCCAAATGCGACTGAGATAACTATTTCAAAATATGACTGGTCCTACATTAAAGAATCCTAATTTTATAAGGTAAAATATCATATTCCTTATTGGATGGACTCTTTTGACTCTGATAAGAATGACATGAAGAGTTGGATAGAAACTTCAAAAGACTGTATGGAAATCAGCTAAAGCTCTATACGACAAAACCTAATTTTGGTGGTAACATGTCAATCAAGAAAGAAATGGAATTGGACATTGGTGTTCTTGTGATGGACAATACTCTCTTACAAAATGGTTCTAAGGCTCATCTAGAATATCTTTTATTTATAATTTAATAACAAAAATATATTTGGCATACCTTTCACAAAAAATTTTAAGAACTTACAAGTTGGAAAAAATGGTGGACACAAGTGGTATTCAGGAAACTAATGAAGTAATGAATTCTATTCAAGATAAAATTTTAGCCCATTATTAGAAAAAGTTGATAGATAATTCCTACATGAGGATGTCATAGAAGAGAATTCTCAAAAGGGACCTGAGATAACACAGAAGCTGGGACTTGATAGAGATAATTTGGATTCCATTGATGGAATCAATGAAAATTTGAATGGTTAATTGTATCTGTGGGTAACTTTGTCATCCAATGAAAATGTTGGTTTTGATTTCTAATTTTGCTTGTTTCTATTTCTACCTCCTATGTGAGGAATTTTTATATTGAAACACCATTTGTTTTCTACTAAACTTTGATAAATTATTGGTTGGTTACATTTGACTACCTATATGGTACTACTACTATTTTTTTCACCTTTGGGTGATTTAATATTTTGTGAATGATATTTCAATATAAAAGTGTACAAAACTAATGTGATATATAATCCATAAATATCATATACATTTCCCCCCTTCAATCTAGTAATAAAATTATTAGTTTAAAGGAAAGAAATGTATATTTGGGTATACATAGCACACATTGTCTTTGCATGTGCCCAACTTGAGTTCTTTGCTGGTGACTGACTTGCAACCAAGAGAATGTTACAATAAATGATTAGTGCATATAATATGGAATTGAAATTACTTGAAAGAGATTGAAATTTAAAGATAAAAATGTTTAGGAGTACACTTGTGTGTTGATGTAACCGCTTTGCCTATTGGAAAGTTAATTTGAAAAAGATATATCATTGTAATGCTTTGAAATCAATATTAAGACAAATATAGATACATTTTGAAAGTGCATATATATATATATATATATATATATATATATATATATATATATATATATATATATATATATAGAGAGAGAGAGAGAGAGAGAGAGAGAGAGAGAGAGAGAGGCCCATTCCCCCATTCTTGGAACACAAGTGAGTTTCCAATTGGAATTTGAGATTAGCTCAGTCGTGAAACCCAATGATACTTATAACCTACTGAGGCTAGATGATATAATCAAGTCCAACCTAAAAAATTGTCAAGATTGAGTGATTTAATCACTTCAAACATACTAAAAGAGAACCAACTACTACATTAGATTAACTCAAAAAATTTCATAAAAGTCCATGGGGTATCAGTACAAAAAACTCTGTGATGTGGTAAAAATTTATAAAAGAGTTTTGGAATCTAAAATTAATTTGTATTTTGTAATATTATGCATACATTGCATAACATATGCACCTTAGATATGTCTCATGCTGAAATTATATTTAATAATGGTACCAATGTATATAATTGTGCCACAACTATGAATTTGAATCATATAACTGTGTGCTTTGGCTAATTCAAAAATCTATGTAAGTATGGAGAACATTCTTATAAAACATGCCCCCACTATTTATGGATAAATCTGAAAATTGATAAAAGTATCAATGTGGAAAACATGTTTGTAAAACATGCCCCCACTGTAATATGGAGATGTTGAATTGTGAATAGGTATGGAGAAAATGCTTCTAAAGCATGCCCCCATTGAATCTAAGAACTATGAATGTGTGAAATCCATGCCCATATGACATGCCCCCATTTAATTTAAAAACTATGAATGTGTGGAATCCATGCCCATATGGCATGCCCCCACTGTATCTGAGAATTGATATAAGTACCATATACTAAATAAGTGTAGAAAATATGCCTTCAAAAAAATTGAAAATTATGTCAAGTGTGGAGAACTTGAATCTATGACATGCCCCCACTAATATACCCTCCACTTGAGGTGAGGGAAATATATGAATTGGTAGTTACCTCACCTCAAAAGGATAAGATAATTGTATAATATGTGAATGTAACCATGTAGCATATAGAAGGAAAATGTCTAGGTATATATAACATTGAAGTGAATAGAACCAATGTAATCACATGAAGGCCTAAGATTCATGATAAGTATCATATAAACATCTAGATATTAAAAATATAAGCTCAACAAGTAAACACACGCACACATACACAAGAGCTCTCAAAAGCAAGTCAAAAGGCATTGGTCTTAGGAGACTGTAAACAAGGGGTATATTCAAATGCTACACAATCAAAGGTACATGACTTAGTCAAATGTACACAAAATTAAGGATGACATATTAAAATATACATAAAAAAAATAATGGCATTGTAAACTTCAATGAAAACATACATAGGCATGAGGGTCACAAACAAATGAGCATATTCAAATTCCCAAACAAGGAAGAGAATAACAAGACAATGCACTCAAAGAAGTGCATAAAGTAAAAAATAAGAAACTAGCATAAACATGTCTCAGTAGTCCATGGATCAAACATGTTAGGAAAAATTGTCAAGTATATAACATATCAAGTACCCTGTGTAAGATATAATCATGAATAAAGGCATGTGTAAGCACATATGTAAACTAAAACATGATAATGTAAAGTGAATATAGAATGATATAACCTAAAATTATCATGATCAAAGAACTAGATTCTCAATATTTGAATGACATGAGTAGAGGGAAGGCCCAACATTTGAAATAAGAATATATCATGTAGTTATGTATGCCTGTATTAGAATCAAGTATAAGTGTGACACACATGTATGCATATATAACTAGTTCAATATGCCATACATAAACAAGGAACTAACACATATATGCCAAGGAGCTAATAGAACATCCAATCATATTTTTGAATTTTTGAATGTTTTTGAGTTTTTTGGTATTTTTAGAATATTTGAAGAGACTACTCTATGATTTCATCCAATGGATGGTCATAGGTATTTCCCCACTTGGTTCTTGATAACATTAAGTTGGATTTTTTACATTGTTTACATCATTATTGGATAGGTTGAAAATGTACATAACATGTTCATCCTCATGTTTTTCATGTGTAGTAAAAGCAATGCTATCATTTAGAATATGTATTAATTTGCCTTTTTAAGGAAAATAAATACGTTACTGATTTGGATCAATGTTTGCTTCTATTTGATATAACCAAAGAGTTCTCAATGTAAGTGCATATAGAGATGTAGTGAGTATTATCAACAAGGAATCTAATAGAGGGTAGGTTTGTATAGCGTTAGTCAAATAAAATAAAATCAAATAACACATTAAACATTAACAGCTCTAGCCTAGACACTAGGGAGAGCATAGGTAACAAACATACAAATTAAAACACAACTAGAATATAAAATAAAATATTATTTTACTTTCCTTAGATCTTCAAATGCATTTTTGAAGTGGCTTTCTCGATTTGTACATCAAAAATTATTTATCAATGGTGCTTTATTTGCTTCACCTTTCCTTGGCACCTTGGCTTGGCTGGTTGGCTTATGAATTTGGCATGGTAAAATTGCATTAATGAAGCTTATGGGGGAACTATTACATAATAAAACTACACTATGAAATCTTTGAAGATATTTTTACATAATAACATTACATCAAGATATCTTGTTGATCAATAGGTATGTCCTTGTATTCATAGTCTCAAAAGTTAACTCTCACCCAAGGTTAGTTAAGGTTTATTTTAAACATGGAATGGGTTCAAATCAAACCTAGGTGAGTTGAGGATAACTCTAGTTAATTTAATTTTTTCATGTAATTATGATTTTTAATTACTAGGCATGGCTCTCAAATTATATATTTTGAGATATTTTGGAAGAGCTTGACAACTCATAAAGGTAATGGTGAAAAGACTTGATATTTTGAATTTTAGAATTAATATATTTAAATATTCATTAATTACAAATAGATAATTTATCTAAGAATTTAATATAGTTTAATTAGATGATTTATTTTGATTAACATTTTATCTCTTTTAATATTTGATCAAGTGCCCCACTTAATGGGTCCATAGGCCAAATTACCAGTTATTAGGTCACAAGGTGATTGGGGATGAATCCATGAGAGGTTATTATTTCATACAGTATAATACCCCAAATAAGGATTCATTAACATGATTTTGTGCATTGATTAATGATGCATTAATGAAATTGGGATGTTTAGTGATTCTTAGGCTTAGTTTATAATGTTTGGTAGGAATTAGTTTGAAATTTGGTTAGAAGCCAGTTGTCACCAGAATGAGATGTCTATGGTTTACTCTTATTTAGGAAGGAATTTAAATCTATAGGCATTGTAATGTATTTTAAAATAATGAAAAGTCCTTGAATGCATAATGCCCCAATATGTGATATATGAGCCTTGGATGTCCCCTTGAGGGAGTGGTTGGCAAAGAAGGTCAACGATCATTCCATTGAAAGAAGGAAAATTATTGGACCAAAAAGAAAAGGGGTGGAAAAAGACTAATTTACCCAAAGGTGGTTATAACTAGTGATATAGATGAGATGCCCCAGTTGGGAAAATAAAAAATGATGATTTTCCCAATGGTGGTTCTAATCATTAGTATAATGAAGTAAAAAGATAATGGTTTGCACAAAGGCAATTATAATCATTAACAACATAAAAAATTGACCCAAATGGGTAGATAAAGAGAATTATTTGCCCAAAGGTGGTTATAATCACTAACATTGAGATAGGTTGAGACATAATGATTTTCTCAAAGATGGTTATAATCATTATAAAATGAAAACATGCCCCAATTGGGCACTTAAAGATAATGATTTACCCAAAGATAGTTATAATAATTAGCATAATAAAAATGTTCCTAAGTAGGGCAAGATAAGGATAATGATTTACCCAAAGGAGGTTATAATCATTAACATACAGATAGATTGAAACATAATGATTTGCCCAAAGGAAATTATAATCATTGGCACTATGGGTGGAATTAATATTGTAAATTAGAAAAGGGGGCTTACTTACTGAATACGTATGCACAGAGTAAAAGTAAACCAGTACAAAGGAGAAAGATGAATTGAGAAACTTGATAATATGGAGATGCATGTCCTAACTAGTAAGGATTAAAATTATTTAATGATTTAATTATTCTACATTTAGAAAATGATTTGGATAGATCATAATTTTTTTAGGTGACCAAGGAGAAGTACCATGACATCATTGATTATAAGATTTTTTGAGCTGATTTTTGATGTACCACATGACAATGTACATCATGATATAAAAATGATGGGAAGTTTCTAAAATATGCATATGGATTAACCCATGATCCAATAAACAATTGAAAACAATACACCAATTATAAAAAACATGACGACAATATTGACGTATGAATATGGATAGACTTAAGTATAATATGCAAGGAATCACCCATTGAACGTATGTATACTAACTCAAGGCATAAAAATGAAAGCAAATAAACATGAAAATAAGAAAACAAATATAAACACAAAACACCAATAAACAAAAAGTATAATAAAACATGAAGAAGTAAAAAGTGAACAAAACAATGAGAATAAAATGAAATACACACAAACATTGGCTAATCATAACATTAGTGCAAATGAGACAATGACATAAACAAGAGGATAAAAATTGCCCCTAGGTTATAGAGACAATGAAACAAACATACTAAATTAGGGGAATAGAATAAAAGGAAGGGGTAGCCAAGTTTACTCTAGATGCACTAGGAAAGTGGATGCTACTTACATAGTTCCATGGCTGCAATATCCAACATGAACTTTAGGTCTAATGTAGTTCTTCTAGGATATGGGATAGAAGAAAATTATGATCGAGAAAAACATGATTATGTTATAGAGAAATATGGGAATGGTCTTATAAAATGGTAAGAGTGTAAGGCTAAGGCTAAATAAGGATAGAAAAAATAAATGATGAGTGGTTACTCATGAAATAAATAGGAGTCCTAGAATCCTCAAGGCAAAGAAGTGGTCTAAAAAGAAAAAAAGGTGTGGCCAAGCTAACTTGAGATATTTTATGTATCCAAGTGCTACCTACATAGTTTGTGTGAACCTTATGATGATTTAGTTTTCCCAAAAATGGGAGGAAAAAAAATACCAAGGTGGTCTTACAAATAAACTGAACAAACAAGATGACCCATCCCAAAAAAATTGATGGATTTATGTCTCACATGGATATTCTAAGCCAATTTCCATGATTTTCTAATATTTAAGACTATTAGATCATTTGAAAATGTTTTTAGAATTTTTGAAAAATCTCAACTTGATTGAGAATGATGAGATACTAAATGGTCCAACTCAAAAAATGATGAGAGCATTCATCAAACTTTAAATTACTCATAAAATGGCAAGAGTGTGGTAAAAATATGACTAAGCTAACCTAAACATAAATTGAGCATTACCTACATAGTCCCATTATGAACTCAAGTTACTGTAATTATACCTTACAATGGAGGATTCGACTAGGCAGTAACAAGTTCTCAAATTAGACAAATGGCATAATATAACATAGGAATGGCAAGGTGTTACGGTAACGAATGGTAAAAGTGTTATTCCTAATTTTTCCATAGGTGGTTATAATTAGGAAATAATGACATAGGTCAATGATAATAATAAGCCCAAAGGTGGTGATAATTAGTAGAATGGAATGGGATTATGATTTTCACAAAGGTAATTACAATTAACAACACTCATAATAAAATGAAATAAGAAATGAAGGATGCAACTACCAAACCATTGTCATACTGGTCCAAGATACTCCCTATATTTGGAATACTAAATCAATTTTTGAAACTTGATCTAAATCCTCTCACTGAAGGTGGTTAAAGAACCAATAGAAAATGTTAAAGGGTTGGGTAGGGAGGGTAAAAACAAATCTGGTCAATAGGAAAGGTATGGTACAAATAAGGATGATAATATTACAGTACAATGAAAATATGCCTCATAGACAATACTTCAGGTCTTTCAAATGAAATAATGCTTGAGGTGTATTATGTTCATTGGCTAATCAAGTTAATCTCCATCTAGTGTATTGAGCCTATATGCTCCAGATCCATAATTTGTAATAATGATATATGGGCCTATCCAATTGGGTTTGAACTTGCCCATTTTCTTCTTCTCAACTGTGGTATTCTTTTGGTTTTCTTTGAGCACAATATCCCCAAGTTTTAACTCTCTATGTTTGACCCACCGGTTATAATGGCCATGAAGTCTATTTTGGTATGCTTAAAGGCTATTGACAATGTCCATATGTTTTTTATCAAGTAACTCTAGCTCTTACAGGTGACTAAATTTGTAATATTTATCATCCAAGACATGTTTCAACAAGATACATAGAGAAGGTAACATGACGTCAATGGGAATAATAGCCTCAATGCCATAAACTAAGGAATATGGAGTGGCTCCAATCAGGGTATGTTAATTAATATGATATGCCTAGAGGGCACAAAAGATTTGGAAGTGCCAATCATGGCTAACATCATTGACAATATTATTAAGGATGTTGACAATGGTTTTATTAGATGCCTTTGTTTGGCTATTACCTTGTGGGTAATATGCAGTATTAAAATGTTGAGTGATATTATACTCGACACAAAGCATTTTGACATCCTTGTTTTTAAACAATCCACCATTATTAGATATAATGTTAGTGGGGATATCATAGCGGTAAATGAGATGATCGAAGATGAAGTTAGAAGTCTATTTTCTAGTCATGTAAGTGAGGGGTATAGATTCAATTCACTTAGTGAAATATTTGGTAGCTATAAGGATGTGTTTATGGCCATTAGATGAGTTAGGGTTAATATTTACAATGAAATCAAGCACCCATGTTTAAAATGGCCATGGTGTAAGCATTAGTTTTAGCATTTTGGCCAGGGCATAAATTAGATTGGCATGCCTTTGACATTTGTCACACCTTTTAACATAATTAATTACATCTGAATCTATAGTTGGTCAATAATAACCAGTATGTAGGATATTTTTGGATAGGATGAAATTGATGGTGTAGGATCCACATACTCCTTTGTGAACTTCCTTTAATGCTAATATTGCTTCTATCAAATTTAAATAATGAAGTAGAGTTCCATCAAAACTATGATGGTAAAGGGTAGGGCCAATTAAGGTATAGTTTGAGGCTTGGTGGGTAAAGGCCTTTTGTTGTTTACACGATAGGTCTAGTGGCATATTATGGTCATGAAGATAGTTAAATAGGTATGAATACCATATAAAGCTGAGACCAATAATATCATAGAACATTGTGATAGTTGAAGGTTCATGAGTAGGTGCTAGAAGATTTTTAATGAGGAATTAATATTATTTTGCTTTGTCTGTGTGATGGATAAAAAAACCAATGGTGGCCATGACATATATTATCCTATTATTGGACCTTGGTATGTGTTTAAATCATATATTGGTAATCTATTATTTGAGAACATTGATCATGGCATTATATTGTACCATCTTATCATCTTTAGTTTGAAAGTGGTCTGTAACCTAATTGATGATTAACTAATAATCATCATAAACCATGAGATATTGAATATTACATTGTACTACCTAGAAAAGCCTTAAAAAAAGTGCTTTTTATTCATCCATGTTATTAGTACAAGGAAAACTGACATAGAATAATTTAGGGATAAGATCCCCCTATGGTGTAATAAATAATAGGCCTGCCCTTGATCCATATGATGTGAATGATCCATCAAAATACAAATTCTAGTGCTTCTACTTAGGATTGTTTCAATGATGATCATGATGGACTCATATAGGAATTGAAAAGTGATGGGTTTGGTGTCTATAAGGGGAACTTCATCAAGTTGATCTATAAGTACTTGTCCCTTTATGAACTTCTAGTTGATGTATTTTATCTTGAACTCGCTCAGAAGCATGACCCATTTATCCATGTGGCCTTGTAAAGTTATCTTGGATAGTAGATACTTGAGTAGATCTAGTTTAGAAATAACCATGGTCTTGTTGTTAAGTATGTAATTCCATAGCTTTTGGGTTGCAAAGACCATATCTAAATAAGCTTTTTCTATAGGCATATAGTTGTGTTCATACATGACCAGTGTATGGATTAGATAGTACACATCATGTTATTTTCCATTGTCATCATGATAAGCTATAAATGCCTCAGGGATTTGTCTATTGCATATAAGTATAATAGAAATGACTTTTCTAACATTGGTGGTAACAAAACATATGGATTGGCAAGATATTCACTTAGGTGATGGGAGGCTTTCTAATAGTCTTCATCCCAATGAAATGTAGCACCTTTCTTCAGTAAGTGAGTGAAAGCATGAAATTTATTAGCCAACTACGATATAAAGCATATGATAAACTAGATTTTACCTTATAAAATTTGGAGCTAATTCAAATTAAATGGTGGTGGCATCTCAATAATGGCTTGTACTTTGGTAGGATAAACTTCAATGCCTTGACGAGAGATGATAAAGGCTAACAATTTGCCTAAAGTGACACCAAAGATGCACTTCTTAAGATTGTGTCTAACCTTATATTCACAAAGCCTCTCAAATATTTTATGTAGAGTGGCTAGATGATCAGTCTTGGTCTTTGATTTACCAAATATGTCATCGACATAGTCTTCAATAATGTCATGCATCATATCATGAAATATGATAGTCATGACTCTTTGGTATGTGGCCTCAACATTATTGAGTCCAAATAACATAACTTGATAACAAAACATTCCCCAAGGAGTGGTGAATTTTATTTTATGTTAGTCTTATGGAGTGATCTTAATCTAATTGTACCCTGAACATCCATCCATAAGTGAAAGAATTTCATACCCCACTGTGGAGTCAACTATCATGTCAATATTTGGCAGAGGAAAGTCATCCTTTAGGTAGGTCTTATTTATATCTCTAAAATTAATGCAAATTTTGATTCCTTCTAGATTCTTATTAATAGGCACAATGTTTGAGACCCACTTTGAATATTTGATGGTTGGATGCATCTCACTTATAAGAGTTTTTCCAAATCTTTCTTTACTAGTAAAACAATACAAGGATGTATCTTGTGTAATTTCTACTATATAGGTTTGGCATCAAGATGTACAATAAGGTGGTGTATAACCAAGGGGGTCCAAACCTAACATATTAGAATAGATCCAAGAAAAGATGTCAATACATTCCCTCAAAAGGGATGTAAAAACTTCACATTCCTCTTTAGTGAGGGATATGCCTAATTTGATCCATTTTGGGTCATCTATAGTCCCGATATTTATTTTCATAGTATCTTCTACTAGGATAGTCGAACCATCTTCTAGAATGGTTTGTAATGACTTGAATTGACTTATAACTACAAAGTCCTTTGTTTGACTAGGTCTTCAGGCTCTCCTAAATCAGATGAATCTAAATCTCCCAATGGTAAGGATGGCTAGGTTACAAAGATTATTGTAAACTCTTGGACAATTTGATCAAAGGCATGTTGTTCTACTAAATTAAACTTAAACTCAAAAGTAACTTCATCATTGGTGGTCTCCTAAGCTTCATTTTAGGAAAGGTGAACACCCCCATCTAATGACACCTAAAATAGGTTTTCACAAGACTAGCTTTTATCTTTACTTTTAACCTGGTGTAAAAGCACTTCAAAGAGGTTTTCACTTTGGGACCTCAATGTTTTAATATATTTTATTTGGCTAAGGGTGCTCACTTGTTATCTAAAATAAGTTGCATGATCTAGTTTGATAGAGAACCTTTATTTGTGTTCTCTCAATGGAACATTGTCTCTAAGGCCTAAAAAATTATTAAAGGCCTCATCATTCTCAAACTCATCTATAGGCACTGTGGATTCTTGTTGGTCCTAGGCTATAAGTTGAGGGTGATATAAAGGAAGTGAGATATACCAAATAACTAGGGTAATGGTGCAAATGGCATGTGGGTTAAACATGTTGGTTAGAAAGGTCTTCATAAATGTTGTGATCAAACTCTACTTCACTGTAAACATTGTTGTCACTAGATGTTGGCATTAGAACATGAATAAGATACGTGGGGTCACCCCCAGGTGGTTTAAATTAAAGATCTAGGTTATTTTATATTGAGTTATAGGAATTGGCTGAAGAGTTCCCAATTGATTTGGCCTGAGGCCTCCACCTTTATAGACTTGATTCTCCATGATCCTATTAGGAATGGGATATTTAGAATTTTTGAAGCAATTATCCAATTTGTCATTGTATAACCAAGATTCATCATTGGTGAGTGGGTCCTCTTCTTAGCCTATGTTTGATGTGAAAATGATAGGACTTGAACTATGAATCTTACCTTTTCATTTTCATTTCCATTCAATGCAAGGTGGTTTAGCTTTAGGTATTCCATAGGACTTGGAGTTCTATGGAAGCTTAGCAATGAGAAATGTGTCATGGGTCAAATAATCTCCAGGGCCATTGGCTAAGATGGTAAAATTATTAGACATTTCAAGAGGAGGCATATGTGAAGAGGAGTCAAGACTATTTGGGTCTTTATAATTGGCCTCTAGCAATTCAACAAGTATTTCTTTGTCTTTGTCCTTTTTAGAAACTAGATCTAGGCCAAAGTAGTAGTTGTAACTTTCATACTCAACCTCCAAAAGTTTGTAATATTCATAGGGATAAAAATATCCATGGATGGTGACTTCCATGCATGAGTTCAAAAACTTGAGACACTGGTGTAATGTCAAAGGGATTGCATGAATTTCATTTATCCAAGGTCTACCCAAGAGAAAATTATATGAGAGGCTGAGGCCTAACACATGGCAAAGTGTATCATGGGTCAAGGGTCCAACAATAATTGGTAAAATTATGGTGCCTTGTGATTCCCATTCTTCATTATCATAGGCCTTGATAGTAATTATTTTTGACTATAGATCAACTGTTGTGTATCTGAGATGCTTAATAAGCTTTAGAGACATAATATCTAGGCCCAATCCATTATCTATGAGGACACATTTCACTTTGTTCCATGTGATGACAACTTCCATATAAAGGGGATTATTATGTAGAGGGCCAAAGGATGACATATCACTTGTTGAAGGAAAATTATTGGCTTGAGGATAGATATCCAACCAAAGCTTGGAATTTTTTTAGGGTTATGTTGTTTGGAACTTGGGATTGGCCTAGGAGCTTATTTAGGATGTTTTTATGGATAGTAGATGTACACAACTTATATAGAATGGATATTTATGTGGGTGTCTTTTGAAGCTGTTCCATAATGTCATATGCCTTTTCCTTAATAGGGTTATAAAGCTTGTTCTTATCCAAGATAGTGGGTTGGATGGGTTTATTGGAAGGAGGTTGTGGGTCTAGAATGGTGATAAAAGACCTCCTAGTTTTGATTACACAATTGGGTTTGGATACAGGACCATTGTTGCTATAAATTAATGATGGATATGGGCCAAATAGGATAAGTCTCTATTGCTAGTGCACTTGGCTATGATCATGGGAAAATGATGAGTTATTCGTATAAGGTCCTAAAATAGTAATCCCTAGTTTCTATTGTACTTGTTTGTGGTACTAGGTCAAAGAAAGATTACTAGAATAGGTGGATTGATTAGAATTATTTAGCAATGGTCCTATTTTTTATCACTTGGTCTAGGATTAATGGTGATGGTTAAAACATGACCTCCCATAATATGACTTAAAAATTTGATGTAATCATGTGTAATTACATGGTGAGTCTATTGGTTATTAGAATCATTTTGGCCTTGGTTCCTCCCATTTAGTTGATGTTGATGTTATTACTTTTGATATTGTTGTTGTTATCATGACTATTAATATTATTGTTATTGTTGGTCTGGCCTTCATTGTTATTGTTGGTTATTATTGTTGTTTCAAAAAAGGGTTTTGATAGATACCCAAGTTTTGATTGGATGTAGATGCTTTATTATCCAATGTAATCTCCTTGTTTTCCAACATATTTTCAATGAGGTGTTTTATCTGAACATAATGGCATAGATCTTGTCCATAAAAATAATGGTATTCACATAACTCATTTTCTTGGTACTAGTCTGGATACAAAATACCATTAGGATATTCATTCATAATTGGCCAACTAATCATATTAGCTAAAGCTAGTTTGTGAAACAATGCTTCTATAGGTTCACCAAGGTCACCAAAGACTCGAGGAGTGGGTTTTCTTCTTAGAGGAAGGGTTAAGAAAAGGTGGTTGCTGCTATGTTTATGGAGCAAGCCTAAGTTATTACAAAGGTTGTGCTTGTTGAATAGGTTGGTGATGAGGAGTTAGATGAATTTGTGGTATAGGTTGAGCAGGTAATGTTTACATCATTTATATATGATTCAACTCAATTACTCCATTACCAAAAACATTACTATTATGGCTGTATTGTTTGGATTTCTCATAGTTATTGGCTCGGGCTAGTGCCGATGCTTACAGTTAGACTTGGTTTTGGTTTTGACTTTGGCCTATTATCTGGATTTGGTTTTGATTTTAATTTGAAGAGGTTAACTTGATAATCCATTTTTTAATAAGGGCCTTTTTAATCAACAAAACTTTATCAATGATCTCTTTGAAATTATGTGCACATTGAAGCATTAGATGATATGATATCTCACTGTAAATTTTTTTAGTGAACATAATGACCAATTATTTGTCTGGTAATCTATGGGTGAAGAGACTAGTAACTGATATCCATCTCTATAGATAAATTTCAAAGATTTCACCAAATTTTTGTTTAGCTAGAGTCAAATCTACCAATGAAATCTCATGTTTGATATTATAGAGGAAATATTGCACAAATTTGTCTGAGAGGTCATCAAAATTAGATGTGGAATTCTTTAGAAATTTGAGGAACCACTCTAAAGTCTATCCTACAAGACTTTGAAGAAATAAAAAGAGTAGGTAAATGTCATTGTAAGACATTGGTTGGCAAGCAATAAATAATTCCATCAAATGGGCCTTAGGGTATCCTTTACCCTTATATTTATCAAAATTTGGTGGTTCATAAACTCAAGGAAATGGTATTTATAGATAGTCCATGTTGAATGGATATGAACACATGTCATCTAAATTTAATTTATTGGTATACTTCCCTAATTGAATGGTGGTAGTTACATCCTTAATTTTTTTGCAGTTCTTGGGCCAAGAAATTGGATGGTACATTTGGTTAAGGTGGTGGTTGGGAGGTCAAAGGTGGATAACCTTGACCTGGGTATAATGGAGGTAGGGTTTGATGAGGGAAGCAACCAAGAATATGCATCCATAAATTGGGATGGGTGTATTGAAATTTCATGCGTTGTGTAATATTCTAGTTTAGATTCAATATATAGCACATACTTTGAGGGAATTATGGATACAATGAAATGATATGGATTTGGGTAAAGTAATATGCTTGCTAAGGTTGAGTAGAGACTCATTTTTGACTATTCAAACCTGGCTGAATAAGGGGAACTTGTGGACCAAGGCCCTATCTTTGGATCTATGGCTCATTTCAAGCAAAAGGCAATTGCTTCCTAATTGGTATATGTTGGATAGTGGTACCTCATTATTGTGCAAAAACCTATCGTGAAGTAAATGATTGTAGGTGTTATAAATTTGTCTTTTACCAATAGACATACATTGTTGATTAGACAATGTTTGTAATTATAAAGGTATGTTGGTTTATGAGTGTAGATGTACATTTGTCACTACCTATCAAAGTGGAACATTTGTTACCCCTTGTTGAGGTGGCATGATGTTCTACCTCTATTGTGATGGTAGATTAGACTATGGTTATTTTTGTATAATTTTATTCATCATCTATTGAGGTGGAATAACATTTATCACTTTTGTTGAGGTAAAGAACTAGTTGGCACTTGATTACTTAATCCCTATGATTATGTACTTGAAGAAGCAACTATTTAGGGATTAGAAGTAACTTATTATGGTTGGAATTTAGGAGTTCATACACAATAATATTGTGAACCACTCATGGTATTAACTAAAGAGACTTGTTGCTGTGAACTATTTATTGGTGTAGTTAAACACCTTGGCCCAGATTGGAAGACACTTGTGTGTTATCAACCATGTTTGGCATATTATTCTGTGTAGAAGAAATAGTCACTTATTTAATAAATGGGACATTGTACATTTCATTGACTAAATTTATTTACACAAATAGGTCTATACCTAAATTATCTTGACCAGTCAACTCAATTAACACTCCTGTTGAAGGATATAAATCTATGATTAGAGAATTTGACATGGTCATGGTATTAAAATTATGTGCTAGATTCAAATAGGTTTGATATGCTTGTTACACTTGTATAAAGTGGTTCTCCATGATACCATTTCATTTTACAAGCATATTTGGGTCTTGATATGACATCGACATGAGCCCTTGAGGAGGTTAGTAGAGGTCTTTTCATTGATTTGGGTATAAGATATGTTGAGAGGTACTCTAACTAGACTAGGAAAATTTTCATGGGGGAAGTCTACTAGAAACTTGTCCCATACCTCCATAGCTCTGAATAAGACCTCATCCTTATTTTAAATTAAGTATTGATAAAAAAATAAGGATCATATGTTGATGGAATAGTAACTTAATATGATAGTTATTGAACTTGTTCTATAACTAATATTATGATATCAAGATATTACATAATTTGCTCTTGGTCTTTCTCTAAATATGGAGGTGTGTTAACAAAATAGTGGGCTATCAAATCTTGGCCTTGTTCCCTATATTGAGTAATGTAAGTAGGATAAATATCTATCTCACAAACCACATCATCACCCTAGGGGTCTTGAACAAAGTCATTATTCATGACCACTTTATCATAGCTTTGACTATACATGGATCCAATAAAAGTGTAATGAGACATATCCAAATTAATGACTAAATTTCCACAAAGATAAGCCTAGAGTTATAAAAACTCTTAAAAATAAGGTATAAAAAGACAAATGGTCCAAACTTGGTCTAAGAAATGGAATTGTTTCTCCAGAATGGTGTAATGATAAATTAGGTCTAAAATGGTCTAACATTAAATGTCAAATGTCAAATGTATTACACAAATGGTCAAGTGGATTAATAAAATTTAATGCCAAACTTTAGGTAAAAAGTGTTTCAAACTATGTGAAACTAGGTCTAAAAATGAAAAAGTTACTATGTCTTTGGGAATAAGGCACAAAACTAGGCCAAAAAAAATTTATGTCTAAAAAAAATAGGTAAGGTGATAAGACTCTTGGGAACATGACAAAAGAGATAGACTTTAAATAACATAAAAGGAAAAGTTTCTAGGTCTTTTGGAAACAAGGTACAAAATCTAAACTTGGCACAAACTAGGTTTAAAAGGTAAGAAGGTTAATCTAATAAATTTAAAACACTTTGAATCAAATTAGGAATTTGGATTTAAAAATAAAATTAATCATTTTTAAAAATATATTTGACTTTAGAAACATGGAAGATATACCACTTCCTAAATCTAGGCACAAAACTAGTCTTTAAATTGAGTAAGAAATTAGTCTAAGTTGCACAACCCAAAAGTGGAAGGTAAATGTCTAAGCTAAAATTATGTGAGGAATAGGAATAAACCAATAAATGTTTGGATCTAAACTTTTCAAGTCTAATTTTGAACTCTATTTGAAATATTAGGTTCCTAAAATAGATGATAATCTAGACCAAGACGGATGACATAATGATACTAGGCATAAACCAAGAAGGCACACATGGTTTTAAAATTGTAATTGGAAATAATGAAACAAGTATTTTAAATAAGGCAAGTAGCATAACAATGATATCATGCTCTAAATATGTGACAAATGGTTTGTTTCAAGACTCCAAGGTACAATACTTGGAATGAAATGGGCGCCATAATGATGCCCCTTTCAAACAAGTGACACACACACACAAAAGTTTGACAAAAGACTAAGGCAAATGCGTGATGTAAAATGAATGACATAACACTCTTAAAATAAAGGAGTGATGGAAAAACATGAATAATTTTGGACTTGGTATGACAAATAAATAATTTTGACTCAAGACCATGTAAGATAAAAGGATAAATGACAAAAACACTTAAGTGTAATGTCCTAAATCATAAAAATGACAAGGTAGATTCGTAATCTCAAATTACATCTATGTACTTACTCTTGAGAGGGATTTTAAGTTTTTAATCCAAAAATTAAAAGTTCATGAAAAGTAGGGTTTCTAGGCTCCCTTTTCTCTCAAGAGTTTGTACAAGGACATGGAAATTTGGGCTACTCACCCTACATTGACAATATGTCTACAGTAAGTGGGGTTATTTAAACTATCAATTTTTTCTTATTTCTAAATGGTCCCATATGTATAGTTAACACTAGGGAAAAACACATCATTTGGATATATTCTAACCAACTTGTTTTGAAAAGGTCTTTTTCTTTTCATAACCACTACATCCATCAATTTCTCAGTGTAGTGTAATGTCCAAGTTAAACATACATTCTAAGGCATTCTCTTACTAACAGAGCTTGCTTAACCACTCAAACAAACATCACAATAAGCTGACCTCAATTTATATACCCATACCATGGAGTAAGGTTGAAGCAATGCCAAGAGATGAAGTCTTCGGTCAACCCTTCCCTAGAAAACTCATGGGGAGGTGATGAATTCCCACCCACAAGCCAAAATTCATGAAATAAAGAAAGTGGAAGGACTTTAGGGTCATTTTGAGTCACCCAAATCACTTAGATTTGGGGAGGGCCTTAGCGAATTTTATTCCATGCTTTTGGAAAAAATAAAAAAAATGTAATAAGTGAGAATTTTTTATCACCCAAGTTCCATAAAGGGGATGGGGGGAGATCATACACATGACACTCATTTTGATAAACAAATACTCAATCAACAAACATAAAAAATGAAAACTCTTATGAGTATCTATTAAAGTGAGAGTTCATTTTTATAACACTAAATGAAATATGTCATGAATTTTAGCCCATTGGTGTTGTGTTAAAATTTTTGAAAGATTAAAAATGACTTAATCAAAAGGTTCTTAAAACACCAAATTTAAATGTGATTTTTAAAACTTAGAGAGTTTGAAAATGTCTTTTCTTGGCCTTTGGGTCCTACAAAATATGTTAGGGGGTCCTTGTGCTAGAAGCAAATTGCAAGTGGGAAAATGAATATTGAATTATAGTTATAAGGTTTCAAAATTTTTACACACAGTGAAAAACTATGTAAACACAAAGCAATATCATCACTTTTTCTACAAAACCATAACTATTAGCACAAAACTATGACTTCCCTGTAGAGAACAAATTGTTATAATAAAATTATAAATTTTAAAGCAATATCATTGAAATAAAGACAATATTTAAACTCTAAATACAATATCACCACTCTTCCTTCATCAAAAAACATTTAGTGAGGAAACCATGATGATTAGGCAATATCGCTACTTATCATACAAAATTACCACTTATCATGCATTATCACAATTTTTTCCTATAAAATAGACTATTAGTAGAAAATCATGATGGTTAGGGAAAAATTCATAATAATTAGAAAAATATAATGAGATTTAAGGTGATATCATGACTGTAAGTGTCATGCCCCCTTTTTCGTGGACATTGACAGACTTGATGATTAGCCTATTATACGACCTTCGTAGGCTAATAGGATGGATAGAGGGTCATAATGGATCTTGGCTTGACTTTGATTCACAAGATTTTTACATTTGATTTTCATTCAGGGTATTTCAGACACATTTGGCCTGAGCTCCTACTTTTTAGGGATATTTGATATGCAGCGGAGCGCCTTTATTGTGGTATGGTTATGTGCGGGATCACTCCCTGATTCACTAGCTTCGATCGGTTCGTGGATCCGACATGTATTGAGGGAGATATTAATATTTGATTGATTTAATCAAATATTAATTATTTAGCCTATTTTTAATTAGAAACCCTAATTCTAATTTAAGAAATCCTAATTAGGGCAAGCATATCTTTTTGAGGGTATAAGGGTTTCTCATGGAGGCCATTGTTGATTATGCATTGATTATTGATTATTGAAAATTGAAGAATTTCTTCTGTGAAGACTGAGCCTAGGGTTCAAGGATTCCATTTGCATTGGAGAACATTCCCTCTTCAGTGTGTGCAATTAAGAGGCTGTGAAATATCAGCTGATCTATTGCCAAAGTGAGAGATAGCTTCATCCAGAAGTTATCACAGAATTTCAGGTTTGAGAGATAACTTCACACAGAAGTTATCACAGGTATTCCAGGTATTTATTGCTTTATGTTTTGATTCAATAAATTATACAGCTAGAGATCTTCTGTGCTAGAGACATATATTTCAGATCAGGGGTTGAAAACAGGGAAGTGGTGCTTAATTTACGGCCGTACAGAATCCGTACGGGTTCGTACAGATCAGTGCAGGAACCGACATCGGCAGACAGAGGGTTTCAGTGACCGACATCGGTCGACTGAAGACCGACGTCGACAGAAATCCGACCGGCAGAGACCGACGTCGGCGAGACATCGACCGACTACGGCGACTGTGTGTCGACACAGAAGGGCCGAGACTTTCCAGAACTCAATTTGCACTTCCAGATTTTCAAAGCCAGGGTTTTCAAAACTGTATTTCATATTTATATGCATATTAGAGGACTGCAATTGTAATAATTTATAAGGACAAGTGATACAATCGGTAATTTGTTATTAAGAGACTATATTATTGTGATCTTTCTGAATTTATTCAACAGCGATTATATCTTGGTTCAAATTTTTTGTGTTGCTATATTTCCTGTTTAGAAGGGGATATCACAGTGGTATCAGAGCTTTTGTGCAGATAAGAGAGCCCCTAAGTAAGGGACATTACAGTGGTATCAGAGCTAAATTCCTGCCTTCCTGTTGGTCACATCAGAACTAATGTCTTGCCATCCTGTTGGGTAGTTCCAGGTTCAATTCGATTATCAGTATGGCTCTAAGAGGGGTCAAAGATTTGGAAGAAAGCATGCACAATGCAAAGAAGAAATTAGATCATCCATTTTAGCAAGCAGATGACACTCTAAAAATTTTGGAGGAGTTGGACACTTATTTAGGCAAGGTTGAGCATTCAAATACTTATGAGATGCAAACAACGTTATTTCCAACGTTTGATTCGTTGGTGAAGCCCCGATTATTGAGACATCATGATGAGGTGGTAAGACTTGCAGCGCTCTCTTGCATTAGTGAAATGATGAGGATCATAGCTGGCTTTGATTTTCATGATGATCAGATTATGAGAGAGGTACTTTATGCCATGGTAAAAAGCTTTGAAAATTTGGATAACATTAGAGACCCTCATTTCTCAAGGAGGGCAAGATTACTTGAAACATTTGCAAGGTATGGATTTGAAAACATTATGATGTTAGTAGGTTGTATTGGTGAAATTCGCATGATGTTTAAAATATTTTGGAATATTTTAGATAAGTTTCATTCTAGCAATATATTGGCATCAATGCACTCTATTATGTTCACAATCTTGTTTGAGGAGGAGGATAAAATTTCTAAACTTTTGGCAGAAGATTTATGGTATGTCTAGACAAAAGGGAGAAATGTCTCACCTAGAGCTTGTATGTGGTTAAAGAGTTTAATTAATAGGCCCAAGGATCGTAGTGCTTTTCCTATGACATGCAACCAATTGCATGATGAGTTTGATAGTCATGCTGATCCAGTACAGGGAGATATTAACACATCTTCAGGTAATGAGTTATCCGCATTATCTTCACAGGCAGGAGTAGTTGAGGATGTTGTGGATGAGCTTTGTCTTAAGGTGAGTCTAACTCAAGAGTTAGACAGTGAGGATGAGTCTGATGCTTGCATTCAGAGTGTGGAGGTGTACTCAGATGTTAGTACACTGAGTGTGGGTGATGAGTATGTTTCTATAGCCGCTTATGAGGAGCATGTGGTTGAGGATCACACACATATTTAGGACTTGGGAGTACCTGATTCTGAGGGGTTTGGGATACCAGTGGAGTCGAGTCTCCAGATTGATTCTTCTCACACATTTGATAGTGTGGTACAGTTAGTTGTGCCAAAGTTACAGAGGGATCAGTTATGGGATGGATTAACACCATCTTTTGTAGATAGAATTTGCAGTTGCCCAGTACACAGTCTACAGTATCGACACATCCAGGGCAGTTGTGATTTCAGAGATTGGTTGAGTTGTGTTCACCAATTTGATTATGGGTTCCTCTTTGTTTTACTTCTGATGATATTGCAGGTACTCACATTGATTCACAGCAGTGCAGGGCATAACTACATTTGGGATCCAGGAGGATTGAGTGGTTCATTGTTCTGAGATTGCTTGGGGACAAGCAATTTCAGGAGGGGCAGATTTGTCATGTCCCCTTTTTCGTGGACATTGACAGACTTGATGATTAGCCTATTATACGACCTTCGTAGGCTAATAGGATGGATAGAGGGTCATAATGGATCTTGGCTTGACTTTGATTCACAGGATTTTTACATTTGATTTTCATTCAGGGTATTTCAGACACATTTGGCCTGAGCTCCTACTTTTTAGGGATATTTGATATGCAGCGGAGCGCCTTTATTGTGGTATGGTTATGTGCAGGATCACTCCCTGATTCACTAGCTTCGATTGGTTCGTGGATCCGACATGTATTGAGGGAGATATTAATATTTGATTGATTTAATCAAATATTAATTATTTAGCCTATTTTTAATTAGAAACCCTAATTCTAATTTAAGAAATCCTAATTAGGGCAAGCATATCTTTTTGAGGGTATAAGGGTTTCTCATGGAGGCCATTGTTGATTATGCATTGATTATTGATTATTGAAAATTGAAGAATTTCTTCTGTGAAGACTGAGCCTAGGGTTCAAGGATTCCATTTGCATTGGAGAATGTTCCCTCTTCAGTGTGTGCAATTAAGAGGCTGTGAAATATCAGCTGATCTATTGCCAAAGTGAGAGATAGCTTCATCCAGAAGTTATCACAAAATTTCAGGTTTGAGAGATAACTTCACACAGAAGTTATCACAGGTATTCCAGGTATTTATTGCTTTATGTTTTGATTCAATAAATTATACAGCTAGAGATCTTCTGTGCTAGAGACATATATTTCAGATCAGGGGTTGAAAATAGGGAAGTGGTGCTTAATTTGCGGCCGTACAGAATCCGTACGGGTTCGTACAGATCAGTGCAGGAACCGACATCGGCAGACAGAGGGTTTCAGTGACCGACATCGATCGACTGAAGACCGACGTCGGCAGAAATCCGACCGGCAGAGACCGACGTCGGCGAGACATCGACCGACTACGGTGACTGTGTGTCGACACAGAAGGGCCGAGACTTTCCAGAACTCAATTTGCACTTCCAGATTTTCAAAGCCAGGGTTTTCAAAACTGTATTTCATATTTATATGCATATTAGAGGACTGCAATTGTAATAATTTATAAGGACAAGTGATACAATCGGTAATTTGTTATTAAGAGACTATATTATTGTGATCTTTCTGAATTTATTCAACAGCGATTATATCTTGGTTCAAATTTTTTGTGTTGCTATATTTCCTGTTTAGAAGGGGATATCACAGTGGTATCAGAGCTTTTGTGCAGATAAGAGAGCCCCTAAGTAAGGGACATTACAGTAAGGTAATGATATTGTACAATAGCATGATTCTAGATAGAAAAATGTGACTATACAAAGCAAATTCATGATTTCCTGTAAAACATCCATGAGCCTTCAACTTCCACTTTTTTGGTCAGTAAGTTTGGATTTTGACATGAAAATTATTAGGAATATGTCATAAAATTCCATGGAAATAACTTTGTGGGGTGCGGGTCCTACCAGGCATGCCATCATGTGAACAAAGAATCCAATAGAGGGGAGGCTAGTATAGTGTTAGTCCAATAAAACAAAATCAAATAACACACTAAACATTAAATCCTATAGCCTGAACACTAGGGAGAGCATATATAACAAAAATTAAAATGAAATCATAACTAGAACACAAAATAAATCATTCTTTTACTTTCCTTAGAGCTTTAAATGGATTGTTAAAGTGGCTTGCTCAGTTTGTGCATCAATAAAATTTCATCAATGGAGCTTCATTTGCTTCACCTTTCCTTGGAACCTTGACTTGGCTAGTTGGATAATGAATTTTGCATGGTAACATTGAATTAATGAAGCTTATGGTATAAATCCTACATAATAGTACTACACTATCAAATATTTCAAGATATTTTTGTATAATAACATTACACCAAGATAACTTGTTGATTAATAGGTATGGCCTTGTATTTATAGCCTCAAAAGTTAATTCTCACCCAAGGTGAGTCAAGGTTAATTTTAAACATGGAATGGGTTAAAACTAACCCTAGTTGAGTTGAGGATAACTCCAATTGAGTTAAAATTTATCATGTAATTATGATTTTCAATTGCTAGGCATGGCTCTCAAATTAGATAGTTTAAGATGTTTTGGTAGAGATTGACAACTCATAAAGGCAACGATGAAAAGACTTGATTTTTTAAATTTTTAAATTTTAATTTCTATATATTCATTAATTAAAAATGGAATTTAGCTAAGAATTTAATATAGTTTAATTATATGACTCATTTTGATCCACATTTTAGCTCTCTTAAGATTTGATCAAGTGCCCCTCTTAATGGGTCCATAGGCCAAGATCCCAATTGTTAGGTCACAAGGTGATTAGGGATGATTATGTGAGATATTATTGTTACATATGGTATAATACCCCAAATAGGGATGCCTCAACAAATGATACATGATTGAAATTGGGGTATTTAATGATTCCTAGGCTTAATTTACAATGCTTGGTAGGAATTAATCTGAAGTTTGATTAGAATCCAATTATGGCCAAAATGGGGTGTTTATAGGTATAACCTAAACCCATGTTTGAATTAATTTAAGACCTCAAGCAATTGGTATTATTATGTTTCCTAAGGATTCTTTCAAACCTCCTTTATTTTGTAAGTTTGCTAGATTAAAACCAATTTGTTATAGGCATCTTATATTGTAAGTAGATTTTTCTTGTGTAGGATAAATATGGTTATGCTAAAATTAAGCAACACCCATGTATAAGGTAATCTTTAAATATTGTTGGTGTGGATGTTTTTTGTGTTATTCACTTTGAGATTGTTGTATAAGATATGAACCTTGTATTGGACCCATATTAAGTAACATTTACAAACTAGTCATATAAATATTAGGAATACCACATTGTTGTTCATAATGTTCCTCAGGTAAGTTATCTCCATCCTTTGTTTGAGGGATAAAACTTTTATATTTTGAGGGAGATATGTTAAGTTCCATTGAATGAGTAATTATGAAGGAAACATATCTATGCATATCATTATATAAATAGGTAAATGATTCATATTGTTTATGCAATGCTCTTTATTTTAATGGGGAAAGAAGGCCTCTAATAAATATAAATTTCAATTCCAAATCTGAGGGTTTAAATGATATCTCGTAGGATGTATTTTTGAATTGAATAGTATAATCTTGAAATTATTTGAAATTATGCAAATGTTCTAATGTAATTTTTGGCACCTTGTGGATGTTAAAATCCATGAAAAATACATCTTCCAATTATAATAAATTGTTTAAAGTACCCTTTGGTAAACTATAAAACCAATTTTGAGACTCATCTAAAATACTCATATAGAAAACCTTTAGTAATAGTTTGTCATCTTGTGTCCATTGACGAAAATAATGTACACAATTAATCATTTGGTCAAATGGGTCTTGTGTCTCAAAAAGAGAGGTAAATATGGTAATTCAATATCTTGTAGATAACAATATTCAAGTATACATTTTTCAAGAGGTTTATTATGTAATGAGGTTATATGCACACTATTATTATGGATAGCGATTTGCATTTGAAGTATAGAGACCTACTTTTGAAGATCCCCAATAGTGGTCATCATAGACATAATATATTCTATGGGAATAGAGGTGTTTGTAATAGGTGTTATAATTGGTTTCAATCAACCACCTTTTTTAAATCTAGGCATATGAGTATCATTATCCTTATGCATAACAAGTACAAGTTCACGATCACTAAGTGTAGGGTAACTTGGTAGTGGTATGGGATATTTAAACTTTGGTAATTTTGGTATGTCAATTTGTGATTGAATAATCATTAATTAAGGTCCCTCTTTTGGCATATAATTTGTTTCTAATAAATGTATGAGGGAACTGTCATTTTTGATAAGGGGAATATTGCTTGGGAATGTAGAAATTAGGGGGGTGTGAATTAATTTGCTTTAATCCATGTCCCCCTTATAAATTATTTGTAAATCATTCATAATTTATTGATGTATTTACTTAAATTTTTGGTGATAAATGAAGGAGCCTCTTGGTCATATTTATCCATTTGTGTGTTAAAATGTGCTTGAAGGACATGCTTAGATGACTTGCATTGTTAGGGACTCATGGAATTTTTTAAAAATCCTAAACCTTTTTGAGATGAATTATTTTTAGGAATAATAGGTTGAACTATACCTTGATCACATTTTCTCTTACTTGGCCTTTGTATACATATTTTTATAAATATCAAAGATCAAAATCATATGATGGTTGTGTAGGGAGCATGAGAAAAGGCTCTTTATCTTAGTTAATATGTCTCAACTGATCTCTTGAAATGGTGGGAGCATGGACTTGATTAAAGGGATAACAATTACCACCATTAAAATATTTGAGGTTAGAAGCCTTAGTAGTTTGAAGGATACAAGAGTAATAAATCTTTACCCCTTATTTGATATAAATTTGGAGAGATTGATAATCATAGTCATCAAAGAAATAAATATAATCAATGATAAAAGATATGAAATAAATAGAGATTAGGACAAAGTAGGTAATAAACATCATATAGTGTATGTTTGAACATAAATGATGTTCAAAGATCAGGTTTACTAAATGTTTAACCCTAAACTGGATAAAGAGGCTTATCCTACATTGGAAATATAATAAGATTAAGAATATATAAATGACAATATACAAGGGTGATAATCAGATATACAATAGGCTAATCAGGTGATAAATTTAGACATAAGAATAAATTAGATTTATTATACTAAGTATAGGCTAAATATAGAAAATACAACTAATACATGCATGGAAATGATAAAGGAGTAATATAATTGGTTATTTTGCTAACATAGTACTAGATCTGGAACATGTAGAAAATAGTTTGGAAGATTATTTTAGAACAATCATTAGATTTTGGATTTGACACTTCTTGAGCTTTAGACACTAACACCAATTTGGGATGGTTGCATCAAAGCTATTGTTTAGGTTCGACATAAGTGTCCTATAAGGAATACCTACTTGAAAAGAATGTGACCATATGGACCCTTCTAAATTTTAATTCACCTTCACTCTGGTGTATTTAGATCTAGGTCATGGACTATTGCTCCTCATGAATTTACAAAACCCTAATTCTTTATCTTTATAGTGACCTTAGGAAAAATGGGTTACTGTGCATATGGTGTTGAGAAAACCCTAAAGACCCATTATTAGTGGGTGTTTACTACATAACTAATACTACATAAGAGGGCCTTAGACTCATGTATTTCTCTCTTATGTGTTGGCTTGTGTGTGAATCATGTAATATGTGGAAATCAAGTACAAAAGTGACCTAGCTTGTAACTTGGAAAATTAGGTTATTAGACTACTCTTTTAATACTTCATACTTATAGATGTGTTTTACCTATGATTGGTATATAAATAAAGAAGCTTTGTTCAATTAAATTTTTGATAGCATGAATTTGATAAGTTGTCTTGGTCTCTCTTGGTCCTTATTAGGTGAGGAATGAATGAGGATTGGTCTTGTCTTTATATCAATTCATTTAGAGTAATAACTCATATTAAATCACTTAGGATAACCATTAAGATACATTTAATTTATAAAATAGATGACTTTAGGGCATTAGACACTTACGTCAGGTCAGGACACTAACCTCAATACTAGTGTCTATCTCATACATTGGTGTCTAAGGAACAAGAAAATAGGTACAAGTTCATAACTTGTAGAGAAAGAAGATAAGTATATTTTAAGCATTTTGGACAAGATATAAGGCCTAGGTCATCAACATAATATTGGTTATACTAAAATATATAGGCCAAGGGGCATAAGATAGAGTAGATGCAAGACTTGTAGAAGCAGGAAAGGTCCAAAATTGAGAAGAATAAGAAGGGTATGAGTTTTCCAAGTATACAAGACTGAGGTGTTATATAATCCATAAATATCATCTATAGAAATATATGTAAGCCACAAGTAACCTACACATATCCCTATATGCACTATAAGTTAAGGGTATAATAGGGTCAGACTATAAGATAAAAAATTAAGCATAGTGAGTTGATGAATGTGAGCCTTTTGGCAATAGAGAGGTCTAGAATAAGGGTAAGGCCCTAATAAATATTTGTGAAGTATACAAGATAGATGTTATATAAATCAAATTTTAGTATCTACATTTCCCCCTTTTAATCTAGTAATTTTTTAACCCTAAATAAGGATATGGATAATAATAGAATAGATAGGGTTAAGAATATAGAAATGAATAAGTACAAGGGTGATAAATAGATTTATAATAGACCAATTAATTTAAAAACTTAGATAAAATATATACTAAATGTATTATGTTGACATATGATAAAAATAAGAAAATAAAACTATGCTAGATATTGTAATGATTATGAAAATAATCTACTTATATGGTTTTGATGTTAATTTAGATCTATATCTAGAACATGTAGGAAGTATATTGGAATATTATTCTAGAATAGTCAAAATTTTTTGATTAAGTGCCTTTGTGGCCTTAGACACATGTGTTAGTCTGGGATGGTTATGTTGACACTATTATTTAGATCATATTCATGTGTTTAGTACATAATAACTATTAAAACTAGATGTGACCACTTGGATGCTTCTCAATTATATGTCACTTTTAATCTGATGCATTTATATCTAGGTCATGGACTGTCATTCCTTATCAAATGATAAAAATATAGATCTTCATCTTCATATTGACCTTGAATGATGCCTTAGAAAAAATGGGTCAGTGGGCACATGGTGTCAAGATGCCCTAAAGACCCCTATGTTAATGAGCATTTCCTACATAGACAATACTTCAAAGAAGACCTTAGACTTATGTAGTTCTCCCATATGTGTTGTCTTGTGTGTGAATAATGTAATATATGATAAGTACAATAATGACCTAACTTTTATCTTGGAAAATATGTCTTTTGGGATGCTCTTTCAGTACTTTAGACCTATAGATGTGTTGTCCCTATGACTAATATGGAAATAAGATAAAATAGGGAAGCTTTTACTCACTTGAGCACTTTTGGTAAGTTATCTTATGAATTTATAGGTATTTCTAGGTTATTTCTAAGTATATAATGAATGAGGGTTGATATTATATTTATACCAATCCTCTTGAAGAGTATATCACATTAAATCACTTAGGATGACTTTTAGGATATGTTTCATTTATAAATTGGATGACTTTATGACACTGGACACTTGTATTGTAATATGACACTTGCATCGATGCAATTATCTGATTGGGATGTAAATATATAGGTAGTTGGAAAATAGGTACATGTCCAAAACATATAGAGATGGAATATAAGTAGGTTTATAACACTATAGGAAAGATAAAATATTTGAGTTATTAGAATAACATTGGTTAGACTAAGAGATAAGCAATTTAGCATATAGAGATAATATATGTGAGCTTTGCAGAAGTAAGAAAGGTATAGAAATGAGAGGAAAAACCAAGGTATATATTTACCAAATGTACAAGAATAAGGTATTATATAATTCATCAATATCTTCTATATTTTCCCCCTTTAATCTAGTAATAAAATTGCTGGTTTAAAAGAGAAAGAATACATACTTGGGAGTGTATAACTCCTCTTGCCTTTATGTGAGTCTAACTTGAGTGCTTTATTAGTGATTAACCTGCAACCAAGAATATGTTATATTATATAATCAATGCATATAATCTAAAATTGAAAGTATTGAAATGATTTAAATTTAAAGAGAGAAAGGTTTAAGAGTACACTTGTGTATTGATGCAACTGTATTTCCTTGAGGCAATTTAATTTGAAATATGTATCATTATGAATCACTAAAATTGAGATTAGGATACATATAAATCTAGAAATTACATATATCTAGAAAATAGAGAGAGAAAGAGAGAAAGAGAGAGAGCAGGGCACATGCTCTAAATCTTGGAGAAAAGGTGGATTTCCACTTGGTAGTTGAGACCAACTCAATTGTACAACCTAATTATACTTATAACCTGGTGAGTATGAGTGAACCAAGTCAACTCACACTATCAAACTAGTGAGTCTAGATGATGAAATCAAGTCTAACTTGTAAAATTGAAAAGATTGAGTGATTTGATCACCTCAATTATACCATAAAATGAATAAACTACTAAAATATATTTACTCAATATAGTCTATAAAATTTTAACCTAGTGGGTGATGATAATCTATAGAGGTATTTTAAATTTGAAATTGATTTGTATTTTACAATATTTGATGCACATTACATAACATATGCACATTAAATATGTATCATGTTGAATTTGTGTATAAAAATGGTACCAAGGTATAAAGTTCTACTAAAAATGTGTATCTAAATCACATAAATGTGTAATTTGACCAATTTTTCAATTTTGAACAAGTGTGGAGGACATGTTACCAAAACATTCCCCCATTATATATGGAAAAACTCTAAAAATTGATATAAGTTCCAATGTGGAGGACATGTTTCCAAAACATGCCCCCACTATAATCTAGAAATATTGAATATCAAGTATGGAGAACATGTTTCCAAAACATATCCCCACTGAATATACAACTATGAAAATGTGTAAGTCATGCCTCTATGGACATGAATCCATTGATATGACCCCCTTTGAGGTGAATGAAGATGTAAATTTTTAGTTATCTCACATCAAAAGGATAAGATAACCATATAACTATGAATGAACCATGTAACATATAAAAGGAACATGTCTAAGTAAATATAACATTGAAGCACCATAATGCGATCACATCAAGTCCTAGTATGCATGATAACTATCATAAAAATGTCTAAATAGTAATAGTACAAGCTCAAAAAGCAACCAAGCATACACATAAGATAACTCACAATCAAGCCAATAGACAATGGTATAAGGATACCATAAACAAGAGGCATATTAAAATGCCACACAATCAAATGGACATGACTTAGTCAAATGTACATAAAATCAAGGATGACATATTCAAATTTCCATAAAACAAGAAATTCCATATTTAAATGTTAAAAAAGAAAACAAAGGCATAGGGGTTGAAAAAAATAAATCATATTCAAATGCTCAAACAAATAAGACAATAACAAGGTAAGGCACTCAAGGAAGTGCACAAATGAAAGCAGAAACAACCAACATAAACATAACATACTAGCCCATGGATAATATGTGTTAGCAAAAATGTCAAGTACATAGCATATCAAAAACACTATGAAAGATGTAAGCATGGACAAAGGCATGCGTAATTACATAGGATCAAACATGATGATGTGTGACTATAGATTGATATAGCTTAGATGTATCATTATCAATAAAAGGTGGATTCTTCGATGTCCTAGTGATGTGAGAAGAAGGAAGGCCAAAATTCCACAAGTGTATAAATTATGTATCTATATATGCATGTTTCACACTTGAAAGATGTGTGAAACACATGTGTTATAAGAAATAACTAATATGTTATCCATTAACATGGAACGAACAACATAGATGCCAAGGAGCCAATAAGATAAGTACATGCCAAATATATTTTTGGAGTTTTGGATGTTTTAATTTTTTTTTAAGAGCTTTTTGAAGAGTTATAATCAAGGAAATCCTCATAATCAAAAGGTGTAGGACCACCTGGGAAAATTTTCAAGCTTTGTTTATAGAAATACATTTCCACCTCTTCAATGTTTTCGTCTAGTGGTTTACTTGAAGCTAGATATTTGTTACATATAGCTTGTCATTCCACTTGACTTAAGCTTTAATTTGAAATGTGGTTCTCGATTTAATATCCATATGGTTGAGGTTACTACATGTGGACCACAAGAGATATGTAATCAGATGTATCCTCAAGATTTGGGAATAAATTAAGAGTATATTAGTTAATTTATATTATGTCCTAACTATTCAATAAATGTAGTGCCATAAGTTATATCCCACTTATACTTATCAAACTGGAGATGGTGGTAATATACCCCATCAATATTAGTAATAATACTCAAATCTTCATGATTTGGTCACTTTGAAAGATGGTTCTCTTTTTAAAGATAAGAAGGATTTTTCCTTTTATACATTTTGAACATAATTTGAATGCATCCCTCATTCTTATATTTATGAATTAGGTACCTCAATGCCTCATGTTGATTGGTATTATGAATAATGATATGATGATAGTTACACTATGGCACTCCCTCTATAATTAAAACTCTACTACCTAATATGTGTCTATTAGAAGGTAAAGAGATCATTCTATGTTGAAGTAACAAAGATAATATGGTATCTAAAGTATCCTATTGTGCCATGATTGTAAAGTCTATAGTGAAGCCTCTTGAAAAGACTCCACATTATTCACATGATATACTTTCATTTTATCCCTATAAGGTTGACTCAATATATTTAAACAAGAGGGATGTATAGAGTAATAAACATTTCCATGCTTGTCTACTATTTATGGTTTTCCCTTATCTAGATTCATTTTAGTATCTTCTAAAAGTGGACTTAGATTATATGTACCAAGACCTGTAGGTTTGAATAGGTTATTCAAAAGGTGATCAAGTGGATCAAATTCTAGTTTTCATATTTTCTCATCCATCGTACCATAAGTGGTATCATCATCACTATCATAATAATTTAAAAAATGGCCATCTATTTGTTTAGTATTGACCAATAAAGGAAGCTCAAATATTTGAGGCAATTGTGGTTTTATTGGCTTCTTTGGTAATGGTTCTTTATCTTTATGTACATATGTGCGCCGCAATATTGAGTTCCTTATTTGCATCTAGAGATAAAGGAGCCATTGTACATGACTAACCTATTTTATACATGTGTATATACTCAATAAGAATGCATTATTTATATGGTACCACTGTAGGAATGTGATTTCTTTCAAAATATATCATTTTTCAAAATTTTAAAGGTTCATTATTGACATGCATTGTCAAAAGGTCCCATTGTGTATGAATTTTACACATCGATGTAGTGTAGAAGGGATGGCTCTCATTTGATGTATCCATGGTCTACCCAAAAACACATTATAATGTAATGTTTGAGACATTACTTGAAAATTAGTTGGAATGGTTTTTAGCCCCAATGTCACATCCAATGTGATTTGGCCAACTAGAGGGCTATGTGAATTATCAAATAGTTTGATATGCATAACTGATTTTTCAAGAAGATTAGTGTTAATGCCCATGGTGGTTAGGAAATTCATGATACAAGTGTTTAGGCCTAACCCATTATCAATGAGCACCCTTTTCATGTCCTTATTTTTGAATATTCACTTGTATGAATAAAGGCAAATCTTAGTCAATCTATTAGATCAAAGGTAATGAGTTTTGAATTATTATTAAGATCTTACATGAGATCCATAAAATAAGAATGTTTAATATTTATTTTAGCTTTGGTCTCATGTAATGCTTCATATAGCATATCTTTATAGATAGTAGATTGCTTTAAAAGTTCAAGGATTGAGATCTTAACATGCATACTATTCAATTGGTCAATAAGGTCATAGCCTTTATATTTGATTAGAAGTTTAGGCTTAGGATGCACCTATTATATACTAATTAGTGGTAGATTAGGTTGAACACCCTTACCTCTTTGAATAGTAAGAACATGGACCAAAGAATCTAATATAAGTTATGGGTGAATAATGCATACATGATGGTAGATGTCACATGAATAAAACCTAGGTAGAACAAATGGTTGAGAGAATGCACATTGGCATCTAGATATTGGATCTATAGTATTAAAAAAATAATTTTGAAGAGAGATCAAGTGTTGTCTCTAATTAACAACCTTCTCATTATGTGCATGAATTTTCTTAACAAATTTGACAAAGTAGTTGATATAGAAAACCACTACAACTATTACAAATTAGAACCCGAAAAGAGTGATATATGCATCCATATTGTACACATTGATAGAAAAATGAAAAACATGGTTTTCAAATTATAAGTATTTTGAAATAAACAATTAGGAACAACAAAATAAGAAACCCTAGATCAACCTACAGTTTTGAGACCAAAGATTGGATTCACCAAATGTTTAACCCTAAATTGGGATATAGATCCTAATGGGATAGATAGGGTTAAAAATATAGAATTGAATAAATAGAAGAGTGATAAAAAGATCTATAATAGGCCAATTAATTTTACAACATAGATAAAAAATATATTGAATTTATTATCCTGATATATGTTAAAAATAAGAAAACTTAGTTATGCTAGATATTACAATGATTATGAAAACAAGATAGTTATTTATGATGTTAATAATATTCTAGAATAGTCACAAAATTTTGGATTAAGTGATTTTGTGGCCTCAGATATATATGTCATCTTGGAATGGTTGTGTCAATGCTATTATCTGGATTGGATGCAGGTGTCCAGTATGGAATAATTACTAAAAATAGATGCTTTTGGGGTCTATGTTGCCTTTGATCTAGTGCATTCAGATATGGGTCATAGATTGTCACTCCTTGCCAAATGATAAAACTCTAGTTTTTCATCTTCATAGTGACATTGAATAATTCCCTATGAAAAATGGGTGAGTGGGCACATGGTGTTGAGATACCCAAAAGACCCCTTTATGAATGAGCATTGATTATACAGTCAATACTTCAAACATGGCCTCAAACTTATGTAGTTCTCCCATATGTGTTGGCTTGTGTGTGAATCATGAAGTGTATGATAAATAAGCACAATAATGGCCTAGCTTGTAACTTGATAAATATGGCTCTTGGGTTTCTCCTTCAATACTTCATACATGTAGATGTGTTTTTTATTATGATTGATATGGAAATAATATAAAATAGGGAAGCATTTTATCACTTGAGTGTTTGATTGAGTACTTTTGATAATATGCCTTGTGATTTACTAGGTTTATATAAGTTATTTATAGGTTCATAATGAATGAGGTTTAATATTATATTTATAAAAATCTTCTTGGAGAGTATCTCATATTAAAACTCTTAGGCCAACCTTTAGGATACATTTCATTTCTAAATTGGATGAATTTAGGGCATTGGGTACTTGTATTGGGATATGACACTTGTTTTGATGTAAGTGTCTGATCGAGACACAAGTGTTTAGGTAGTT
Source organism: Torreya grandis (assembly GCA_037957365.1). Lineage (NCBI taxonomy): Eukaryota > Viridiplantae > Streptophyta > Pinopsida > Cupressales > Taxaceae > Torreya > Torreya grandis. Next base: position 1,385,938 of record JARHVA010003532.1, on the reverse strand, counting down.
GGAAAATAGGTACATGCCCAAAACTTGTAGAAATGGAAGATAAATAGGTTTATAACACTTTCGGTAATATAAAAGTTCTAAGTCATCATAATAACATTGGTTAGAATAAGAGATAATTTGGCATAAAGAGATAGTGTATGCGAGCCTCGTAAAAATAAAAAAGGTTTGAAACTAAGAGGAATAACCAAGATATATATTTTATAAATGTATAAGACTTATGTGCTATATAATAAATAAATATCATCTACAATAATACATAAAGATGAAATTAATAGGTTAAAGGAAATAAATGTATACTTGGGTATATATAACACACATTGCCTTTGCTTGAGCCCACTTTGAGTGTTTTACTAGTGTATGACCTATAACCAAGAACATGATACATTATAAATCAATGCATATAATCTAAAATTTTATATAATTGAAATTCTTTAAAAATAAAGAGAGCAAGGAAGGAGTGCACTTATGTGTCGATACAACCATGTTTCCCCTTGGTACTTTGACTTGGTAAAGATGCTTCCTTATAAATCATTAGAGTTAAAAGAGGTTGAAAACTAAACCTTGGATATTTGAATAGGAATATTGGAAGGTAATTATGCTCCTAATCTAGTGCAAGGGTGAGTTGTGACATGACTATTGATATCATTACATATCAATCACACAAGTGAAGTGACAACACCATAAAATCCAAGTTAAGTGGTATAACCAACTAAAATTATAAAATGAAAGTAGTGGAAGCCATTGAGGCCATTGAATCTCAACTTCACTACTAAAGGGAACCAACTACTATAGACAGAAAAGGATCAAAACAATGCTTCCTAGTAAAAATGGTGTTTATTAGTAAATAAGTTTGAATATATATTTGAATTTTTTGATGCATTGTATGAAATATGCACCTTTAATGTGTATAAACCTAAATTTATATCAAAATTTAACCTCTAATTTGTAATTTTATATTATATCTGTCATCAATTTTAGAAACTTTGTCCCAAATCTATAAAAATTAGTGCAATGTGTAGGATATTAACCTAGGTGTATATCTAAATCATATAAACTGTAATAGAATTATGAGATTTGTATAATTATAGAGATCAAGTATCTATAACATTCCCCCATTAATATGATCCCCTTTTGAGGTGAGGGAAATGGAATCTAGTAGTTTTCTTACCTTAAAATGATAAGATAACCATATAATATGCACATGAATTATGTAGTATATAGGAGTATCATGTATAAGTAGATGTTCCAATGAAACTCAAAATATGTGATCATAAAATTACCTAAGATTCATGATATATATCATGGAAATATGAATAAAGTAACAATACAAGCTCAAAAAATAATCAAGCACACACACAAGAGAACTTAATGTCAAACAAAAGGGGTCTAAGGAGACTGAAAACAAGGGACATATTTAAATGATACACACTTGAAGGAATTATATATCCAAATGTATAAATAGAAAGAAACATATAATTACACATGGGCCAACAAGTAAAGAACATATTTAAATGTTCTACAAGTAAGACAATAACAAATAATACAAATACAATCAAGGAAGTGATAATGTGAATAAATGAAACATACACAACCAACATAAGCATATCATACTAGTCTATGCATGTATGCATTAGTAAAAATGTCATGTAACATAGCATATCAAGTACACTATGAAGATGTAACTATGAGTATAGGTATGTGTAAGCATTAATATATAAGCTCAACATGATAATGTAGAAATGATCATAAAATAATGTAGCATGTATCAATCATGATAAAAAAAATTATATGCCCCCCAACGTAGTATATTTGTAATGTCCAAAATTTTACCCAAATAAAACCCATAAAATCGCTAGTATTTTTTATATTTTTTCTCTTGTGCAACACTAGCTCCGCACAAGTAAACACTTTAACTATGCTAATGCACACTTTAACTACACACATATTCTAATCCCACATCAAAAATTAAGGGTAACCTTAAAGGTATACAAACACACTCAATGTTTTTTATTTGCAACATATATGCTCACTTTCTATTTCAATATATATATATATATATATATATATATATATATATATATAAAGATGTTCAAAAAGCTAGATGTGACTAAGTTGTGTCAACTACACCAAAACCGGTGTTTAAGACTACTCTCAAATTAGATAATCAAGGCTATCAAGTATAAATTTGACAAATAAAACCAAAATTAAATCTCGTCTCAAATGGTATGAAATGTGATTTGTCAACGGTTTATTGACACCTTTTTTGAGACTATGACTGTAAGTGCATTAAAGCCACGTAAGAAACTAAACTCTTAATTAGTCAAACTAAAAATAACAAAACCACATTACCCATGATTAAATTATTCAAGGTTAACCTTTCATTTTTAAGTGGAATTACCTAATCCTAATGCACCCAAACTTGACTAGCTCACATCACAATCAAGTCTCAATTTCACCAAATTACTTATCAAATGATGATGGTAAGAATATCCCCATGAGGTGAAAAATATTTTTAAATGTTATTATATATTATATTAGTTAAAATATACCATTATGAACCTAAAAAAAATCCCCATCCATTTAAATGATAAAATAACTTGGTGTTTCAAATGAGTTTTAATGCATAAAACTGTTATGCTAAGTAATTTTTTGAATAAACAGTTTTCAGAATTAAACTATTAAAAATATTAAAAACATACAAAAATATTAAAATAGAGTTTATGCATAAATTTAAAGGTAAAATGAATCATTATCAACCTCTTATTTTAATTAAATACTCTTTTAACTATTTTTGGCAAATCGATTTTGAAACAATTTTGTGGGCTAAAAAAGGAAATCAGGTGTAAAAATTTGCCAAAAGCCTCCACAAATAGATCCACCAAAAATAATTAGGATGGGGCATAATAATTATGGTTGAATATCCTAATTTATATGATATAAGTCTATATCTTAAAATTTTTATTTTCATAAAAAATTTAATTCTTCTATTAATTTAAGCCATTTTTGGAGTGATTTTGCAGACTAAAATCAGAACAACATAATTTTTTTGAATAATTTTAATTTGAAAAAGAGTTATTAAAAATAGTAAATAATCATTTTTTTATTATTTCAAGTTACCTATGTTAATTTAAACCTAATATAAAACACTATCAACCTCCATTTCTAAGATACTATCACTCTAGCTTCTTTTGACATGGTGTTTCTAAGGGGATTTTGAAACTAAAATAAATCAGCAAGTAATTAATTTTGATAGTTTTCCTTATAAATGGTTCCACCGAAGAACAAATAGATGAGGTAGCTTGATATGAGTTGATAAAGCGTATTATATTAAAATATAGCTAAAGGTTTCAAATTTTTGTTTATGCCAATTATCCTATTCTTTCAACTTCCAAGGAGGTTCCTTCAAATTTTTGAAATAAGTTTTATGATCCAACTCTACCCACTATATCAATTTGATATGATGTAGTCTCATGAATTTCACCACTTTTATATTTATGAATTTCAATAATAAATTAATCATACAATAATGTTTTTCCAGATATAATCAAATATGAGACTTATTCAATTATAAAATAATAAAAGATTCTATGTTGTTTCAAGTTTATTTGTTAAACTTATTTAGATTTTGTTTCAAGATTAACATTAGTGCTCTCCTTATTTATTTATCACAATGTATTCCAATGATTAAGGCTGAGTGTCCCATCTTGATTAAATTAGTAGTGATTCTACAATTCATTAATTTTAACCTTGCATCTTGAAATTTATCTTTTTAAGTTATAAGACACTAAAAAAAACCTCTATAGTATCAAAATTTTCAAGGATACTAAGACTAATCCAAACTGAATCAGACTTACAATAAATACCAAATTCAATTTGTCATAACATGAGCAGTTTTATTTTTAGAATGATATCAATATGAAAATATTACAAGATTTTACTAATGTTCTATCCAATCTTATCAACACGAGCACAATCTATGATAAAAACAAAATTCAATACAACTATTCAAAACCTACATTCTTAATAATTATGGGTTATAACAACTTTCTCACAATTATTGGGTAAACTAATGTCAAATAAAAACTCATTTTAAAACACCAATAATAACAACAATACATAATATATTTGCGAACAAGTGAACTAGATCTCCTTTTCCTGCACTAAAATCATGGAGACACTCTAAGGGTCAACTTATAGATGACCAAGTAAAAACACCATCACAAATTTATTTTTCTTTTTTCAGAGTAATAGACAAGGTAACTAAACATTACAAGTAAACTATCTACTTGCTATGGTAATATAAATATACAAAAACACTATAAGGAGGAGGTACATTTTTCTCATAACCATAAAATAAGATAGTAAATTTGGTAATTTTAAGCAACTCAAACATCTTCTAACTGAGTAATAATTTCACCATGATAAATATAATAATATTAAACTCTAATAATTTTATCAAATCAAAACAAAGTAACAATATTCCATTATAATTTTTGTATCATCATCTTGAAAAGTTTTTAACATTTAAAAAGTGTTTACAATCTCAAAATTTTTGTCATAAATTTGATTTAATCACCGAAACATAAACTCATGTAAAAGTAATTTCTTCCAATAAACTTCACTAGGATCAGGGGTAAAATAAATGATAAAAAGAGTGAACAAATTTTAATATCATTTCCTAAATGCCACACTCGCAACTGAGCCAATAAATTCCTCACTTCAAATTTCTAAAATTCTAGACATATATATTATATTTAAATTTATATTTGAAAAATCAAATATTCAAAACTTGACATATAATATATATCTAAAAATAATATTAAACAAATAAAAATACTATTTTTTAAAAAGTTTTAAAATTATTCTATTAAAATAAATTATATATATATATATATATATATATATATATATATATATATATATATATATATATATATATATATATATATATATATATATATATAAACTGGTGGCTAACCCTTGGCCATGGCCGTCAACCTAGCCTATAATGGCTAGGGGTGGGCCAACTAGCTCGTCCCCCTCCCTTCCTTATTATAGAAGGGGTTTAAGATGACTCAGCCACCACCCCCCAATATATATAAAAAACATATATATTATTTATTTTATATATTTATTTATTTTTTAATTTATTATTATTATTATTTTAAATTGATAACAAAGAATAATGAACTACTATCTTTAAATATATATATATATATATATATATATATATATATATATATATATATATATATATATATATAAAAGAGACAAATCAACTAAAAGGATATCAAAATCCTCAACCAAACCGTCAACAATTTTAATGAAAAATTAATAATACAAATAGAAAATAAACTTGGTTTAAATTAAGATGAAGCTATTCTTCATTGTTTAGCTTGTCTATTAATCTAGAAAAAAAACTAATTTATAAGGGAAAAACCATTTGTCTAGTTAAACACAGATCTTCTCCTTCTCCTTCTTCTTCTTCTTCTTCTTCTTCTTCTTCTTAGTTGGCTCTCTTGGTAGTAGCATCATCAATGGAGGCAAGAATTTGGCAAGAGAGATGAAACTCTAATAAATGCAACAAGGGAGGCAACTACTTGGCAAGAGAAATGAAACTACAAAACCTTAAGTTGGTTTGGACAAGTTACATAAAAATTTGCTTGTAACATTTTATTACTTTATTTCATTTTATTTTTATTTATTTGTTTATTATTTTATTTCTTATCATTATAAAACCATAAAATAATGACTAAGAATTATTTAAAAAAATAGTCATACTTCACTTTTAAAGGATAGCCATCAACCCACTAGAATAAGAGAGTATCCTCTATTACATGCCCATGTGACTCCTTACAACAAATAAATTTTGAATTATCTTTCTTGACAAATACTCCACCAAGTAGGGCAATACCTACTAACTAGGCTATGAACCAAGAGATTAGGTTTTTTTGAAGACCTTGGGATAGGTTCATAAGCTCTCTAGGAAGCCTATGACCCTTCTTAAAATAATAAAGGTCATTTTAAGAATTTAGAAAAATTAATATGATAAATATAAGAAATTTTAATTTAATTAATCTTTTTAAACTTTTGAATAATCATCACTCCATTAATATGCAAGGAAGAAACTACAATTCAAATTCTTAACAATCACATAATTGTATTATCAAAAGTCTCAATTAATAAGGGAAGAAGGTTCTTCATGTAGGGTATTACACACTCTCCCTGTTATAAAATCATCATCCTTGATGTATAAAATATAATGAAGAATAGTACATTAATTAATCACTCTCAAAATATCATAAATACTGCTACAAGTTATTGATACTCAAATTTATACCATTAAAATAACCAAACCCAAATAATCAATGTTATGAGTATATGAATAAAATTTTCATTCTTTGGATGAATTATATTAAAAAAATTGAGCAATGCTAAGCAATACTAATAACCATTATGTCACAACTCAACTGATATCACAAAATAAATTTATCAAACTTTGAAGTTGCTTATGCACAAATTATCAATTTGTTGTATGACCATACTAAGCACTCAATGACATCCCTTGGTGAACATACAAAATTAAAAATTCATGTCAAACCATAACAACATATTGTACCACCAAGAATTCTAAACACCACTGATCCAAATTGTCATACTGAGTCATACCATCCAACTTAGTCATATTATTTCCCTGTACCAACTGAATCAAGAATATGATGTGCCCATAGGATCAAAAATAGCCTATGGAATGAGAAATTATGAACCAAAGTCATTCTGATATAAGTCATTTTATCATACATACTTAAATCTACCCACAAAAACCCAAAATACTCTGATATAATTATGAAAAGTCAAGTACCCATCTAGTGTATAAACAATACTAAGAAAAAATTACAAATGCCAAACATGACAAAATTACACTGATAAGATAAGTATTCATCCATGACAACACCCATTCTAATAATAACTAAACTATATTGAACCATATTAAATCATAAAGAATAATATTGGTAAGGTTGTGTCCCAATATCTAGTGCCATCTGGAACCCATGAGTACATGCACTAACTTGCAATGTTGAACCAAGCTGAACCATATAAAAACATATTGGGTCTCAACATCCAACATCAATAGAATAAAAAAATACCACTACTAAAATAATAAAAAAATTATTGTGATATATGAACTCCCTAGACCTCCTAAAATAATCATATCTCCATGCAAGGACCAAAACTATATACATATAACCACCACATTTGATGGGGTGGGAAGGATGGTATCATGAATTGACATGACCATTTCCCATTATGACACACTAGTTATATTCTAAGATACTTCTCCTCTCCCATACCATGCCACTAGCATAAAAATTATGTACATTATGAACACATGTGAAACCAATAACAACAATCATCCAAATAAATTTTACAATTAAACTGATCATGTAAAAGTAAAATAAATTAAAAAAATGAGACCAAGTGGCCTTAAAAGATAAATATCAATCATTAGGAAAATATCAACAATGATTTTTATGATCGGTTACTTAAAATATTCAAAAATAAGAAAATAGTATATTGGTTTCAAGTTAAATTAAAATAAAGTATTCAAATAATTCAAAATAAATTTGACAAAATGTAGCGAAAGTAGATCACATCACAATCACTCTGTGATTTAACAAGTTATCCAAATGGAGAAGGAATAAGGTAAGAGGGCATTGGGTGGTACACTAGCTATAAAAAATAATCAAACTATGTCATCCGACATAGTATATTAATCCACCTATCATTACCAATATGAAAATAATTCACTAGCCATCTAAAGAATAGAATTATATCATCGACTAGGGTGTGGTCCATCATAACAACTATCTAGTATAAATGAAGGAAAATAATAAATAATAACTCTTACACATGCCATCCCAGTGCTATATCATCACCAAATAATTCTATACTAGCTCATATCTCTGACTATCATGTAACCAAACTACTATCAAATAACATTACTTATAGGGAGTAAGCATGCCAAAACATATCAAACAGATTGCATTAGTCTAATTGATGCCATAGTGTCATTCCTGATAACATTGCAACATATATCTATAACTAAAAATATAATCTCATGAGGAATGTATGAGACTCTCTATGGATGGTGACATAAAGTCCCAATATAAGATGTATAAATTTCATTTGTTAACCATCACTAATCATCACTGAAGGGAATGAATAAACAATCCATATCATAACAAAGTCTTACTAAAGGGAAGTATCCAATGACATTTGACCATAACTATCCACCATGACAACCAACTAATATAGATGGAGGAGAATAACAATTATCAACTCTCACACATGGTATCCCATTGCCACATAAATACCAATGCAAACATATTAGCTCATATATCTAACTATAACTTCTCTCATGTAGAATATCTCATAGGTAATATCATTGTTAAACATAATTCACTAAAGTTATGCCAAGTGAAAACTATATGTATGTTTGAATGCTGATTCTTGAAAACTACTATTTGTTGTAAATACTAAAAGTATCAAGATGGCCTAAGAAATCATCATTGAGATAAAATATTTCATCAAATGTACTAATCATTAGGCCATACTCTAAATGACCAATATTTCACCCTTCATAACTAGGGTATGATCAAATGAAAATAATAGGGTTCTATAGACCCTGATGCATATTTTGAATATAATACTGCATGGTACTAGATTTTGCATGTGTGAGCATAACAAGAACTATCAAAAGGATGCAATGGTCAATGTAAAATATAAGGGTCACCTAAAATGGTCATCATCCATAAAATTTTATAAAACATAATCAATGTTAACTATATACTCTAGGCAACTAGCATAAATACTACCAAATCAAGGTGTACTCAAATCACAAGAATGGTTAACAAAAGGGAGGTATAGTCACCCAAGATTACTGCTACCTAAATCTCTAGAAGAAATTTCTCTTACATCAATGTCATTAACACTAATAGGCCACCTACCCAACTAGGTGCCACTACTAAAGATTAAAACTACTCTAAATAAATATTCCATCGACTGTATAAATGTGCAATACACCTATCATTACCACCCTTATTTTAACACCATAAGATTATTTATGATTTTGAAATTAGTTAATTTCTATAAGATTAAGCTTAGATCAAAGAATACATTATTTAAAAAAAAATACTATAGTTTAAAAATTCATCTAAGTTATATACCTATAGTAAAAACCTTGTAAATTTCATTAGTTTACTTCTACATACACTCAATCACTATAATTGTTAAAGGTATATAACACTTCTTTACCACTAAATAACATTATTATCACCAAACCATGTGGGAAATATTGTAGTTTGATACCTAAAATCAACAATATATCATATTTTTATCTATAAATATATTTAAAATCAAGTTAATAGAGGGTAAATGTTGTACCCTCTAACTTAAATTCATGATGGGTTTAATAAGTCTAATCCAACATTTGCACAATTAAATCTTAACCAAAGGTAAGCAGAAAATTTGGATGTTGGAAACCAAAACAAGATACATCTTAGGAAGGATTTACATCATTTCATATATTCATATTATAGTGAATAAGATCAAAATATCCCTATGGAGATGTATTCAAACATAGAAAAAATTTATAGAAAATAGATCTTCTAGACCACCTCCAAATTGGATTAATAAAATGTACAAAAATACCATGAAAGTGCATTATAATAATGATACCTCATAAGTAAAAAGATAAGAAATACAAAATAACAAGTAACATTAGAATAGACTACCCTATATAAGTAAATATACCACATAATATGTATTATACAAGACATTAACTTGAAGTAGAGACATACTAATGAAGTAAATGATCCAAACTCAAGGTAACTTTACCCCAACACTAATAACATGGTCACATAGTTCAATTTATGATCTTAATTCACTAAGTATATATGAACATAAATATCATGATGATAAGTTTCACAAATTTATAATAAATACTAAACATAATTCCCCAGAGCTCCCAGTGTTGAACCCAAGCTCTGATAGGAAAATGTAATGCCTAAAATTTTACCCAAATAAAATCCATAAAATCGCTACTATTTTTTTTCTCTTTTATAATACTAGCTCCACACAAGTAAATACTTCAACCATACTAATGCATGATTTAACTACAAGTATCTTATAATCCCACATCCACAAACAAATTCAACCTTAAAGGTGTAAAAACACATTCAAGGTATGTTATATGCAATGTAGATGCTCACCTTCTATTTCAAAAAATAAAATGCAAAAAGGCATTCGATAAACTAGATGTGACTAAGTTGTGTCAACTACACTAGAATTGATGTGAAATAATACAATCAATTTAAATACCCAAAGATATAAAATATAGTTTATAATAATAAAACCAAAATTTAAGATCATCCCAAATGGTATGGAACGTGATCCATCAATAGTTTGTTGACACCTTGTTTTTTACAACTATGACAGTAAATGCATTAAAGTTGCATAAGCAACCAAACTTTTAACTAGTCTAACTAAAAATACAAACATTTTATTACACATTATTTCATTATTCAAAGTTAACCATTCATGTTGAAGTGAAATTACTTAATCCCGATGCATCAAGACTTGACTAGCTCACCTCATAGTCAAGTCTCAATTTCATTAAATTACCTATCAAATGATGATGGTAAGAATACCCCCATGAGGTGAAAATTATTTTTAGAAGTTATTATATATTTTATTAGCTACAAGATACCATTAATACCCTATAAAAACAATCTCTATCTATTTAAAAGATAAAATATCTTGACATTCCAAATAGGTTTTAACATAAAATTATTTTGTTAAGCATTTTTATGAATAAATAGGTTTTGGAATTAAATTATTAAAAATAGTAAAAATATTCAAAAATATTAAAATAGAGTTCCTTTATAAATTTAAGATTAAAACAAATAATTGTAAATCTCTAGTTTCACTTAAAGACTCTTTTAACTATTTTTGGCAAATCAATTTTGAAATGACTTTAAAGGTTGAAAAAGGAAATCATGTGTAGAAATTGCCAAAAGCCTCTAGAAATAGATCCACTAAAAATCATTGATATGGGGTAGAAAAATTATGGTTGAAGATACTAATTATCATGATATAATTCTAGATCTTAAAAGTTTTAGTTTTATAAAAACTCTAGTTCTATTAATTTGAGCTTGTTTTCATAGCGATTCCACAAACTAAAATCACAACATACTTTTTTAAATAAATTTATTGTAGAAAAAAGTTATTAAAAATGGTAAACAATATTGTTTTTATTATTTCAAGTTACCTATGTTAATTTAAACATAATAAAAAACACTATCAACCCCCATATATGAGATAATATCACTATAACTTCTTTTGGTAGGGTATTCTGAATGGATTCTAAAATTAAAATAAGTCAACAAGTAATTACTTTTGATAGTTGTCCTTAGAAATGGTTCTACCAAAGAACAAATAGATGGGGTAGCTTAATACAAGTTGATAAATCATATTATATTAGGATATAGCTAGAAGTTTCAAATTTCCATTTAGACCAATTATCTTATTCCTTCAACTTCTAAGGAGGTTCCTTCTAATTTTTGAAAGCAGTTTTATGATCCAACTGTACTCACTATATCAACTTGATATGACATGGTTTCATGAATTTTACCAATTTTATATTTGTGAATTTAAATGATAAATTAATTATACAATATTTTTTTTCTAGATATAATTGAATATAAGACTTATTTGATTATAAGATAATGATAGATTCTATGTTGTTTCAAGTTTATTTGTTAAACTTATTTAGATTTTTTTTCAAGATTAACATTAGTGCTCTCCTTATTTATTTATTTATCAAAAATGCATTCCAATGATTAAGACTGAGTGTCTCATCTTGATTAAATTAGTAGTGATACTATAGTTCATTAATTTCAACTTTGCATATTGAAATTTATCTTTTCAAGTTGTAAGACACCAAAGAAAACCACTAGAGTATCAAAAAATTTCAAGGATACTAAGACTAATCCAAACTAAATCAGGCTTACAATAAATACCAAACTTAATTTGTTACAACATGAGAAGTTTAATTTTTGTAATAATATCAATATGAAAATATTACAAGATTATACTAATGTTCTATCCAATCATGCCAACACGAGTACAATTTATGACAAGAGTAAAATTCATTACAACTATTAAAAACCCACATTATTAATAACTTTGGGTTATACTAATTTTATCATAATTATTGGATAAACTAATGTCAAATAACAACTCAATTTACAACACCAATAATAATAATAATACATAATATATTTGTGAACAAGTGAATTGGATCTCCTTTTCTCTCACTAAAATAATGGAGACACAACAAGGGTGAGCTTATAGCTGAGCAAGTGAAAACACTATCACAAATTTATATTTCTTTTTTTAGAGTAATAAACAAGGTAACCAAAGATTACAAGTAAACTATCTACTTGCTATGGTAATATACATATATGAAAACACTATAATGAGGAGGTAAGTTTTTCTCATAATCATAAAATAAGATAGTAAATTTAGTAATTTTAAACAACTCAAACATCATTTAATTGAGTAATAATTTCAATATAATAATATTAAACTCTAATAATTTTATCAAATCAAAACAAAGCAACAATATTATGTTATAATTTTTGTATCGTCATCTTGAGAAGTTTTCAACATTTAAAAATTGTTTACAATTGCAAAATATTAGTCATAAAATTTATTTAATCATCGAAACATAAACTTATGTAAAAGTAATTTCTTCCAATAAACTTCAATAGGATTAGGGGTAAAAGAAACTATAAAAAGAGTGAACAAGTTTCAATATTATTCCCCAAACCTCACACTTGTAACCGAGCCAATAAAATCCCCACTTCAAAATTTTGAAATTCTAAACATATCTATTATATTTGAAAAATAAAATATTCAAAACTTCACACACACACACACACACACACACACACACACACACACACACACACACACACACACACACACACACACACACACACACACACACACACACACACACACACACACACACACACACACACACACACACACACACATTAAACAAATAAAAATACTATTTTTTATTTTATTTAAACAAATGAAATGATTATATATATATATATATATATAAATATTTATTTTAGGTTAATTAATTGGTAGCCCTTGGCCTGTCTATGGCCATGGCCATCAAGCTATCCTGCAATGGTTGGGAGTTATATATATATATATATATATATATATATATATATATAATTTATATATATATATATATATATAATTTATATATATATATATATATATATATTTTTAATTTTTAATTTTTTTAAATAGATAACAAAGAATAGTAAACTACTATTTTTTTAAAGGATGAACTATATATATAAACACCTCCTTTTTTTCTAAAATGAACAAAGAATACATATATAATGTATATATTTTTAAATACATACATACATATATTTTAAGGAGACAAATCAACTAAAAGGCTATCAAAATCCTTAGCAAAACCCTCAGTGATTTTGATGAAAAAATTGACAATACATATAAAAAATAAACTTTATTTAAATCAAGATGAAGATATTCTTCATTTTTTAGCTTGTCTATTAATTTGGAAAAAGAGAAACTAATTTACGAGGGAAAAATCACTTGCTTGGTTAACCACATTTCTTCTTCTTCTTGTTCTTCTTGGTTAGCTCTCATGGCAATAGCATCATCAATGGAGGCAATAACTTGGCAAGAGAGATGAGTCTTTAACAAATGCAACAAGAGAGGCAACTACTTGGCAAGAGAAAAGAAACTACAAAACCATGAGTTGGTTTGTCTAAGTTGCATAAAACTTTTCTTGTAATATTTTATTATTTTATTTTATTTTTATTTATCATTTTATCATTTTATTATTTTATTTACAATCATTCTAAAACCCCAAAATAATGACTAAGGCTTATCCAAAAAAATGAAGAGTCAAACTTCACTTTTCAAAGGTAGCCATCAACCCACTAAAAGAAGAGAGTAACTTTTATTACATGCACATGTGCCTCCTTAAAATAAATAAATTTTATATTAATTTTTTTGTAAAATACTCCACTAAGTAGGCCAATGTCTACTAACTAGACTAGGATCTAAGAGAGTGGGTTTTTTAGAAGACCTATGTGATAGGCTCATAGGATCTCTAGGAAGCCTATGATTCTTCTTAAAATAATAAAGGGAATTTTAAGAATTTCTAAAATTCATATGATAAATATGAAAATTTTAAATTTAATTAACCTTTTTAAACTTTTGAATAATCATCACTCCATTAATATGCAAAGAAGAAACTACAATTCAAATTCTTAACAACTACATAATTGCATTGCCAAAAGTCTCAATTGATAATGGGAGGAGGTTCTTCATCCAGGGTATTAAATATCATGTGGGAAGAGGAAAGGTACAACACATGTATGTGCAAGTATCATGATTTTGGGGTATGCATGTATCACATTCAAGTATGTGTGGAACATATATGTGTATAGAATTATATGTTATCTACTAACATAAAGTAAACATCATAGATGCCAAGAAGATAGTAAACATGTGAATGTTGAATATTTTTTGTATTTTTTATTTTATTTTAATGTTTTTGTATTTTCATAAATATTTAATTTTTTATATTTTTAGAATATTTGGAAAGGAAAAAGGTCTAATTGATGAACCCATCTGAGGGATCCTCACAAATATCTCTAAACTCTAAATATGGTACATCAAATCGGTGATACTGCCAAGGAGTATATATAGGTGTCATATTTGGAACTATAAAATTTATGGTATTCTATGTATGTCTCATAGGACTATGTGGTTTTGAAGAGGTAATATAAGGAATAGGGGTTCATGAAACCCATTATTTATTTTTCTATGGTTTCTTTGGTGCAATCATAGTTGGAACATGTTTATTTACTCTTAGAAACTTTGTGGATCTTGTAGGTATATATGAGGATTTTTTAGAATCCATTATGTATCTCTGGTGTAATGGTATCTCATGTATAGGCCACCTAGGAAAGAAGATTTATTGCTACTTACTATTTCATAGATGATTAACCTTAGTAGGTTGTATAATTAGATATAAAGGAATACACTTCTTTTATTCAAGTGGATGTTCATATGAAATTTCAAAATGTATGACTACTCTATTGGTATGAATGTATTTAATACAACCATGAACTGTGGAAGGTACTGCATGAATTTTATGTATCCAAGGTCATCCAAATAATATAGCAAAGAATCTTGTGTATGGTATAAATAAAAATGTAGTAACCACATGTGCTAGAACAACTTGTAAAGGTAAATCAATCACACCAATAAAGTGTTGTGATGTCCCATCAAATACTCAAACCATTTTGGTCAAAGGTTATAAATCATCATGTGTATATCTCAAATGTGTAAGTAATGTCATGGTACATATGTTCACACTAGCATTATTATCAATCATAACATTATGTATATGTTGATGATCAAGGTATGATCAAATGAATAGTTAATGAAGATATGATTCATCAACTATAATTCACTATCATCAAATGAAATAGAGGATCTCTAAACCATAAGAGTTATTGTGCGTGTATAAGTGATAATAATCCCATCTAATGGGTGTTCTTAATATGATGGGGTATGATGTAAATCATATGCCATTTACACTTCTAGGAGGAGGAAGAGATATGATATGACACTATACAAGCTTCTTAAATATTGAAGCTAGAGACTCAGGTAATTCTCTAAATTGTCTCTTCGGTGCATTAGATAAGATGAACTAATTTAATTATTGTGACACTACATTAACCATTGTGTTTGTTTATAGGTGCTATAGGATTTAACTTATAGCTTGGTTTAATATTAAATTTAATATAAGCTATAGTTAATGTGTTTGCTATATACTTAGGCTTTTTCAAGGAGATAAGTTTCATTTCATGATCTAAGAAAATGTGGCATAATTCATTAAAAGAAGTGAACTTATTAAAAATAAGGGACTTATGTAATGGTGCATGCAATCTTTTATTAAATATGTCTTGAATCTCTTTATCTTCCATTTTGGCCAACATTGTTTTGTATCTCAAAACATATTCATTGGTTCCTTATTTGATCTTAGAAATTTGTGCATATGACATATTTTTAGTGATGTTGATGAAGAAGTCTACTAAAAACTGATCTGTTAGGGGTTTGCATGCTTTCATTGATTGGATTGGTAAGTCATAGAACCATATTAAATCATAGTATTTTAAGATTCTTAGAAATAATTTGGTCAAAAGTTAATTTGAATCATAATCAACACATGCTACATAGAAAGATCATATATGTTATTTAAGATCATCCTTGCCATCATAAAATGTGAACTTGGGTGAAATAAAACTAGTTGGCAAAGGGTGAAAAAATATCTTAGGTGCTAGAGTATTATGTAATACATCTTATGAATCAATAACATGAGTGGATTTCAAAGCATTTTGTTCAATGTTGGTAACCTTAGCTTTTAATTTTTTTATAACTTGGTGTAGAGTTTGCACTATAGACTAATTGAGATTAAAATTTGAGATTTTATAAGCCACCAAGGGGAATGAAAACACTACTTGTGTTGATGTAAGTACTAAAATTGGTAATTGAATTAAATTGTTAATTATTCCCATGGAGGATATATCAACAATTATTTGACTTTTAAGGAAGAAGGGTTTGAACACATATCCCATGCCCCTACTAGATGTAGTAATAGAGAATAATGGTTTTTTAATAACACATTTTAATTTTTGAGTTCTAATCTAGTATTTAGGATCTTGTGTAGATCTTTAGGATTTTCATTAATGTACTCTCAAAATAATACAATAGATTTAACTTTTTCTTGGTCAACTTGGTCATGTTCATTATGCTCATGTGTCTCATTATCTTCATGATTAGATTCATCTTCTATGAGTATTTTTTAGTATGTGGCTCATTTTCATTATTGACACTCTCATTATTATCATAATTTGACATGGTATTAGTTTGAGACATTTTAGGTGGCCCAATGGGTAGCTCAATATATTTAATATGAAAACCACCTAATCTAGGACTATGCCTATGTTACATATAAATGATATAATAAATATAAAAAAGTACAACAAGAAGAAACCTTAAGAGGCTAAAAACCCTAAAGCAAGTTAGACTTTTCATGAAAAAACACAATTTTTAGATTCACCAAATGTTTGACCTTTTTCTAAAATATATTTGTAGGGTTAAGGGGGTAGAATAACCTATACACAAAGATGAATAATATTATTATAGATCAGGTTAATTAATTAAAAACTTAGATAAATGAATATTCTAAATTAAAGTTATGATAAATATATAAAGTACAATCAAAATAGTAGCTTAATTATATAAACACAAAAAATAGATAATAATTAGCATATTTGTAAATACATAGATAGATCTGAGAAGTACATGGGTGGAAACAAGTAGGGACAAGATCAATATCCAACTGTTAGTTTCTATAAATATTGTTTCTAGAGGCTAGGATACTTGCATCAACCTATGGACACTTGTGTCAATGCTTCTATCATGATTTTAATATAACTTTCCTATACAAAATATTCACTATATTATGAAGTGACCATTCTAGAACATTCTAGGTTTTATGTCACCTTTATGTTGATGTATTTTATTTGTGCACATAGGCTGTCGATGACTATGTATGGATCAAACCCTAGATTTTAACCTTAGGTCTTTTTACTTTCTGAAAAATAGGTTAATGGGTTCATAATGTCAAATTTACCATAAAGATCTCTTTATTAATGAGAGTTACCTACATATAAAATAATCCAATGAAGAATTCATACTTATGTAGTTATCCCCTAAGTGTTGATTTGTGTATACACAAGGGTGTTATATACTTTATGCAAAGGCATGCAATGATCTAACTTGTAACTTAACAAATACTACTCATGGGTTGTTATTTGAATGCTTCAGACTTGTAATATGACTTCTCTTATGAATGGTATGGAAATAATGAATAATGTGATAGTATAAATCAATTATTCAATCGATTGATTAAGATGGAATATGTGCTCTCATGGTATTTTATAGATGAATAATGTGTAACCTTAAATTTGTATTTATACCACTCATTTTTTTAAAATTTCATGATAGGGTTCAAAATGGTCTGATCCATTAGATTTGAAATATTTTCAAATTAGATGACTTTTGAGGACTATACACTTGATAACAATCTAGACACTTGCATCGATGTAAGTTTCCTTATGTGGGACACAAGTGTTTTATAGGATAGGAAGTTGTTGAGGATATGAAACTAAAAGTAAAGGATACATATCTATTTTTATGTTTTTTTTAGAGAGTAGGAGATATGGGTCATCACAAATTATAGGGTTAGAACATAAGATAAAATTTTGAATACGAGCCTTTCGACAATAAGGAGGTCTAGAACTGAAGGGTATATCCATGATAGGTATTTTTCAAGTATACAAGATTGAGATGCTATATAAATATGATTTTAGTATCTACAATATCACATGGATGAATATAGATTATTTCCTACTAGGGGCATAAAAATTATTATCTCCACATAAATTATGAATTTACATTATTGTGATACACATAAATAATGGGGGTATATTCTTTACTTTCACTTCATCCACATTTCCATGCTATCACATCTAGTGCACTTTATGCCTTGACACATGTTGTGTGTTATGTAGATCCCTCCCATTATTCTATTTTCTAAACCATTTCCACTTGGATTTATTTGAATAATATCAAATATTTGAAAAATATAAAAAAATAAAATAATTCAAAAATCTAAAAACATTCAAAAAATAAAAAAAATAAAAAATATGATCAGAGCATGACATGATTACTAGATTACATTATTTACATATGTTATTTATCACATGTTTGATAGTTTACATATTATTTTTATGCACACATTCATTTCATGATATATGAGTGTAATGTAGGAAATACATGTTAACATGGACATATAGATGTTGGACATTCTTCTACCCTGTAGCCATGCCAATATTTAGGGCATATTATTCCACATGTTTCACTATCACAAATTATATCTTTTTATAACATTATACCATATTGAACTATTTATATTTATTACACATATTTCTAGTTAATCATTGTAAACACCTAAATTATAAAATATTTAGTGTCTAAATTAAGTTTGCTAGATATTGACACAACTTCTATTATTTCAAACTAGTTCAGTCATCATTCTAAATTTGAATGTCATCTTAACATCATTTCCCTATTTTTTTCAAATAGTTATCTAATCCATATTAATTAATTATTTATGCACACATATTTCAAAAAATTAATTAAAAATACATAATTTCAAAGTCCCTAATATATTTCATACTTCTCTTATCCAAGTGTTGATTCATCCAACCATATTTTAAACTTCTTCAACCAATTTTTTAGTCATCATTGAACCTTTAAACTAACTTGGTGAGTCATCTAACTACCTTGAATCATTCATAAGAAATTTTCAACACCAATATTTTTCCCCTTATTTTTCAAACATATGAATAATTGGTCTTTTCCACTTAGATGAGGACTCAAATTTGATCATCCAAAATTAACATAATCAAATTCAGTTTTATCCTAGCCATCTTTTTTGTCACTCAAAAATATATAAATTGAAGTGTCTCCCTTCATTGTTTATGGAATCATCATTAAGTTATAAAAGTGCCCTTAAAATCACCTTGTGTATTCATAACAAAATAAAAAATTACATCCATATGCTATTGAAATTCCATTTGCCTTGGAGAATGAATTGAGCATTCACATATCACATTGCAAGAAAAAATCAAAGTTCATCAATGGAGAAAGTGATTTAATTTATTAGTAAGATGATACATTGTAACTATTTTTACTTTATTTTTTTAATTGAATATCTTTAACTAAGATTTTATTTTAGTCTTTAGATTAAGAAGTTAATTGTTTATTTCATTTTATAGCTTGCATAGGTTCTAAAGTTATAACTATCACATTTTAGCATGTTCGGTAAGATATTTTTCCAAATATTTTTCATCTTATATGTTTTTCTTAGAGTTTTGAGTTGTTTTTAAATTATGTTAAGGTTCATACCTATTTAATCTTGGTATATTAAATATTTTCTCTATTTCAGTTATTGTTTTTTTTTTTTTTTTTTTTTTATAAATTTTAATTTTACATTTTTATATGAAATGATAGGTTTGTTTTGTAGAATGATGGTTTGTGTTGAAATTTAATAGTTTTTAAAACACTTAGATGATTTTTTGCTATATATTGGTGGTTTTGTTCCACCTGATTTCTATGCATTCTTTCTAGTTTTCAATCTTTTCAACTTTGCTATCTTTATGTCATTCAATTTTTATTAGCTTCATGTTTATATCTCTTTCTATTTTTTGTCATTTTGTAGATCAATGATTTTGTAGAAAAAAATGGTGAATTCATTACATATTTTTGTGAATTTATTATGAACCTTAGTGGGTTTATTCTAAACTTCAATGATTTCATTATGTGAAATGATGGTTTCATTTTTAGTTTATTTTCATGCTTCTGTTGATTTATTTTCTCTAGTTTTGTCATTTTATTGTATAATGATTTTGGAGGATAAACCAAAAAATTTGTTGAAAAATTTGATGGATTTATGGCAAAATTTAGTGGTATTGTTTAATAAATCAATAATTTTGTAAGTTAGTCATTTTATATTATCTGTAGCTTTCTATCTCTATTTTTAACTATTTTATGTTTTCGTAACTTTTTGAGTAGTGAATTCATGACTATGTAATAATAGTTTTATTCTATAGAGTTGATTTTTATTCTTTAATCTTTATTTTTGATTTCATTTTTGGTTAACTTGCAAGTTTTCAAATTACCCAAGTTTTTACATAAAAACTAATAATGGTTTTGTGTAGGATTGCAAGCCAATGACTTAAAAATTAATTCAAAGAAGTAATTTTATTTTTTGTGCTTATCTTTGCTTTAATTTCAAGTTTTTATTAATTTATTAAGTAGCAATTAATTAGTTTATTATTATGTAAAATTACTTGTGTATTACAAGACTTGCATATGCTCTTTCCTTGCATCACATTCATGATGATCATTAAACATTAAAAAACAACTATTTTAATTTAGTGTTTACTTAATATATTATAATTTATGATCTTTCCTTATGTCACATTAGTGATGATCCTTATAAATAAGAAATAATATATTCTCATTTTATTTATTTTTAGGAGCTCTATCGATTGTAGATTTCACCACCACATGATAGGTCAAACCCTGTGTATCAATGAAGTATATAAATTGAGGATCAATTTTTTTAATTTCTTTAGAAATTATGCATTTTAATCATGCCATGATGTATGTGAGTTTCATCCTTCAACATGCAGGGTTTCAACAACTAGCTCAAATTCTAATTTTCTAATGACACTTTGCTCAAATATTATGTATGGAGTGGGCACATTGAGACTATACCCTTTTGTGTAGTCTATTAATAAAAAATTTCAACATCTCATCATATCAAAATTTATATAAAGGACATATCCTAGTTGAAATTATACAAAATGTAAGCCTCAAGAATCCATTCGACCATTTGACTTATGGTGCATCTAAGAGGAATGTATCACCTAAGAAAGTTACTTTTAATGTACTCTTGAAACCAAGTTTGGTGGGATATGGGTATGGAACTACCTCCATAGTTAGTGATCTAAAATATTATACTGTCACTATTCAACAAGCAAATAAGTATAAATGAAATCCCATAAGTCACTCAAGTATCTTGCCTAACTATAATCCTTTTATGTGATTTGCATAATTTTTATATGTAGTTAGATATTGTGTGTTATCTTTGATTTTATATCCTTGTTTAAAACCCATAATTCAAATCTTTTTGTGTTTTAAAAACCCAAGTTTGTCTTTTAGAATATAACTATTATCCTTTTATGTGATTTGCATACTTTATATATTTAGTTAGATATTTTGTGTTATCTTTGATTTTATATCCTTGTTAAAAACCCATAATTCAAATCTTTTTGTGTTTAAAAAACCAAACTTTGTCTTTTGAAATAAAACTAAGTTCTTAATTTTTAAAAGCAAAGCCTTAATCAAGAGAAATTTATCTATTACAATCCAAGACTAGGCAACTCTAAAATACTATAATACAAGTGTATTTTTCAATTTGGAGTCATATGTATTTTGAGTAAAGTATAATATTTAAACAATGTCTCCAATCACTACTCCTTTAAGTATATTTAAATAATCCTCAATATAATCCAAATAGAGATAAACCTTTTGGGAATGACCCTTTCTATTTTGAAAATAAGGAACAACATTTTGAGATTAATGATAATGATAATGAATCTTATCAAGATGAGTAAAAACATGATAATAATCTACCTAAATATCCACCATCCCAAGTTAGTGATTACCTCCTAGAAAATAAGAATGAAGTTTTGTTATACCTCTTAAGGCTAGGAGCTAAGTTTCCACCTAATTTTTATCCCAAGGACTTATCTCTCCTAATTTATAAGAAGTATGCAATGCCTCCTACACATGATCAAGATAAATCTAATTCCTTATTAGGAAATAACAAGGCCGTCATATGATCATCCAACTAAAATCATGAAAATGTTTCCCATACTCATGTGTATAAGGTAAAAATAGTTATAAATGACACATCCTGAAAAAGCTATATATTTAACATTGAAGACCATGTCAAAAGGTTGACTAAACAAATAGTTTATCTTTAATCAAACCTTGAAAATAATCTTTCAAATCCAAAAATCAATAGATCAATCCAACAAACAATTTGGGTTATCTAAATAACAATGAAAATAATTTAGCTTTAAGGTCCTCCTAAACAAATCCAAATCCAAATCCAAATCCAAATCCAAATCCAAATCCAAATCCAAATCATAAATTAAAATCCAAATCTAATTCTAAATAAGAAAAAAACCAACTAATCATCATATTTTCCATTCAAATACATAGCATTTGTCCAAGAATGGCAAGACATGAAGGATAAAATAAAAGGATTACAAGATGAAATTTATTCCCAAAATAAGAAATTTAAGTTTAAAGAATTGTGTCTTTATCCATTTAACATAAACATGATGAAATTAATTTTTAATATTCATTTTAAACCTCCAAAATTTAATATGCATAAGGGGAAAAGATATAATAAGGAGCATATTAAAGAGTTTTAGATGGCATGTCTAGAGGTTGCTTCTAGTGACAACTATCTACTTAATAAATTTCCATGTACCCTATGAGGTCTTACTTCAGAATGGTTCCTATGTATACCTAAGGGGTTATTTACTACTTTTAGATATCTTTCTGAGAGGTTTATAAAAAAAATTTATTATAATTTTGAACATGATTTGACTATGTTGGACTTATTCAACACCAAACAATGTAATGGGGAGAGTTTCTCCTCTTTCCTAAAAATATGACATGCACTAGAAAGTCAATTTCCATGTTAATTATTTAACAATAACTCACTATAATCTTCACAAAAATCTCAATCCTAAAATTTCTCTTAAAATTTAACTCCATTATGCTACTTCATTTGATGACATAATTGAAAAGGGAGTTCAAACTAAAAGAACACTCATTGGCAAAGGCTTTGTCAAGATTTTCACTAAGGACAATCAAAATCAAGTTAAAAATGATAAACCCAAGTTTTTTTTCCAAAAATCAGAATGTGGTAAGAGATGGGGTAACTGATGTCAAATGAGTCCAAAATATCTAACCCATCAACAACATTCGTGTACCTAGTGGCTAGCCTAGGCAAGACTTTAGGAGAAAAGCTTATACCCCCTCAGGGGTGCCACTTGAAGTAGTCTTTCACAAGTTTATAGATTCTAATATGATCACATTTAAAAATAAAAAACTCTTTGATGAACATACTCTTATTTACCCCTAAAATATATATTGGGGAATTTAGGGTTAAATGGGTAGAGATAGCCTAGGGCACAAGTATGATAAACTATCTTTATAGTAGGCTAATTATTTTCAAAACCTATATAAAACATATATTGATTTTTTATGTTGAGATTTGATAAAAATAAAAAGTAAAACTATGATAGATATTTTAATGATAATGAAAACAAGATACTTATCTAGTTTTGATGTTAATACAAATCTAGATATATAACAGGTAGAAAGTAGACTAGATCTAGATTCTAGATAAATTACTGGATTTTAAAAATTATACCTCTGTAGCCACAAACACTTGCATCAACTTAGGATAGTTACATCGATGATTATATCTAGCTCAGAGGTAAGTGTATAGTATATAATACCTACTAAAATTATATGTAACAACCTAGATGCTTCTGGGTTATGTGTCACCTTCACTTTGGTGTATTTAGATCTAGTCATGGACTATCATTCCTTGTCAAATAAAAAAATTGTAATTATTCATCTTCATATTAATCATGTAAAAAATGGGTTAGTGGGATCATAATGTTGATCTACCCCAAATACCCCTCTATTAATGAGCATTGCTTACATAGCTAATAATCTAAAGAGGGCCTCAAACTTATATAGTTATCCCTTACGTGTTGGCTTGTGTGTATATCAAAAAATGTGTGATAAGTAACTACATAGAGTAAACTAGTTTGTAACTTGGAAAATGTGGCTCATAGGATGATCCTTCAATATTTAAAAATATATATGCGTTTCCCTTATGACTGATATAGAAATAGGATAAAATAGGGAAGCTTTGCTCACTTGAGTGATTTATTGAATGCTTTTGGTAAATTACCTTGTGACTTATTTGGTCTGTGCTACATGAGGAATGTATGCAGGTTGATATTATATATATACCAATCCTTTTGGAGAATATATATCATTAAAAGCACTTATGATGACCATACAAATATGTTTCATTTGTAAATTAGATCATTTTAGGGCACTAGACACTTGTATTAGGATAAAACACTTGTATTAACGTAGGTGTCTAAGTAGTTGAAAAATAGGTGTAGGTCTAAATTTTTTAATGACATAAGATAATATGGTTTATAACATTGTAATCATGATAAAAGGTCTGAGTCATTAGAATAAAATTGGTCAGACTAAAAGATAATCAATAAGCACATAGAGATAATGTATATGAGAGTTTTGGTAATGAAAAAGGTCTATAAGGTGAAGATACATACATGATATATATTTTACAAGGTAGAAGGCTGAGGTGCTATATAATATAGAAATAGTGTCTACATTCACCCTATAGTAATGAAATTTCCAGTTTAAAAGAAAAAGAAGTTGTACTTGGGTGTGTATAACACACCTTGCCTTTTTTTGAGTCCAGGTTGAGTGTTTTTCTAATGATTGACTTGTAACTAAAATCATTTCATAACATATAATAAATTCATATATTCTAAAATTGAAAGAATTGAAATGATTTAAATTTAAAGAGATCAAAGTTTATGAGTATACATGTGTATCGATGCAATTGCCTTGAATTTTGAAAATTTAATTTGGAAAAGATGAATTAATGTTATTTTGATTTGATTTTAATACTAGGTCACCCATAATGAAGTCACATGGCCGAACATTTTTGTTATATTTACACTTAATGAAATTTTGGAAAAATCATAAGTGTTCAACAACCTTTGTGCATTTTCACTCAACTATTCTAATTGATACAATCTCTTTTCATGGTATTCATTATTGTTTATCATGTCTTTGAGAGACACACACAATGAAGGTATCTCCATCTCAATTAGTAACACTACCTCTGTACCATAAATCAAAGAATATGGTGTGGCTTGAGTAGGTGTGAAAACATTAGTGTGGTATGTCCATAAATAATACACCATCTACTAGTTGCAATCAGTGCTATATAATTTGATTATTTTCTCAAATATTTTGACAATGATTTTATTTATTGCTCTATCTATCCATTACCTTGTGGATAATAGGGTGTAAAAAAGGTACGTTTGATTTTTTATTTACTGCAAAAGCATAATATTGTCTTATTTTTGAATGATGATCCATTATAAAAAATAATACTAGAAGGTATGCCAAAACAAGAAATAATATTGGTCATAGAAAACCTACACATGTCATTCCTTGTAGTAAATAAAAGTGGGAATACCTCCATCCATTTTATAAAATATTATGTTGCTATGATTATGAACTTGTGTCCACAAATAGACACTAGCATTATCTTTCTAACAAAATCAAATACCATAGGGAGAAATTCCATGGTGAGATAATCAGATGTAACTCGTGAGATAGTGCATGTTTCAAATTATTATATTTATGGCATTATAAACATAATATGGTATGTATAATACATTTTTTTCCATGGTATGCCAATAATATCTTTGATGTAAGAGTTTTTAGAAAATGGGCTTGCCACTAAAATGTCCACCACACTCACTAGCATGCATTTCTAATAATGTGGTACATGTTTCATATGTACTTAAACATTGAAGGAGGTGTACATCAAGATCCTATTTGAATAAATAATTTCCAATAATAACATAACAAAGTGATTTACATTATAATTTAAATTTATCATTCCACTTTAAGTGGTCTAATATATAATATTGGTAAAGGAAATTATAAATATCACCATACCATTCTATATTCATAGAACTATGAGTAATAGAAAGAATGGTTAAGGCATCTATTTTGTCAGAAGAAATAGAAGGATCTCATAACTAGCACATGGTAAAGTTTATATGACCATTATTTATTTCAAAGGGCATCAAAGATGATATAGTAGACATTGAGTATGCATAAAGATTATATTTATGGGAGATAATTCCAATAGATAATGTATCAAATGTTTCTTTTATTTATCCACCATATATTTATATGGTTGAAGATGTTTTTATTTAGTTTAGTAATGATTGGTAACTTGATTAACAATCAACTAAGAATCACTAAAGACCTAATGACCTTGATACAAAGCTTTTCTGCTATTGATAACTTGATTATCAAGGCTTCATATTCTACTATATTATTAGTGTAATAAAAGGCTAATCTATAAGTGAAAGGCATATATTTTCCCTTAGGGGTGAAACATATAATATAGACACCCACTCGTATTCTACATCTAGATCCATCGAAAAACATTGTTCATGGATTTTAAGATATATGGTATCCCTCAAATTTATTACAAAAGCATCAGTAATTGGAAAAGGATCAAGTAATGGAGTGATAACCAATTGGTTAGATAAAACTTAACCTTTTATCAACTTTTTAGACACAAATTTGAGATTAAAATTTGTAAGGTGCATCATCTATTTTATGGTGAAAATGGTGAGGTGTGTTTTATTCATAAGGAAATTGAATGGATTTTATTTAATTATCACATGGACCTCATTGTTGATCAAATAATGTGGTAGTTTTTGCATAGCAAAAAATAGAGCTAGACATTAATTTCCATTATTGTATATTTGACTTCATAATCAAATAATTGGTGAATGATGTAATAGATGGCTTAAGATTCATTTTATGAATATTTTTCTTAACAAGTTTTGCATCTAGATACAATAATCTATTGTGCATCATCACTAATGGGTCAATCCCAGGCATATCCTGAGTAATCCAAAATAAATAGTTATAGGTAATCATTTAGGTATTTATAATAGACCTTACATTTATCATCCTACATCATTGTTGTAAGCAATACTAGTCTAGGATATTTATTTGTTCCATAATTAAATTGTATTGTTTCTTCATTAACAATGTAGATCTCTCTAAAATAAATGGTTTTGTAGGAATAATATTATGTGCATCATGTTGGATATTGGTATCATCACTTTGACCAAAATAAGAATATTCATAGGTGACATGAGGAAAACTATTCTTATGATATAAGGAAGGGAAATCCTCATATGCCCCAAAATAATGACTCATCATTTGAGAACTCATTAAATGTAAAGTTTTTAGTGAAGCATTATTATAAATCAAATTAAGGTTAACCAAAGGTAGATATATTATGGAAGTATGTATACATTCAAATTTGGCCTTTTGAAAACAAGGCTTAGTGCGAGTAGATTGCTTATGAGTTACAAATTTATCTTAAAAACCCAAGCCTTACAAATTTGTGTTATTTTAAAGAGAGATGGCTTGAGATATACATTTCTCATGTTTGGCCAACCCTTTCCCTTTGTATCCATATTTAAAAAGATAAAGAGAACCAAAATTAGGTTTATAGGATTATGAAATTGGATCATTTATTTGTTGGACCATTATGCAATGTTTGAAGGGATTAGTATCAATTGGACATTATATAAATAAATCACCAAAGGATGAATTTTAAGCATGCATGAAAATTAGATATAACCACATACATTTAATGTATCCAAGGCCATCCCAAAATTATATTATATTTTAAATCATTTGGCATAACTTGACACATATTAGATAGTGTATGGGGTCCCACGATAATGTTCAATGTTATTTTCCCTAATACTTATCATGAAATATTATCAAATATTTTTATGCTCATATTATAAGGTTAAAAATCATTAGGCCCAATTCCAACTAAGGAAATAAAGGATATGTTATATATTTTGAGCCCTGAACCATTATCCACAAGGAATGTTTCTCCAATTTAATTGCACACATAAACCTAGATGTATAATGGTAAAATTTTTTTTATGAGGTCTTGAGGTGGTAGATCCTCCTTTTCAAAAGATATATTATGCTCAATCCATTTGATGTAATTTAAAATAGAAGCCACATATGGAGGCTCCACATTACTTAGTAAAAATTCCATGCATAACACATCCAAAAAAACATCCTTAAAATGGGAGGAATAGTGTAACAAGTTACAAAGTGAAGTTTTACCTATAACATCATTGGAAGAGTTTGTGACACGGTGGGAAGATCAAGATTATTTCATGCACTCCCTTTGGCATTTTTTAGTAATAGGTATGAGTTCATTTTAAACATTGTAACAAGATGGGGCATGCAAAAATACATTTCATTTTCAATAATAATATTTAGAACATAACAAGTAAGAACTACCATGAAGTAATATATATATATATATATATATATATATATATAAATTCATGGTAGTTTTTACTTGTTATGTTCTAAATATTATTATTGAAAATGAAATGTATTTTTGCATGCCCCATCTTGTTACAATGTTTAAAATGAGCTCATATATATATATATATATATATATATATATATATATATATATATATATATATATATATATATATGAGCTCATTTTAAACATTGTAACAAGATGGGGCATGCAAAAATACATTTCATTTTCAATAATAATATTTAGAACCATTTATAGATTGGATTGATTTAAGCATGCATAAAACATAACAAGTAAAAACTACCATGAAGTAACTAATTATATATATATATATAGGAAAAAGGAAATATGATTTTTAAATTATGAATAGTTTGAAATCAAGAATCATGAATAAGAAATAGAGAATTACGAATCCCTAAAATCTAGATAGGGGAATCTAGGATTAAAGGGGTAGAGATAGCCTAGGGAACAAGGGTGATAAACTATCTCTATAGTAGGCCAATTATTTTTAAAACTTAGATAAAATATACACTAAATTTATTATGCTATGATATGCTAAAAATGAAAGGTATAACTATGATAGATATTACAATGATAATGAAAACAAGATAATTATTTATTTCTGTTGCTAATAAAAATATGGATATGGAACAAGCATAAAGTAAAATATATCTATATTTTAGATCAGTCACCTAATTTTATAAATTATACCTCTTTATCCATGGACACTTGAATCAAATTGGGATGATTACACCAATTATTCTATCTAGATTAGACATATTGTTCATATAGAATACCTATTGGAAATGTATGCGACCACCTGGATGCTTCCGTATTATGTGTCATCTTCACTCTAGTGCATTCAAATATGGGTCATGGAATTTTTTTCCTTGTCAAATAGAAAAAACCTAGTTCTTCATCTTCATATTGGTTATGGAAAAAATGGGTTAATGAGATTATAATGTGAGATACCCAAAAGAACCCTCTATTAATGAGAACTACCTACATGTCTAATACTTTGAAGGGGGATTTAGAATCATGTAGTTCTCCCCTATGTGTTGGCTTGTGTGTGTATCACGTAATGTGTGATAAGCAAGTATATAGAGTGACCTAGCTTGTAACTTGACAAATATGGCTCATGGGATGCTCTTTCAATATTTTAGACATGTAGATGTGTTGTCACTATGACTAATAAGTAAATAAGGAAAATAGGGAAGATTTACTCACTTTAGTGCTTGGTTGAATGTCTGTAGTAAATTTTCTTGTGAGTTGTTAGGTCTATGTTAGGTGAGGAATGAGTGAGGTTTGACCTTGTATATATACCAATATATTTAGATAATATATCTCATTAAATAACATGGGATAATCATATTAATATATTTCATTTATAAATTGGATGAATTTAGGGAACTTAAAACTTACATTGGGATAAAACACTTGCATCAACTTAGGTGTCTAACTAGGACACAAGTGTTATGGTAGTTGGAAAATAAGTGTAGGTCTATAAATTTTAGAGATAAAAGATTATTAGGTTTATAATATTATAAGCATGATAAAATGTTTGAGTCATCAAAATAAAATTTGTTGGACTATGAGATAAATAATACACATAAATAAATAGTGTATATGGGCCTTTTGTAAATAGAAAAAGTCTAGAAGCTAAAGGTACATCTATGATATGTATTTTCCAAGTGTACAAGATTAAGGTGTTATTTAATTCATAAATAGTGTCTATAACTCTAAAAATTGAATGGTATAGAGAAGATGAATATTGTGCATACTAAAATATAAAAGGGCATTCTAAAATCATATGCATGAGACTCAAAAACTATGTCCAAAATTTAATAGATCATGGTGACATAGAATTAGAGAATCATGTGTTCACATCAAATAAGAAAAGGTTATGGATATATAGATAACCCTTCCCAAAACATGATAAAAATCATAATAAATAAACCCAAGATAAAAAACAAGCCATAGACACTATTTATTAATTATATATCACCTCAGTCTTGTACACTTGGAAAATACATATCATGGATGTACATTTAACTTCTAGACCTTCCTATCATTAAAAGGCTTGCATAGACTATCGTTATATGCCAAATTGATTATCTCTTAGTCTGACCAATGTTATTAATAAAACTCAAAACTTGTATCATGCTCATAATGTTATAAACCTAATTATCTTCTAACTCTACATGTTATAGACTTGTGTCTATTTTCTAGTTGCCCATACACTTTCATCCTAATTAGATGCCTATGTTAACCAAGTGTCCTACCATAATGAAAGTTTCTAGTGCCCTAATAATAATCCAATTTTAAATGGAATGTATTCCTATGGTCAGCCTAAGTTCTTGAATGTGAAATATTCTCTAAAGGGATTGGTATAAATACATGATCAATCCTCATTCCTTCTTCACAATCATAGACCAAACAACTCACAAGGAAACTTACAAAAGGCATTCAATCAAGAATTCTAGTGAGAAAATATTCACTATTTTCCTCTATTTCCATATAAATCATAGTAAAAACACAACTACAAGCCTTAAATACTAAAGGAACATCTCATGAGACACATTTTACAAGTTACAAGCTAGGTCACTCTATGTACTTGATTATCACACATTGCATCCTTAAGCACACACATGCCAACATGTAGGACATAAATACATAAGTTTAAGGCCTGCTTATGATTATTATTTATTTATAAATTTCTCATTAATAGATGAGTCTTTGGGGTAGCTCAACCTAATGATCCCATTAACCCATTTTCTCACAACCAATATGAATATGTTGAATTAGGGTTTTACTATTTGACAAGGAATGACAACCTATGACATAAATATGAATGAAATAGAGTGAAAGAAAAACATAAAATTAAATAATATAGGTGGTCAGACCTAGTTTTAATAGGTTAGATAAAAGTGTTGATACAACTTTCTAAGGTTAATTCAAATTTTAGAGGTCATAGAAGTTCTTCATCTAGAATTTGAAGATTGATACAGAATCAACTTCTAGTCTTATTCATTATTATTATTATTATTATAGATCTATATTAGCATCAAAACTAGATAAGTATCTTATTTTATTATCATTATAATAACTAGCATAGTTGTACTTTCTATTTTTAGCATATCTCAACGTACTAAATTTAGTATATGTTTATTTGCGTTTACAAATTAAATGGCATGCTTTAGATATGGTCTACCATCCTTGTGCCCTAGAATATCTATAACCCTTTAAACTTATATTCCCCCAATATATATTTTAGGGTTAAACATTTGGTGAGCCCAATGGGAAATGAGTAACACACATGCTAAGATATCAATCCTTAAACTTCTAAAGTAATAGAATATCTATAAGGATATCCTATATGAGGCATTATGTGATACCCAAAATAAAAATGATATTGAACAAGATTAATTTTTAGATATTATGGAAGACCTAAAAAATAATTTGAAACTCATTACCTTTGATCCACTAGATTTACCATCTAAAGAGATCATTGACCAAGATTTGACTTTATTCATACAAATAAATATGCATAATAAGGGAATAAAAAGGGTGTTCATTGATAATAGATTGGGCCTAAATAATTTTAGAAAAAAATTACTAACCAAGATGGGTATTAACACCAATATTCTTCAAGAATTAGTTTTCCATATAAAGGGATTTGATAATTCACATAGCCCTTTGGTTGGCCAAATCACATTGGATGTGACATTTAGACTAAAAATATTCCCAATGACTTTTTAGGTAGTGTCTCAATATCTATATTATAATCTACTCTTTGGTATACCTTAGATACATATAATGGAGGCTATCCCATCTACTTTTCACCAATGGGTAAATTTCAAACATGATGGGACCTTATTGACAATGTTAGATGATAATGAGCCCTTAAAATTTTGTAAAATGATACATTCTGATATAGAGGGAATTCCTATAGTGGTACCACTTACACAATGTATCTTACTTGATATTATACACAATATTGATATAGGTAAGTCAAGTACAATGGATCCTTTATCTCTAGATGCAAATAAAACACCATATACTAAGATGCACATAGATACATACGAAGAGAAAGAACCATTGTAAAAGGTATAAATGATGCCAAAACCAAAATAAAATAAAATAGTTGAGATTCCTTTATTGGTAAATATTGAGCATCAAGATGGCCATTTTTTTTAGATTATTATGACAGTGATGGTGATCTAGCCCATGATATGATAGATGAGACATTAAAAAAATTAATTTCGATCCATTTGACCATCTTTCACATAAAATATTCACACCTAAAAGTCTAATTACATATAATATAAACTCACCTATAGATGATACAAAACCAAATCAAGATAAGGGCAAATAAAAAATAGCAAATGAACATGTAAATGCTTGTTATTCCATTACACCCCTCTTTAATTCACAGATTAAGTCAACCATATAAGGGTCAAATATAGATACATCATGTAAATAATGTGTAGGTATCTCATAAGACTCCATAACATATTATATATATCAAATCAAACTAAGATACTATGGTTACAATGCTTTTCTTGTTACTTGAACATATCATTATGTCTTTACTTTCTCATAGGCATATATTAGGCAATATATTTTTCCTAAAAAATGATTACCATATTGTAACTATTATCATATCATTAGCCATCATATAAATAAATTTCAAGCATTGGAAAACCAAATTTAGAAATATAAGAGTAAGGGTCGCATACAAATTATGCCCAAGAAGATAAAAAGGCAAACCACTTGCAAAGATTCACATGAAAACCATCCTAAAAATTGACCAAGACATGAAGATAAAAATATTATTACTAATATTGGTGGGGTATATTATAAAAATCTCAATTTTTATATGAATAATTGGGATACAATTTATAACACTACATTTATTTAACACTTGGGACATAATATAACTGAATTAACATACTCTTCAATGATGCTATAATCTCATGGGGAAATCTACCTAAAAATAGAAAATGGACCTTAAGTGGTCCAAAAAATAATTTAGATATTAGATTGAGATCCACATTTGACATTAAAAGTTTGATAAAAATGGTTTTCTAATTGGAACACAAAACTGAATAATTGATGGTGATGGATAAAAGAGAGTAAACTTGGAGTCTTCTTCAATGATAACAATAGGCATACAAGCCTAAATGAGAAAAAAAGAGATAATAATGAATTATTAAATTTATAATGAATTAATCACTTACATATAATGTTATCCCAATTGAACAAACTGATATGAGGCTTTGTATTTTCTTGAAACTTCACTATATGAAAAACATGGTTCTTATAGCCCTTCAAATAGGCCTATTTACTAAGAAACAATATTATGTATTTTTATAGGTACTCATAAATATTGAAACCAATTTAGTATATTTAAACACATTAAAATAAAATTGTATAATTTTTTTATTCAATTTGGCTGGTTCATTTTCTTTTTAGAGTGCTTTTTGTCTAAAAACCCTAGTTTTAAGGTCTACAGGCCTGTACACTAGCTGAGAGCATTCAAAAATGCCAAATGTGAAATTTATATATTTTTTACTAATTATTACACCTATAAATTGTCTTCCTAATCAATATATATTCTTTCAAGTAATTTCAAGCTTTGAACAATCTCTAAAAGTGGATAAAATAACTTATTTCTTGACTGTACTTGTAGGTTTCCAAACTACAAGAAGCCTCCATTGTTCTTAAGAGAGAAAATGTAGATAAGAATTATTAAAAAATATAAAATAGGATTAAAAACAACATATAAATTAATGGTAATTACTTACAATATTGAAATTGTAATATCCATTCTATAAAACATTTTTTCTATTGCATTTAAATAAGAAACATAACACAATTTTAGTTACACAATCATGTCTTTTCAAGATTCTCCTATCCTTAAAAATATTGGTGTTTCTTGATTCATTACTTATATTATCTCCTTTTTCTATTATTCCCAATTTACTCTTCTCAAATTCCTCTGTCCTCTTCACTCCATAAGTCCTATAATTACTCAACTATCTAAGTAATCTTTGTAACCTAATCTTAAAATTGACCTTGGTTGAGTTTTGAAAAGGTTGAGTATGAGTTAAAGCATTTAGTCACTTAAAACATGTCCTAAGACATTTTATGTACCCTTATAATAATAATCATGACTTTACAACCCACTAATAATGAAGAAAAGGCTTCAAACTTTTAGAATAAGTTCAAATATTTGAATTTCCTATTTTTGGTAGGGAAACTAGAAACACTCCAAATGACCTAGAATAGACAAATAAATAATAAGATATGTTTATTATTGATAAAATTTTAATATTTAAATATTATAAATACCAAAATTTACAAAATTGAATCTATTAAGTACATACACCTACATCAGACTCCTTGGGAACAAAATTTGTTCAGGAGCTCCTGCTCATGAGGTCTTCAACACTATTGCCATGATTAGTTATTTTTGAAGGTGTCATCCATGTTTCATCCTAAAGTGGATGGTTTATACATTTTAATAATTACTAAAATTACTCTTTTCATCTAATCTTCTTTATCACCTTCTTGTCTAGAATAACTTCTATCTCATTAGGTCAGTCCTTAGGCAACTATTCATCCTAGTCAATGACGTACTCATAAATGTATTTAGGATAATTTATTGTGTTTTAATCTCATTTAAAAGGATATAGGTATAACACATTAAATATTTGTGAAATCCCAATGTCAAATGGGTGTTCCAACTTATAAGCATTGATATAAATTTTTATGAAGACATTACAATGTCCAATTTTCTTTAGTTTTAGTTTATCATACTCTCCCTTAGGAAACCTCTCTTTCCTAAGATGTTTTATCACAAAGTCACATATATAATAATTAAATTATTTTATCCTCATATAAAAACTTATCTTATACTTAATTTTACTCAATTATAGCTATTGTTTGACCTGCTCATGTAATTATTGTATAACTATGAAAAAATCCTCACCTTCTACACTTCTTTTCTTTTACTTACCTAAGTTACTCAGTTCATAGAATCCTCTTGGATGGATTCCATACACAAAATAAAATGGGATATATCCTATAATTCTATTTGGAGAATCATTTTATGAAAATTATACTTGAGCTAGAACTTGATCTCATTGTTTTGGTTGATCACTTACCAAACATCTAAATATGTTCCTAGACTCCTATTGAATACTTGAATTTGACCAGTAGTCTAAGGATGGTAATATAAAATGAAGATAAAGGTAGTTCCAAATTTATTCAAAAGTGTTCTCCAAAAATTCCCCACAAATTTTGTATCTCTGTCAAACATAATGCTTTGAGGAAGACCATGTAATCTTACTACCTCATTAAAGAATAAGTTTGAAATATTGGTGGTATCAATTATTTTATTATAGGCTACGAAGTGTGCCATTATATAAAACATATCAACCATAAAAAATATGGATTCATTACCTCATTATGTCTTTGGCAACCCAAGTACAAAATCCATGCTTATTGAATCCCATGGCATGTTTAGAATAGGCAGTGGTTGGTATAGGCCTACATTTTGACTTTCCCATTTGGCATGTTGGTAAATTATTCAACTCTACACAAACTTATTCACATAATATTTCATCTTTGGATAATAATAATGTACACTCAATTGAGATAGTGTCTTTGTTTGACCAAAATTTCTTACTAAGTTGCCACTATGTTTTTCCTTTAACAAATATTCTCTCATAGAACCTTTGGGTATGCATAACTAGATGCCTTTGAATAACAATACTTATTATATAATATAGTCCATCCATGGAATCCTATACATGCTTAAAATATTATCAAAAGATTCATAGGACTCCTTGAAATCATGATCTTCTTTATACATTTATTATAATTATTTAAATCATAGAACAATTACTTGAGACTCATGCACAATAATATTTCTTATACTTAATGCATCTTCTACCTTATAAACTTACCCACTTTTATGATTGAGAACAAAATAAAAGTGTTGAAAAAACTTAATCTATTTCATGTGCATTTAACTCAAT
This sequence comes from Torreya grandis, assembly GCA_037957365.1. Taxonomy (NCBI): domain Eukaryota; kingdom Viridiplantae; phylum Streptophyta; class Pinopsida; order Cupressales; family Taxaceae; genus Torreya; species Torreya grandis. The sequence continues at coordinate 1,348,798 of JARHVA010003532.1, read as the reverse complement.
TTATTTTGAATATTTATAAATTACAAAACATGGTTATCTGTATAGAGAAAAAAATATTCAAGAAATAAATAGTTCCTCCATTTCTTCAAGGCTTAGACAATGGCAAACTCTTGATCATAGGATGAGTATTTCTTGTTTTCTTCATTGATATTATCATTGAAATAGGCAACATGAATTTACTCTTGGCTCAAAATATCTCCTATTGTAAGCCCATTAACATCACATTGCACTTGGAAAAAATTGTTCAAGTTAGGTAAAGCTAGAATAGGTTTCTCTTTAATATTTTTCTTTAAGAGCTAAAAAATTTTCTTAGCTGATTCTATCCATTGAAATTTATTTTTTTTCCCTTTGATGGTTTTAACTATTATAGCACACATTCTGCTAAATCTCCTAATGAAATTTTTATAAAATTTATCCAAACCATGAAAATTCCTTACCTCAATTACACTCCTTGGATTAGGCCATTCTATTATGGTTTTGACCTCTTACCAAAAATACACTCCTTGGAGTAGGCCATTATATTATGGTTTTGAACTCTTACCTCAAATAAAATCCTTGGATTATGCCATTATATTATGGTTTTGACCTTCTCGTTATTCATCTTCAATCCCTTTTGTGAAATGATAAATCCCAGATAGACCAACTCTGTCTTCATGAATGTACACTTCTTAAGATTGATTAGCAACTTCTTTTATTAAAAATTATTTAAGATAATTCTAAGATGTTTAATATTTTATTCCTTTTATTTAATGTAAATTATAATATAATCCATGTAAACAATGACAAAGTTACTTGTGAAAGCATTGACCACTTCATTCATGAGCCTCATGAAGGTGCTTGGAGCATTAGTCAACCCAAATGGAATCACAAGTCATTCATAGAATCCATAATTGGTATTAAAAGTTTTATTTAATTAATCTACCTCTCTAATTATTATTTTATGATATCCACTTTTCAAGTCTATCTTGGAAAATTAATTTACACTACATAGACAATCCATGAGATCATCAATTCTAGGCAATGGAAATCTATACCTGATTTTGATCTTGTTTATATCTCTAGAGTCCATAAACATTATCCATCCTCAATATTTATTATGGGTTAGGATTTATGGTACAACATGGAATTAAAATATCCTTAATTATACCTTTGTCTAACAACTCCTGCACGAGTCTTTTTATTTCTTCATTCTCTCTTGGTGTTATTCTATAAACTACATTGTTTGGTAGACTAGCTCCTAGAATAAAGTCTGTATGGTGGCTTATGATTATCATAGGAGGTAATTAATTAGGTAACTCACCCACTAATATATAAACAAAATCATTTAGTAAATACTAAATCTCTAAGGGCATATCAATCAACTTAGTGGCTATGATAACTATTTTAGGCTTGGAAATTACTACATAACCTACTTATTCTTATTTGACCATCTACAAGAAATCTTTAAAAATTATTAATAATACCTTAGTGATATTTTATATTTATACATTATCATATCTTAATGAATTAGTGTATTCTTATTTCCATTTTTCTCAAAAGTGTATGTATTGCTTCTTCCATCATGTATGGCTTTCCTATCAAATTTCTAAGGTCTTTCCAATAAGCTATGGTAGAAATCAATGGGCATGATGTCAAAAAACACTTATTATTTATAATTAAATATATTAAATTTGACCTTGCACTGCTCATTGACCAATACTTGATGCCCCTTTTGAAGCCATGACACCTTATAGGGTGTAAGATGTATTATTCCCATTAGACCTAGTTTTTCAACCATCTCAGAATAAACTAAATTATCTATAATAATTTTATCATGATCAATTTGAAACACTTACCTTTTTATTTTAATGTGGTTCTAAATAAGGTCTTTATTTGGGATGATTTATTCACCTCCTTGTTTAGCTTGAACAATACTCTTTTCATGAGTAAAGACTCTCCTGCTTTAGGTTCATTCATATGTGATGGTAATCCCATACTCTCCCCTTTAGCTTGAGAAGTTTTATTGATTACCTAAGTCCTAGAATGACATGTTTGTGAATTATTTAGGTAATCATATGATTTATGGCCTACATACTTATTACACCTGAAACACTTACCCCAAAAGCCTCTTCCTATGCCTCTTGTGCATGGTCTTCTACCTCTAAATGGGTAGCTTACACTTATAGTTTGACTTAGACCTTGAGAGATTATTTCTTCCTCATTTTGGACCTTCAATTGACTTATACCACCATATTTTCATCTACTTCTAATTTTTTTCCCCTTCTCTTAGAATATTGTGTTTACTTTCTTGATATTTTTTCTTCTACCTTGAGTTAAACCTAGTTTTCCTTCTCAACTAATCTTGGGAATAACATAATTATTTCATATTGTATATTAAACATTATACCATTGATATAACTTACCAATTTTTCCATAAGTTATTCCATATGACCTAATTTGATTGTTAATTTTTAGAACTCCATTATATGGTATTTCACTATCATGTCTTTTTACTTTAGGTTTTGAATATTATTGAATAGATCAGTTTGGTAATCTTTTGTCATGAACTTACCTTTCAATTTGGATACCATTCTATCCCAAATCTTGATCTTTGGTTTTTATTTTCTTCTTCTTTCATCTTGAACTCCATCCCACTAGAGGGATGCATGATCTCTCAATCTTGTACTAGAAAATTTCACTTTATTTTCATTCTCTATTCTTTCATATTCAAAATAATTATACATTGTATATATCTAATCCAAAATTTATTCCACATTCAAGATATATTCATATACTATAACTTCTAATTTGGAGTTTGATCCTATTCTTATGACTACTCTTAGGATTGTTTCATGCATTATCTCTTCTTCTTCTTGCTCTACCATTTATTCTTGTGGTTCTTCTTCTCCTTCACTCAAATTAAATATTTAAACACATATTATTTGAGTGACTTATATTTAATCTAATAATTCCTTTAAATTTATCATCTCCTCTATCAAAACATCTATTGGTTGTCTTATTTGACCTATTCTTGCACTACCTCTAGCCACTCCTCTAAGTGTCGTTATTGTAATTTATTGTAAATTTATTTTTAAAAACATGATATTAAATTATATTAATGATATATTTATCCTTATTTCACCTTTTAGGTATAGCCCAAACTGATCTAATACAAAAAATGCTGGTGATAAATAAAAAAGAGTAAACTTATGTCTTCTTTAATGAAAACAATAGGCCTACAAGCCTAAATGAGGAAACAAGAGATACATATAGAATTATTATGTTTTTAAAGAATTTATAAATTACATATAATCTTATCCTAAGTTAACAAAATAATATGAGGCTTTTTATTTGCTTGAAACTTCACTATACGCAAAACATGGTTCTTGTAGCCCTTCAAATATGCTTATTTATTGAGAAACAATATTATCTCTTTATATAGCTACTCATAAATATTAAAATAAATTTAATATATTTAAACACATTAAAATAAACCCTTATACAAATTTTTATTCAATTTTGTACGTTCTTTTTCTTTTAGAGTGGTTTTTATCTAAAAATCCTAGTTTTAAGGTCTATAGGCTTGCACACTAGCCAAGAGCATACAAAAAGACTAAATTTGAACTTCATATATTATTTTATAATTTATCCACCTATAAATGGTATACCCAATCAATATATATTCTTTAAATTAATTTAAATATTTTAAAAATCTCTAAAAGTAGATAAAATAACTTTTTTCTTGACTATGCCTCTAGGTTTCCAAATTGCAGGAAGCCTATATTGTTCTTAAGAGAAGAAATGTAAATAAGAGACATTTAAAATAATAAAATAGGATTAAAAATAATATATAATTTAATTAAAATTAATTAAAATATTGACATTGAAATATCCATTCTATAAAACATTCTTTCTATTGCATTTGAAGAAGAAACATAACACAATTTTAGTTATACAATCCTATCTTTTCAAGATTCTCTTCTCCTTAAAAATATTGGAATTTATTGATTATTTCTCAAGATTATCCCCTTGTTTTATTATTACCAAAATAATACTATAAACCTCCTATATCCTCTTCATTCCATAACTCCTATAAGGATTCAACTATCTAACTAATCTTGGTAACCCAATCTTAAAATTGACCTTGGTGGCGTTTTGAAAAGGTTGAGTATGAGTTAAAGTATTGAGTTAATTAAGAAATGTCCTAAGACATTTTATGTACCCTTATAATAATATTCAAGACTTTAAAATTTTCTAAGAATTAATAAAAAACACCAAACTCTTAGAACAAGTTCAAATATTTAAATTTCTTAGTTTTGGTGAGAAAAACAAAAACGCTCCAAAATGACCTAGAACATACACATGAAGCATAAGAGATAATTATTAATAAAAAAATTTGAATTTATAAACCTTATATAGACAAAAATTTACAAAATTTAATCTATTACGTACATGCACCTACATCAAGTGTATCATTTTTATTGTTAGGGATAGGGATATTTGATTACACCATGATGGATATGGCCACCCTTCCTCACTAATAGCTTTCATAATACCATTACAAAAAAACATTGATGAGGTGGCCATGAATCACTAAAAATAAAGGGTGAAAAATACTTCAAGTTATCATACACATTTTGATGATGATGACTTCCTCTATTAATCTTCTCAAATATTCCAATAATACCAAAAAACTTAAAAAACTTTCAAAAATCCAAAATTATTTTTAAAATTTACATGTTCTATTATCTCCTTGGCATATATGTTTTTGGTTCCATGTATTATATAAAATATAATTTATTTATATATACACATGTGTTTCATGCATCCTTTTAGTGTGATATATGCATACATAGATACATGATCAGTGCACTTTCAGATGTTGGGGCTTACATCTACTCATGTCATGTGGACATTCTAGGCATCCACTTATTTGATCAGGATACACCTAGGTTATATCATTTTATGATCATTTTACATTATCATGTTTGACCTTATATACTTACACATGCCTTTATCCATGATTATATCTTTTGCAGTGTACTTGATATCTTATGTACTTAACATTTTTTACTAACACATATGATCCATGGGCTAATATGCTATGTTATTCTAGTTATTTATTATATATGTTTTCCTTTATACAATTCATTGAGTGTATTTTATTTCTTGTTTGATCATTGAAATATGATCCATTTATTTTGGATCCCATACCTATGTTTTCCTACTGTGACATTTGTATATATCATGGTTTGTTGTATGTTGACATTTGAATATGTCATTCCTTGATTGGTGGACACTTGACTAAGTCACATCCCTTTTATTGTGAGGCATTTGAACATGCCCCTTATTTGAGGTCTCTTTGGACCATTTTATTTTGATTTACTTTTGAGTGATCTTGTGTGTGATTGCTTTTTGATCTTGTACTATTACTATCTATACATTGCCATGATCTATATCATACATATTATGACATGATTTGATCATATTTTCATGCTTCAATGATATATCTACCTAAACATGTTCCTTATAAATGATACATGGTTCATACATAAATTATATGATTATATTATCCTTTTGAGGTAAGGTGATAATTATTCACTACTTCCCCTCACCTCAAAAGGTGGGGCATATTGGTGGGGGCATGCCATAAAGGCACATCGTCCACATTTTAAAAAGTTCACCAGATTCAGATATATAGTGTGGGAATGTTTTCGAAACATATTTTCCACACTTAAAATAGTTTTTAGTTTAGATTATATTGGAGGAATGTTATGGAAACATGTTCTCCACACTTACATAATTTTAAAATTAGCAAAAATTTATAGTTATATGATTTAGATGCACATTTATGGTAGAATTATATACATTAGTACTATTACTATACCCAAGTTTCAACAAGAGACATATATGAGGTGAATATGCTATGTAAAGAGCACCTAAAAATTGTAAAATCAAATCATATTTTATATTTCAAACACTTTTATGATGGACTTTTATGAATTATATTGAGTTAATCTACTATAGTAGTTAGTTCTCTTTTTGGTATGGTTGAGGTGATTAAATCACTTAATATTACCAAATTTATAGGTTGGACTTGATTATATCCTCAAACATCACTAAATTTATAGCATGAGTTGACTTTGTTAACTCACACTCACCAAGTTATAAGTATGAATGGGCTGCATGGTTGAGATAATCTCAACTGCCAAGGAGGGGAATCACTTTTAGTTCTAAGGTTGGGGGTAAGTTTTATCCTTCAATATTTCTATATTTATGCACTTTCTAGATTTGTATTTGTGATAATCTCAATTTTAATGATATATAATGATACATATTTCATATTTTCAAATCAAATTGGCAAAAAAGGCAAGATTGTTGCATCAATACATAGGTGTAATCCTAAACCTTGCTTTCTTTCAATTTTAAGAATTTCAATGCTTTCAATTTTAAGAATTTCAATGCTTTCAATTTCTAATTATATAAACTGATTATATATTGTAACATTCACATGGTTTTACTCTATTCACCAACAAAACATTCAAGTTGGGATCATGTAAAGTAAATGTGTTTTATATACACCTAGGTACACATTCCTTCTCCTTAAAATTAAATTTTTTATTAGTAGATTAAAGGGGAGAAAATGTAGACTCTATTTCTGAACTATATAACACCTTAGTATTATACACTTGGAAAATACATATCATGGATGTAACTTTAACTTATAGACTTTTGCACCATCAAAAGGATCGCATACGCTATCTCTCTATGCCAATTTTTTTTATCTCTTATTCTAATCAATGTTATTATAATGACTTAAACATTATATCATGCTCAGAATGTTATAAGCATCCTTATCTTCTATCTTTACAAGTTTTAGACCTGTGCCTATTTAACAGTTACTTAGACACTTACATCCTAGTCAGACACCTATGTTGATGCAAGTGTCCTACCCTGACACAAGTGTCTACTGCCCTAAAAGCCATCAATTTTTCAAATTAAGTGTATTCCTATGGTTGGACTAATTTATTTAATGTGAGATATTATCCAAAGGGATTGGTATAGATATAAGATCAATTCTCATTCCTTCTTCACCTAACAAAAACCAAATAACTCACAATTCAACTTACAAAAGGTATTCAATCAAGTATTGAAGTGAGAAAAGATTCCCTACTTTACCCTATTTCCATATCAATCATAAGGATAACACATCTATTGATCTAAAGCACTGAAGGAGAATCCCATGAGACACATTTACCAAGCTACAAGCTAGGACACTCTATGTACTTATTTATCACACATTGCATATTTATGCACAAAAATTCCTACATGTAGGGGATACCTACATAAATTTGAGTCCCTCTTTAGAGTATTTGTTATGTAGACACCATTCATTGATAGATGGGTCTTTCAGGTAACTCAACATTGTGTGAACACTAACCTATTTTTCCCACAACCACTATGAATATGAAAAACAAGGGTTTTTTATTTGAGAAGGATCAACAACCAATGATCTAGATTTAAGAACACTAGAGAGAAGGTGACACAAAACATAAAATATTTTAGGTGGCCACATCCAAATCCAGTGGGTATTTTATAGAGGACACCTACGTTCATGTTAGATAGAAGCATTTATGTAACCATCTAAGGTCACATAAGTATCTGAGGTCACAAAATTTCTTAATCCAAAATATGATGACTGATTTAAAATCCACTTCCAATCTTATTCATTCTTGTTAGATATCTAGATCTATATTAACATCAAAAACAACTATCTTATTTTCATTATCATTGTAATCTATAACATAATTAAAATTTGTATTTTTAGCATATCTCAACATAATAAATTTAGTATATGTTTATCTAAGTTTTAAAATTGATTATCCTATTTTAGATATAGCCTACCATCCTTGTGCCCTAGAATATCTCTACCCTGTAATCCTAGATTCCCAAATTTAGATTTTAGGGTTAAACACAAGCCAATAATGTCAATCAAACTAGTCATCAATTTGATTCCATTCTCAATCATATCCAACATATGGATAATCATGTTTTTGTCATTAAAATAAAAGGATAAGATTGTGATGTCACTACACGGTGCACAAAAATCACTATTCCAAGTGCTCCTTTACCCACTCTTAAAGTTAAATATAATATTATCAAACAAATTGAAAAAAATTGGATCCAATTTCCATTATGGACCTTCTCAAGACATCCATTACCTACAAGGACAATTTGTACAAAGCCTTACAAAAGTTAAAAGTCCTAGAAAACAATAATCCATCTAGATTCCAATAATTTTTAGGACATTTATATTCCAATAATATATTTAATTTTAGTCATATAGATATTTCCCCCATAGGTACATCTCATAACTTGCCATTATATACTAAAGTCATTGTCTCCAAACACAAAGTAAAGGGGGTGTTATAGACAATGGGTCTAGATTGAATATATGTACATTAAGTTTGATAAAGCATTTGAGACATTCAACAAAAATATAAGATCCCAACATTATTATTATAAAAGCTTATAATAATGAAAAATGATAGTCAGTTGGGACTATATATCTTCCACTTATGGTGGGCCTATTATCCAAGAAACCTTAGTCCATATCCTAGATATTTATTTAAAACACAAATTACTCCTTATTTATCCATAGATGCATGCCATGAATGCCATTCTATCTATCCTCCACCAGTGTCTCAAGTTTTCCCACTTTGGTATGGAAGCTACTATTCTTGGTGATCCTCAACCTTTTCAATATTTCAAGCTATTAGAAGGGTGATACAAAAATACTAATTATTTTATATTTACCAAAGATACTAATGAACCTAATGAGGAGTCACAAATGTTATCAAACTAAATTCATCTAGATGGTCTAATTTATAAATCAAAAAACTAATCATATACATATACAAGTTAACTCCATGTCCAAGTCCACATCTCCACCATCCAAATTTACCATTATGGATGAAGGTTGGGAGATCAATAAATCCATGATGCCCATTATCTGTTAAAAATCCATATGTTTCCCTATAACCATGGTAGGCCCCATCATAAGAAGTAAACACAAGCAATTTTATGGTTTGTAAAAATATATTTTTTTAAAGGAAAATTCATTTCCAAAGAAAAAATCAAAGACTCCAATCCTTATTGGCTCTATAGTGATAATTTTTTTGCACATTTCAAAGATAAACAATATCCCATACCCATAGATATTATGTGCAATATTATGAATTATAAAGGAAAAGGCCTAGGTTTCCATGAACAAGGGCTTGTATAACCTATAATGTCTAAAAAAAGAAAGATTATTGAGGTATTGGATTTAAACCACATAGCATGAGCCTATATGATTATAATAATGATTATTCTATAATATTTAAGGAATATTCCTTTGACATTAAAAAAAGTTCCATCTATAACCGTTATGAATATATTTTAGCCACAAACCTATTCCATGACACAAATTTTTTTACCCTTGAGCTTAAATATCCATAACTTATAACATGGGACCAACTAAATCCACCCTCACTTGATCATTTTCAAAATGATAAAATAATTTCTAAATGCATGAGAGTTAGAGATCACATTCTAGTAGGGTATCATAAGAAATATTTTTCAATATGCTTAGACAATTCAACAAACTTTGGGGATCACTCAAACTATAATCATCCACACATCACAAAAATCCTTTACATTAAACCTTCTATGAAAGAATCAAATGTTGAAACTCATAATTGACAAGACATTAATGAAGAACTTCATCTTCCTCCCCATCCTATAAAGTTTCAAGAAGAGTACACACTATTGATTGAAAAGGATATTGATATAAATATTAAAATAGATGAAGAACCTAAAATGGTGAAGATTCTTTCTTCTCTTTATCCTAAAGAACAAACAACCCTAACTCTTCTTCTCAAATAAATTTTAGATACATTTTTATGGTCATATGCATATATACCTAGGTTGGACTCATCACTTGTAGTTCACCACGTTGTTTTTCACAAGGGTGATAAACCTATCAAACAAAAACTAATAAAAATGCATTCTAAATTGACACTACTTGTAAAGGAGGAATTACAAAATAGATGGAAGTCACCTTCATTAGACCCATATATTATTTAGAGTCAATCTCTGATATAGTGATAGTAAGCAAAAATCAAACATGGATTAGATTTTGTATAAATTTTTGAGACATTAATAAAGCTTGTACAAAATATGACTTTCCCCTTTCTAATATTGACATGATTGTAGAATATACAATGAGTCATGAGATGTTGTACCTAATGGATGGTTTTTAAAGATATATTCAGATTAAAATTACACCTAAATACCAACAAAAAATAACATTCATCACATCTTGGGGCACATTTTGATACCATGTCATGAAATTTGGTTTAAAAAATGCTGAATCCACATATTAACATGTTATGATAATAATTTTTCATGACATACTTCATGATATTGTCAAAGATTATGTAGATGATATCTTGGTAAAGTATAGAACTAGAGAACATCCCATCATGCTATGTAAGATTTTGGAATTGTTAAGGGAATATAAGGTTCACCTAAATCCAAAGAAATGTGTGTTTGGGGTTACTTAAGTAAAGATTTTGGTTTTTATTCTATCATGAATTGGTATAAAATGGGATCTAGTAAAGTTCAGCACTATAATATAAATTCTTCCACCTACTAACCTAAAATATATTCATAGTTTACAAGGAAAAATTCAATATATATAGAGATTCATATCTCAACTTGTAGACATATGCCACCCATTCACCTATCTACTTAAAAATAATGTTACTTTTAATTGGAAAAAAGAATACAAACACATGTTTGAAAATATCAAATAATATATATCAAATCCACAAGATTGATGCCACCTACCATGAGTAAACCTTTAATATTATATATTTCAGCTACACAACATGCATTAGGGGAATTATTTGCATAACATTATGATCATGGTACACAAAGAGTAGTGTAATATTTAAGCAAAACCTTGGTATATTATGAATTAAACTAATCCACCATTGAAAATACATGTTTAGCTATTGTTTTTACTTCCCCAAAACTTTGTCATTATATGTATTAATCAAACTAAAATCATTACAAAAATTGATCCACTTAAATCATTCATTTCAAAATTAGCTATAATAAGGAGGATGTCAAAGTGGGTTATGTTATTAATTGAGTTTGATATTGAGTATGTTAATTATAATTTTATCAAAGGGACAATTCTTCTAACATAGTATCAGAATAACCAATAACAAATATATAACATTTAACTACAAACTTTACTAATGAGGCTATTTTGTCCTTATATGAATAAACAAAGTGATGACTATATTTTGATGGATATTTCATCAACTATTGCTAAGGGGTAGGAATTTTTATCATCACTCCACAAGGTTATCTTATCCAAAAAAAAATCAAATAATATTTCCTTGCACCAACAACATATCATAGTATGAATCTCTTGTTCTATGGTTTAAAACTAGTTATTCAGTGGGGCATCCACCATCTCTTGGTTTGTAAGGATTCAAAGCTTATTATTAACCAAGTCAATGATGAATACTAAGAAAAAGATGATAAGCTCATTCCTTAAAAAATAATGGTGGATAGTTTGAAGCAATACTTCATGTACATACAATTTGAGTAGGTTCCTCTTGTAAATAATAAAGAAGATTATGCTATGAAAATTATGGTTCCCTTCTTGAGATGTATCTTGATGGTAGTCATAGTCAATTATTTGTTGAATAGTTAATGATTCTAGTTTATGATGTTCTTGAATATGAAATGGTATGTGAGATTATTGGTCCTAATTCTTCTTGGTACCAAGACATTTATTTATACCTTCATGACAATGTTATCCCTCCAAATATGTCCCATAACCACATAAAATCACTTATCCAATGTAATTACCAATTAAAAATCCTTGGAAATACATTATACCATACATGTTACAATGGAACTTTGTTGTAATCTATAAACTCTGATGAGGTGACCTTAGTTATGAAATAAATTCATGATGGTATGTGTGTTGCACATATAAGTGAAATAATCCTTGCCAAAATTATTATTAGAATCATATATTATTATCCTAGAATGGAAATTGATTCCTGTGAATATGTCAAAAAGTGTGTTCCATGTCAAAAACATGGTGATATTATCCATTCTCCATCCCAAACACTAAAACCCATTTCCACACCATGGCCCTTTTACACATGGGGGTTATAAATCATTGGTAAAATTAATCTCAATTATTATTACCTATACTAAATACTTCACTAAACATGAGGAGCCTATTCCCATTACCTAATTAATAGGAAAATATATCTCTAAGTTTATCCCAAACCATATCATTTGTCATCATGATATTCTATGCACTATTATTTATGATAATGGCAAGTATTTCAATAATAAATACATATAATTCCTTTGCCAAACCAATAAAATCAAGAATAAATGGTCTACACCATATTTTCCTCAAGGAAAGGGTCAAGAAGAAGCATAAAAAAATACTATTAAGATCCTAAAATGCATTGTCAATGATGATGGCTAGGATTTGAATTTTTAGCTTTATCATACTCTATGGGCTTATCGGTAAGCATTTGAACACCCACAAAGGAAACCATATATTCCCTATTTTATGGCATATAATTTATCTTAAAAATTAAAATTGAACTTCATTCATTATTCATCTATTTTCAAAACTCATTTGATGATGAATAATACTCCACATCCTGACTACATAAGATTGACCTCTTAGATAAGAAATAAATTCATGCCCTCAATAATTTTAAATTATATCGAGAATGACTCTTTTTATCACTCTAAATTGCACCCTTGAAGAGGGTTTTCAAGCCTTTATTATTTAGATGACACATGGAGACACCTATATGTTGTGGGTGACCTAAAATTTGAGGTGAAACTCTATCTTAAGGCTAGCTCCCTTGATGTATCACCTTAAAACTACTACTAACCTATTGATTGCAAGGGAAAGAGAGAGAAATGACTAAAAAAAATTAAATGTAAGGTGATGCACCAAAATTCATGACCAATACCACTCATTTGAAGGTGCAAAATGAATTATAGGATTGAATTGAAAACACACTACTCCTAATCCAATCTTTTTTTCATTAGTATTTCAATATGGAAGTTGTAGATGATGATCATGGTAAGAGGGATTATAAATAAGTATAGAATAAGACACTAAGTAATATATTACACTCCTTAACATTTTCAAAACTACTTGAAACACACCATATGACCTGTAATAGGGACTTTAAACTACATGAAGGTGAAAAGATATGACAATATACTAAGGAGAATTGAAGTTACACTTGATAATATCAAATAAATTAGATAAAAAATAAAATAAAATCATAATATAAGGTAAAAATAAGTTTTATATTTTTTCAATGGATTATAAAAGGATTAGGGCTTCACCATACTCAAGTGGAGGATCCTTACAATGCCAAACAAGGTAATACATATAGGACAAATGCTAGAGGAGAGAGAGAGAAGGGATGTTGAAAGAGCTTTTATGAAAAATTCAATTCATCACCAATCAATTACAATCCAATAAATTGGGAAAAAAATAGTTATACCATCCTATTCAACATGTGTTGCTTGGAGTTATGATGGCCTTCACAAAGTGGCATAGGGGCGATACCCTCTTCCCTTAAAATTACCATCTCTTGTTCTTAGAGGAGTTATAAGGTCATACTTTGACACATGCCCATTTAGCCTATTTGACACCTTTATATGCCATTATTGTCATTTAAATGGATTATCTCATCTTAATAAGAGTGAAATTTAGAACTTAGACTACTTCTCATTGATTTATATCATTAGAAACCTACAAATTTGGATAAGGTTTGCTTAATATAATTAGGTATAATGGAGAGAAGTTAATCCCTTAATAAAAGGTCAATAATGTGTTTGAATATTATTAAAATAACTTATATTATTCATGGATTCCTTATAAGAGATCATGTGATCTCTGTCTAAGCTCATAAACCATCTTCAAGTAATCATCTATCCTTTAGGTCTATGTAGCCTAGTATCAAGATAATTGGAGGTAGCTATAGTTGTTTATGAAAACATAATTGTATGTGAATTGTTAATGTTTTTAGGATATAATTATATGAATATAGGGTTTTCATGAAGTTCCTAATACCTTTGATGGGTTTGAGAAGGCCTGCCCATTCTTATTATTTCTGTAGTCAAGAAATAGTCCTCATTTAGGCCTACTATGTGACTTTAAAACATGTTATATAAACCTAGATACCTATAAACATGTTTTTATAATGTTACATAATCTTTTTCTAGGCATGGAAGGTCTTATCCCACAACTAAGAGACACTTTCCCCTTTAAACACCATGCAAATTAGTCCAAAAGAACAATTTCAGATCATTTTTATATGTTCTTCATACGTGCCAACGATTAAATACATTAGGTGTCCATGATATATAAATATGACATCAAGATGACTTAAAGACTATTCATGTGCATTATATCTTCTAAAACCATATTTATCCTCCATCAAGCTCCTTGAAAGGTTAAACTAGTAGTTTTAGGTACTTACATTATTAATGATTATTCATAAAGTTGAGGACCTCAACTTGTGAAACAATGAAACCAATTTAGATTAGGGGAACCTATTCAACATATCCAAGAGACATTTTGACCCATTCACTTGGTGGATAGACATACAACATGAAGAAGATGCCTTCTTAGGCTTGGTAAGATTATGTGTGTAGGTCGAGAGAGAGAGTTTTTAGCAAAAAGGTCATCCAATGGCTAGTTTTTATTTGGAAATGACTGCTTGAGGTCTAAAAAACCTCCCTCTAGGTCTCCCAACATTTATCTAATAAATTTGGCTTCTCAAAAGACTTAAAACCTATTGGGTCATTTTATGATCCAAGGTTATGTTTTGCTTTTTTATTATTTTACTTTTTTAGGTTAGTTGAAACACATTAGTTGGTTTTTTATAACCAAATCTATAATATTTTAAAGCTTACATGATGTACAAACATAAATAAGTTGAACATTGAATACATTTTATTATTATTCCTCTCTGTTTAGGCTTGAACAGTGGTATTAGAGTGAGGTTGGTCATGGAGGAGGATAGAAGGAAAACTGAGTTTCTATTTATAAAAAGTGTGATTTAAGTTTATAAAAATAATTGTAGACATAAGAAATATTCTCTGTAGATTTGGTTCGTATATGAGAATCAAATATAATATGGTAGCTAATAAAAGGTAATACGACTAAGGCATCTTTTAGTTTTGGTAATACCTTGACCTATACAATGCTTCTTTTACACAGTATTTTTTGTTGTAATGAATGCTTGGAGATATACATTTCAAATTTGATCTATTGAGATTGAATAGGAGACCTATAATGCACAAAATAGACAAACAAAATAAAAACAAATCATTAAATATAGTTTTTGGCACTTGTACAGTGGTGGACCTAACCCCAATGCAGACCTATATGGTATACGATGACCTCTAATGGTAAATGGAATACTCCAAAAAATAAAGGTGTAATATATACTATGTTTGAAGAGGTCATCCATCTTGAAGCTAACCAAGGATTTTGGTTCATTAGTTTTTGTTGATATCATTGCTTCTTCACCATATTTTTCATACTCTGAGATAAATAAGGGGAATATGCTTATATGGCATAGTAGTCCAGAATGGCACAAATAAAATTTATTTGAATTTATTTTAAATCTTATGGGCTCCACAAAGAAACATAGTGCTGGAAAAATATTTTAATGTGGAAGTAATTTGTTTTTATTATTTTTAGTTTGAAAAACCAAGCATATCTATAATAATTTATCTTCATTCTTTCAACTTGGTTGATGGGAAGTTGGATGTACTAATTTTGGTAGTCACTTGCATAATAAAATATTAAAGGTTAAAAACCTTTTTAGTGTCATATTTTGATCAAAATTTTCCTTTTGGTCTCATTTAAACTTATAAAGGAGTTATAATTGGTGGAAATTTTAAATTTTTGATGATATAGGAAATAGAAGGCATGATTGATTTTTTTGTATTTAATATACTTAAAATGGTAAAGGAAAAACCTTGAGTAGCATTTATCATGTTATTTTACTTCTTTTTAAGTCATGGAAAAAATTGTAAGATTTATCTCTAAAAATAGTATAGTGTCACCTAAAAACTATAAGGAATAGATTAGGAACATGGAAAAGACCCTCATTTTTAATGAATTATGGGAAATCATAGAGAAATAGACCATACCAACAATTGAAGTTATAAAATTGGCTAAGTACAAGAAACATGATAAGCATGCACTCATAATTTTAAAAACACCCTACACTAAACATGTTATCATTCATATAGAGGTGATTAAAACTAGTGCATGAAAAGCCTAGAAAGTGTTAATGGATATATATGACAAAAAAATTGCCTATAAGAAGATTGATATCTTAATAAATTTTCTTAATAATAAGATTAACATTGAAGAATGTGTATATGAATATCTCTCCCATGTGAAATCATTGAAATAAGAATACTGAATAATTGTTAGAAAAATAAATGATGACATGTTTATTTATATCATATTGAATGGCCTTATTTATACATACACCACTTTTTTTGAAGTTATAAATCTTAGTGATAAGATTAATGGTGTCACATTTAATTCTATTTGTGAGTTGTTGCTTCAACATGAGCAGTAGTTTGCAAAGAAGACTACACCTACTAAAGAGGCTCACTATACAAAGAATAGCTCCCATCATAGAGATCATCACCATGTAAAATGATAGTTTTATAAAAATTATTTGAAACACTCTTTGATTCATTCTATGAGACACTCTTCACACCATTATAGATAGTCTCTATAGCATTCTCATCGGCATGCTCTAGGATCTTCAAAATGTAAACATCACCATAGGCATTCTAATCACTCATATGGTTCTTCCAATGATTCAACTTCTTATAGATATTTTTATCACAAGAAAGAGACCAAATGTTTCAATGTGGTGTTATTGGAC
Organism: Torreya grandis; assembly: GCA_037957365.1. Classification (NCBI taxonomy): domain Eukaryota; kingdom Viridiplantae; phylum Streptophyta; class Pinopsida; order Cupressales; family Taxaceae; genus Torreya; species Torreya grandis. The sequence continues at coordinate 1,331,780 of JARHVA010003532.1, read as the reverse complement.
ATCTTGTAGATGTATTTATTTCTTGATGACCCTGGTTTCCACATAAAAAAAAGTTGAGAAAAATTATGTGGATCATTCTAGTGGTAGATCTTATGGTTAATCTAGCTATCTCAATTATTCTAACACTTAATCTAATCAAGAGGTGTCCTATATGTATGAGGTCTATAGTCTCAATGGACTTAACAACTTGTTCTGAGTGACCAATGATTCACCCATCTTATGCAAGATACTAGGCTCAAGACTGGGATCTATTATAGTAGCATTTTTTGGCTTGTGTTCTTGATTTTAGTTCTATTTTTATCTTTTTATATCTGATATTCATGATATGGAGTAAACACAATTGTTTTATTTTAATTCTCTTGGTGCATAGCTTCTCACCTCTCTCCTGATAGAGGGAGAAGATATAACATTTGGTTGGTCTTCAATCAGTTATCTACAATAATACAAGTTGATAGGGGTTGCTAGCACCTTTAGTTTTAAGTAAAGGCCATCAACATTTATTGGACATCAAGGAGATGTGATATACATAGTATAGGTTAATCACTTTGATGGGATTCTAGGTGGAACCTTATGTAGATTGATGTAGTTAGATAGTATTTGATTGAGTTCTATTATAATATAGTACGATGATCACAAGGGATGAATAGGCTTTGATCATGTTCATCAACCTTTTATGCCACAAATCATACGGTGGGATTATATATGGAACGACATCAGTTTTGATAAGTACCAATATGTATAATATGCTAGTTATATTTAATTTAGATTTTCTTTGATGAATTCAGAGTCATTGATCAATATTTTTATTATGCACCCCTTTGGATCAAGGGGATTTTTTTAGGTCATTTTATGATCCAAGGTTGTGTTTTTTAAATTTAATTATTTTACTCTTTAGGTTAGTTTATCTAGTTAGTTGAAACCCATTAGTTGGTTTTTTATAATCAAATCCTTAAGAATTTTAAATATTACATGATGTAAAAAATGTTTAACACTAAATATATTTTATTATTATTCCTCTTTGTCTAGGCTTGAATAAAACCTAGTCTGACCTATTATTAGGGTTTTGAGTAGTTATTTTACTAAATTTGTGAAACAATATGGGTTAATTTCCTAAATATTAAAGGGGTCTAGATTAAGGGGGAAATTAGAAAATAAATGTGCCTTAATTAACTTACTAATTTATAAAATCTAAAAGAGCTTAATTTATTTCTAAAAATAGCAAACAAAGGGGATAAAGAGTAAAACTTACCTAATTTTAGGCTAAGGTAGAGGAGACAAAGGCTATAAATTACTGATCTAGTTGGGCAGACTATCAGAAATAGGATTTAAAAGTCTATTTTATACCTAGATAGGATCACTAAAAATGGGACACCTAGAGGTCCAACACTATGGTCCAAGTTTTAGCATTGTAGTCCTTAGTGTTTGAGTTTTTTGAGCTCTTTGGGTTCTATTCATCTAATCTAGGAGACCTTGTGCCTAGAATATTAAGTCCTAGTTTTTCATGAAGTTCCATGTGAAATTGATTTGGTTTTTGAGGATCTTAGTTCCTCTTCATGATTGATAGGTGATCTTTAATCCAATTGAAAAAGGGGTTAGTGTGTAATATGCACTAAACATGCGATAACACCTCGTGTATGGGCACATTGCCTACATACCAATACTTCAAAGAGGGATCAAGGCCAATGTAGTTCTCCCAATTTAAATTTGTATTTTTTAATCTTGTGTATGTAATGAAAGTATATGTGAATTTGGGCAAGATTGAGATGACTCGTGATAGGCTAGAAATAGTAGTGGTTGGCTGTATGTAGAGAATAGGAAGATTTACTTGAGTTTGCTTTAGTATATTTCTATTTTGTGCCTTTTAAATGATTGAAAACCCTTCTAAATGACCTTTGAATGGGATTTTATAGTGAAAATAGTGATCCTAGGTTAGATGAACTTGCATTAGGTTGATAAGAGAAAAGACAAGGATTTGAGAAAATTTGACTGTTTGAGGCTATTTTGGACTTGGACAATAGTGTTAGAAAGTGGACACCCTATCTCCTAACACTATAATCTAACCTATGGCACTACTGTTTATGGGGAAAGGGACCATTGGGGATATATCTATGCTTGGGAGAGGAGTCTGGGATAATAGGGGTTGAATCTAGAAGGCTTTAGATGACTAGGAAATAGTGAAAACATGTCTAAGTAGGTTGTGTGAGTAGGAGAGACCTATGGTTTGGGTGTCACAAGTTATGATCAAGTTGTAAAAATTGCATTTTAGTATGACTACATTTACCCCCCTTTATTTTAAGTATGTAATAAATCAAAATACAAGGATAAAGGAAAAAAAGAGAAGCATACCTAAACTTACATGTGAGGCTAAGCCCAAGAATCTATATGATGTTGGGTTGTGTGTAGTGAGAGCATGTTGTACTATGTAAGTTTAAAAAAAGGAAAGAAAAAGTAGATAAATTATTACTAGATACACTATATCTAAAATAAGAATGTACAAAGCTAGGCAAAGAGAAAGGAAGGAATAGAAAGGAATGAATACACCTCACTAGGTACGTGAACCAATATAAAACATATTATGTTGTTGGGTTGTGTTGGGTGATGCTGGAAGTATGATTAACCAAGAGTTATATTGATGAATGAACTGAGTGCTCAATCCCTTAGAAGTTGGCTCAAGAATGCAAAGGTAGGCCCTTTGGCTCCATCATCACCAACTATGTGAAGTTAATGAATCATGCATGTGTTAATCGATGTCTAGATTGTGTGTCTAATCCATCTAAATAGGTAGCTCAAGAATGTAAAGGTTAGCTAGAAATTTGGATTCATCATTTACCCATGATGTGAAGCTAAATGAGAAAATACCAGTATAGATGAATGCCATATGAGATGGATCATGGAGCCCCTAAATGTGTTGTGATGTAATAATGTTAGTGTGGATAGCCGAATGTAAACTAGAAACTAGGATACTATTGGCCACTTTGAAAGATGAAGATTGAACTTATATAAAATCCCCTCCTCAAACTAGAATTAAGGCTTAAGAAGCCACTCAGGAACTTGAGTATGTGGGAAGTAAGCCTATATGAAAGTTTACTTGAATGTGATGCCAACCACCTGTAGATGGAGTAGGGTATGTAACTACTAGGAATGTGTAAGAAAATATAATAAACCTAGAAATAGAGAAGGCCCATGTGTCATGCACATTGGCCCCAATAACGGGTGTCTAGAACATAGATTTTGAACTAAAATTTGTATCAACTTCTATGTCTGAAATAAAAATGAAAATACTCATGGTGCACATGATGCCACCTATAGTTAGATTCTTTGAGTGAAATAAGTGCTGAAAACTACTAATTTATAGATTGAATTGTACTAGCAAAACTATGACTAAACTCTCCTCTCTGCATGATTCTAGAAAAATTAAATATTCTATTGTTTGGAAAATAGTACCAAAAACTAGACACTTTGGGGTCCAGTGCTATACTCCCATTTTGACACTATTATCTAAAGCCAAAATTGATGATTGATCTAGATTCTCTACTATCTACTTGGTCTAGTTTGCCTATGCTGAGTTCTAGATTCTGGACTGCACTGTTCTCAAACTAATTTTTCAACCATTATGAGCTCTGATCTTTGTGACAAAACCCCTACTTGTTTCCCCCTCTTCTAAGGGTAGGAATGAAGACCCTTCAATGAATGCCCTCAAAAGAAGAAGCCCTACAAGTGGGATAAGCTGTGAAAACACTTGATATAACATTGATATACATTATTACAAGATATAACAAAATTTTTAGAGAGAGAGATTGTTAGATCCATAGGGGTATGCCTAGATAGATATAATAATGTAATAGCATGTGCATAAGAGTAAACTAGAATTCAAAATGTTAGTTTTTAGTGGCATGGAGGGATGGATCATGATGCCCATCATGGCATCTAAGAAGCAAGGTAAATGCATGATTGGAATCATGGCATTACACACAAATATAAGCAATCAAGCAAAAAAGCATACAAAGAAAGAAGAAAGAAACATGCAAGGGTGGCCAAGGGGCCAAATAAGCACACAAGGAATATAATAAATGTTAAAATGTTGCATACACATATAATGGGAATAATAAAATGTTGGCACAAGGGCCACAAACACATGAAAGGCCCACACAAAAGATATTGGCAAGTGTCCAAAGGCACACACATATAGACATGAACAAAGGACATTGGTAAATATCCTAAAATGTAAGCAGGAAGAAAACATGAACTAAAAAAATGTAAACACATCTAGATAATCAAATTGAAGAGTGAAATCATCTAAATTATTGGAAATATAAACATGCATCTAATTATGGAAAGCAAGAAGTAAGAGTATACAAAATATGTAATACAAGACTAATGTATATGTTATGAAATATAGAAGTGTGATATATGCTAATGGATGTTGATATAATATCTATGTAAGCAAATAAAAAATGTATTATAACAAGATGTCTAGAGTGTGTAGTGTAAGAATGACATAACCTGGATGGTGTAGTTATGTAGAGTATGCCCCCAGTGGGTAGATGTATTAATATGTAGCTGGAATGTGGAAGTAAGATGCCTCCTCGATGGGTGGAGTGAAGCAATCAAGGATATGGATGCACTTAACACACTCAAATAAGAACAAGTGAAGCTTAGTAATATAGATAAATTGACAAACAATAGCGTAAAATAGCATAATATAAGTCTAGCATAATGGTTAGCAATGTAAAACATAGATGACGCATACAATTGACATGTTTTTGTATTTTTGAAATATTATATTGCTTTTATATTTTTAAATATTTGAGCTATATACAATTAATCAGTGGAAATTATGTATAATCAAAGTAAGAAAGAGTTTATTTAAATATGAAATCTGCACACGTGAATGATATTCATTGGGTTCTTGAGTTTCTTTCCTTCTAGTGAAGCTAGATGATACACTTTTGGACTAAGCTTTTTAGTAATGATCTATGGCCCAAGCTAGTTAGGTTTGAATTTGACTTTTATTTCTTCTTTGGCATTAATATTTCATAGGTTTTCTTTTAAGACAAGATCATTAACATTGAATTCACTGGTATGGACTTATTTGTTTTAAGAACATCGTATATATTGTTGGTAGACTTTGCAATGTTCTGATACTTGAATATGTTTATGATCTAGTTATTCTAGTTGATGTAAGCATTTTTTGTGATATTGATCATCAATGATAATACCCTTAAGAGAGTTATGAAGGTATAGGATTTCTAATTCTAATGGTATTACTGCTTTAGTGGTGTAGATGAGTGAAAAAGGAGTGGCTCTTATGGGTGTGTGAATGCTTGTGCGATAAGCCCATATTTCAAAGACAAGTTGGTTGTGCCAATCATCACCAAAAATTTTCATAGTTTTTCTTAGAATGCTATTGATGGTTTTGTTAGTAGCTTCTGCTTAACCATTTCCTTGTAGATAGTAGGGGGTGGAAAATGTGTGTTTGATTTTATATTTTAGGCATGATTTCTTAACAATTTTATTTTTAAAAGATGTTTCATTATCAGAAATGATTATTTTAGGTAATCCAAAGCATGAAATAATATGCATCATGAGAAAACTATAAATGTATTCACCTATGGTGGTTTGGAGTGGAATAGTTTCTACCCATTTGGTGAAATATTTTGTGGCTATGACAATGAACTTATGTCCATCAGCTAATTATGGGTTTATTTTACCATTAAGATCAAATCCCCATAACATAAATGGCTAACAAAAAATAATTGGCTATAGTTGTTGTGATGGTGCATGTTGTAGGTTATTATGCCATTGATATTTTTCATAGAGTTTTGCATATTGTAAACATTCTTCTTCCATAGTAGGCCAATAATATCTTTTTCAAAGTAATTTGTGTGACATTGCTTTTTCGCTAGAATGACCACCACATTCACTATCATGTATTTGTGTAAGAGCAACTTTAATTTATTTTATATTTAAGCATCAGAGTAAATGTCCATCAAAATATCATTTAAAAATATCACCACCAATGATTACATATCAAAGTGCTTATTTTTTTTAATTTACATTTTTTAGTTTGAGAGAAATCTTTTGGTGTAGTAGATTTGTTTAAGTAGCTATAAATATTGGAGAACCATTCCAAAGGTGCATAACTGCACATAGTGGCTAAAATAGAGAGTGATACAAAATTAGTATTTGATATGGATGGTGACTATAGTCTTTTAATTATGAAGATTGCTTGATCATCATTAATCTCAATAGGGATCAAGGATACAACACTTGCCATGGCATCGGTGTGGTGGTTATCTTTTCTTGGTATGCTACCAATGGAGAAGTAATTAAATTATGTCGATAAGCATTGAACCATATTTTTGTATGGAATGAGATGTTCTTATTTTGTTTGGTATATATTGTTGACTTGGTTGATGACTAGTTGGGAATCACCAAAGACTTGAATGGATTCAATTTGGAGTGACTGGGTGGTGAAGAGACCTAATATAAGTGCTTTGTACTCTGCTATATTATTTATAGAAGAAAAACTTAAGTGATATGTGATAGTTATTGTGTGACCCAAAGGGTCAATAAAAATGATGCCTGCTCCTACACTCGACATGCATCAAGAGCCATCAAAGAACATGCTCCAAGTGTTTGAATGAGTAGAATAGGTGGTAAAATCATCTTGAAATGTATCATTGATTGGATTTGTATTCGGGAGAGTTGATGTTTCCAAGTAATCTACAATGATTTGGCCTTTGGTTGATTTTTAGAGGACTATCTTTAAGTCAAATATAGTTAATAACATGACCCTTTTTGCTATTCTACCAGAGAGGTGTGGTTTTTCCATTATAAATTTTAAAGGGTATGCTTTAGTGATAACTTGAGTTTTTTTATGGATCATGTAGTGCCTAAGCTTTTGTGTAGTGAAGAGTAATGCTAGGCACAATTTTTCTATTGTATAATAATTTTTCTCATAATCAACCAACATGTGACTGATGTAGTATACTGCTCATTTGACATGTTGATCATTGTTTTATGCTAATAATGATCTTAAGGCATGATATATCACATAGATGTATAATAAGAAAGGCCTATCTAGCATAGGTGGGACTAAAATAGGTGGATTGAGGAGATATTTCTTGATTGCATTAACGTCATCTTGGTAAGCTTCGTTCTAGACAAATTTTGTATCTTTCTTTAATAATTGAGTGAATGATTGGGTTTTATCCATGAGTTGGAATACAAAACAATGAATGTCTTGCATTTTACCTTGTAAATATCTTAGTTGGTTGAGGTTTTTTTGGGGGGGGCCGCATGTCAATAGTTTCTTTGACTTTTTTAGGATCCACTTTGATGCCCCATTGTGAAATAATAAATCCTAGTAATTTTCTTAATGTGACACCAAAAACACATTTCTTGGGGTTGAGATAGACATTGTATTATCATAATATTTGAAATTGTTTGAGTAAATTAAGAGCATGATGCTGTCATTGTTTAGATTTTACTAATATATCATCGACGTAATATTTGACAGTATAGTGAATCAAGTCATGAAATATATGTGTCATGGTACATTGATATGTAGCTCTAACATTTTTTAATCCAAAGGGCATAATGATATAACAAAATTTACCCCAAGAGGTGGTGAAGGATGTTTTTTCTTGATCTTCTTTAGTGATTTTGATTTGATTATATCCAGTAAAGCCATCCATGAATGATAACATTTTGTAACTAGCTATGGAATCTATGATTATGTTGATATTAGGTAAAGGGAAATCATCTTTAGGACATGATTTATTTAGATATCATGAATCAGAGCAACATCAAATTTGACCATTAGGTTTGATGATGGGGAAAAATTAGAAACCCACTTGGGGTGTGCTAGTGGTCAGCTGAAACCAACATCTAAGAGGCATTGAATTTCATATTTGACTAAGATATCTACCTTAGGATGCATTTTATAGATATTTTATTTTATAGGTTTTGCATTAGGGTATAAGGGAATTTGATGAACTGTAACAAATATGTCAATTCTAGGCATGTCAGAGTAAGACCAAGCAAATAGTTTGGGAAAGTCTATTAAAGTTTGCTAAATGTTCATGTCTTATTTTCATAAAGAAATGGCTAATAGGATAATGTGAGGATCCTGATCAGTCCAAAGTTAAAATTTACTATTTCCTCATTAAGTAATGTGGATTGATCAAGTGCATATGAGATTGTGTGGATGGTGTTACCTGAGTCCATTGGTATGTCTTGAGATGATTCTAAATTTTCTTATAAATACGCATGTGTATGCATATGATATGGGAATCTATTTTTATGGTAGTAGGTTGGGAAATCATCATAAGTTCCTATAAATTGTAAAAGGGATTCATCATTTGAAAACTCATTTAATACTAGCATATATGGGGAAATAGTATTGTTAATGAGGTCAGGGTGGACAAAGGGAAGCATGAAGGCATGATTGATATTATGGTCTATCGACGTACTGGATGGGAAAAATTGATATATTTTGAGGTATTAGTCAAAGGTTTGCTATTAAGGGAGATAGGATGATATCACAATCCTTAGTTCCCTTATTTTGAAGATGCCATAATTGTATCAATAATTTCTTGCTCATGTTTTCCAAGAACTTTTCCTTGATATCTCATCTTATTAAGATATTTGAGTGCAAAAGATGATGTGAACTAGTGGGTTTAGGTGGGGGATATACTAGGACCTATAATGCATTGATGGGATGCCATGTCTGAGGGTACACTATGTGTAACACATTGTGTGGATATAGTACCAGGGTTGAAGTGTGGAATGTAATCATTTTGTGGTTCAATATCTTGGAAATATTTAAAAGGTTCAATGTCTATGGGACATGTGTATATATAGCCCTTGTGATTGAATTTTAGTAAAGCATGGAGTGTAGAAGGGACTACATGTATGTCATGAATTTATGGTTGTCCAAGTAGTAAATTATAGTTATGGTAGATAGTTGGGAGTGTTTTAGGCCCCAAAGTTAAATTGAGCATTATTTGACCCAAAAAATTTCTTGGTGTGTTGTCAAAACCTCGAATATGCATTTCAGAGTGGTCTAAATATTGTGGTTATATGTTAATATGTTTTAGAAATGGAATTTTGTAGATATTTAGACTAGATCCATTATCAAATAATACTCTTTTTACTCATACATCATTGATTCTTAGTTGAATATATAAAGGTAAACATTGTTCTATGATGTGTCGTAGAGGCAAATCCTCTTTCTCAAAAGAGATATGCTCTTCTGTCCATTACATTGTATTGAGGATGGATGAAACATAATCTAGTTTTATAAAAGTAAGAATTCTAGTGTTACAAAGGGCTACATACAATAGATCTTTATAGACATTTGAACAATAGAGGAGCTCAAGAACTAAGACTATATCTGGGAGGGTACTATTTTGAGTGACAAAGCTATGGCCATGGGTGTAACCAATTTGCCTATCTTCATAAAATTGGGTGATAGCATGGACCACATGATCTATTATAGGCATAAAGATGGTAGTAGGTGCGGGATGTGTGCTAGATATACCAAGTGTGGAGGAAGGAAGGAGGGATGTAAAACCTAGTTCTTGCTTATGTCTAGTGGCGAGAGGAAAGGACTCAAGAGTGACCAATGATTTGTATGTTGCTATGTAGAGATCATAAAGATGAAATGGTATACATGATATCATATCTATGAATGGTATACCAATTTATGTAAAAATCTCTTTCCATATGATAGAGATAAAGCAACATATAGAAAATATAGATTGATATGAAAAAGCATAAAAGAGTGTGACATGTGTTATGATATATCTAATGTACTAAGCATAATAAATGTGACATTTGGAAAATAGACATTTAGAGAGAGAAAGTGTACATTGATGCAGGAGTGCATAAATAAATTTGGTATTTATTAGAACATGTTGAATGAGCTTAGTATGATAAACTTGAAAAAAATTCCATGTGAGAAACAAAGAACAAAGGATATAGAACATGAATTTTTGCATAAAGGAATACAAATTTTTGATATGCACTATGATATTTCTAATGAATTTATCAAGATAAGTTTGAACAATTTTCCATGAATGAAAGAGAATATGTAAAAAGAATTTTGGAATCTTGTGCATGTTTAGCAATGAATTTGTAATATCACCCCTTATTATGAAAATTAAGCATGAAATGTAAAGAATGAAACTTTGTAATAACATATGATAGAGTTCATCATTCATGTACATGATGGGACCAATAATGGCCTCTTTATTATTTTCCAAAAATGTAAGAAACATGTGTAAATAAGTGAAATCCATTGTTATTTTATGCAATTTTAAAGCGTATATGTAAGGTGATAGCTCAGGAAGCAATAGGACCTAGTGTATGCAACTAGGGTTTGAGAGAAATTATTTTAAAATTATAAAAATAATTTGAAAAAATTATAATAAATTTTTAGATTTTGGATTTTGAAAATTTAGGAAAAATCTAAAAATATTGCTAAAATTAGCAATATATTTTTCCTAGTGGTTTGAAAGTGTTTGTATGCAAATAGGACCTAGTATGTGCAAACTAGGGTTTTAGTAAATTATTAAAAAAATATTTAAATTCATATGTAGTTTTATAATTTTTAAATTCAATAAAAATCAAAAAAATATTGCAAAAAATTATAAATAATTATCCCTAGGGTTTTTAGGGTTTTTGTGCAAAAATTCAAAGTTGGGTTTACCAAATGTTTTACTAAATTTGGGAAACTATATGGGTTAATTTACTAAAAAGTAAAGGGGTCTAGATTAAGGGGAAACTTATTAAATAAATGTGCCTTAATTAACCTACTAATTTATTGAATTTGGAAGTGCTTAATTGATTTCTAAAAATAGAAAACAAAGGGGATATAGAGTAAAACTTGGCTGATTCTAGGTTGAGAAGGAGTAAACAGAGGCTAAAAATTGTTGATTTGGCTAGGCAAACTATAAAAAATAGAATTTAGAAGTCTATTTTCTACTTGGATAAGAGCACTGAAAATGGGACACCTAGAGGTCCAACATTGTAGTCCAAGTTATGGAACTATAGTCCTTAGTGTCTAAGCTTTCTGAGCTTTTTGGGTTCTATTCATCTACTTTGAGAGATCCTGTGCCTAAAATATCAAGTCTTGGTTGTTCACAAAGGTTTATGTGCAATTGATTTGGTCTTCAAGGATCCTAGTTCCTCTTCATGCTTGATAGGTGATCTTGAATCCAACTAGAAAAATGGGTTAGTGTGTAATATGCATTGAATGTGTGATCACTCCCCATGTTTAGGTACATGGTCTACATACCAATACTCTGAAGAGGGATCAAATCCAATTTATTTCTCCCAATTTGAATGTGTATTGTGAAATCCTATGTATGCAATGTAAGTATATGCAAATTTGGGTAAGCTTGAGATGAGTCATGACTAGTATAGGAGCTTGGATGGGCTAGAAATAACTGTGGTTGGTTGTATGTAGAGAATAAGAAGATTTTCTTGAGTGTGCTTTAGTATATTTCTAGCTTGTGCCTTTTGAATGATTGCCAACCCTTCTAAATGACTTTTGCATGGGATTTTATAGGGAAACTAGTGATCCTAGGTTAGATGAACTTATTTTAGGAAGATAAGGGAAAAGATAAGGATTCAAGAAAATTTGACCATTTGAGGCTATTGTGGACTTGGACAATAGTGCTAGAAAGTGGGCACCTTGGGTCCCAACATTGTGGTACAACCTATGGCACTATTGTCTAGGGGGAAAGGGACCTTGGGGGATAGATCTATGCCTAGTAGAGTAGTTTGGGATACCAGGGGTTGAATCTAGAAGGCTTCAGATGATTTAGAAATAGTGAAAACATGCCTACGTAGGTTGTGTAAGTGAGTAAGAGAGACCTAAGGTTTGGGTGTCACAAGTCATGCTCAAGATGTACAAATTGCATTTTAGTATGACGATAGTAGTCTTAGCATTTTAACCCTAGAAATCCTATTTTGGGGCCTTTTCAACTTTAAAACTATTCCCATCATTATATAAACATTATTTTATGTTTATCAAACCTTGCACCACCTCAAACTTTATGATCAAACCAAAAATATCACCTTTTCCTCTTATTGCACATGTATGCTTGTAGATCTTTTTTAGGTTTCTTAACTCATTTATTATGTTTCACCATCTTTGAGCCCATTTGATTTGTTACGAAACTATAGATAATGTATCCCCATGGTTCATGAATCCATATATGCCTTTCATAGGCTCAAGTTACCTTGGATATTCATTTGGACTTGTCTTTGTGATGTTTTGTTGTTGCACAATCCACTTGTAAGGTGCCTAGAGAGGATTTTAGGTGTTTTTAGCATTATGGGATCTAAATGAGTTTGTGGATTATAAGAGAGACTTTTCTATTTAATTTAAAACCTCATTCACCCAATGACACTCTCATGACACCTTGAAAATCATTAAAATAGTGAAGGAAACCACATTTATATACCTACATCTATGAAATGTACCATATGAAATTAGACATGTTTGAAGTTTGAGACCCTTGCAGATGTTTATAAACTTATTTATGACCATGTAGATAATTGAGAGAATTTGAATATTTTTTGAATTTTACCAATGATCATCCTATGAGTTATTCCCTTGTATAAACACAAAACCTATACTTTGACTACATACTTGGTGTTCACAAATGCTCTACTTCTTCACATGTGACTTAAAAAAATTGACCTCAAAGCTTATGGATAGTTTTTATTAAGGATGAGATCACATGAAAATGTCTTAAAAATCCAATAGACACTTCACTATAAGTTTTTTTAGGTACAAATGTTGACCTACAATTCTATAAACCTATAGGTTAATAAAACCTCTTTTGGCTTTAATTTGAAAGACTTCCCACATGATGATTAGTTTGAGAAAGGTTTAAATAATTTTTTGAGGATCCTTGGATCTTATTTTAAGTTCACTCTTGAGGACAATCATTCAAAGTATAGATATAATAACCTTTCTACATGTCATAGTCCTATAGGTTTTCTCTTGAGGAATGCATCTTTAAGTTGGTAAAAGAGAGGAATTTTGGGAATGAAAGTGGGTTTGGAGAAGTATGTAATAGAAAATAGATACTACCACAAGTGTGTCTCAAGTGTTTTTAATCCCTTCACAATCCCAAAACCTTTTGAACAATGTCAACCTAACCCTCAACTTGCACCTTCATACTTTTCATACCTATAACTTCACATGCACCTCATATATGCATGGAACATTTGGTTGAATATGGTGTGGGAAGGTTTAAAATCCCTAAAGACTCATTTAACCAATATTTTTCAATAATTATCTCTTAAATGCCTTTAAAAGTGAGAAAATTGAGCTTGTGGGGTTTTATAAGGGTTTAATACACCTTATTATGTTAACGATTGTTAATAAATCATGGATTATCAAACTAAAAACTAATGCATAATAAGGGTCTACATCAACCCCTAGGACTATTTGATCCAACTTGATTTCATGTTCATGAACCAATGCTAAGAAAATTTCCTTCATGAGCTTACAATCAACTCAATAGACAAATGGGGTAGGTTTATCAAATTTTTGGATATATAACACCTTCCTAAACATGGATTTGACCTGGCGAAGATAGGAGGACACTTCCCATTCTTTATACCTATTACAATGAGTTATTTGATTCTCAATCTCACAAACCTTCTTGAAACTACCAATTGGAATGAAAAGAACCTACAAACTACATTATAACTACCAAGGCTGACATTATTTGACATTCTTTTTCCACCTCTCATGTTGAAGGAATTTTTTTATACTTCACCAATGCCTATTGCATGTACAAATCTCCAATTTTTTCTTTAAATTGACTTGGAAAGCTTTATGTTATGTTGGTAGGGTGTCAAATGCCTTTGAGAGGGTTAGTAAAAATCATTCTTAAACTAATAAGGATTAAGAGCACATTTAATTATTTGATGTGTGACCATTTCACCCTAAAAAACTATATTTGGACTGTCCTAGACCTTCATGGCTCTTAACAATGAATATTTGCACAAGGAATGGATAGAAAAAAACATAGGACCCTAAACCCTCATTACCTTAATTTATCCAAATTTATCTTAAACTATGCTAAACACCTCATAAAGGATCAATCCATGAATACTGGTTAAACAATTGAGTGTTATGACTTTTCGTTTTGATTAGAACACCCTAGAAGACCTTGATCACTACTAGAAACAACACCACACCTCTCTAAGGGCAAGACGTGATTTGACCAAACTAATATAAAAGGCTATTAACAAATTTAAATAAGTATAGATAACAAGTTTTAAATGTAATGGCCTATGGTACCAATTTTGGCAAACACCTCCATCATAATTACAAAAAAAATAGATTCAGGGAGTGTTAAGTCAGATATCTTGTTATCAAAGAAAATTAATGGAATATAAATGTTTATCACATAAAGAAATTTAAATTTGAACCTAATTAGTTAGGTATTATGTTCTCATTTCCAAGTATAGATCTAGTGATTATAAACTGGCCACTGAATAAGATGAAGAGCTTGATAAGCCCATGAACATCATGCATATCATGCACTTTCATGATCAAATATCTCTATTAGTGATGTATATATGTATGCATATATATTTATATATAAATATAAATATAAATAATCCATCCAAAAGTGAAAACCATTATTATGCTACTTTAGGCAAGTATCATAGTGAAACTAGTTTCTAGCACCATGTGTAAACCATTGTCTATACACACCCTTATTACTTGAAGGTATCCAAAAAATCCATACCAACCCATCCTCCATAAATCATACTATATATATCCCCCTTCCATTTTATCATTTTTACCCATACCATGTTGGTCTAGGGTTTGATCTTGGTGGCCACATGCATAAACCACTTCAACTCATGTTTTATAAATATCTTGTATATATATATATATGGATTCCATGTTGAAATCATTGGATCCCCACTCATCCATCCATATTAAACCCCATTTTTTTCCAAATATATAGAGCTAGTTTTTCCTTATGTTTCACTATGCACATTACAAATGATGTTATTCTGATCTTCCATATCATAATGCATTATGTCCTACACTTGTGAATATATTAGTCCCTATGAATATTACACAATAGTCTTCATAGTTTTTCCATACCATTTGTTCATATTGTCATACATAAAAAAATATTGATCAATACATGTATATAATTATGCTATAACTCCATGCAAAGCCTATGGAATTATTTATCGAACTATCTCATTATCATAAATACATTTTCACATCTAGCCCATAATAATGCTAAAAAAAAGAATAACATATGTCAAATATCAAATGAAAAATAAATAATCTAATAACATGTACATCCATATATCCATCTACATCATAAAAAATAGATCATGATAATCAAACATTCATAAAACATAACTCATGATCATATCCATAAAATGTCAAATGTCAAAACAAGTTATATATATATATATATATATATATATATATATATATATATATATATATATATAATACATAGAGACATAGTGAGAGTTGTGATTGATATGATGTATACATTTTTTTGTAGATGCACATGATATTATGAGATGTATTGATGGACAAGTTATAAACACACACACACACACACACACACACACACACACACACACACACACACACACACACACACACACACACACACACACACACACACACACACACACACACACACACACACACACACACACACACACACACACACACACACACACACACACACACACGTGTGTGTGTGTGTGTGAGTGTAACGTGTCCATCAATACATCTCATACATCTCATAATATCAATCTCGTGTGTGTGTGTGTGTGTGTGTGTGTGTGTGTGTGTGTGTGTGTGTGTGTGTGTGTGTGTGTGTGTGTGTGTGTGTGTAAGGTTTCCATCAATACATCTCATACATCTCATAATCTCATGTGCATCTAATTTTTTTTATACATCATATCAATCTCAACTCTCACGTTGTCCCTAAGTAGGGGTGATCTTAGATGAGAACACTATGATGTAATCTATGGAGGAATCATGAAATGCTAAGATGATTGACCTAAAAAATGTTATGATGTTGTCATCCATGTAATCCTAGTCACTGATCTTGATATCCTTGTAATTGAATTCACTATGAATGAGTGCTCTTGATGATATAATGGCATTGTTCACTCAAAGAGACTCTTGTAGTAATATGCCTACTCCATCACCCTCATAATTTCTTGTAATGCCTTTAACTAGCCCTAGGATGTTAATAGATACTTCAATCTCTATATCTCAGTATATAATTCATCCCTCTCTAATATATTTGTGTTATACCTATGGAATCATCTATATGAGCGCCCACATTATGTGTCACCAAAACCTCATCTTTACTCCCAACCTTTCCTATCAACTGATCCACCTCAGCCTATAGCTTGGATATATTTTTAGATATCAAGTATCCATCCACTCCATCTCCCCATATACCCACTATCTCTACATCCCTTGATATGATATCCTACTATATCCTCTCAATCAAAGCCTTATTCTCCACTAACTCTATATATATTAAAGGTGCCACCCTATCATCTCCAACTATGTGAATCAGTAGTGCTATCTGCATAATTTTATGCTCTCCCTAGTTATTGATCATAATCATAGGTGTGTATCCTCATAATCCATCTCCATCAGGATAATCCATTTTCACCTCCTTAACCTGTATCTCCTCAACCTATACATCTTCACCCATATCTCCATAACCACCACCAACCTATCCTCCATATACTAATTAATTTATATGAAAAAACATCCTAAGTTGTCCTATCCTCTATGGTTATACCCTAAAGGCACTATTTAATCTCTCCCTCCATATTTTTTTAGCCTTTGATAAGGAGCTATCGATCTCAATGGCTAAATATGATCTCATCATACCTTATAGGCCTCAATCACCCTCACATTTTTTATGTATCTCCTTGAATGATATGGTATAATATGTAGTTGTATCCATATAATCTCTACCACTCTTAGGTCTGTACATGGTACTCACTATGGTCTATCCCATACTATTTTTTCAAAAACATGTGGCCTTATCAACACATCCTGGTCTATGAAAAACTACCTCAAAACCCTATCTCGCATGCACTGCTATATAATATACTTGTGCTCATTATAGATCATCCTCCCTATAAGGCCTCTTTCTAATATCCATTGATACCAACTCATCAAGTGCCCTCTAATAAAAAACCATATCCCCCAAGTGAGCTCTCCATGTACCTATAATAATGTGCCATATATAATTAAATGAATATCCATTTTATATATGTCTCATCTATCCAAATGGTCTCTCAATTGTAATATGCTCCCATGCCCACACTTGTAGTAGTGTGGATAGGCTTATGCTAGCTCCTCCCTTATACATGATAACATGCAAGTCTTTGTATAGGCGATCCAACATACATGGTCCCATATGAAATATTTTTTACTCTCCAAAATATTAGAAATAACATCCAATAGTCCAATAAGAAATAACCTCCCACTCTTATCTAGTATTAGTATGCCACCTACAAGAGCCATCACCACCAACATCAACCCATCTCTCCCATCCAATGTTATGCATGCATTCAAATCTATCCCATAATTTATCATCAAGATAATATCCTCCCCAAATATCTTATTTAATAATAACACCTATTAAATCTCTCTCCAATACACCTCCACACCTCATATTAGGGTGCAAAGTATCCTACACACATCCTCTAGTTTGATGGTCATCTCCCCTATAGGAAATTGGAATGTACTAGTATTTAAATGTTAATGGTTTACCAATGTCATCAATATTTACATATAAAAATAGATATAAAGCATCTCTACCACATAAGACAACCCCACTACCTCTAACACACCCACCTCATAGTCAATGAATATCTCCATCAGTCATAAAACACTAGAACACCTCTCCTATGTAACAAGTATTAGTTGTCTCTCCTACACACATAAAAATGACACAGTGTTAGTATTTTAATCTCATAAATCCATCTATCAAAATAATAATTTACACTACCATCCATATCAGATGACATTTCTATCTAAAATTTCTTATTCTATATCTTTTCCATGCTAACTATTAGTCAAAATTGGCCACCATGAATGAGTATCATTCAAAACTTTGATGTACTTGATATTAAATTTATTGATAGACATTATGAAGGTCTTGTATTGGTCATTAATGATCTAAGATGATAGGTGGTATGTTTTCCTTGGAAACTTACAAGGTCTTATAGGATGGTCTAGTGAGTAGCACGGTTAAGTCATTTTATCTTGTCATTAAATGGTCATTCTTTATATTCCCTTCATGTGTTTAGCCTTATTTAAGGTAAGTTTGAAAAATTTAAGGTTAAGTGTAAATTAAAATTAATCAAGAATCATTATCAAAGAGATAAGGTGGTAACCCTTCAAAGAACAACCATGATCTAAAGCTAACCAAATTGACCAAGGAGTAGAACTAGTAAGTTGATCACATTGTTTTTCAAGAAATTTGAAGAGATTAAGGTAGTTTTGATGATCCAAAACTTAGAAGTTTTTATTGATAGATATTTCAAGAACATAAAATTAACACAGTAACAATGAATTCTCTGAGAAGATATGTTTTATTACTCAAGATTGCAATACAACCATATGCTTATCGTTGGGAAGAGATGTCTGATTTCCATTTAGGGTTACATATTAATTTATACACATTTTAAGGGTAGGAGGAGGATGCGGAAGGTCAAAAATATCAAGGTAGATTAAGTGGTTTGACTTCCACAATTTAAAACTAATCAAAATTCAAGGAATTACTATTTTTAGAAACTTACTATTTTTAGACTACACTACTAAAATTGATATTTGGGGAACTTCCATTGGGTGTTTAGGGGTAAAAAAACACTAAGAAAAGATCTATACCATGTCACTACATTATCCTCATTCTTATCTTTCCAATGGTTCAAACGGGGAGTCAATCAGAGCTATGGTGTAAAAGTTATGGCTCCCAAAAGTTCTATCATCAATTAGGGTAGAACCATCGCCCGAATTGTCACCTAAATTATTTCTCAGATCATTTGATAAGATTAAGGTATTTCATTTACTTTAGTCTCATTGTACACTCAAATTTTGAGATGATACTTGATAGGAAAGAGAAAATGTGAAGGTTATATCATGGAATAGGGGTATTTTAAGTCATCTAACACTTATGTAATGACATCATGTTGTACTTGTCTGTACATATCTTTCAAATGTCTTAAATAACTTATTTCCAACATTGTAATCCCCTTTGTGACTACTTAGTCATCATTTTATAACATATATATGAGGAGATATGGAAATATATGTAGGGAAAGAGAACTAGGAATTATTTTGGCACACTCCACCTCTGTATAGATCAAGAAAAGTTTCATAATCACCTAACTGACCATCTCTAGAAATTATAAAGGGCATAACATGTATATTCTTGAAGAAAAAAAGTTTTTGGAGGTATTTTGAATTTTTTTTTCTATTGATGGGAAATTTAAAAACTCATCCAAGGTTCCCAATGGTCTTCTTAGACCCAAATCCATGCAAAAAATGGAGTTGGAGAGTCAAACAACTCAAAAAACTACTTCTTTTCTCCATTGAGCTTCTTGGTAGCCTCAAAAGGCCAACCAATTTATGGATGGTACTCTTAAGAGAGAGAAAGATAGATCAAAATTTATTGGGTAGAGTAGGGTCTTTTAATGAACTTACACTTTGTGGCATTTTTTGTCTAGTTAGGTTCCTTAATTTTATGAAAAATCAGTAAGAAGTTAAGGGTGCAGAAAAGGACTCAAAACTCCACTAGGGTTAGTTTTCTCCAAATGCAATGTTATGAAGCTTAAATAATATATGAGGATTATTGTGGAAGGTTTATTTAACACTCTTTTACCAATGCAATATCATGTTGTCTTTAGGTTCCATTATGCCTAATTTTCACACCCTCAATTTTTTTGAAATGATATGCTATTATTCATACTCTGCCATAATGATGACCTAGTCATAAAATTTAAAACTAAAATTGGGGATAAGTCAATTAATGTTGTTTATGAATATTCATGATTTCAATTTAGTAATTTGGTAATTATAATATTCATGAATTCATGTTTACATTATAGTGGTTTCAAAAGCATTTGTGGATCAATTAATAAAATTGGCACACACACACACACACACACACACACACACACACACACACACACACATATGATCAAATGAATATTACATTTTTAGTTGTAGATGAATCGATAGTTAGATTTTAACATGTCACAAGTTAAATTTTCAATTTGAAAATACACAAAATATTGACTATTATTATGTTGATTTCCAAGTTATTTAAAATATTCAATTAAATCAAATATTTAATAATCTAAATGTAAGGATTTGATTACATTGGTGGTTTTAAAGGCGTCATGGTAATTTGGTCATATTATTATGTACCATACATGAGCTTGTGATAAAATTAAGGTTGAGATTATAAGGTTTATTTATAACCTAAGATAATTACTAAGGGGTTATAAATTTAATTCAAACACTATCTATCCTAAATTCCAAAGTGATATGACTAGATCTTTTAAGGGATCCTAATGGTCTCTCAAGGCTTATGTTTTCAAAGGTCCTAACCTAAGATCATTTATCTTAAGTTTTGAAATATTAAACTATTGGGCCATGATTGTTTCAAATTTATTACCTAAGTCTATGTCTTGATGGAATACATTTCAAAGGGAATAAAGGGTTGTGATTTTGAAAGGTAATATGTATGACTTTGTTTCAAGTCACGAACTTGCATGACATGGATGTTTATTTGGTGAGTTGGTAGTTTAGTGACTTACAAGATGGAAAGGTGAATTAAATGTGAAGCATATTGGATGATTCGATATCATGATAAATATTTTGGTGGTTTGAGAATTTATTGTAAGGAGTACATGTCTCGATCCTTGGATAATGGCAAGGGGTTTAGTAGGCAATTTAGTGATTATTAAGTTTGATCATTTTTTCTAACCTAGTTGGTAGAATTGATAAGTAAATCATTGATTGGATGAAGCCAATGGAAATTAGACACATGATAGAGTAGTTATGGCAGAGGATGGCAATTACAAATAGATTATTTTTATTTATTCTGGTCATGTCACAAAACTTGTTTGTGGAATGGGAACTCTGTAAGTTTAGATTTTTGAGATGTAAATAGGGATTTTGAGTAGAAAGATAAAGAGACTACGTATCCAAGTATGTCATGAGAAAAATGAATAAGTTTTTGGAAATATTTATGAGTTATTTCAAATATTCTTTTTATTACGTGGAAAAGAATACAATTTTAGCTTTGCATGTTGATAGGTTTTGATGAAACTGTCTGTTTAAATCTGTGAGTATGTGTTTTGGGAATTTGAATGAAATTAAAATTTTTGCTAGATAAATATGTCACTTCTCACATGAAATATTGATATAAATGGTTTAGTTTTTAATAAAGATATTTATCTAGTAGTTGATGAGATATAGATATGTTGTTTTCACGAGTTATTTGAAAATGCAAATACATTTTCAATCATAGTTTTCTATAGTTTCATGTATTCATGAAGGATAAATTTGAATGGTAAAGTTATGGAAATATATTAGGTTAGGTTTAAAAAAATGATAATTTTTTTTTCTAAGTTTACACCTCAGATTTGAGTTTTGAGGGTTTGTTTTCTATTAAAGTGATTGGGAATCTCAGTATTTTGAAGCAAAAGTTTCATGTAGCTAGGGTTTTATGAAAACAAATTCTATTTGTTTATATTAGTAAAGCTTAAAATTGTATGCATATATAAAATTTGGAATAAAAATTTATAAGTTCAGTTTAAGGAGATATTATATGAAAAAGCTCAACATATTTCTGGTCAGTTGTGAAAGTTTTTTTTATAAATCTTTTCATTAAGATGTTCTGGGTTTTCTTGTAGATGTCAAAATTGAAGATATTAGAAAGAGTAATTGTTGTTTAAAAATTATTATAAATTATTTTAGAAAAATGATATCAAATGTTTTCTATTTAAAGGATTCCTATTGATTTTTATTGAAACTTCTAAATAAGAATATATGTAGAAACTATAATGATTGTTCATTTTTAAAAAAATGCTTTAGATGTAGATAATGGTTGTGGTATATTTTGTAATGGTTTGAAGTGATCATAATTTGATACTTGGAAGGGATTTTAATTAGAATCCGAGTATGTTATTTTCATTAAAGTTTTGATTGACAAAATGAAGTATTTTCATAATAGTTCAAAACCATGAATATACACAATAAAATGGTATGCGTAGAGTATTTGAAGACAAAATTATGAAGAATATTTTTTTTTGGATTCATTCATGATGTTGAACCATGCTAGTAAATGGAATTTTAATGATGGGTTTATATTTAATTTTTTAATTTTTTTAAATTTTCTTCTATTGTACAAACTCTAAAAAATGATCACCTATAAATTTTTTTGTGGTGTTAAATTTCATGGCCAAATGACCGTCATCACAAACCCACAATTATGCTGTTTGATCATCAAACTTAAGATGGCTAGAAAACACATAAAAATTGTTATTTTAAGAAAAGTGAGCTATTTTATGGATATATTTGGTTCATATTTCACGTAATACCATCAAATATTTTTTATTAGTTAAGTTTATTAGATTAGTTTAGTTATTAGGCTTAGTTAGTATTTTGATTAGTTTATTTATGTTTTAGTTTAGATTTGTTTAGTTTTAGTTTAGATCAATGTTAGTCTAGTTAAGTTTTTTTAATTTTAGTTTTTAAAAAAGTTTGTTAATTAGTTTTCTCTTATTATTAGTTGTTAGTCATTTAGAGTTTGTCTGCCTTCTTGGTTGTCATTGATTACTTTCATCTTTGTGTTGTTAGCATGAACATAAGATACACCTTTCAACAATCTAATTTTTTATCTTTTAAGAGATCATATAATTCATAGACTTTAATCTATTAAATAGGTCAGATGATAGTTTATAATAGAGTTGAGATTGAATTATATAGTGTTGATGGAATGATTAGTTTTTTAGATCAAAACATTATTTATAAGTAAATTTTCTTGACATAGTTGATTTTTATGTTGTGTTTGATCGATTTAGTAAACATTTGTAAGATTGATTTAGATTTATTATTGAACATAGTAATATTTTAAAAGACTATTTTGCATAATGTAGGACTAATTTTTAGCCATAGGTCCCTTAAACTGGTACAATTCCATCCTGATCTTTACAATAGATGAATGGGTTGATTCATTAACATGACATTTTTCACTGTCAAAAAATTTGGAGACTCTGACGGGGAGTTTAAATAAAGTATATTTATTTGTTCATTCTTTTCTTCAATAATTCATATTACCATAATAGGTCACCATTTTTTAGTTCATTGTTATCATAATTGGTCGCTCGAATTTTGATTCTAGTTTCATGATTGTTTCTTGTTCAATTATGAAAAACATGGATGAGATCACTCAAGAATGAATTTACATTAAAATATTAAATGAAAATCAAGTAAATCAACATTTAATAGCTTAGTTCATGCTTTATTTGAAAGAAAAAGAATCCATAGGAGAATATTTATTGTGGTTTCTTTTAAAATTAATTGAAATTCCTATTCTTTTTCAACCAAGAGGTGATCTTTTCTTTCTTTGTTGAAAGAGTAACTTACCTAAGAATTATATTCAGATTATTCAAAAAACTAGTATTATTGAATTTAGCTTTGTCTTGAAGTTTGCTCACATTCAAAGACAAAATCAAGATTTTTGTAAACTTTGTTTGCTTAATTGTAATATGTTCAAATGCAAAATATTCTCTACATTAATGTTGTATTTTTAACATGAATTTCCCAAAGAATTTTCTATAATTTTTTGTCTATGATCAAATCATGACATGGTATACTGAAAATACCTCTAAAAAATTAGATTACAGTTTAGATATTTCATCACAATGTTTTGATTTAGATTTTTTTATCAGATTCAGAATTAGAGCAATTTAATTTATTTAATCAATCTGATCAATCATCTGATAACATATTTTTTATTAATTTTGATTTATTTTCTACTGATGATTCTTTGTCAAATGAAATTACTCTTGATTTTCTTTTAGACATATCTAATGAAGAAGATAATGATTTGAAAATTCTGAACGAGAAACTCTTGACTTAGATATGGAAATTAATTTTGATTTTGAATTTGATTACTTTCATAACATAAATTATTCATCTACTTATGATTTTATTACTATATTTAACAATATCAAATCTAATTTGAATCCTTATAATAACTATCATATCACTTTTGATTCAAAACATCATGTTGATAATGAAAATTATGATCTCTTTAATGCTAGATTTAGTGCTATAACAACACAAAAATATGTTTGTGATGTTATAAACATCGAGATGAGCAATCAATTGACTTAAGTTGAGTATATAAAGTTTTATTCTATAGATCATTTAGATCACAATACAAAAATAACAAGTATGATTTTTCTTATAAGATTTCTTCTACATAATTTAAATCAGAAGAATTATTTAATAACATTGATTATGAATGTTTCAAAATTTATAACCCTTTAGAGTTTGAAATAATAGATCTTATTTAATACGTTAAATCAAAAGATATTCAAAATTATTTAGAGATACCTAAATAATTAAGTCAATTTATTGATCAAGTTTCTCTCTATTCTAACTTTCAAAATATTCATCTCACTCTAAATTAGATAGATAAGCTTTCATATACAATACAAAACCAAGAAATGGCTAAAAACATGTATAATCATGATTTAATTCTATTTATTCAAGGTTATTTAATGTACTTATCATGTTATCTTGTTGTTTTCAAATCATATAGCTTGATTTATCATGGATATTTTAATGCAAAAAATAATGTCTTATATTATAGTTATATTGGAGGAGATCTTTTATCGTTTATTTTTATACCTCCTTCATTTATTAAGTTTTATTTCTATTCTTTTGTTAGTTTTCAGTTATGGTGTATCCTTCATTTCATCTCACAGTAAATGATTTTTGATGTCAGTTAATGATTTATTTCTTTTTGGTCTATAAAGATTTTGTCAATTTTGGTTTGATGTTTTCCTTTTCTTCTTCCCTTTGGTTTGTGTTATTTTCTTTTCTTATTGTTTGTTTGTTTTCCTATTGTTTTTTGGCTTTTACTTTTAAAAATATCAACAAGTGTTTTCATGTTAAGAGGGAGAATGCAAAGATGATTTAATTTAGTTGTAAGTGTAAATTATTTTTAGATATTACTCTTAATAAATTCAGTTGTCTTTATACATGATAAATATATACTAATTTATAATGGTTTCAATAAATACTATATCTTTAGAAATTCTATTATAGGCATTTACATTTATGTGTGCATCCAACCCAAACTTCCTTATTATATCATTCCATTTCTTCATGCCACGCTAGCTAAAAATCTCATCCCTTGTTGAAATTTATTAAAATGGGTTCACACATAGCTACTTGAGAAATGATTTACCTTGATCACACTCTCAAGTTAATGTTTTTATAATAGGTAATTTAATTGATACCAAATTTCAAACTTGAAACTGACTAGCAAGGTCATCATTGTTATGCCTAATTTTCACACCCCCATTTTTTTTGAAATAATATGCTATTATTCATACTATGTCATAATGATGACCTAGTCATAAAATTTAAAACTACAATTGAGGACCCAAAGTCAATTAGTGTTATTTACAAATATTCATGATTTCATTTTTATAATTTGGTAATTATCATATTCATGAATTCATATTTGCATTATAGTATTTTTGGATTAATTAATAAAATTCACACACACACACACACACACACACACACACACACACACACACACACACACACACACACGATCAAATGAATGTTACGGTTTTAGTTGAAGATGAATAAATAATTAAATTTTAACAAGTCACAAGTTAACTTTTCAATTTGAAAATACATAGAGTTTTGACTATTATAATGTTGATTTCCAATTTGTTTAAAATATTTATTTGAATCAAATATTTAACAATCCAAATGCAAATATTTGATTACTTTGGTGGTTTTAAAGGTGTCATGGTAATTTGGTCATATTATTATGTGCCATACATGAGCTTATGATAAAATTAAGGTTGAGATTATAAGGTCTATTTATAACCTAAGATAATTTCTAAGGGGTTCTAAATTTAATTAAAATATTATCTATCCTAAATTATAAAGTGATATGACTAGATCTTTCAGGGGATGCTGATGGTCTCTCAAGGCTTATGTTTTCAAAGGTCCTAACCTAAAATCATTTATCTTAAGTTTTGAAACAATAAACTATTGGGCCGTGATGGTTTCAAATTTATTACCTAAGTATATGTATTTATAATATACATTTCAAATGGAATAAAGGTTCGAAATTTTGAAAGGTAATATGTATGAATTTATTTCAAGTCATGAACTTGCATGACATGGATGTTTATTTGGTGAGTTAGTGGTTTAGTGACTTACAATCTAGAAGGGTGAATTCAATGTGAAGTATATTGGATGATTCAAGATCATGATAAAGATTTTGGTGGTTTGAGAATTTATTATAAGGAGTACATGCCTTGATCCTTGGATAATGGTAAGGGGTTTAGTAGGCAATTTAGTGATTACTAAGTTTGATTGTTTTTGTTAACCTAGCTGGCAGAATTGTTAAGTACATCCTCAATTGGATTAAGCCAATATAAATTAGACACATGAGTAAATTAGTTATGGTAGAGGATGGTCATTAAAAAAAAAAATTCTTTGTTTTGGTCATTTCATGAAGCTTATTTACAGAAGGGAAACTCTATCAATTTGGATTTTTGAGTTGCTGATAGGTATTTTGAGTAGAAATATAAAGAGACTGCATATCCAAATATGCCATGAGAAAAATTAATAAGTTTTTGGAAATATTTATGAGTTATTTCAAACATTATTTCTATTGCATGGAAAAGAATACAATTTTAACTCTGCATATTGATAAGTTTTGATGAAACTATCTATTTAAATTTGTGTGTATATGTTTTGAGTAGTTGAATGAGATTATAGTTTCTATTAGATAAATATGACACTAATCACATGAAATATTGATGAAAATGGTTCATTTTTTATAAATATATTTATCTGGTGGTTGATGAGATATAGATGTGTTGGTTTCATGAGTTATTCGAACATGCAAATACTTTTTTAGTCATAGTTTTCTATAGTTTCATGTATTCATGAGGGATAAATTAGCATGGTAAAGTTATTGAAATATATTAGGATGGGTTTTGAAAATAATAAAGTTTTGCTAACTTTACACCTCAGATTTGAGTTTTGAAGGTCTATTTTCATTGAAATGATTGGGAATCTTAGTATTTTGAATCAAAAGTTTCATATAGCTAGGGTTTCTGAAAATGAACTCTGTTTGTTTATATTAGTAAAGCTTTAAGTTGCATGTATATATAGATTTTGGAAGAAATATTTACAAGTTTAGTTTATAGAGATATTACATGAAAAATCTTGACATATTTCTGATCAACTGTGAAAGTTTTATTTGAAAATATTTTTATTAAGATGTTTTGGGTTTTCTTGTAGAAGTCAAAATTGAAGATATTAGAAAGAGTAATGGTTGTTTAAAAATTGTGATAAATTATTTTAGAATAATTATATCAAATGTTTTCTATTTGAAGGATTCCTGTTGAAACTTCTCAATAAGAATATATGCAGAAACTATAATAGTTGTTCATTAAAAAAAATGCTTCAGATGGAGATAATAGTTGTTGTGGTATATTATGTAATGGTTTGAAGTGATTAAAATTTGATATTTGGAAGGGATTTTCATAAGAATTTGAGTATACTATTTTCATTAAGATTTTTATTGACAAAATGAATTATTGTGATAATATTTCAAAACCATGAATATATGGAACAAAATAAAATGGTATGCGTAGAGTATTTGAAGATAAAATTATGAATAATATAATTTTTTTGGTTCATTAATGATGTTGAATCATGATAGTAAATGAAACTTTAATGATGGATTTATATTTAATTTTGAAAATTTGTTGAATTTCCTTCTGCTGTACAAAATCTACAAAATGATCACCTATAATTTTTTTTGTGGTGTTAATTTTGACAACCAAATGATCATCACCATAAATAAGAAATTATGTAATTTGACGGTCATTTGAACATCAAATTTAAGTTGGCTAGAAAAACATTAAAATTATTATTTTCAAAAAAGTGAAAGTTGTTTTATGGAGATATTTGGTTCATATTTCATGTAATACCATCAAAATATTTTTTATTTCACAAAAATAATTTGTTTTTAGAAGCATGGTATTGCACATGGAATAAAGAGTAGTGAAGCAAGTTTTTTAAGATTTGATATATTATTTGGAAGTAGATTGATTATACACACACACACAATATATATATATATATATATATATATATATATATATATATATATATATATATATATATATACACAATCTAGTAAATAAAAATGTAAAATAGAATTAATTTAAAGATGAGTTTCATTTAATATGATATGTTATTTAATTATTTATTGATTACTTGATAGTCTAAAGATGATTAGTTGAATAAAAAAGGGTCTCCACCTATTAGAAACACCTGGTCTAAATTCAAATATTTTATCTCTTAAGACTTTTAAAGAGTCTTAAATAATTTTTAATTTTTAACCATCAAATTAATTAACTTTTAAAACTAATTAATAAAGTTGAAAAATAACTAACAAAAGTTAGTTATAATTTCTTTTTAAACCAACTTTGAAGGTTTAAAAGGAGATCAATGATTCATTTGAAAATAAAAACAACATAGGTATTGAAGACTTATACATTGTAAAGTCAATCATCTATCTCTCTCTTCTATACAACTTCTCTGAGATAGCATGACTTTTAAAGATAGACCAATGGTACTTTCTATGACATTTGAGTATATTGCTTAGACAACATAGGTATATCTAGTTTTAAATTATCATTTATAATTGATTATCTAAATATTATCAAGTTTAATACCTTTTGATGATTTCAGCTTGCAGTCATATGCATAGAATCCAAGTATTTTTTTTGAATACAATTAGATACTAAGAGGGGGGGTGAATAATTATATCAATTAAAATTGGTCTTTCAATCCATTTAAATCAAACTCAAAAGCATATGCAGATTAAAATATAAATGTAGAGGTCATACAAACAGAAATACACATGACACAAGATTTATACGTGGAAAACCCAAAAGGAAAAACCATGGTGGGAGTAGTTGCTAGAATATACTATTCTATTCTAGCCACACAGTTCAAAGCCTCACTGGTAAACCTTACTATTTACATTTAAGGAAACCCATCCTAAGGAGATAACAATCCCATAATTTAAGATCACCAACTCTAAATAAGCACCCACTCCCTAATCTAAGCATCACCTAACTTCTTTGATGGTACCAATATATCAAACTCTTCTATGGAGCTACAACTCCAATTTATAAATTAGATTCATAAATGAATATAGATCTCTATTCTTTGTTATAATTCTAATCTATAACTGATCATACTCTCCACATTCTCTTTGTGCCTTTCTTCCTCTCTGCTCCTTTCTACCTCTCTGGTCCTATGTTTGGATATTTATTTATTTGATACACTTCATTACCTTCACCAACCACTCTATTCTATACTTAATTTAGCTCAATATCAAATGCAATCATTCAATGGATTTTGCTTTGTCCTAGATATCATATATGTATAAATAAATGATCTAGGGTTTGCTTCTTCTCTTTATGTTCACACTTAGATTATAACATATCATGCTAGTTTTAGATTTAAGTTCAATATGAATTAAAGTATAAGTTTCCATGTCTCAATTCTATTAGCTCACCAGTTGTTGTTTCACCAAAAGATTGACCTGTTAGTGCCTTATACAATGCCCTAGAAATAATGGATCCTTGAGAGGTATTTAAACCATGACACCTTGAAATAGATTCCATGTATCAAACTATAATTTTAGGTCTCTTTACTAGATATATCATCTGTTAGACTCAAGTTTTGATGCATAGTTTATTTAATTTATATTTGATCAGTTATATTGATCAATCTCATTATCTATGTCAAGATTCATGGCTTATACATATGTTCCTACATGTACTTGTAACTAGCCATTTGTCTAGACATGAATTTAAATGTTGGTCATTGATCTTATCTTTGATACCATGATTCAATGGCCTCTATTCAAATGTCTCAACTTTAAAATGTGTCCATTTTATCATTTTATGATAGGCTCACACTTTATTTTCAATTTCTAAAGATGCACATTTTTTTTATCTCTATCAAGATATTAAACATCTATCACTTTGTTCCATCTTAGTCTAATCACTCTATTGGATCTCTCTCATCCAAGTTTCTACATGTCATTTGATCTTAGAAGATGCACAACCTTTACATTAACTTGGTCATTAAACATCAACACTTTGACCTCATCTCATATCTTCCTATATCTTTGGATCACTTCAACTCCATCAATCTTCTTAAACCTACTCAGTATTTAACTTAATGCTATGTCGATAAACATCAAGAAATTTATATCATTTATGTCCATTCACTTTATTAGATCTCCTTTGCATGATCACCTATGCATCATCTAATCTTTTGACAAGCTTGATATTTATATCTATCCAACCCTCAAAGATATGACACTTGGCATAAGTGAATGCCTTTTATACATAGCTATTAATTCCCACTATTGAGACATTTGGCATCTGCATATTGGTTCTCTATCTGATAGACTCATGTGTTTATGACACTTGACATTAGTGTATTCACTCATAGGGACATTTGACACTTTGACTTCATCACACTCCATTAGATCTTCAATGTCTGATTAAGCATGAGCCATTTGCTATTCCAACTAGCTTGATCATTAAATCTAACAAGGTTATGATCATTGGGTCTTTATCTGACAAGATCCATGAATGTGACACTTGTCACTTATATGCTCACTTAGAGATCCTTTTGACAATTTGACTTTGCTTCACTTCATTAGATCATCTGTATATAATAAATCATGGGAGATTGATCAAGATGGGAAATATATTAAGTCTTAGACTTAGGAAGATATAAAGTCCTTTTATCATTGCTCAAAGATGGTAATTGCTAAGTCAATGAGTCAGTTTAGCAATGATGTCAAAGGCTTAAGTTATAACTTAAGCAACTAGTTCCTAGCTATACCAAGTCAATATAAAAATAGAACTTTGCTTGTTGATGACATGGCTAAACCCTTAGGGTTTTACTAAGAAACCCTATCTAGTTTGAGAGATAAATACATAAATTATGAGATCATTCCTTCTCCTTTGAACATGTAGACCATATTTATAGAATGTACATGAAAAACACATAATGGATATTCTATCTACTTTGACTTTAAACATCCATAAATGGTTTCTATAAAAGCATGACATTTTGCATAGTGCAACTATGAAACATGATCTTCTCTCCATCAATCCTACATGATCCTTTTAACATCAATGAAAATCATATTACCAATAATCTCCCCCTTTGGAATTGATGTTAAACTAAATGCTTTGATGCAAACTTAATGTTTTGATCTTCTAATAATTTAATCCTTCTCTGGCATTGCTTGCACTAGCTTTTAATGACTATGAACTGAAGCTATTCATACCAAACTTTCTCCCCCTTAGGAAATGGAATATTTGCCTAAAATCATCTTGGACACTTGCTTTTCTCTTCCAAAATTTTATAAAGAGCATTTACACTTTTTCTTCCAAATTTTTTAAAGAGCATTTGCCATTTTTCTCCCCCATTGACATCAATGGTAAAGGGATTCCTTACTATTTGTCCAAAGTTTTCTCCCCCTTTATTAGATAAAGGAGTTTGTCCAAGAATATGAAACTTTTAACTCATTAGTAATTTTTAGAAGTATACATGACTGAGTTGAATTTTCTATCTTCTTCTAGGGATTAATAAAGCTTCCATGAGACTCCCCCTAGACTCATGCCCTATCACTAATGACTTAGTGATGTGGTGTATGATCCACTACTCCCAAATTCTATCTCAGATATTTAAATTGTTTCGTAGGAAGAAGTTTGGTGAATATGTCTGTAATCTAGTCCTTAATTGGCACATATTCCATTGTGACCTCTTGATCTATAACCCTCTTTCTCAAGAAGTGATACTTGATTGATATGTGTTTGGTTTTAAAATGCATCATTATATTTTTTGATATATTTATTTCACTTGAATTATCAAAAAGAATAGAAATAGGTGACTTTTACTCAACCTTGATGTCTTTGACTATTTGTTTCATCCATAAGACTTGAGTGTAACAAGCCACTACTGCTACATACTCTGCAAGTAACTGATTCTTACTTTTTGCTCAGCCATGGAACAAGTTTGTTTCCAAGGAAAAATGCACCACACTAGTGCTTCTTATATCATCTACACTTTCTACCCAATCAAAATCTATATATGCTATCAAAGTGAAATTCTCACTTGTAGGGTACCATAGACCATATTCAATTATGCTCTTGATGTATCTAAATATTATTTTAACTACATTGATGTATGACTCTTTAGGAGTAGCCTAAAATATAACAACCATGCACACTACTTGTATAATATTTGGTCTTGATGCAGTTAAGATAAAACAAGCTACTTATCATTGATCTATACATAGTCTGATTTACATCAAGTGAATCATCCTCTTTGATCAACTTGCATCTAATTATCATGGGAGTACTAACTAGTTTTCTATCTTCCATTCCAAATTTCCTTATCATCTCCTTTGCGTACTTGGTTTGGGATATGAATAACCATTTATCAGATTGTGCTCTTTGTAAACTGATGAAGAAAAAAAGTTCTTCTAGCATAGACATCTCAAATTCACTCTGCATTTATGTACTAAATTCTTTGTATATTTTGTTATTACTAGCACCAAAGATGATGTCATCTACATAAACAACAATAATCAACATATGCTCACCTTCTGATTTGAAGTACATATTACTATCTACAAATCCTTTGTTGAAACCTTATTGTTTGAAGTATTGGTACAATCTTGAATACCATGCTCTAGGTGCCTATTTTAGACCATACAATTCTTTCTTTAGTCTACACACATAATCTTCTTCATTTATAACTGAAAACCTTCTGGTTGTTTGATATATACTTCATCTTCTAGGTTCCCATTCAAAAAAGTAGACTTTAAATCCATTTAATAGAATTTGAACTTCTTGTAAATAGAGAATGCTAGAAACATTATTATAGCTTCCAATTTAGTAACTTGAATAAATGTTTCCTCAAATTCTATGCCTTCTACTTGTGCATATCCCTTGCACACCAATCTCAATTTATTTCTCATAACAACTCCATCCTCATTGAGCTTGTTTCTATAAACCCATTTTATTCCTATCATATTCTTAGTTGAGGGTCTTGGAACTAATTACCAAATTTTGTTCTTTTCTATTTGGTTCAGTTCTTCTTCCATGGATTTTATCCAATTCTCATCCTTGATGGCTTCAACATAGCTCTTAGGTTCAATTTCAGACATTAGAGTAAAACTTACTTGCTCCTTGTTCATTGTAACTCTTCTCTTTGTCTGAACTCCATTATTATTATCAATTATCTACTCTTTAGGATGATCCTTTTGAAAAAATCTTGGAGGTGATTTTTCATTCTTTTCCTCAACCTCTTCACTATCTGATTCTTCTTCAAGATCTAACTTCTCATTAATGATTTCCTTGTCAAGTACAACATGTTTTATGCCTTTTTTAACCATGACATTTATGCACTCTGCCATATTGTGTATTCTCTTATTGTAACATACATAGGATTTGTTTTGAGTGGAATAACCAAGAAATATTCCTTCATCATATCTTGATTCAAAGCTTCCCAGTTTGTCCTCCTTTCTTCTAATGTAGTATTTACTTCCAAACACTTTGAAGTACTTAATAAAGTTAGGATTTACATACCATATACCATAGGGAATTTTGTCACTATTTAGCCTCAATTTAACTCTATAAAAAGTGTATACTATTATTTGGACTAATTCTCTCTAATATCCATCTGATAACTTGGCCTCCTTTAGCATTTTTCTGGCCATTTCCTTGACTATTCTATTCTTTCAATCAACAACTAGATGTTTTTATGGAGTCCTTACTGTAGAGTAGTGCCTTTTGATCCCATGCTTCCCATGATACTCTATGAATTCATTTGAGGTGAATTCTCCACCTTTATTAAATCTTAAGCATTTGATTTTTCTTTCAATCTCATTTTCAACCATGGCTCTAAGGATCTTGAATCTCTCAAAGGCTTGAGATTTGTCCTTCAAAAAGATTACCCATGTCATTCTTGAATAGTCATATATAAATAACATGAAGTAATTCTCTCCTTTAGATACTCTTATCTTGGTAGGACCACAAAGATTAGTATGAACTAATTATAGATGCTTTTTTGTTGAATACTCATTTGTTTGAAATTTGATCCTTATCTGCTTTCTTATTTGACATTCTGTACAAGTAGTATCTGCAAGTTTGGTTATCTTGGGCATGCTTATTACACACTTATTTGAGCTCACTTTGACTATATTATAAAATTTTACATGACCTATTCTCCTATGACACAACTAACTCTCATCAATCTTTCTCATCAGGCAACTATTACCATTCACTTCAACAAGATTGTAGATATTTCTCTCAGTCCTTTTCCCTTATAAAACTATTTTTCCAGATCTATTTAGCTTGTAGCCTTCTACATAAAATGTAACCTTATATGCATTATCACATATTTGGCTAACACTTAACATATTATGCTTTAATCCTTCAACATAAAGGACATCATGTGTAGGTAGTTTACCATAAATGGTCAAGGTTCCTTTACCTTTGATCTTTATTGCTATGTTATCTTTGAAGCTGACATATCTTTCCTTATATTTTCTCAATTTGGTGAACTTTCTCTTGTCACCAATCATATGCTTTGATCAACCACTATCTATCACCCATAAATTTTTCTCCTTGGCATGGAGTGCAGTCTGAGCAATTATGGATTGATTTTTCACTCTCCACACATCCTTGGGTTTCTTATTTAGATTCTTTTCAAAAACTTGTGAACCTTTGTTAACACTAAGAGGTATGCATTTCTTTACATTATGTAATTTTTATCTTAAAAATCTAGTTCTACAATGTTTAACTATGTGACTTAAGTTATTGCAATTATAACACATTACATTTGTATCTAATAAAGGAGCAAATGAGTTTCTACTTATAAAATATGTTCTCCTTGTAGATACAACTCTAAAATAAATAACCTTATGATAAAAATGATTAAAAATATAAAAATAACCATAATAATATGAGGAATACCTGGTCATAGCATTTCTTGGTGTAGTATGAGGAATTATTCTAAGCAGTGGCTTTTTCAAGTTTTTCACCTTGGTTGATCCAAAAACATCAACTACCTTTGTCTTCTTTTTCTCTTCAAGCTTATTTTCAACTTCAAATTTCTTCACATAAGCTATGTTTGAGATTATCTTTGTATCCTTCCAAGATTTTTCTTTATTTTCTCCTAACTCTCCTTTTGTTTTGAAGTTTTCATATAGGTTAGCAAATGTACTAGTTGAGGAATTTTTCCCTTCTCATAACCAAGAGCTAATCTATATTTTGAGTGATTTTGAGAGTTGATCAGTTCATCAAGAATGTCTGATCCTCATATCAACTTTAGACTTTTATTTTGTTAACCTTTGGATTTTTTAAGTTCTTTTATTAAAACCACTATTTCTACCTCAAGTTTCAAATAGTCATTAGATTTAGATTGTAGTTCCATTTTGACTACATCTTCTATTATTTTATCCTCTTCAACTTGTGTCTTTAGGCTAATTACCATCTAATCAGATTTATAAAGACTTTTAAACATTTTCCCAATTTACTTTTATCCAAGCTTATTTTGTTTTGAGTTCTCTTTTCTCAACTTCTCAATCTCATCTATAACACATATGAGCTCACATTCTAGATCCACTTCTCCTTCTTCTTCTTCATCCAAGTATTCAAATTCATCTTGATCTAGATTTATAAAATTTGATCTTACTATCATAAACATGGATTCATTTCCCTTAGCCATAAAATCATAGTCATGATCATCATTTGAACTATCACTATCTTCCATTGAGTCACTATCTTCTTTTGTGTACATAAATTTCTTATTCTTAAAGAAGGTCTTCATCTTAGGATAGTAGGGTTTCACCTTTTTGATACTCTTTACTT
Organism: Torreya grandis; assembly: GCA_037957365.1. Lineage (NCBI taxonomy): Eukaryota > Viridiplantae > Streptophyta > Pinopsida > Cupressales > Taxaceae > Torreya > Torreya grandis. The sequence goes on along the minus strand of JARHVA010003532.1, from coordinate 1,295,447 downwards.
GTTTAGAGTTATCCTTTTTATTATGAGGGTATTTAGTAGTAAAATTTCCTACTTTACCATAGTTAAATCATTTGAAGGGTAACTTACATCTATACTTTTCAAACCCTCTCTTTAGTCTTCTAACAAAGTTAGCTTCTTCTTCATCAGTCTCCTCAAATTTAGATGTAGATGTTTCTTCCTTTAATTTCTTGGATAATTTGAATGTAACATCTCTCTTGAAGGTGTCTATCTCTCCCATTATCATCTCATGGGCTATGAAGGTCCCATGTAACTCATTAATAGTGAGTTTAACTAGATCTCTTACTTCTTCAATTACAAAGATTTTAGAATAATATCTTGATGGAAAAGATCTTAAATCCTTCTTGACAATGATTGACTCTTTCATTTTTTCTCCAAGGCCTCTAATTACATTTACTAATTCATCTACCTTGAGGAGGTAGTTTGCAATTTTTTCCTCTTCACTCATCTTAAATCTCTCAAAATTGCCTTTGTAAGTTTGTAGCTTGGCCTACTTTACCTTGTCATCTCCTTCATATATGCCCTTTAACTTGTTCTTGATATCTTGAGCATTTTGACACATCATCACTTTAACAAAATTTGAGTTTGATAATCCACAAAGAATAACATTCTTTACCTTAGCATTACTCTCATATGCCTTTTTGGTAGCCTGATCAGTAGGAGTTATAGTAGGGGATGAATATCCATTTACTACACACATCCATACATAAAAACCTAATGAATATAAATAAGATTCCATTTTTATGCTCCAAAATGCATAGTTAGATCCATCAAAGAGAGGTTCCTTATTTGATGAAGATCCTTCTTAACTAGCCATTATGTTCACTATTCCAAGATCTACCTAGGATGATTAAGCTTCTTTCAAGGAAACTTGGATCTAAAACTAATTATTAGAACACAACTAGATACTGAGAAGTGGGGGGTGAATCAATATATCAATTAAAACTAGTCTTTCAATCCTCTTAAAGTAAACTCAAAAGCATATGTAGCTCAAAAGATAAATGTAGAGGTCATACAAACACAAATACACATGACATAAGATTTATACATGAAAATCTCAAAGGAAAAAACAATAGTGAGAATAGTTTCTAGAATCTCCTATTCTAATTCAACTTCATAGTTCAAAGCCTCACTGGCAAACCTAACTAGTTACATTTAAGGATACCCATCCTAAGGAGACACCAATCCCATAATTTAAGAGAACCAAATCTAAGGAAGAACACACTCCCTAATTTGAGTACTCACTCAACTTTTATGATGGAACCAACCCATTAGAATCTTCTATGGAGCTACAAATCCAATTTATAAATTAGATTCATACATGAATCCAGATCTTTATTGTTTATTACAGGTCTAATCTATAATTGATCATACTTTACACATTATCTTTGTGCCTTTATTCCTCTCTACTCCTCTCTCTACCTCTTTGGTCCTATGTCTAGATATTTATTTATTTGACACACTTGATTACCTTCACCAACCACTTTTCTCTATATTCAATTTGGATCAATAACAAATTCAATTATTCAATAGATTTTGCTTTGTCCTAGATATGATATATGTATAAACAAATGATCTAGGGTTTTATTCTTCTCTCTATGTTTAAACTCAGACTGTAACACATAATATAAGTTTTGGACTTTATTTCAATATGACTTAGACTATAATTTCCCATGTCTCAATTTTCTTGGCCCATCGATTGCCTTTTCACTAAAAGATCAACCCATTAGTGCCTTATACAATGGCTAGAGCTAATGAATCCTTAGGTGGTGTTTAAACCATGACACCTTTAAATAAATTCCATGTATCACACCATAATTAAAGGTCTCTTTAATATCTATAGCATATAATAGACTCAAGTTTTGATGCATAGGCTCTTTAATGTAGATTTGATCAGTTAGATTGATCAATCTCATTGTCTATGTTAAGATTCATGGCTTATACGTAAGTTCCTATAAATAACCATTTGTATAGACAAGAATTTAAATGTCAGTCATTGATCTTGAATTTCTCACCATAATCCAATGGTCTCTATTCAAATATCTAAAATTTAAAATGCATCCATTTGATCATTCTCTGATAGGATCATGATATTCGTTCGATCTCCAAAGATGCACATTTTTTTATCTCTATCGAGATGTTAAACATCTATCACTTTATTCAATCTTAGTCAACTCAATTTTTTGGATCTCTCTCATCCAATATTATACATGCCATTTGATCTTATAAGATGCATGACCTTTAGCTTAACTTAGTCATTAAAAATTGACACTTTGACCTCATCTCATAGCTTCTTATATCTTTAGATATCTTCTACTCCATTAATCTTTTTAAACCTTCTCAGTATTTAACTTGACATTATGTTGATAAACATTGAGAACTTTATAGAATTTGAGTCTATTCACTTCATTGGATCTCCTTTGAATAATCACCTACACATCATTTGATCTTTTGATAAGCTCAATATTTATATCTATCTAATCCTCAAGGATATGACACTTGGAATAATCACTGCCTTCTATACATAGCTATCATTTCTCGCTATTGAGACATTTAACATCCTCACATTAGTCTTCTATCTAACAAACTCATGTGATTATGACACATGAAATTAACACATTCACTCAGAGGGACCTTCGACACTTTGAATTCAGCATTCTCCATTGGATATTTAATGTTTGATTAAGTGCAAGCCATTTGATCTTCCAACTAGCTCGATCATTAACTTTGACAAGCTTACTCTCATTGGGACAAGCTCTGTGAATGTGACACTTGTCATTTACATGCTCAATAAAAGATCCTTTTGATAAACTAACTTTACTTCACTTTGTTAGATCATTTTTATATGATAAAGCATAGGTCATTGATCAATCTGAGACATATATTAAGGATTAGACTTAGGAAGATATAAAGTCCTTTGATCATTGCTTGGAGCTGGTAATTGCTAGGTTGAGGGGCCAATTTAGCTATTATGATAAAGGATTAAGTTATAATTTAAGCTAATAGTTCATAGATATAACAAGTCAACATAAAAATATAACTTTGCTTGTTGATGCCATGGATAAACCCTTAGCATTTTACCAAGAAACCCTATCTAGTCTGAGAGCTAAATAAATCAATTATGAGATCATTCCTTGTATTTTGAACCTATGGACCATATTTATGGTATGTACATGAAAAACATATAATGGATCTTCTATCTCTTTTGAATTTAAACATCCATAAATGGTCTCTATAAAATCATGACAACTTTTCATAGTGTAACTGTGAAACATGATCTTCTCTCCATCAATCCTACCTAATCCTTTTGACATCAATGACATCCATAATGTCCCTTTTAACATCAATGAAAATCATATTTCCAACATATTCAACCCAAATAATGATGAAAAAATCATTGTTTATGACATATTATTGATCTAATTGATTGTAAAAGTTATCTTTTGAAGATGTTTTGTATGAAAGATGTTGTTTTCTCAAATAAAATCTATCTATTTTGCTAAGATGACTCTCTCTTTTAAGACTTTCACATTTTATCTATATTATACTTTATACTAAATTTGATTTTAATATCGTTTAGTCTATTTTATATTAATGTTTTATTAATCTAATTCCTTTTCTTTTCTTTTAGTTTAATACATCTTTAAATTTGCTTAGTTTACTGATTATTTCTATTTTATTTTACTTTAGATTTTTGTTCTTTTTGATTTTCATTTTAGTTAGTTAGATTAATCTCTTTATTTATTCTATTAGAGTTAGATTGTTTAGTTTTATTGATTACTTTATTTCTTTATAATTTTAGTCTTGATTTAGTTTATTTTCTTAGACTTAGTTTGACTATTAGTAATCAGATTTTAGATTAGTTAAGTTTATTAGGTTAGTTTAGTTAATATTTTGATTAGTTTATTTATGTTTTAGTTTATTAGATTAGTTTAGATATTAGGATTAGTTAGTATTTTGATTAGTTTATTTATGTTTTAGTTCATTAGATTAGTTTATTTATTAGGCTCTGTTAATATTTTGATTGGTTTATTTATTGTCTAGTTTAGTGTTAGTACAATTAGATTTTTTTAAGTTTAGTTAGTTTAGAGAGTTTGTTAATTAGTTTTCTCTTGTTAGTAGTTGTTAGTCTTTTAGAGTTTGTCTACCTTCTTGGTTGTCATTGATTACTTTCATATTTGTGTTGTGAGCATGAACACAAGATACACCTTTTAGTAATATAATTTTATGTCCTTTAAGAGATCATCTAATTCATAGACTTTACTCTATTGGATAGGTTAGATGATAGTTTATGACATATTTTGAGATTGAATTATATAATATTAAAGGAATGATTATCTTCTTAGATCAAAACATTATTTATAAGTAACTTTTCTTGACATAGTTTATTTTTATGTTGTGTTTGATTGATTTAGTAAACATTTGTAAGATTGATTTAGATCTATTATTGAACATAGTAATCCCTAGAACTTTGAAAGATCCTTTTGCACACCTTAAGACTAATTTTCAGCCATAGGTCCCTTATGATTAAATTGGTACGATTCCATCTTGACCTTCATGATAGGAAAATAGGTTAATTCATTGATGTGACATTTTTCACTATCAATAGGGTCCTCATTTTTATGTCTAGAGTAGTTTCAAATAGCCTTGATTTTCTAGTTTAAACATGACAATCACATTTTTAGGAATTGTGAAGTGTCCTGATGCATATAATGAATGAAAGAAGGTGGTTAGTATGGATAACGAATACATAGAGGGGAGGTTAGTCTTGTGTTAGTCCAAGAAATAAAAATCAAAATAAAACACTAAAATCATAACATCTCTAACCTAGACACTATGGAGAGCTTAGGTAACACAAATAAATGAAAGTATAACAAAAACATAAAAAAAACAACTCTTTTACCTTATTTAGAGCTCCAAATGGATTATTGATGGCTTGCTCTACTTATGCATCAAGAAGTCTTTAAAAATGAATTTTTCTTGGCTCCTTCTCTCCTTAGAACTTGGCTTTCATGTTGCTTGGATTAAGATTTGGGCATGGTAACACTAATTGCATGTGTCTTATGGAGTAATTCTTGCATAATAACTCTACAATATCCAAGCTTAGAAATAAAGGGGTATGGGCTTATATTTATAGCCTTAAGAATTAACTCTCACCTAAGGTGAGTTAAGGTTGAGTTTAGGCTTAGAATGGGTTCAAACTAAACCTAGGTGAGTTAAAACTAACTCTAATTGAGATAATAGTTATCATGTAATTATGATTTTAAATTACAAGCCATGGCTCTCAAATTGGATATTTTGGAATATTTTCAAAGAGCCCGACAAATCATAAAAGCAATGATGAAAGGGCTTGGTATGTTAATTTTTGGAATTTCCATTTTTAGATATTAATTAATTTAAAAGGGATAATTCAACTAGGCACTTAATCTTGTTTAATTAGTTTAATTTATTTGATTAGACATTTTACTCTTTCAAGATTTGATATTTGTTAAAGTGCCCTACTTAATGGGTCCATAGGCCAAAATGATAGTTTTAATGTTTCAAGGTGATTAGGGATGATTCTGTGAGAGATTATTATTACATACAAGCTAGTATCCCAAATAAGGATGTCTCAACATAATTATGAGCATTGATGAATGATGCATGACCAAATTTTGGATATTTAGTGATTCCTTGGCTTAATTTGTAATGGTTGGTAGGAATCAATCTGAAGTCTTTTGGAAGCTAGTTATAGCCAATTTTATGTTTTTATAGTTTGCCCCTATTTGTAAAGGCATTGCAAGTGATGGGCATAATGACATCTTTGCAAAAAATGAGAAGGTATTATATGCCTACTACTCCAATGATAATGGATGAGATCTAGATGCCCCCTTAAGGGATCGATAAAAAAATATGGTCAATGATTAGTCCCTTAAAATAAGGAAAATGATAGGACCAAAAGGTAAAATGGGGTTGAAAATATTGATTTGCCCACAGGCAGTTATAATTAGTGGCATAATGAGCTGCCTCAGTTGGGTAGATAAATAGGATGATTTTCCCAAAGGAATTTATAACCATGGACATAACATGATAAAAAGATAATGATTTTCCCACAGGTGGTTATAATAATTAGGAAAAAAGGATAAGGGTAAAAAGAGAATGATTTAACCAAATATAGTTATAATCATTAAATGGAAAATAATGATTTACCCACATGTAGTTATAATCACTGGCAGGATAAAAACATGCCCCAGTTGGGTAGATAGAGATAATTATTTGACCAAAGGTGGTTATAAGTATTATCACAATGAAAACATGTCCCAATTGGTTAGAAGAATGATAAAGATTTTCCCAGAGGCAATTATAATCCATAACATTTAGATAGATTAAAACATAATGATTTGCACAAGGGTGGTTATAATTATTGGCTCTGCAAGTGGGATGATAAAACAAAGTTGAATATGGGGATTAGATAATGAATATTTACTCATAGAGGAAGAGTAATCTAATATAGAGGATAAAGATGAATTTGGGAAACTTACTAATATAGAGATGCACGTCCTAACTAGCAAGGATTAAAATTCTTTCATGATTAAATTACTTTGTATTTGGGAATTATGATATGGATATATCAAGAATTATTTAGGTGCTAATGAGAAGTATGATGGCTTCATTTCTTGTAATATTTCCTAAGCTGATTTCTACTGTAACACATGATGGTATGCATCATGAAATAACACCATGCTAACCTAGCCAAAATATGCAGGAGGACTGACACACGATCTAATGAACATTGGAAAATAATGTACCAATGATAAAAACCATGATGGTAATGTTGATGTATGAATATGGATGGAATTAAGTATAATGCACACGGAATAACCCAATGAATGCAAGTGTACTAAGTCAAGGAATAATAATGAAAGCAAAAAAATAGGAAGACTAACCAAGAAAAGAAAACAATGAGAACAAACTGAAATAAACATAAACAATGGTTAATAAAAATGTTGGTGAGAATGACATAATGATATAAATAAAAGAATATAAAACTCCCCTAGGCTATAGGAGAAAATGACATAAATAAAGTGGGAGAAATAGAATAAAAGGAAGGGGTAGTGGAGCTGACTCCAAATGCACTAGGAAAGTGGATGCTGCCTACATATTTGCATAGATGCAAAGTCCAACATAAACTTTAGGCCAAATATAGTTCTCCCAGGATATGGGATAGAAGAAAATGATGATTGAGAAAAACAATATGTGTTATAGAGGAATATGGGAAGATTTTCACAAAATGATGAACACATGGGATGTTAGGCCAGTAAGGATGGAGACACTAAATGACAAGTGTTGTTTTTCAAATAGCTAGGGGTCCCAAAATATTTAACACAAAGAAGTGGTTGATTTGGTAAATTTTTATGATTTTCTAGATCATTTTCAAATGTTTTTGGAAATTTCTATTTTTCTCAACTCGATTGAGAATGATGAGATATTAAACGGTTCATCTCAAAAAATGGTGAGAGAATTCAAACTTAAAATTACTCACCAAATAGTGAGAGTATGGTAAAGGGTGACTAAGTTGACATCAATGTGAATTGAGCATTGCCTACATAGTCCTAGGATGGAACCTCAAGTTATTATAGTTCTACCTTATAGTGGAGGAATATGATTAGGTAGTAGCAAGTTTGCAAAATAGGTAAATGAGGTAAATGGAATAGTTTAACATATGAATGGCAAGGTGGTAATTCAAGGCATGATAAAAGGTGTTGTGCCTAATTTTCCCATAAGTGGTTATAATTATGAACAATAGTATAGGTAATTGATAATAATTTGCCCAAAAGCAATTATAATTAGTAGCATGGTGGAGAGAATTTGATTTGCCCAAAGGTGGTTATAATCAATAATACTCAGAATGAAACAAAATAAGAAATGAAGGATGTAACTACCAAACCACTATCATACTGGTCTAAAATATGGTCTCTATCTAGAATACAAAATCAAATATTGAAATTGAATTAGAATCCCCTTACTGAAGGTTCTTGAAGAACCAATAAAATGGAACTAAGGTCAAAAGGGTTGGGTATGGAGGGTAAAAATAATTATGATCAATGGGGAAGGTATGGTAGAATGGTATATGGGTGGTACAAATAAGAATGTCCATATTATGGTACAATGGAAATGGGCCTTAGAGCCAATACTTTAGGTCTCTCAAGTGAAGTAATGTTTAAGGTGTATAGTGTTCATTAGATCATCAAGTTTATCCCCATCTAGTGTAGAGATATTGTATTCTCTGAAGCCATTATTTATAATAATCATATAGGGGTATATCTAGTTGGGTTTGAACTTTACTTTGTGTTTCTTCTTAGTCATGATATTTTTTTGGGTTTTATTTGAGAACAAGATCCCAAATCTCAAATTATTTGTGTTTAACCCACTAATTATAGTGTCCACAGAGTTAGTTTTGGTATGCTTGAAGCCTATTGATAGTGGCCATGCATTTTTCATCAAGTAAATCTACCTCTTATAGGCATTAAACTTGGTATTCACTCATCATCTAGGAGATTCTTTAATGATCTACGTAAATAAGGTAATTCAAACCCAACCGGAAGAATGGCCTTAGTGCCATAAACTATGGAATATGGGGTGGCTCAGATTGGGGTACAATAATTAGTGTGGTATGCCTAGAGGGCACAAAATATTTAGTGGTTCCAATAACAACCAACATCATTGACAATATTTTTAAAGATGTTGAAAATTGTTTTGTTGGATGCTTTGGCATGGTGTTACCTTATGGGTAATAGGCAGTAGAAAAATGTTGAGTAATTTCATACTCGACAGATAACATTTTGACATCTTTGTTTTTAACTGATCCACCATTATCAAATATAATATTGGATGGGATACCATAGTAGTATATTAAATATGAATTTGGATTTTTTTTCTAGTCATGTAAGTGAAGGGTATATCTTTGACCCATTCAGTGAAATATTCAATAGTAGTAAGGATATGTTTATGGCCATAAGATGAGGTAGGGTTTATCTTCACAATGAGATCGAAGCCCCAAGTAGAAAATAACCATGGAGAAAGCATTGGTTTTAGTGTTTTGGCTAGGGAATGAATTATATTGGCATGATTTTGACATTTGTCACACATTTTAACATATGTAAGTACATCTACATTCACAGTTAGCTAATAATACACAGTATGTAGAAGTTCTTTGGATAGGATGGCCCTACTTGTGTGGGATCCACATACTCATTCATGAATTTCTTGTAATGATAATGTCAATTTTTCCAAATTTAAATAATGAAGCAAAGTTGTATCAAAATTGTGGTAGTAAAGGGTTGGTCCAAGTAAGGTATATCATGTAGCTTGGTGGGTAAAGGCCTTTTATTTTTTACATGATAGGTCAGGTGGCATGATATGGTCATGAAGGTAGGTAAAGAGGTATAAATAAAATATAGAGTTGGGACTAATAATATCATAGATCATTATGATGGTTGAAGTTTCATGAGCTGGTGGTATAAGATTTTCAATGAGGAATTGATATTCTTTTGCCTTGTCTAGATGGTGAATCAAAGATCTAATGGTGGCCATAGCATCTACTATTATATTACTTTCCCTTGGAACATGTTCAAACTATATGTCGACAATCTATTGTTTGAGAGTGTCCACCATGGCTTTAGATGACACCAGCTTGTCAACTTTGGTCTAAAAGTGCTATGTAACCTAATTGATGATTAACTAAGAATCACCAAAACCTTTAGATGTTGAATATTCCATTATACTTCTTGATGAAGCCCTATAACAAGTGATTTATATTTTAACATGTTGTTAGTATAAGTAAAGTTGATATGAAAATATCCCCCTATGATGTAATAAATAATAGGCCTACCCCCAATCCATGTGATGTGAATGATCCATCAAAATATAACTTCTAGTGCTACTCCTTAAGAGGTGTTTCATTAATGTTCATGATGGACTCAACTAGGAATTATAAAATTAAATGTTTGGTATCTACAAGGGGTCATTATACAATATGATCTACAAGAACTTATCCCTTCATGGCCTTCTAGTTGACATATTCTATCTTGAACTCACTCATAAGCATGATCCATTTAGCCATGTAGCCTTGTAAAGCTATTTTAGATAGTAGATACTTGATCATATCTACTTTGGAAATAACTATGGTCTTATTGTTTAACATGTAATGCCGTAATTTTTGAGCCATAAAGACCATAGCTTAACAATATTTTTCTACATGCATAAAATTATGTTCATAAGTAATGAGTGTATGGATTAAATAGTACATGACATTTTATTTTCCATTATCATCATGTTGAGATAGAATTTCCCCTAGAGATTTCTTATTTGTAGATAGGTACAATGGGAACAACTTTCGTAGCATGGGAAATAAAAAAATAGGCAGATTGACAAGATAGTCTTTGAGGTGCTAAAAATATTTTTGGCATTATTCATCCTAATGAAATGTGACACATTTATTTATTAAGTGTGTAAATGGATGGAATCTATTGGCCAACTAAGAAATGAAGCATCTGATACACTAAATATTTTCATGCAAACTATAGAGCTGATTTAAATTAGAAGGTGGTGGCATCTCTCTAATGGCTCATACTTTGGTAGGATCAACTTTAATACCTATAAGAGAGATGATGAAGCCTAATATTTTTCTTGAAGTAACACAAAAAATGAACTTATTAGGATTGAGTCTACCCTTTTATTCACAAAGCCTCTCAAATATTAACCATAGTATAGCTAGATGATCGACATGGGTCTTTTATTTACCCGATATGTCATTGACATAGTCTTTAACAATGTTATGCATCATATTATAAAATAGGATGGTCATTTATCTTTGGTATATGAACCCAACATTATTGATACCAAATGGAATAAAATGATAAAAAAATGTTCCCCATGGAGTAGTGAATGTTATCTTATGTTGGTCTTTTGGTCCAATCTAGATTTGGTTATATCCTTAAAATCCATCGATCAATGAAAGCATTTAATACCCCATTGTGAAGTCAACTATCATGTCAAGGTTTGGCATAGGAAAGTCATCCTTAGGGTAGGACTTGTTTATATCTTTTAAATTAGTGCAAATTATGATTCCTTTTGGTTTCTTTCTAGCTAACACAACATTCAAGATCCACTATGAGTAGTTGATCAATCATATACATCTCAATTCTAAGCACTTTCTAACTCTTTCTTTAGTAATATATCAATTCAAGGATGAATCTTGCATAATATATGTTACATAGGTTTGGCATTAAGATGTAAAACAAGGTGGTTTATAACCAAGGTGGGGTCCAAACCTGGCATGTCTGAATAGGCCCAAGCAAAGATACCAACAAATTCCATAAAAATGGATGTAAATATGTTAAATTCTTCCTTAGTGAGGGAATTGCCTAATTTGATCCATTTTAGGTCATCTAGAGTGATGATGTTAACTTCCATAATATTTTCTATGAGAGGAATCAAATCATATGTAGACAATAAAAAACTACACACAATGTTTCTAGATGTTAAAACACCCCTAGACCACCTTGAGATCAACCAGGAACCATAACACAACCCTTCAACCGTAACCTTGAGTTACATTAGATGACTAGCTAAATAACTAACCAACCTTAACCAAACTTAAACTTTAACCCTCAACTATTGATGGTCACCCTAACCATCTATGGTTAGGCTTGACTGTCAATGGTCAGGTTTTTACCATCTAAGCATTAAACACCCACTTCAAATGCAACTTGTTTTTTATAATTATCTTGCTTGATCCATTCATAGATCAATGCATGTCCAAACTAAATTTAGACAACAAGTTAAGCCTCTTATTGAACTTACACTTCTACCTCTCTCATTTTCCTAAAATAATAGAGGAATAGGAGGTGAAAAGGGATAAAAAATGATTAAGAGATGTAATCATTAGAATTTCTTTGGTAGGTCACTCTTCGAATGAACCAATAAACTAGTAAGTATGACAGAGATCCTAAGTGCTACTATTTATTGACTAACAACCAAGTATAATTACTCTACTAAAAATGCTCCAAGCTTCACCAACAGATCCCTCAACTCTTCTTCAGATTAGCAACCAAAAATCTAAGTATATGTTTCCAATAATTAGTTACTTTTTTTCTATTTCATAACTAACCTTGCTTGAACTCACTTTGTGGATTCCCATTTTGCAACCTCATCAACCAATTTTATTGAACCAGACCAGAATCCATAGTAATTGTAAATAGTCACCCTAACCATTAATGTTATATCCCAACCACCAATGGTCACCCTAACCATTGATAGTCACACCCAACTATTAATGATCACTATCATATAAATCAACAAAAAACCATTTTCACCCACCAAACCGTAACCAAATCTTAGTTTCTAACCTCTCACTAGATCACAAAACTTTGCCCTATTTTTAAAACTATACCCAATCTAGTTAGCATCAATATTAATCTATTTATTTCTATAATTAGTCAAATATATCTTCTTGTATTACATTTTAGTATCTTTTATTATTTAGGCAAGTACTTTACCTTTTGATCTTTGAACTTGATTGTCTAAAAGCATGGATTGATAGCCTCCAAAGAAGATCATGCTTCTTAGATCTATCTTACTAAGTAATCCAACCTAATATCTAACTTATCAACCATTTTATTCTATGATTTCTTATCTTTAGGTCATTCTTCCCAAGCCAAAGAGGAGTATTTAAAACCATCTAGGTCAACACACACAACATACTAAGTTCTACTAGCCATACCCTTCTCAAATTTCTTTTCTCTTTCCTCTAAATAATATAAGAAAAAATATCTAAAACATTATGGCATGCTTAGTGGGACCCTTGAGACCTTTTTTGGGCTCATAGTTGCATCTAGGTGCTTCTTCTTCTTCTTATCTTTTCACTCATACAATGAAATCAAAATTTCATTTTGGGCTTAAATTGACTATACATTGTTTTCTTGCTTATTTTATCTCACATAGCTTAATTAGTCAAGTAAATTAATCGTAGCTTCACTCTTTTCACACATAGAAGACTAAACCACTTACATCTAATCAAGCATCAAACATTGACATAAGGCCTATCTGGGATTTAATTACCTAACAATCACCTTTTCTAACCATCCTACTTGGATTTAATCACCAAATTAAGAACCAACTTAGCTCTTCAATTGAGTATAATCTTTTGTAGTAAGTATATCTTGGATAAGCACATGATACCCTTATCATTATGGTGTGTAAAGTGAGGGGGTAGGCCCCGATATCAAGCCATATACTAATTTATAATATAGATCCTTTTGAGAGCTTAAACAAAACCTGAAACCAACCATATACTTATTTTCTAGTACCCACTCTACAAGCCAATTTCAGTCACACAATTCTCAAAACTTAAGGCATAAGCTACAAGAGAGACTAAAAAGAACCTTAGGATTTAACATGTTTTAGTGTGTGTTTTATTTCCTTGACTTTTTCTTGTCTTATCTTTATTTGAGTTGTGAGATTTCTTATATCTTCCTCATTTCCTTATATACATGGTTTTAAATATGTAACAACTAAGAAACCAAGCAATCAGGACCCACTTCCTAATCATCCATCTTCCTCTTCTCCCTCATCTATGGAGTACATCTTAGATGTAGAGATTTCTCCTCCTCATTTTGGGAGTCCTACCATTCCTTAGATGGTTTCCCAAGGTGATGCAAATTTCTCCACCTTTCTAGATAACAACCCCATATCCCTCCAACATTACCTTAACACCATATCTCACCATACCCCTACTTTGGTTCTACCTATTGACCAACCCTATGACATGCCATTCCATCTTATGGGAGACACTTCTATTACTGCCATCTCCACCCAACCTTTAGTCACCTAGGCATCTTATTTTACCAATGACCCTATTGATACCACCATCCAAAACCAACCCACACAATGAAATAATGCCTAATCACCTTCTTCCCCAAATAATAACCCTACTAGCATTGGAACATCCCAACCTTTGGGCAACAATACTTCCCTTACCTTAGGATCACCATCTACTAGTGTCACCACCATTCCTCCCACTTCCAACCTACATACTTCCACTCCATTTCAGAGCTTGATGGTTCCCATATCTTCTACCCTTCCACCCATTATTACCAATGTCACCACCTACCCTCTATCTATTAACCCAAACATACCTTCTACCCAAATTGTATTAATCTCTCAATAGGTACCCATTGCACCAAACTTGAGCTATACCCATAACCCATAAGGGTATGTACCTCTACCTTCCATCCAACCACCTATTTCCACGTATTCATATGTGGCATCGTCCCAACCACCCATATCTACATACCAACATGTGAAAACCTCTCAACCCCCACTAAATATACATATGTTACACCCACCCAAACCTAACACAACCTACCTTATAACTATGGGGGTGCAAAACCCCAAACTAACCTTGTCAAAATGTTAATGGACAAAATGACTACTTTGGAGTCATCCATTATTGGAGCTCATAATGTTTTGTCATATGACCATATCTATAATGAACCAATTCACCTATCCATCCTCATTCGACCACATCCTCCTCAATGGGAACTCCCAAAGTTTTGAAAGTTTTAGAGTAAAGATGACCCTTAACAACACCTAAGAACATTTAGGCATTCATGCTATATGGTTGCCTATGATGATTCTCTCCTTCTTCATACCTTGCCCATGTCTATATTAGGCATGACACTAGATTGGTATAGTTCTATTAAAAATCACTCTCTCTTTTATTTTTCCCAACTAACTTAGGTTTTCTTAGATCACTTTTCCATAAACATCTCTAAGAAAATCTCCATCACTAATCTGTACTCCATTCAGTAATTTGATGATGAATCCATTGATGACTTTATGGCCTATTGGATAAGTTTGATAAACCAACTCTCATTCTCTCTACCCCAACATGAATTGATTGAAATCCTTGCTTAGGCTTGTGCCAAACACATCTCCTCTACTTTACACGTCTAAATAGTTAGGACCTTTGATGAGGATTTTACCATGGCACAAAAACTAGAGAACAGGGCCATTGATGAGGGGAAGTTGAAATTGAGAAACAAGAATTCTATCTTCAAACAAAATGAGGATTCCTCCTCTAAACAAAATAATCTAACCAACAGTAACTCTAAAAAAAAGGGAACTATGAATACAATTATCCTTAAGACTACCCTCCACCCTTTATCAACCAATCTAGCTCTTCCAAATCCTCCAATCAAAACACTAGAAACCCAAACTGTAACACCTAAAAGCAATTTAATCTAATTGGGAAGTCATACGATTTGTTCTTGGATATATTGTTAAAATCCTATATCATACAACTTTCCCCAATCAAACCTATTATAAATTCAATTCCTCTCATCCTATACCGAGTTGGTACAAGGATAATCAATTGTATGCCTTCTACCAAGTCATTAGACATGACATTAGTAGGTGTAATACCTTTAATAACTCTATCCAAACTCTCATTGATAAGAAGGAGCTTATGTTAGATTACCCCAATGCACCCTTGAATCAATCACTTGACATCTTTAGATAATCATTTCTCAACCACATTCTAGCCAACAATAAAAACAAAGTAGAAGTTTCTCATGCTCATGAGGCCTATACTATCAATATGGTTCTTGATGAGCTTATTGATGAGAAGATCATCAACTAAATCACCTCTTCCCCTAATCTACTTATTAAGGTAGTGGAGTCACCAACCTCTCCTTTGATATGCCCATTAGAGGAGGAAACCACTCCCACTTATCATTTTACTCAATCATACAACAATCTACTCTTCCTTTAGTGATCACTCCTAAAGAAGAAACCACCTTACCTACATCTCCAACCATAGAGTTACATTCCTAGATATTGGAACCTTTTTTTTAGGAAAAGGATGAGGTAATAATTCCTCCCCCTCAACCCTTGGGTCTATCCTTTTAATCCACTATTGGGGGATTCAGACTCATCTATAAACCCTTCTATAAACTAGTTAAAAACTTAGAATTCATATCCAACCCTAACCTAGATCAGGCCACCTTTTGTTAATAGCTTGGACTCCCATATAGAACCAAGCAAGAAACTTTACCATAAAAAAAATCTACCCTTTCTACTATCAGATCCAATATCACCACAACCCAACCATCAGACACCTTTACCCATCAAACTATAGCAATACCATCAAAACCAAGCTCACACAAAGTCACTAAATCACCTTCTACCATTCTAACCCAACCCACCAAGAACCTTGGCATACTTCCTACTCATAACATTACTCAACCATCAGTAAAGTTGGATTTAAGCCCACTAAACCTATCAAAAATACCCCAAGTTAAGACAACAAAGAAGGTGAAACCACCTAGAATCCCAAAAATAAAAAATCCACCTCCCCTCTCCACTTTGCCCTCTATTTTAGTGCTTCATCCCTATACCTTAATTGGGAAACCAACCATCCCAATCATGACCCACACACCACTTTTGGTTATACCGTCACTCTTACTTTCATCCACAACTATTTTTATCAAATCACTCATTAACGTACCTCCTATATCCTAGTTATCTCTATATAAACCACTCATCTCTTGAACATCTACCCTAAAACCTTCTAACTCTAAAATCTCAACCTCTCTACCAAAAACAAAACCATCCACCAAGAATGCCCATTTACCCAAAACCTTTACCACCAAGCCCATTCCTAAAAGGGCCTCCACGTCAACTCCCAAAACCAAGACACCTATACCTTTTCCACCATTTCTTGGGTCTTACTCAACCATCCTATAGAGGCTATTAGAAGCATCTTACTAAAATTTACCACCTATCAGATCATTTGACCCACATAGTCCTAAACTATCTTGGTACAATGACATATTAGTATGTTTGTACCATAAGACACTTGGGCATGACACAAAGAATGACAAAGCTCTCTAAGTGATAGCCCATCAGATGTATTATGAGGATGAATTACTATCAAATGAGCCTCTTATGAACCCAACACTAATTCAGGAACTAACAACCATTGATTAGTACCTACCTACTCCACTCTCACCTAGGAGTGAAGAGGAACTGAAGTGATTATCTAGCCTGACATCCCCCCAAATCCATACCATCCATGTGGTGACATGATCATAGGCTCAACCAAAGGATAAGGGAAAGGAAAAAGTGTCCATTCTATGGACATATCCCTCTTTTGCCACCCAATCAACTAGCCAACACTAAGCACCTTTACCTTCAACCAAAACTAAAGTGTCCATCTTGGGACCCTCTCAATTTGATCCTTCTAAATCAATCCAATGAGTAGTTATAAAATAACTTCACCAAACACCAATAAATATGAGTTTGTATGATGTGATTAGTACCTCACCTCATCATCACTAAGTAATGATAGAAGTGTTGTAATCTATATAGGTTAGGTCAAAATACCCTTAACATTTAACAACCTTTGTCAGAGATATTCACATTTCGAACCTTGTTACCTTCAAGGATTCATAAATACCTTCCATCCATCTAAATGAATCAAATCCTCCCATCTTAATTACCATGTACATCAACCAAACCTACATCAAGAGGGTTATGATTGATGGGGGAGTTAACATCAACATTAACATACAACCAAATGAAGTTACCTAAGAACATTATGTCAAAAAACTCAACAGTGCTTCAATCATTCAATGATACCATGGCCATGACTCTAGGAACTATTGTCCTTCACATTTTCTAGGACCTTGCATGCTTCTTGAGCTATTTTACATAGTAAAAGGTTTGTTATAGTAAAAAAATTTGCTGAGATGCCATTGGATACACTCTATGGGTTGTGGTCCATATACCCTATACCAGTGCATCAAATTTGAGCACAAAGGTCAAGTTTTTAACATACAAGCTGACCCCAGTCCCTTTACATCATGAAACATGACATACTGACCCAAATACATTCTCCTTCCTCCATCTAACAATCCTTCATTGGTAAAATACAAATCCCCATCTTCTTCTAATGTTGAAGCATCCACTAGTTCTTTCCTCCCTACTACCCAAATCCCCACAATGGACCCTTTGGAATCAACCTTTCAACATCTTTCATTGGGGGAGCATCACCTTGTGACCCTTGACACTTTCCCTATTTTCCAAGATTATGGGAAACTTGACCACCAACTTGATTATGACCCTAATATTGGAAAAAAAATTCCTTTTAGACCCTCAACTTGTGAAACCAATTTCATCTATGGGGGACTTGAGAAACCCCTTAACACTTCTACCACCTCTTTTTCACTTTGACCATCTCCAATTTTTCCTATCTAGATAAACCAAAATTTTCCTAGACATAACTTTATAGGTGTACTTGAAAGGATTTGTATAGGTTAGTATGAACACAAGCCACATGAGTTACTTCCAATCAAAACCCAAATAATTCATGAAAAACATGGCCTTGATTTCATGTCAAATAAATAACAAACCAACCTACCTCCCATTACCATCCTTGATGAGGAAATCCCATCCTCACCATCCTTTCCACCATCAATTGTTGAGGGTTCCAACATCTTCCCCCTAATTTTTTTTCATCAACATGATCAGCCTTAGACCCTTGACTTATCAAAAAGATGTGATAATCGTAACCATTCCTCTTACCTACCCTAAGATGGTAGGAGATGACTCTCCTACCATTAATATCATTCAATGTCAGGATGATGATTCTACTCTCACCTTTCTTGGTGTAGAAGATTCCTCTATTCATAAATCTCTTCCTCTTGAGACTTTAACCATGTTGAATGAATCCACAATATATATCAACTTGGGCACTCTAAGTAACCTATGCATCATCCAAAATTGGCCAATCTCTAAATCTTGAGGAGCTTCAAGACTTCCCCTCCTTACTACAAGATTGAAGCATATCATTTGCTTGGTATTACAATGACATGCTAGGAATCAACCCCTACATCACTACCCACAACATAGTCACCAACCACAATGCCAAAACCATTAGGAAAATATTTAATGAATGCACCTTCACATAATCCTTCTCATCAAAGAAGAGATTTGACATCTCTTATCTGTCAATTTTATTCAACCCATTGACTATCCCCAATGGGTCTCTAAAATTGTACCTATCACCAAAGCCATAGGGGGATTATGCATTTGTGTGGAATTTCATGACCTCAACCTTGCTTTCCCAAAGGATGAATTTTGTCTACTAAGCATTGACCAATTATTTGATCTTATAGTTGGTCATGAGATGTTATCTCCTATGGATGGATTCTCAGGGTACAATTAGATCCTAATTTCCCCTAAAGATCAACACAAAATGACCTTCTTCACCCCATGAGGTACTTTATACTATAGGGTCATTAATTTTGGATTGAAGAATGCTAGTACAACCAACTAATGCATTATGACTTACATCTTCCATGACCTTATTCAAAAAATCATACAAGACTATGTTGATGATCCTATTGGGAAATCCAAATGTTGTAAAGATAATTTGTGCATTCTTAAGATTATCTTTGAGTAACTCATCTATTACCATGTCTACCTTAACCCAAATAAGTGTATTTTTGGGGTCTTATTAGGAAAGATCCTTGGATTTATCATCTCCCTTCAAGGAATCAAAGTTGATCTAGACAAAATCAAAGTGATTCTCAACATGCATCCTCATACCCATCTCAAGAAACTCCATAGCTTATAGGGGAATCTCCAATCCATTCATCACTTCATCTCTCATCTCTCAGACTGATGCTAACCTTTTCACCACATTCTAAAGAAGGATGTATGTTATAAGTGGAATAATGATTGTCAAAAGGCCTTTGATTCACTCAAAAACTAATATCTCCACCTATCCTTAATCCTCCAAAAGAATACCAACCTTTTTACCTTTATATCTTCACCACTGACCACTCCTTAGGGGTAATGCTGGCTCATTGGGATGAAAAACATAAAGAATAAGCTATCTAATACATTATACCTATTATTTTAGAGTACGAGACATGATATACCCATATAAAGAAACTTTTCCTATCTTTGGTCTTCATGGCCACTAAACTTCATCATTACCTTCTCAACCACAAAACCTATGTCATAACCAATACTGGCCCATTCAAGTATATGCATTCCAAGCCATACCAAAACCAATGTATGGCCAAATGCCTTATGCTTTTGGCTGAGTTTGACCTTGAGTTTATTTAGTAGAAGTCATTTAAATGGAAAATAATTACTGACCAATTAGCTAATGCACCCTTAACAAATGATCAATCTCCTCCTCTTGAGTTTCTCGATGAGTCCATCATGACTCTCACTCAAGAAAATTTCACCTATCAAGTAAACATGTTATTCAATAGATCAAAGTGTCAACATGGTGGGGGAACCAAGATTATCCTTATTCCCCTTCATGGTGAACCTCTTCTTTTATCCTTCAATCTATATTTTAAATGTTCCAACAATATAGCCAAGTATGAAGCCCTAGTAATAGGCCTTTAAACTATGTTAGCCTTGGGAGTCAAAATGATCAACATCTTTGGTGACTCCCAATTTGTGGTCAATCAAATAAATGGTTCATACCAATGAAAGAATGATTCTATGCAATAGTATAAAAAATTAACTTTTGTACTCTTGGCATCATTTGAACACTACCATATCCAAACCACTTTACGATCTATGAAAAAGTTTTCTAATATGATGGCTTTCCTTAATTTTTAGATCCCATTTGGACCCTTTGAATCTAATTTATCTATCATTATCCACCAAATTACCTAGCCCTCTTATGTCAAATAAGACTCTCCCACCATCTTCAATGTGGAGGAGACCCAACCTAACCTTTAGTATCAGTAGATCTTTGACTATCTTAACCTTTCCACCATTCCTTTTGATATTTTTAGAAATGCCTAATGAGAATTTATCTAGAGTATCTCACATTATACCATACTAGGGGGAATTCTTTATAAACATGGCTTTGATGGTCTCCTCTTCCATTGCTTATGTGTTCATGAAGCCTCTCATGATATTAGGGAAACACATGATGGGATATGTGGGGTACACTTTAGTGGCCTAGCCATCGCTAAACACATCCTTTGCCTTGGCTATTACTAGTCTACCCTTAACCAATTTTTTTGTGATTATGTGAAAAAGTGTGTTAAATTTCAACAACACACTAATTTACATCACACACCTATCCATAGTCTTCATGTATTCATAAATTTTTGGCCCTTCTCACAATGGGGTTTGGACCTTATTGGTGAAATTAACCCCCATTTTTCATAGCGACACCATTCTATCATCACTATGACTAAATATTGTACCAAATGGGTCAAGGCTATTCCTCTCATCTCCATAAAAGCGAAAAAATTGTTGACTTTACCAACCATCACATCATCTATCATTTTAGTGTTCCTCATAAAATCATCAGTGACAATGGCAAATCCTTTAAAAATAAATAAGTATAAGGTCTTTGTGATGAATTTTGTATGAAGATAAGTTTCTCATCACCTTATCATCCTCAAGTAAATGGATAGGCAAAAACCTCTAACAAAACTCTCAATAACATGTTAACTAAAATGGTTAATGAATCTAGTTAGGATTGTAATTTACACATCCCCTTCACCTTATGGGATATCATGCTAGCATTAGAACCCCTACAGGTGATAAAAAATTCTCTCTAGTTTTTGGAGCCAAGGCCATCTTACCTCTCAAAATCTAAATTCCCTCTCTTCACATATGCTTGTAAGATCTAATCTCTGAGAGTGATTATCATCAAGAAAATTTAACCCAACTTGATCTACTTAATGAGCATCATTTAACCACACTCACCCATCTTCACGTCTATCAAGAATGAATCAAGCATGCCTATAAAAAATAACTTAAAGTGAAAGAATTCAATATTGAAGACTTCATCCTCAAACAAAATCAACATGTCACCAATATGGATAAAAATAAGCAAGGTAAGTTTACTTTAAATTGGCTTGGACCTTATATCATAATGCACAAGTATGGATTAGGAGCTTACCAACTACTTATATTGAAGGAAACCTAGCACTTGAGCCCCTTAATCCTTCACATCTATGCCTTTTATTTTGTTAAACATGATCAAACTCACCTTTTGTCTAGCTTAATCTCATCCCTTGTTTTTATAACCACATTCATCTCCTTATTTTAGGGACAATTGATTAAATTTGAATCATATGATTATTTGTCACAATCATAGCCTAATCTTGCATAATGGATACCATGGATCTACTAACGGCATGATTCTCATGGTAATTTTTGTTGCTTTTCTAGGATAGATTCCCATGGTCATTGTCACCTAACCTCTTTTACACCTAATCAACCTTCTTGGGATTTTTAGTTTTGCCTTCATAAAAGGTGACCCTTTAAGCCTATATAATTAATTCCATGACATCAAAAGAA
Organism: Torreya grandis; assembly: GCA_037957365.1. Classification (NCBI taxonomy): domain Eukaryota; kingdom Viridiplantae; phylum Streptophyta; class Pinopsida; order Cupressales; family Taxaceae; genus Torreya; species Torreya grandis. Next base: position 1,273,037 of record JARHVA010003532.1, on the reverse strand, counting down.
AACATAAAAATAAAATTCAAAAGAACCCATATGGGTCACTCTAGCATTTATAGACTACTCCCTCTAAGGATAGTTGTAGAAATATATCAAAATTGTTTAATATAAGATAGATTGCTCATTTTAAGGATAACTATCAAAAGCCTCAAAATGAAGCACACAAAACTTAGACCACTCCCTTGAAGGATGTCTAAGTAAAGAATTTATAAAATCACAATAATTTCTTTGAAGCTTCCTACATCGATTAACTTCCCCAACCCTAATAAAATAATTAAAAAAACCCATTATCAAACATCATAAAATAGAAAAATAATTTTAAAATCTGCAATCAGATCTCATAACTAGATTTCTTGCATTGATTAGTCTACACATCATATGACATGGGCTTGTTTATAATGACTCTTTAAAAACTCTAGAAGAGGTGAACTAGTTTCCCAAGAAGGTTCCATTTTCATCTCCCCCCTTTTTTGCACACTATAAGCAAGGGATTTTGAACTTACTTGACATTATGTGATCAAGACACCTTTTTAAGTAACTAATGCATGCTAATGAGAAGAATTCAAAGGGATTCCTTAAGATGATCCAACTTCAATTTGTTTTTAGTCCTAGCTAAAGAATAAGCATCATGCTTTCTTCTCATTCTCTCATATTGGTTAACATATTCACTCAAATGTTTGTCTTTGATTTGTCTTCTCTTTCTTACATCTAGTTTTGTTATTTAACTTACTTTATGTACTTCACCCTAATCCAAATAGAATGACCATAATCATAACCACATCACATGATATCATCATCACATCATAAACAAAAACATACATCAATTAGCATCAACTATCACCATCACAAACTCATAATCACATAAATCATATCCACCACATGTCTAAATAAAAAAGAAGAAGCATACACTCATTGAATTTGGGAATGAACATGATCATCACTAACATCCTATTCATTCATAAACCATAAACAATAACCACATCATAACTTTGTCCACCTAAGCATAACCATCACCATAACCATGATCATATCAATATCATAATCATAATCATCTTAAAATATGAAATTAAATGATCACATCCATAAAACAACATCCATGGAATACCATACTCATAATGTCATAACCATCATCCTAATCATTAAAAACACATCACATTAACATCACACAATCATATCAAGATTATTGTAGTCTTTCATAACCATCACATCATAACCACATCAATAACGTCAATCCATATCAAACATCATCATGAACATAAATTAAATAACATATCTCATCACATGCCTAACTAGGTGAGTCCACATCAACATCTCATCAACATAACATCATAAATTATAAACATGAACATCACAAACCATGAATAAAAGATCATATCTATCTCTCATAATTAATAATCATAAGTGAATACAAAATATACATGCCTCTCAAAACAAATATACATCTCACAACATTAGCTCATAGGTCAATATCAAAATCATCTAAATATCAAAATATAATGTCTCATCATAAATTTATGATCCTAGGCACCACTACCTCCTAGATTTTGCCCTCCTATATCTACGTGTCTACCTATAGATGTGGCCCACTGACCTGGTATCACAGTTATAGCACCACCTATAATCCCATCCCTATACTCACCCCATCAAGGCTCATCTAGAAAATGCCTAAAGACTAAGGCCTCATAGTATCATATCTCCTCCATAATTGCTACATATATTTGTATTAAGATAATACCTTTTGGTCTTATAGCTATTAGTACTCCACCTCCTACCTATGAAAGAGAGTCTCTCTCTTGTGTCAGTAAGGCTAGTTAAGACCTATCCCAATCTCTCTCCCCTATCAATGTCACCCCTAAACTTGTGATGCTACTAGGGATGCCTGTACTATCACCAAGGATGCCTTTGCTATGGCTAGAGACACTCATGACTAGTCCCTCTTAGCCATCACTACTTGTATATACAAGCCATCAACATCCTGCAACTAAACCTATTGATTATCTCTACCAATTGGGTTAAATTCCATAGCTTTTTGACCACCATCATCACCCCAAAAATTTTATATATCATAGAGTGCCTAGTACCATGCAGGGTATCCATCTATCACACTTGCATCATTTATCTCTATCTTTGCTGAAAACTCTTTACAATCATAGATCATATGAACTAGTTATGGAAAAGGCAATGAAAAATCTACATTCTCCATCTTATACCTTAGGAACACCTTAGGTATAACCTACACAAGGTCAAATTACCTCTATACCCTATCAAAATGGTATCATCTCTATCTCACCCTCTTGTCTATTATATATCCATCTATATCTCTATAGGGATAGAGTATGTCTTTTGTAATGATCCCATCCTAGAAACCTAACATATGGTCTCCAAATCACATGTCTAACAACCAAGGAATTCAATAAGCCCCTAAACTAGTCTATGTCGTATACCCCTCCTATTGGTCTTGAGAGGGCATAATCACTCCACCCCATGTATCCAAATGAAAAATCCATCTAAGCATAACCATCCCATGAAAGCCCCATAGGCTTCAACACCCAGATGTGTTTGTATGCCCAATAATGTATAAAAAACCCAACACTGATCCTATATCTCTTATGGGTATGAAATCCCCACATTTCTCAGTAAATGTAAACAAGAAACATAGGTGCCCATGAAAATCCTATGTGGCCCAACCACATATCCATGAGCACCCCTAGTAACAAGTAGGGGAACCTCCTACTACTAGAATTAGGTAATGCATAATGTATCACTACTATCATCATCATGGTGAAAATCCTCCCTGCATCCCTATCCCTATGGCATAATGGTGTGTAATGGAATCTTATAGAGTGCCAACTCAAAAAATCCATATCATCTTCAGATAAGAGCTCCATAAACTCATCAAACTCATCCCTCTCAATATGGTAGATCATTTCCCCCTATTTGGGTAGTCACACGATCCTATGGATGTTCTAAGGTTGGATGGTCATCTCCCCTATTCGCAACAAGAAGGTATTAATGGTAGGATCCCATCTCTTGATGAGTGCTAATATATAACCACATCTCAAGGTATATGATTATAGTACTTCATACCATTGATACCCATGTATTCTATGTACTCCCAATCATCCTTAGTCATACCTCTCTGAATCTCATCAAAAATTTGGGGCACTCTATCCCTCATTTGAATCATCTCTCATTCTTGAAAGGTTTGATTGAAAAAAAACTTAGTTCTCTATACTATTTTTCCCAATGAACTCAACCTCTTACACCTACATATTATGATAATCTCTTCAACTCATAACATTCACCTACTATGACCTATACCTATGACTTATCTATAAATCAAAACCCTTAACCTATCTTATCTACACCCTAAACAATCAACATTCAACCTAAAACATCTAAATTGCCTACTAAACATTGACCTTAACTATTCTCAACCATTACCTATGAACCCTAAATCACTATGACTTTATTCTTAACCTTCATCTACTTACCTTATCCTTAACTATCAATACCTATAAACTTTCCATCGTAATTATTAATTAAACATTCAACCCACTACCCTTCAAACATTAGCCTCAACAACCAAACCTTAACATTCAACTATCAACCTTAAGCTTGCACTATTACCTATAAAACATAAAACATTACCCTCAACCTCAATTTTACCCAAACATTCAAATATGCATTACCTAAACCCTAACTCCTTCACCTTTAAAAATTAAACAAATTTTTAACAAATTCTCCAACTCTTGTCAACCACCAATGATCAAGGTGACCATTGATAGTTAGGTAATCAACCATCAATGATCATTGAATAGTGACCTATGATGGCCACTTATCAACCATTGATAGTTGGTAGTGACTGGTGATGATCAAACATGACCACTAATGGTCACTATAAAGTGACTGCTAACACTCTAACCTAGCACCACCCCTCCACAACTACCAAAAAAATAGCAAATACCTACAAATTTATATCATACTCTACCCTTGCCATTATAATATCCAAACTACTGATTCAAATTTAAATTCAAACCCAAACCCTAAAACCCTCAGTTAAAACATACCCAACCCACCCATAACCAAACACATCAAACAAATTTAAAAATGAATCTAATTGACCAAATTAAAGATAGTCTACCATTTCAAAACATTGTCAACTTCATTCCTTAACCACTGTCTAAGAGGAACCCTAGGGACCACAACTACCTATCTTCATACTTTCTCACATCCTCTCTACAACCTCAGTAGGTCAACACTTAGTCAAGGTCAACAATCCACCTCACTCAACTAATCACACTCAATAAATCATAACCATTTTTTCATAAATGCCAGGAGTTCCTCATCACATGTAAATATTCATAATGATAGAAAAATAACCATGATGACAATTTTATATCATCCCTTTTAGGTTTGACATGTGACTACTGATGGTCAGGGTGACTGTTGATGGTTGACCTTGAGGGTTGAACTTGACCATCGATAGTTAGTCTTTTTTTTTTTAAAGTTTTCTTCTCCAAACACTAGCCTTTCAATGACATCTTCATCTACCACATGGAACCAAGTGTCCACCATAGATGATTACCTTCTTTGACAAACACAAATATACCATGTCAACCTCACCAATTGTCATTTTGGCCCAACTATTGCATGTTTTGTGATGACCTTACCTTGGTCTTTTTGACTACAACAAAATTTCCAAGTTGAACATTTTGAACTTGCGCTACCTTGCACACAACTAACTAATTTTTGTCTTCATAAGAGCACTTCCTACCTTGGATACCTATGAAAATAATGATCTTGTCTAGAAGTCTTGCATTTACAAGTGTATCCTAACTATCACATATGATCACGTGTTCCACTTATCACTTGTCCTTTTAGTGATGACCTTATTTTTACCAACCATGGCAACCTAGTCATTATATAATATTGGTTATTGAAATTAGTCACACTTTATGCATGTGTTTACACTTTAGTGCCCAACTTACCACCCACTTTTTACCAACTTACCCACTTATCAAACCTGTACCTAATTTCATTTCAACTCATAGATTATTAGTTTGAGGGGGAACATCTCATCCCATGATTGGGGAAACAAAGCTTCGACTTGTAATATATTTTTGTTTTGTAGCTTGTTGATAAAACCTAGATAACAAAAAGGGGAAAAGTGTAGACACTAAAAAATTACACATAATGGTTCTAGATGTTGAAACACCCCTAGACCACTTTGGGACCAACTAGGAACCACCCCACAACCCTTCAATCATAACCCTAAGTTAGATTAGCTGGCTAGCTAACTAACTAACCCACCTTGACTAAACTTAACCTTTGACCCTCAACCCTCGATGGTCACCTTAACCATCGATGGTTAGGCCTAATTATCGATGATTAGGTTTCCACCCCCTAAACATTAAAAACCCACTTCAACTACAACTTGATTTTTTATAATTAGCTTGCTTGATCCACTCATATATCAATGCATGTCAAAAGTAAATTTAGACAAGTTAGACCTCTTCTTGAACCTATACTTATACCTCTCCCATTTTCCTATAATAAGATAGGAGTAGGAGGTGAAAAGGGATCCAAAAAAGATCAAGATCTGTTGGTATAAGAGTTTCTTTAGAAAATCACTCTTCTAATGAACCAACAAGTATGATATAGATTTGAAGTGTTGTCATCTATCAACCAACAACAAGGTATTATTACTTTATTAAAATTACTTTGAGTTTTACCAATAGATATATCAACTCTTCTTCAAATCAATAACCATCAAGCTAAGTATCTTTTTATAATAATTAGTTTCTTTCTTTATTTTTTGTAACCAACCTAACCTAAACCCACTTTTAGAATTCCCATTATGTAACCTTATCAACTAGTTTTCTTAAACCAGACTAGAATCCACAATAACCATTGATGGTCACCCTGATTGCTTATGATCTATCCCAACTAATGATGGTTTTATAATTGACAATGGTCACACCCAACCATGAATGGTCAATTTTAGATAAATTAACAACAAACCATTTTCACCCACCAGACCTTAACCAAATCTTAGTTTCTAACCTCTCACCTGATCATAGAACCCTGCCCTATTTTTTGAACTATACCCAATCTATTTAGCATTAATATTAATCTATTTATTTCTATAACTAAGGACTATTTATTATAATTTGGACTTCTTAATAGTCTAAATTTTTGAAAACTATCAAAAATAAATTGGACTATATCAAGATTAAATTGGACTGTATTGAGATTAAGTTGGACTCATTAAAAATAAATCACATATATATAATATATTTGTGATAAGTCCAAATTATTTAAAATGATCAATAATAATTAGTAGTTAAAAACTATCATATATAAATTATACTTAATAAATAATTACTTGGAATTATTACAAATAAATCACATCTATATTATATATTTGTAATAAGTCCAAATTATGTAGCCATTCACATTGGTTCATAGATCGTGAGTTTATAGACAAAAAAACTTGGTGGTTTCTTTCTTAAGGAAAAATAATTCCTGCATCAATTAGGTGCTCAGGTGATATGTGATTTAAAACACCTAGGATGATTGGGATGCCACATGTCATCGATTGATTAGATTATGAATTATCTTTTTAATATGATTCAGGTGATGTCCTCATGACCATCAAAGTTTATATCATATTTTTTTACCTACCATGTGTTAATCATGGGCGTTTTATTATTATATTATGAATATAATCTCCCACATAGTCGAGTTACTAAGATTATGACATGTGTTGCAATCTTAGGTGCTCACATTATTTAGGACTTTTGTTTGGATTGGTCATCCTTTTGCATAAATGAGTCACCGAGATTATTCCATGTGGCACAATATTGGGTTCTTGTACAAAGTATAATTTTAAAAACTAAAAATATGAATAACATTTGTCAATATGTAAATGCCAAAGAATAAATCTTTACATGTAATTTGGGACCTTTCAAGGCATAAAACCCAAAGGCCTTTTTACATACATAGGAATGACAAAGTGTATTTTTAAAATCACAAAATATGAAGTGTAAATTCTTATATGTGAAAACTATGAAGACCATTTGTTGAAGACCATTTTGAAGGATACAAAAATGTGAAGTGGATGCTCCAATAGTCAAATGCTATTAAATATATGCATAATTATTGAAAATAATAAATTATCATAGTAGAAAATATAAAACTCAAATGCTGAAGTGTATTTTTCAAGACCCAAAATGTGATGTGTCACTAGAAATAAATAAAATAATAAAAAATTATACATTCTTAAAAACTGGACTAAATTTTGAAAGAAAACATTCATATTTCTCATTACAAAATTAAGGAAACACCATTTCAAATTTCCCAATCCTTCTATCACTATTTTTATTAGTGCCTAGAGGGATAATGCATTCAAATAGTCTGTTACAATGCCTTTTAAAAAATTAGTCAGAACAAGTGTATGACCTCCAATTTTTATTTGGTTTCTAAGTGTAGATGATACTATCTATAAGTATGGATGGTAAAGATGTGTTAGTTGGATTTGGCTTCCATTTATTATTCAATTAGCCTAAATAAATTTATGCTTCTTCTGCATCTTTTTTACTTGCATGAACTAGGATGAACCAAGATATATTGACCCTTCGATCTATATCCACATTTGTTTGTAATATCTAAATATTGATTTTATCTCTAACAAACCATACTGTGTAGTCCATTCTTATAGAATCATCATGTCTAAAAAATAACATATCTCTAATTTACACATCTTCAGTTGGATCAAATGTAATTTTTATTCTTTTACTTATTGGACCAATATATGTATCTGTAGATCCTACTCCAAAATCAAGGGTCCTATCATGAACCATTTTGTGAAGATCTCTATCCAAGGGTATGTCATGGTGATTTCTAAGCCAAAAATATCCTATACACTCAATTTTAGAAGGGAACATATCTTCTTTCATTATATAATGGATGTTTTGGAAGTAATATGCTAGATCCTTCCACTTACTATTTATGGCCAAACCAAATTCATTGAATTTTTGAAAATACTTATTAAAGTTATATTTAATTCCTTTTTCACTCTTTTTTATAATTTTATCCGAGTCTTTTACAATAATGGAATCTTTAGACATTTCTCTATTTTTCAAGTCTTTGAAATATATTTTTATTAGATTACCTTCTGGAATATTGGGCTCACCATTTTCTTTTGTTTCATATAATGTAATCAGGGGGGGACCAATTTATATCTCTTATATAGTTTTTACAATGCATAATGGGCTAACCTTGCTACACGTGTAGAATAAATTACTAACCTTTTATCAAGCCTACTATTTTGTTTCTTCTCTTTAGCTATTAACTATTAACATACTCTTTTAAATACACTACCTCTTTAATCAAATATGACATGAAGTTTCTTGTATTTTCACATGTCCTATAAGTGTCCATCATCTCTACCACACTCCATATATCTTTACTCTTTATGCATTTAGATAGGTTTTCAAATGTGTCATCGATGTCTTCATGGGTATGTCCTACCAAGAGAAATCTGACATCGACATTAAGGAAAACACATTTATATATAAGGGGAGATAAATATTGCATCACATACCTATACAAAAAAACATGATTTTATGAATTTGTAAATGTAACATTAGTTCCATATAAGGTTCAACATTTTTTAAACATAACTATGGATAGAAGTACCTATTATTATTCTCCCCACAATAGTTGTCTAGTTGAAGGTATAGCTTGGAAGGAAGTTTCTTGAAGGCACAAATTGATTGTGCTTCTTCTCTATATTTCTAACATTTAGAGTAGCAATTGTTAGATAAAAATGCATCATACAATGGATATTTTGAAGTTATAAGTAAATATACATAAGTATCTAGCATTGTTGTTTCCATATCCTTGAAGCATTTGTTTAATGAGGTGATAGTAAAGTTAGACCCTCCAAGAATGTATGATAAAATAAATGGCTATATCCACCTGCACCATGAACATGTGTTATAATCCCTGTCATTGATAACTCTAATATTCTATCAGTAACTATTTTGATTTTTATCACTGTCCTTAGCACAAATGTTTTTGACATTACACCTTATCATTAATGACATTGAGGCATTCTTCAGGGTATTTCTTTGACAGTCATTTTTGTGTGTGATACATTATCTTAAAAAAATTATTTGATTTGAGTGTATCATGAATTCTTGATCGATACACTCTTATTGATCTATAGAGATGGACCTAAAGCATTTCTATTGAGTCAATAAGATGCATGTTTTACACCTAGTGAAGTCATAAAATGTGGCAATGGTCACATCATGAAAATTATTTATCTACATGTTATTGAATTTTGGTTGGTATATTGGCTCATATTCCATATTTGCTAATTGTACATTGATGTGGCACCTCAGAAATTCTTGAGTGAAAGATATTGGAAGATGTCTAACATTTTTTTATGATCCATCTATATTTACTTGGCATGTTAGTCATGGAGAAACATCTACAAAATCATCCACCAATTGGTCTAACAAATCTTTAGCTGCCATTGTCTTCTTATGTGGCTTTCATTGAAATCTCCCTGCATGGAATGCATTTTGTTCCCCATTTTTGTGACAATTTTGAATGTCAAAAAATATACTTCTCTTCAATCCATATATTTTAATCCAAGCTTCCAAACATATCTCTATACCTTGAAAGTAAATGCTAGTTTTGTTTTTAATTTTGTTAAAAAACCTAGTAAAAAGGGCATCCAAGACATGTTGCCTCTTATATATTATGGTGGAATCAAGCAAATTTGTCTTTGCAGATTTTAGAATCTCAAATGACAATCCCAACTAAATTTTTTTTGGTACAACATTTATCTTCATAAATTATTGAAATCTCACTATCTATGCTTTCATCAAACTTCACTTGGGTGAGTGAAGTGTTTGGCTGACTTGTTTTTTGGCTTGAGTATTTGTAGGCATGAGATTTTTTTTTTTGGATGATTTTATGCTAGGAATGTTAGGAAAGGAGTGAATTCATTATCCACTACATCCTAAACATTTCCAATTTATTTCTCCTTTGGTGTTATGGTAAATTTACTACTCTATAAGTCTCAGTGTCCATTATTTTGTTGGAAGGCTATCTAACTAGATATTTCAGTTACCTCTGTACTGCAAGTCTCACAATGTTTTATAACATGCCTTATGTAAATTTCTAATTCATTTTTTGACATTGGGACATGAATTTAACCAAAAATATCCCCTATTTGTGTAAATTAAAGAAAACCAAAAATATTTTTTTCATAATTTTTAAGAGTTGTACATTTATGAAAAAAATATATCCTTTTCCCAAGAAAAGTTTTTCGTAGGATTTGAATGTGGTAGGATTGTTGATATATCAAACAAATGAATCCAAGAAAGGGTTTTATTATTGCAATGGTTATATATGTATAACTTAACTCACATGATTTTATCTTTGTTCCATGTAATTATCTATAGAAAACTTATTTATGATGTGTTGCATCATTGTTGTGCTCCATATAGTAAAACTATCAACTACATCCCGCAAATTATCCACAAAAGATACAGGAAATGTAAGCGATAGAGTTAGATAAAAAATTTTAGTCATATTAACACTTACACATTCAATAGTTATTTCATCATTATGGCATGTAGAAGTGATATTTATGGGTTCCAGAGATTCAACATCTAGACCTACCACTTTGTGTATTCTTCCTTCACCAATGACCTTACCATTATTTATGAGAGAAACATAGTCTCCACATTGGAAAGCCATTGACATATGATTTTTTAACTTGGACATTTGAAAATACATGAGAAGAGTTGTTAATTAGGTTATTTATAAAATTAGTCCAATTTATACCTATATATAGGAGATAAAGCTATATTTATAGCAAAACATAAGCATGGACATATGTTAAAACCTAAAAATGTTAAAAAGGTGAGTACACCATTTTTTTTAATGACATGATTTATGTCAATCTAAAAAAATAATAGATTTTAATATCATATACTGCATACTTCAATTCTTGCTTCATCCTTCTTTGAAGGTATCTTCTATGAGATACATTCAAACATGCATCATAGTAAAATAAAAGTGTAGATAAAAATAACTAATTAAGTCAAAATTCAACCATGTATTTTATTACAATACAAAATGATATTGAGCAATGGGGGTTTTGAGAAAAATAATGAAAAATGATTAGCTTTTTATATTGTGGAATCTTTTATGTGATTTGAACCTCTGTTGTGGATCTAAAAGTTTGAAGGTATCACTTAGGAGATACCTTTCAAACATGCATATGGGTACCTTGAAGGTTTGAAGGTAGTACTAGGTTATACCTTGAAGGGCCTTGTAATACCTTCAAGTGTACCTATGACATAAAGCTTAAGGCTTCAATTTTCAATAGTTAAGGATAAATGGCATGCACCCATAAACTCATGACATTTCAACACTCAAAAAATATTTTAAGTTCACCAGGTGAGTGAATCTCTATGATTATGCCAAGTGTCTCCATCTCATTTACTTAGATACTTATAGATTGAAATTAATGTATGAAATATTAGGGATGTGTAAGAAGCACTATGGTGACACATGTCTCCCTCAAAAATGCCTTTATAATTCTTATTAAAAAAGGGGCCCACTTCCCTTGAGCAATAACACACCTTTTATTTAAAGAATAACTCTCTTCTTTCTTGAGGAGTACCATGATGACACATGTCTTCAGTGAAAGGGACTGATACTTTAGGTTTATAGCCATGCTCACTTGTGCACTTAGTCATTGTGAGTTTGTGATGAACCCAAGCACTGGTTTTAAGTTTGTGTTTATGTTGTTTATTCTTTCCTAATAGGATATATATAGTTATTGGACCATGGGGAATTACATAGGTTAAATTTGATGGTATCCCCTACCTGTTAATAATTTTTTTTGTGACAATTTTTAAATCAATGTTTAGGAATGCAATGATGACAAGATAGGTATGGTAGAAGGATCCCTAATGGTCGTGCAAGATCATTAATAACATGGTGTTTCAAAAGATTGCATCTTGTTTGAGGCAAATCAAGTTGGGATTAATGAAATGGATTAAAACACATGCTATACAGTAATTTAAAGATTTAGGAGATAAAAAATTTCATCATCAAAACCAAAATATTAAATATGAGGAAGAACACTCATATGAAGGTATTCAATGCATTTAAAAAGGCTGGCAAGAGAAAATTAGACATTGAAAGCCATAAAATGAAGGCGAATAATAATGCAAAAACATTATAGGCTTTGGAAAATAAGAGAAATATAATATCTTCGCTCAATATACTCCCATGAAAAAAATGAGACCCATATTTTGGTAGAATAAAGTAATCAAACAATGCAAATTACAAGTTTAGTCATAGATAAGATCAAGTTATTGATCCTGCTCATAGATATGGAGAAGGCAGAAATGGGGATTAGGTTAGATCTTCAACAAACCAAATTTAATGACCCAAATCCCTTAAAATTTGTGTAAATGGATGAATTTACTCTCTTTACCCTATCAACATAAATAGGAGTATAAGCAAGAGCTATTATACTTCAACATCTGCTTTGGGGTTTTGATGTAGAGAGGTTAGTCAAGTTACCTAAATTAAAGAAACTATATGAGATCATGAAAAGATTGTTAAGTAGATACAACTAAGGGGATATTAATTTGTCTAGAGATATCACCATTTAGATCAATACACAGACCATGGTGAGAGCCATAAGCCTCCTGAATCATCAAAAATCCTTATTGTCATACAAATCCACCGCACTACCAATTCATCCATATGTTTGGGAGAAGTTTCCCACTAGGGTAGGTAGAGGAACCCCAATTGACTCCATTAAGGATGTTTTAATGCACATTCTGGTAGTGTGTATTATAAAGAGGTTTTGATAGATAATGAAGCATGCTAAGAAGGCAACAAAAGGAATAATTGACATTGTGTATCACATGATATATAAGAATGAGAAATTTAATTAGCTTGAGTTTCTTGCATTTAAGCTTACCAATAATATTATAAAGGTACTTTTAGGTAGCTTACAAAAATTCCAATATCAATTTCTAGTTTTGTTGTTATGCTTCACCCAATAAAAGTCCCTGATAGGCCAAGTTAATGTTACTATGGAATTTTGGCCTACTGTTTCCCTCATAGACATCACTTAGACTAAGATAGGGAAATATTATGAGTAACGAAGGTAGTTTAACACATGGTGGCTTGAAGCTCTAACTTTGATAAGGTTTCACCCTCAAATTCCATAAGATTTCATGCAATATTTGGGGTAGGATGCATTGGTAGCCAAGTTTTAAAATGGTATTTAAATCAAGGTGCATGAGTTGGCCATGATAACTATAAATCCAATGCACTTTTTGTCATAATGGTTGAATCACAAGATAAAATATGGAGGTAGAGAACCTTAGTCATACAACAACACCAACAAGAGAAAGAATAACCACAACTAGTTGTTTAACCATAGGCCTCAACCCAATAGTCCATAGCTTCTCCATAGCAAGAAAAATGCAAATAAAAGGGACTTGCACAAAGATCCTCACCACCACTAGATAGAAAGAGATCAAGGTAAATCAGGTATTGGTTAGATAAACCACATATGTCAAAGATAGCTTAGGAGTATGATATTGTAATGTTGTGGGTTGATGAATAGGAAGGTCTTCAATGCATGATTAAAGACATCGATTAGAAGATCTATGATAAGGAGGAAGAGTTCTTTTTTTAGAAAGTAGTGTGCACTTACCAAGTGTATAATAGGGTAATCAGTGATAGTTTGGTTAATATTACATAACCACATCCCTCTATTATGGATACTATAGGTCATGAAGAATCATAATGTGAACTTGTTAGGTTGAAATTTTACAAAAATATCCAAAATATGGTTCATCATCTACATAGTTTGTATATCTACCAAAAAAAGGGAGCTTGGTATGGGCACTGATGCAAAAAAAACATAGTCATCATTGGGTGAGGCCTTAAACCACTGTAATTTAATGTTTGGTATCTTTCATAGAACCAACCATATCAAGTAGTTCCCATTATGTAAATTATAGGGGCACTATGAGACACAAGGATACACTTGTCCCTTTGACTGAGTCAAGAAAGTTTTTTGTGCATAGAGGTGTCACAGTTATCAAATCTAGATCTTTAGAGCACTCATAATTTGATATGGAAATAGATGATGTATATGTAATGGAGGGATCCATAGATACCACTATCTAAATTAGATCCACCATGATTTCTTCCACTTACATGAGTATGTCTTTGGATGTTTTGTAGCTTCCATTATCTAAATAAATTGAAGGAGTAGATGCATTCCAAAAAACCATTACACAAAAGGAACAAATTATTTTTTATCTATGTGAGGAGAAAGTAGAAGAACATAATCAAATTACTAAGGCTAGGTAGCTCATCAATGCCTCTTGTCTTACTCAAGTTGCACAAGTCCTTGGTGATCAAGTAATGTCTGAGGACAAATAACTCACTACATTGTTGACTTATCTAACAAAGGATTGGGTGAGCACACATAAAATATGCACCCAAGGGTAGGCTATCTACACTAAGGTGAAAGGAATTTAAAAAATTCTAGAGGAATATGTATAGGTCTTGGATATTGATATGCATCAAGATAAGCAGATTATGCAAGGAATTCTTGATTGGAGGTAGCACCTTGATAAATCCTTGGATTATGCTAAACCAATGTTTGAAATAATGGATAAAGCTAAACCTATTTTGATGATCAAATGGTTACTAGGGAAAAACTGAATGATTCACTTCAATAGTTTTTAGAATCCATGAATACCATGATGAAGAAGCTCTAGGTATGGTATAATGAAAAAATTCATAACATATTTATGGTACTTTAAGCCTAAAATACTACAAATAGGTTAGATGATACTATGTTAGATATCTAGCTTGAGATATCAAATGCTAGAGACTTTATTATCATCATAGAAGAAGTAGATGTGCACAATTTGATGGTCATTTGGATTCCACTATGTGTTTTTCTTACCATGGTGTGGAAAGTAATTGATAATTGCAAAATACTCAAGCATGAACTCTCACAGGTTAAACTAGCTATTGCGTATATCATAGATGAACCTAAGTTTATTCCACTATATGAGCTCCAAGCAATTTTGTAGAAGAGAAAGCTAGATATAAAGGTGTAGTTGGGGTAGTCACAACCTAAATAGTAGGTAAATGCATAGTTCAAGTTTTGTAGTTTAAGAAAAAAATTATGCTTTGTAACATAGTCATAAGCATTTAAAATAGGGATAGGTTGGTTGAACCTCCCTAACCTAGACAACCACCTAGTTATACTAGTCTATGGAAAATTACAAAAGGTGGTAGGAAATATGGAAAACTAGACAACCTAGATCGATTACTGCTACTTTTGTGAAAGGCTAATCTTTTCTATCTTTAACCAAGATCAAGGTTCATATTTTGTCTCAGGATGAAACAATAGTTTAAGTCTATGAAAGTGTTGTATGTGGATTAGGGACATGTGCAGAGGTTATCATTTTGTTATCTATATGATCTTTTGGATGTCATCAACCTTGTTATCCAAGATATATATATATATATATATATATATATATATATATATATATATATATATATATATATATATATATATATATATAAGAATGCCATGAATCTTTTCTTTTCATATGCCAAAAAGCTATAATGTGAAGAGACAGAGATGTGTAAAAAGCTATAAATAGTGATATGATTTAATGTAATATTATATTGATGTGTGATAGATATTAATAGAATTTCTTTTTTATTATTTTCCTAAGATTCTTTTACCCATGCATAGTGCACATTGTTTACTTTGTTTTGTTTTAGCTTGTTTTATCTTGTATTATGTTATTTATGATCTAGAATTTTTAACACCATGTTAGTTTATATTTATATTTTCTTCAGTGTATAAAATTAAATATTGTTTAAATTCACTCATTCTGATATTATTATCTTATGCTTCTTGTTGTGTAACCTATACCTGTAATTTACATGTTCTAGAGAATTTCTAAGAAAATATACTAATATTCCTTCAACATGCACATGATTGGAATTTTATTTCAAGGTATCTCTGAGGAGATACATTGAAGGGATTTTTAGTACCTTTGAATTTACCCTCATGAATGTTTGTAAGGTATAAGGTATATCTTAGGAGCGACTTTAAAACATGCATTTGTAGTACTTTCAATGGGTATCCTAGTAGATACCTTGAAAATGCACAAAATTGAAATTATCTTTCAAGATAATTTAGATGGCCTTGTAATACCTTAAATTATTCCTTTATGCATAAAGGTATCTCTTAGGATATACCTTCAAGGTATCCATGGAGGTACTATAATGCCATTCAATGTATATTGTTGGCGATACATAGTTAGTTAGTTTCTATTTTGTTTGAGTATTTCCCTTTCTTTGTTGTGTTTTTACCCTTTTGCTGTTGCTATTTCCCAAAAAAATTACCACTAACACAAGTTGATACCATTACATTCTAGGTGTCTGCACCTTGGCCCTCTTTAACTGTAAACTATCTACTGATAGATAGTTATCTATCCCACTCCCATTACAATTAATGTCGTAACAATTTATATTGCATGATCCACTATAAGGATCATCATAATTCTATTATGAGACACTCCTCAAGATTATGTGTCACATTTAACATTTATGGGAACTTGATTTCAGAAAAAAAAAGTCATGATGATCATATTATCAAGCATTTGTCTTAGAAACTATTTTGTTGGTATTTTTGTTTTGGCCACTTTCCCAAAAAAAATTCTTTGTATTGAGGGATTTTATCTATGGGCTATTGTTTAAATAAAATTTTTATTACTTACAAATAAACTTGCATAAAAAGTCTCCTTCCATCCTATGTATCAAAGATCTTTAGCTACCATCTACAAATAGAATTGCGAGTAAAACATCGATCAAACTAGAGCTGAATTGATTGCACAACATACATAGCACATAGAAGAACACTACAATAAATATAGGGCATGTAAATTATAGTGGAATCTTCATATAGGACATTTAGAGGGGAAAATACACCATCCCCTTGCTCAATTAAATATTATATAGAGTTCATAGACACAGTGTTTGATGCCACCATATTTAAAGACAAGTACAAGAACTATTAAAAATTATAGGAAATCACAAATTTGGTGGATGTGTTTTCATTAGGAGATGATATGACACTCATAGATATAAAATTCATCAAATAAATATTGGTTTTCAAACACCAAAGGTTACATTTTATTATCGCTAAACTAGAGGTGATGTCGTGCATCAAAATTTTATGACATTTGTTTTTCTTAGGAAGGATATCATAAGATGTTTTACTTCATCACTCCAAAAATAACATAGTTATTATGTGCATCTTGGGACCTAAATTCCAAATGTATTTATCTTTGTGCATACTCAATGTTTATTTTGACAAACATACACTAGTATAATTCAGTACAGAAAGCTCAATTGAGATGGCACTCTTTGCATGGTTGCTCCTGGATCAAACCATTACATGAAAGGGGAAGAAACTAAAGGGAGTAGTTCCTATTAATAAATTTATAATGGGCATAAACATTGGCATGACACTCCTTAATTGGCTCTATGGTATGCCAATTATCCATTTTGTTAATTTAGACTGGGTGTCATTATTGCATATGATGTTCACCCATGATGTTACATATACCTTGGGCAAGATAAACAACTTTTAACCTAGAGAGCAAATAATCAACAAGGATAATCATCCCATGCCTTCAGGTAGTTTTTTATATGATGTCCTATTTACTTGATGTAGACATGGGAACCTATTATAGAGACCTTGGAGAATTTTAGATTCCAATCATAGATTGTGAGAAGAACAAAATATGTGACCATTATCAGTTTATATATATAGGTGTGTGTGTGTACACACACACACACACACACACACACACACACACACACACACACACACACACACACACACACACACACACACACACACACACACACACACACACACACACACACACACACACACACACACACCTATATAAATCATATGGTTAGGATATCTGAATACATCTATCCATAGGTTTGGTAAACCATTCATGGCTCACCCATGCCCAAGATCAAGACAAATATTTCAAAGAACTTGGAAGGAAAAGGGGATTATTTCCTCTACCTAAATTTCATAGTAATCATTATTTAGGGGAACAAATTTAATCCTTTATGTATTCCAAAGTTTATACCAGACAAGCTAGCTAAATAAGAAATCATCTTTTAGCTATGGTGGAGTATTGAAGATGACCTGCTAAAATAGAAGAAAGACTTGTATTTTAGCCAATTTTTAACAATTAGTAGAATATTTTAACCATGAGGAAGCATTTTTCAAAGGTGGTAAAAAATTACAAGAGTTATCCTTTTCCCATGCTTCCACATATATATTGTGGTCCACATGGGATGATTCAAAAACACATACACCAATTCAACATCCCTTATAACCATGCTCCCTATCCATATGATTTTTTTTTTATTAATGTGAAGTTTGATGAAGATGTTTTAGAGAGATCCAAGGTCATTAAAATAAAGGAAGATCATTTATGAATGATCCAAGATGACCCCACAATCACTGCTAGAGAATTAGACAATAATAAAGCTCTATAAAAGGAATGGGAGCATTCTAATTTTTGGAGAGGATAGTCTAAGGAGAAATCCAAAGACCAAGCAACATACTCCTCCCAATGACTCCCATTGAAAATAAAGATAAAATTCATGAAGAGAGATATTAGGTTACTTGAACCAAGAATGAGTAAGGGAGTATAAGTATGGGATCCCATTAGTTTGGATTCTGATGAGGAAGAGAAAACACAAGAATAACCAATTGTGAGCACCATTCAAGTATCTATTGTCATACCCCATGTAAAAATTACTTCATCTATTAGGAAACACCATTATAAGTAGAGGAATAAACATCACAAGGCCCCTCTACACAACTAAAGACCCTACTAATATATATGAGGAAGCCAAGGACTCCTACAAGTAGTCCTACATTGTAGACATCACAAGGCTTGCCTACTACAAATTGTCTCTTATATAGTTTTAGACCATAGTTATAACTATATGTTATAACTACTTCATTTAATCACCTTGCATGAACTTGGAGGATGAGGTGACCCCTTCCCCAAGTATATACATACAATTTTAACCCTACTTATATTTTTATTAGATATTTTTGAATACAATAGCAACATCAATTTTTATCATCAACAAAGTGTTTGAGTATTTCTTTCCAATTTTTGTGTAATTAGTTGTTATTTCCATGGTTGTGTTTCAATAATATTTAGTGTGTAGTAGATACAAATAGATTATTTATTGTTTTGATAAATATGATAATCTGTAGATGTGAAAAAAACTATTGAAAGATTGGTAAATGTGTTGATTAAGATAATTGAGTTCAATTTGATTCATATTTATAGATGTGTATTAGTGCTTTCATTGGTGTAGTTTTCTATGTGTGTGCAATAGATGCCTTAGATAATTCACAAGCCCGAGCTAGGTTTTCAAACATTTTGATCAAGCCCTATTATTATATTTTGGTCTTTGGGTTTTTTTTTCAAATATTTTTTCCAATGAATTTTAGTCTTCAAAATTATTATTCAGGACTTTGGGTCTTAAGAATTTTTTGCATTAGACATTTTATGTGAAAAAATGTTCTAAATGACTTGTGTGAACAAAGTGGATTTCAACTTAAAGGTATCTCCTAGGAGATACATTTAAAATATGGATAAGAGTCAATTTCTCCTTCACATAAGGAGTACAATTTTCCTTTATATGAAAGGCACTACTAGATGCCTTAGATGAAGTAGTTTAGGATAGGAATGGGCACACCAAAAAACAAACAAGAACACAAACTTAATTTAAACTTTCACCACTATAAGAAGATAAGATAATCACATCTACAAATGTAGAGAAAATAAAATGAAGTAAACCAGATAACCTTCAACTAATCTTATGCAGGCATAAATTCAAATTTGACAGGATCCTTTATTTAGATTTTACGTGGAAACAAATATAAATATGCCATAGAATTAGTTCAAATTTTATGCTAAGGCTTAGTTTTATTTATTAACATGACCAAAACTTAGTCTAAAGATCCATGCTTGGTCCCTTTTATGTATAATACCCCCCTTCATCCTTTATATTATTCATGTTGTCTAATCTTAATCTAAATGCAAAGTCCTTTTGTTATGTTTCCAACTGTTGGGTTTTATATTTCAGACTTATCTTTTTCAATATTTTGATCGAGAATGCCTTTGGGACTTATAAAATTTGAGAATTATTTCAAACATTTTGTTCATAATAAATTGATTGATACATTTTCCCTGTAGCAATTTTGTTGAAATTACTCTTTGGGCTTTTTGAAAGTACCCTTCAGGATTTTTGAAAGTACACTAAGGGATTTTTTAGAAAAACCCTTTGGCATTTTGTCCTAGGCACTTTTCCTTTTCAAAATGACCCTTCAAAATTTTGTCATTAGACATTTTATTTGATGCAAAAATATTAAAACAATTCCCCACAATAATCTTGCCAATGCAATTTTGCTAAAACAATGACCCTAAGGGCACATACCCTTTAGGATTTGTGAAACTTACCCTTTAGAAGTTTTGGCAAGGATAATTACCATAAAAAATTTCCTTTAGACATTTTTGAAATGTCCCTCTACCCTCTATGATTACCCTTCAATATTTTTGGAATGGCCCTTTGCCTTATAGACTTACAATTCAACACTTTTATCTCAAGCCCTTTCCATGATGAGAAGTACCCTTCAGACATTTTTAAAGTGCCCTTAAAACCTTTTGAAATTTCCCTTCAACATTTTTTTCATAGACCCTTCAGGATTGTTGTCATCACCACTTTGGCCTACAAGATAATCCACCCAAGACAATTTCCCCAAGACATTTATTTCATCAGATATTTTTTGTGACATGGTCATTTTATCCTATTGAAAAATTTAATCTATGTCACTTTGTTTAAGCTTTTACATGTTTTCAAACCTGAACTTTAACATTTCCTATTGTCTACAGAAACAAATATCACTCACTATCAGTGACATTTTCCAATTTGGAGATCATCCACACATATTTTAGTTGTACATTATTCTAGACTCTAATTTGGATTAATGGACATGTTTTTAAATGATCATGGTTTTACCTCTTCCATTGTTTCTATGAATTATTTCTTGTATTTTTATATTGTAGGTTCAATGGAAATTTATTAGAAATGAACATGCTTGGGTTATTTCAAAGGTATCTCCTAGGAGATATCTCAGAGGGCCTTGGAATAAATTCCATGTTAATTACAAATGTCCTTGTAAGGGATTTGATATAACCATGAAACTTTTTTATTTGGCAAGAAACCTGATGCACATGATTGGAATTTTATTTCAAGGTATGTCTCAGAAGATAGCTTGAACATGCACAAAATTAGAATTTTATTTCAAGGTATATGCTAGGAGATACCTTGAAGGACCTTGGAATACCTTCCATGTTGCTTGAAAATGTCCTTGTAAAGGATTTTATATAATCATGATAACTTTTTATTTGGTAAGAACCCTAATGCACACTATTGGAATATTCTTTCAAGATATCTCTTAGGAGATACCTTGAATATGCACATGATTTGGAATTTCTTTTAAAGGTATCTCCCTTAAAGGGCCTTGTAATACCTTCCATTTTTATTTAACATGTCCTTACAAAGGATTTGATATAACTATGGCACATTTTTATTTGTCAAGAACCATGATACACATGATTAGAATTTTCCTTCGAGGTATTTCCTAGGAGATACCTTGAACATGCACATAATTAGAATTTTATTTCAAGGTATCTCCTAGGAGATACCTTGAAGGGACTTAAAATACCTTACACATTGATTACAAAGGTCCTTGTAGAGTATTTATTATAACCATGACAAATTTTGATTTGGCAAGAACCTTGATGCAAACTATTGGAATTTTATTTCAAGATATATTCTTGGAGCTATCTTGAACATGCACATGATTGGAATTTTATTTCAAGGTATCTCCTAGGATATACCTCAAAGGGACTTAGAATACCTTTCATGTTAATTTCAAAGGTCCTTGCAATGGATTTAATATAACCATGACACCTTTTTATTTGACATAAACCTTGATACACGAGATTGGAATTTTATTTCAAGGTATCTCCTAGGAGATAACTTGATCATGCACACAATTGGAATTTTATTTTAAGGAATCATCTAAGAGATACCTTGAAGGGCCTTGAAATACCTTTCATGTTTACTTCAAAGGTCATTATAAAGGATTTGATATAACCATGAATTTTATTTATTTATCAAGAACCCTCATGCACACTATTAGAATTTTCTTTCAAGATATCTCCAAGAAGATACCTTGAACATGCACATGATTGGAGTTTTATTTCAATGTATCTCCTAGGAGATACCTCAAAATAAAATTCCAATCATGTGCATTAGGGTTCTTATCAAATGAAAAGGTGTCATGGTTATATTAAATCCTTTGAAAGGTTAATATAGCTTAAATTTGACACTCTCACAACCATCATTTGACATCCACCGTGAGGCCCTCATTGACATGTGAAAGGTTGTCAAATTTTAACTTGATATAAAAGGTTATTACAAATTAATTTTGACTTAGCATCAAAAGTGGAAGGAAAAGTCTTCAAGGATACAGAGTTTGATGCCACATCATTAAACACTAAGGATAACAACTGGTTCATGCTTTTTTGGACTATTGAAGAGATATAGGGCATCATAAAGGAAGAGAAGAATATTGCCACAATCAACCAAAGGTAAAATGACCTAGTCTCCACTAAAATGACTCATCTCCACTTTATGGTAGTAAAACTTGAGGCATTTTACTATATCAATGTCATTACTCCTATTTTCAAGGATTACAAGATTGATCAGGACATGATAGTGCATGAATGTAATTTAAAGAAGGTAGAATATATCTTCCCTCTTGCATTTGAAAATTATTACAAGATATGTAAACCTCAGGTGGATTTTCCCACAATTAGAGAATGGGAAAATAAAAATGACATGAAATCCATACTTACCCCATGGCTACACTTAGGAACCCACATAGTCATATACCCCACTGGTAAGATCCCAATTACCCTGTTTAGGGAGGGAATTGGAATTATCATCACCCTACTAAATAGATTGTCTAGGGCCCCCTCCACCACCTATGTCAAAAAAATTTGGGTGTCTTATGTATATTTCATGGTAGAAAAGGGAATCACTCCCCAAATAGGTGAGATGATCAATATTTAATTGAAACAATAATTCTCTACTATAAAGAAGAAAACCAACAATCACTTCTTTATGATGTCCTATATTTTAGATGCTTTGTTAGCCACCACTACATTCCATGACATAAAGAAATGGTCACTGAATGGAAGACAAAATTTTTCCCATCACTATTCCAAATTACATATATTCAAGTATAGACATAATATACAATTCATTTGTGTTTGTGTATATCCAGCTTTAGTAAAAGCCATTATAGGGATCTCTAGGGACAAGGTCACCACTCTAATTAAGAAATATGTGGAGATAATTGGGGATATCTAGTTGTATCCAAATTGAAATATACTTATAATATAAGGGACCTTGAATCAACCACTCAAATTAATAGTCCATACATCTATGAATTTGGTAGAGCAAGAAATAACATACCAATTGTTCCATGGTATAGATAGAATATGCAAGAGCAAAAGGAAATGACTCCTCCACCCTTTTCCTTTAACCATTAGTAGGACTATATTATATAATTGGGATCAAGTAGACACCATCTCAAAACATAGATATTCCTTCAACTTATTTTTGGATGAGTTAAGGTAATAGGACCCTCATGACAGAGTTGCGAAGAATTTGAAAGAAAAAAAAATTAACTACTCCAATGAATACCAACTTAGTGTTCATGACACAATTTATATGTGGGCCTCCAATTTCATACAAGTATTGGCCAAGTTAAAAAATCTTAATATCAAGATTAAGGCTAGATTGGATAGAGATGAAAAAACCACATGGTGAGATATAGTAGATGGGACCCTTGTAGTACCACTTGTTACCTAGACTCTGTTTTAGGCCCCCTCTAGAGAGACCACAAGAAGAAGTAAAATAACCTCAAGTGAAAGTTACATAAATGTTAGAGAAGGAGAGATTATAATAAATACCTGGTGAGGGGGAATCATCCTTAACTCAACCTAGTAGACTAGAGTCTTGAATTAAGTACATTGATATGATTGCACTAGCTCCTGATAAGATAGTGGAGGATGCACTGAAAGTTCTTGCTGATGCCTATGTATTAGATGAATAAGAAGGACAATTATAAAAAACTCAAGTAATAACCAAAGAATTAATAAAAGGAAAAGGGGAAGGAAATATCCTTGGACCTAGTTCTAGTTATACCCTTACAAAAGAGGAACGCTGAGCTAGCCTTAGTCCTAGTTGGAAAGAAGAAACTAAAGTTAACCTTCACTCATCCTTTGAGTGAAGTAAACTTATTTAGTGATGAGAATCTTATTCATGTGAAAATCATCCCTAAATGGTTCTTATATGGAAAAATGCAAAATATTCCAACCCTACACCATTCATGGGCCATGACAAAAGTAGCCAACATCACTGTCCATGATGAGCTCAAGCCATGGCTAGTTACTTTGATGAAGGAAGAAAAAGAAATAAAGATGATATCTCTTGAGACCTCAAGTAACACATAAATAGAGACTCTAAAACTTCCAAAAATGACAAAATCATCAATTAGTGTGAACTTCAACCTAGAGACTATAGGACTAGAAAGAGTGACAATGAAGAAAGCCATGGTTGGGGGTAAAGAGCTCACTTTTCAGAAGGTTGAACCATTTGTTGGCTTGAATATAGTAGGAGGTTGGGGACCCAAATAAGACCTAATCCATGAAGAAGATATAGTTGGATTAGTTGATGCTCATTCAACAACTAAAAGCAAGCATGAAAGGCATGCATCAAAAGATAGAGAACCTGCAAAAATAAAAAGAAAATCTTGAGAAGCAGGTTGTTATCTCAATCCTTAAGGAAATGATCAAGATGTTTGAGGCATATTTTTATTATATGTTTGATTCATTGAAGACAATGAAGGTAAGAGAAAGTCCATTAGCCTAGCTAGATGTAGTATCCAAGGATTTAATATCCCAATGGTAGGATTCAAGGGATAAAAGGAAGGAACTAATCAACATACTAGTTGAGGGTTAAATTCCTAGTTTCAAAACCATTAGTCTAGCCCATTTAAACACAATCATGGGATTAGTTGTTGAAAAAATTCAAGGTTTAAGTACATATTCAAGAAACTTAGAGAGGCTCCTAAGAGATAACAAGGGACTAATAAATAGAATTAAATAACTCCTTGGAACCATGATCACTAAACCTATAAAACTCAACTACCTAGGCATCATTTTATATGATGTATACAAGCACAAAGTCACTTTTGTCATGCAAGAAATAAAAATCAAGAGCCAATGCAAGTTTAGGATTGATAATAATAGGTTCATGAATATGATCTTAATTGCAAAGGAGAATATTGCTAAGGCAAGGAGCATTAAAGAAGTCATGACAAGAAATGATAGGGATTTTTAAGACTTGGCTGACCAGGAGGATGAGTGCCTCCTAGAGCTAGATGTCAATTTAAAACTTATCGAAGAGCAACACCAAAAGGCCATGAGGATTATTTAGTAATAATAAGGGAGTTATTCAACATAGGGCCCACCAGATAGTTGATAATATTCTATTTTGATATAAACTTTTTAATATCCAAAAATGGAATATTCATTGTAAAGGCATGTGTATTTTGTTATCACATTACCTAGATGTTAGTTTATTTTGGAAAGTTTAGTGTATTTTAAGGGACTTTATAAAAGGACAACTATCCTTAATTATACACTTGTCAGTTAATGCAAATGATTGACATCCTATCTTGGAACCTATAAAAGGAGAATTGTCTATTGTAAAAAGGTGAGGGAGTTCTTAGAACAAAATTACTTTGTAAACTTTGAGCAATTGATAAAAGCAAGGAATTTTACAAATATTTTCCAGTATTTGTTTGTGTGAAGTGCTATATGGTTTCTCTGTTGGTTTTCTAGTTCTACTTTCAGATTTGGATGGTTTTCATAAATTCTTGATGTGTACATTTGATTTTAGAGTTGTTAACTTATGCTAATGCTAGGTTAATTTAAGGTTCCTTAGTTTTCTTCATTTTATTTTCTCTACATTTATATATGTGTATTTTCTATTTGATTATGGGAAGTGTTCTGATTTCTTATGAGAATGACGCATGGTACTCTCACAACCAACCAAAATTAAAGGGCCCTGCCTAAGATCTCACCAAGAATAGAATGATGCCACATGGTAAGTTTCTTTATCAAACATGATGTCCTTTTATTTTTAATACAAACATGTCTTGGCATCTTATAACTAAACCTTGAGATCATTGATAACTTTCTCATCCTTTTTGGCATCTTTCTTTAAAATACATATTTGCTCTTTAAATGCCTTGATCACAACCTTTCACTATTTATTATCTTTCTTCAACTACTTAACCATCTTTATACCTATTCAAAATTTCCTTCAATTTGTTAATATTCCTCCAAAGGACTTACTTTGATACCAATTTTTAGAGTTATAGTCACTAAGAGGGGGGGGGGTGAATCATAATAAATTGCCATAATAAATTATGAAGCATACACATCATTCAAAACAATGAAAAATAGATATAATGCAAGATCAAGCCCATAACACATGACATACATGGGAAACCCTCTTGGAGGAGAAAAACCACTAAAACCTACAATTGGACTATTATCCTATAATAAAAAGAACTAATTTAGACTAGTTGTAACTGATCAAGGAACTACTATTCTTGATTTTGGTGAGACTACAATCCCACAAGGAGGTACTAAACCTATCTAGCTGAGTTACCACAATAACTTGACCTTTATCAAATTTCACCTTGCAAGGAGGAAATAAAAACCCCCTTAGATGTTGAGCTGCCACAACAACGCCTATGAACAACTGTGCCTTTGAACTAATATCTTCAACACCTAATGATGTAACTCTAATTATCACACACTCAATGTATCCAAATATACCTTTTATATCAATCTACACTTCTCAATAATAACTATATCACCACCTTAATAACATGAATAGATTGTCATATACATAGTTCACACTCTGATCTACCTCTCAGATCAACCAATACTCTTCACACAAACATCAACTATTGTTTTCTCAACCTCAACCTACAAGAGCACTATTTGGACATTAGAAATATGACCTACAGGTCATATAAATATTCCTCAATTTTATCTACTCAACAACCCATCCACTAGTCACTCTCTCTCTTCTCTGATTTCTTTCACTCTCTAACTCTTTACTTTAATGCTTCAATGCTAGATTTTTTGCTACTAGACCCAAAATGTCTAGATGAAAACTATGGACTACCAAATGAATTCCACTCATGAACACAAGCACTCAAATCATAAAAAACTTTTTATGGTACCTCTTTTACATGATCAATACTCCATACTCATCCTTGAACATCTCTATCCATGCCAAAACTAAAGATCAACCAAGCCTACTCCAGGCATACTAGGACATGCACATTGCACACTTTATCATTGTCACTTAGACTATCAAGGTAATTCATCTACTCACTAGGACACCTCCATCCTTGACACAGACACACATCAACAATTTGGAAGGAATTAAGGATGAATTTGAATATGCTCAACCTACTATTTCCTATCATACACTTTTTAGGTATTAGTACTCCTCCAAATATTAAGGTGGTCAGTTTCTTCAAGAAATAAAAGTTGACTATATTTATTTATTCTTGGAGTACACACAAATTCATCAACAACAAATTGGCTACTCAATTAAATTATTTCATTTACCCAACTTTAGAATTTTAAATCCTAATTATAGGTGGGGGTATAATCAATTATTCTGGTAAATGCCATAACATAAAGCTATGAGAGACTACTTATTATATTGTGTGATGTTTTCTATTATCATGGATGGGACTAACATTTTTTTGGATTGTAATGGCTCACCACTTTATATATAATTGAGATTAATTTTGAGTAACTATTCATGCTCATTCATTTATAAGGAAGTACATTTTAACTACATGGTTTATTAGCTAAATCTACGCAATTGGTTATTTTTTACCAGATGATGAAGATGATCAAAAAAGGTGCAAAGTAATTATTGTGTGACTATTTTCCATGTAATTTAAACTAAATAAAGAGTCTACACATATTGAATTACAACTGGTGGATTCTACCCATTTTGTCTCATACACCCACTTGACTCCTTTGACCTCTTTTCCTTTTGAAACATGTTTTACATCAAGGCTCACTACTACCTAGGCCAACCTAGGGCCTCCTTAAGCTCGACACATATTTTTAAAAAGTGTACTATTTTTTATTAAAATTTAATTGAAGTATATAAAGGTAAAGCATTTTGAGTTATATTTGTTGTATTTTTTATAAAATTTTAGTGTTACAATTTGAAAAACCTATTTTCCCAAACAATAGTCATGTGCGTTCTCCTTCAGTAAAAGGCTTGTTGACATCATAGTTGGGTGCACTCCAATAGGGCAAAAAATATTACAATAATCTAGGTACACTATCTGAATCTTAGAAATTTCATAACATATTAAGGTGATAAACAATGAATAAAAGGGCCAATTAAACAAAAATAAATTACACATTTTAGATAGAGTAAAAAAATATATTGAACACTATTAAGATTAAATACCTAAAAATAAGGATTTTTGTACATTTTAGATAGAGTAAAAAAATTTATTAAACACTATTAAGATTAAATTCCTAAAAATAATAATCTACAAAAATGATAGTAGCAAATATGGTCAATGCTTTAGACACTCGACAACTTGCTCTGTTATGATTTGTTAGCACTCTACATTATATGTTTGGAAAAAATGAAGAATATGTAGGAATAGGAATATATTTAGTCAGACATGTTTAGCAGTTTTTATTCCTCTTTAAAATGTGTTAAAATTGTACATATCCTATTTTGCAAAGTAAATTTGAATTTCAAATTCATTGGGGACTCCCACCTATTTCTAAATGCAAATGCACCTCAGGAGCAGTCAAGTCGAATTGAAGGTGAGTGGTATATTTAATAGTAATATTACTTAGTTGTGTGTGTGTGTGTGTGTGTATTCACACACATACATATCATTACATATAATGTATCTATATATGTATTGGTGAGAGGGGTTATGTAAAGCAAAAGAATGTAAAATTATAATTGATAGTTAAACCTAGTAATTCCAAACCCTTAACAATGTCAAAATATTAATTAAGTTCATCTTTAAAGATAATTGTAGGTGTAGACCAATCATGATCTAAATCACCATGTAATGATTTAGTCTATGATGGGTTGAATTTTGTGTGTAAAAAGAGAGCATCTTAACATGTAATCTCTACATCAAAATTGAAACTCCCTTGGTTTCAATCAGGACACATGTATATTCAATGGATAAGGAGCTCAACTATGGATGATCATGTTTTGTCTTGGTGATTACAAAGGAGAAATTACATTTGTTACAATGGCACTAATAAAATTAAAAGTGACCAAGAAGAATTTTAGGTTTAAAAATTGCATAATAAATTGAAGTGGACATATATGTTTGAAAGACACCATATTTTTCATTGCATAGAGTATAGAGCACCGTAATTGGTTTACATCAAATCCAATTAGAAGCACCACCATAATTGGTTTACATCAAATCCTTCTCCTCATCTAATTTAAGTTCTAGTGCATAGAGAACCATATGATTTGCATTAGTGTGGTTGAGTAGCATTAGATGTCCACTCTCATAAGCATTAGTATGATAAAATTGGCTCATATGTTACATGAGGGTGTAAATAAGTGTGGTAAGTGCATGTAAACTATCAATCTCTACAATATCCTTCGCTGTAGAGGGGATTGTCTCAGGTTAAACTCATTATTTGATAGAGATTCTCACAAGTTGATTACACATATGATATACACCCAACCTATCCTATCAAAATATTTTTTATGAAATTTTGATATCACTACTCCTAGTCTATTATAAAAAAAGATTTTGATAAGATAGGTTGGGTGTATATCATATGTTTGATATATTTTTCCTTTGAAGTAATTTACCTCATTTTTTGTGCAAATGGTAAAGCACCATATATTTTTAAATCTATACTTATGATCACATTTACCCATTTTATGATGTTTTGTGGCATTATAAAATACTTTAAAGGCATAAAAATTCATTTAATTTTGTTAAAATTTTAATATTGTTTTTGTACCATTAACCATATATAGATATGTTACAATTTTTATAATCTTGATAAGGGAAATTTTGTGATTCTTGTATGGAAATAATTTTTCAAGAGTAAAGTTTCTTGGCTTACAATTTTCTATTTAAATTCAATTGATTTTACATTGATGTGATTTGGCCCTATAAATGATGATTTTTAAATCACTTCACTACATATATAATTGATAATGACACATGGGTCATTTACTTCCATTAATAAAAATGCACTTTTTGTGATGGATAAGGGATATGTGATTTAAACTTGTTGATATGTGATTATTTTATTTTAATACCCATTGCCTACCAAACATTATTAATGTTCAATATATTTAATCTTTGAAGTAATCTAATGTGCACATGGTGAAGTGTCAGAGAGTTTTAAATCCATACTAGTGATTGCATTTTTGACTCTATAATGTTAAATCCCATTTTCATGTTATGTGGCATTATACACTATGTTAAAGACATAAAAATTCATTTAATTTTATTAAAAATATAATATTATTTTTTTACAATTAATAATATATAGAATGTATTGAAATATATTATACTAAAATATATAATATTGATTAACATTAAAATATATTTTATAAAATATATAATTTATATATAATATTAATATATAATCAATTAGTTTAATATATAAAAATATTATGATATATATTATAATATGTCAATTATTATTATTACTTAATAACTAATATGATTTGTGTGTGTGTGTGGGGGGGGGGCGTTAAAAGGGGTTATGTGAAGCAAAAGAATGTGAATCGATAATTAAATCTAATAGTTACTCCTAACGCATGACATTGATGTCAAAATAAGTTCATCTTAAAAATAATTGTGGGTGAAAACTTATCGAAAAATAAGTTTAAAAAATAATTGATGTCAAAATAAGTTCAAAAAATGTGGATGAAAATCCACTAATATTATGCAAGAGCCTTATATTATTTCAAAATCATTAGCACAATCTATACATTAAAATTACAACTCCCTTGGTTTTGATCAGGGGGCATCTATATTCGCTAGATAAGTAGCATACTTGTGGGTGATTAGGTTTTGTCTTGGTAATTGTAATGGAGAAATTACTTTTGTTACAATGTCATTAAAAAATTAGAAACAATCAAGAAGAATTTTGGGTTTAGAAATACGATAAAATTTTGAAGTGGACATATATGTTTGAAAGACACCATCTATTCCAATGTGTATGCCTACTATTAGACCACCATCACTTCAGTTTCTCCTAATAATTAATAATGTTACATCTTCAAAAAAATGTGGATTAAACTCCACTTATTATGCATTGAAGATCCTAATAATTATTTCTAAATCATTACTATCAGTTCCAAAGTAACCTCTATGATGATAATTTTACTTCTATTTCCATATTTGAACTTCTATAATTTTCATTATACTATGGTCTTGTAGTACGTTATTGAACATTTTCTAATTTTGATGATCCCCTAGATGTGATCCAAAACCCATGGTAGGAAACCCATCAAATGTAATTTGTTTTGATGAGCCTATTGCTATTTTATTAAAATGAAATTCCCTAAATTATAAAAATCTATATTTAGATACAATCTATAAATGGAAGTCTATATATAGAAATACTATATATAGTAAGCATTCTAAGGTAGAATACTAGTTATTACCTTACATAACCATTATTAATTTATATAATAACACAAAATCCCTTCCCAAGAGGTCTTTGAGTTACTAGGTATGATTTTGTATCACATATTTTAATTACCATTTTGGGGTTGAATTAGTCTCTAAATATTAGTTTTTAAGTTCAAGAAAGGTAACTCACCCTCACAGGTATTTAAATTGGTGAATTAAACTATTTAAAAGGTATTCATGAGGGGGGATAAAAATTAAGGAGTCAAATCTTTTTTAGAGAATTTGCTTATGTTACATCTTCAAAAAATGTGGATGAAATTCCATTAATATTATGCAAGAGCCTTATATTATTTATAAATCATTAGCGCAGTATCTAAGTCAAAATTTCAACTTCCTTGGTTTTGATCAAGGGGCATTTATATTCACTGGATAAGGATCCCAATTGTGGGTGATTAGGTTTTGGGTGATTATAATGGAGAAATTTCTTTTGTTACAATGGTGCTAAAAAAATTAGAAACGACCAAGAAGAATTTAGGGTTTAGAAATATGATAAAAAATTGAAGTGGACATATATGTTTGAAAGACACCATATATTCCAATGTGTATGCCTAATATTATACAACCACCACTTTAGTTTCTCTTAATAATTAATAATGTTACATCTTCAAAAAAATGTGGATGAAACTCCACTTATTATGCATTAAAGAGCCTAATAATTATTTATAAATCATTACCATCGGTTACAAAGTAACTTCCATGATGATAATTTTAATTTTATTTCCATATTTGAACTTCTATAATTTTCATTGTACTATGGTCTTGTAGTAGATTATTGAACATTTTTTTATTCTACTGATCCCATAGATGTGATCCAAAACCCATGGTAGGAGACCCATCAAATGTAATTTATTGCGATGAGTCTGTTGCTATTTTATTGGAATGAAATTCTCTAAATTATATAAATCTACATTTAGATACAATCTAAAAATGGAATGTCTATATATATAAATACTATATATAGTAAGTGTTCTGAGGTAGACTACTAGTTATGTCCTCACATAACCATAATTTAGATAAGCACACCGAATCCTTTCCCAAGAGGTCTTTGAATTACTAGGTATGATTTTGTCACTTATTTTAATTACCATTTTTGGGTCAAATTCATCTCCAAATATTATTTTATAAGTTTAAGAAAGGTGACTCACCCTCATAGGCATTTGAATTGGTGAATTAAATTATCTGAAAGGTATTCTTGGGGAGGCGCTAAAAATTAAGGAGTCAAATCCCTATTAGATAATTTATTTATGTTACATATTCAAAAAATGTGGATGAAACTTATCTAATATTATGCAAAATACTTATATTATTTCTAAATCATTAGCACAATATATCTATGTTAAAATTACAACTCCCTTGGTTTTAATTAGGGGCCATTTATATTTTCTAGATAAGGAGCACAATTGTGGGTGATCAAGCATTGTCTTGGTGATTGCAATGGTGAAATTGATTTTGTTACAATGGTGCTAAGAAAATTAGAAGCAACCTAGAAGAATTTTGGGTTTCAAAATATGATAAAAATTTGAAGTGGACATAAATGTTCTAAATACACCATCTATTCTAATGTACATGCCTACTATTATACCACCACCACTTCAGTTTTTATTAATAATTAATAATGTTATGTCTTCAAAAAAATGTGGACAAAACTCCACTTATTATACATTGAAGAGCCTAATAATTATTTATAAATCATTACCATTGGTTCCAAAGTAACTTCCATGTTGATAATTTTACTTCTATTTCTAGATTTGAACTTCTATAATTTTCATTGTATTATGGTCTTGTAGTGGATTATTGAGCATTTTCTAATTTTGATGATCCCTTGGATGTGATCCAAAACCCATGGTAGGAGACCCATCAAGTGTAATTTATTGGGACTCGTATAAGTCAGGGATTGACCAAATATGATCAAGGGTTGCTTATGGGTGTAGGGAGAGTTTGATATGAGTTGACACTCAACCAACTTTGTAATAAGAAGCACCAAACACTTTGTGAATCTAGTTCTTTTTTTTGTGAGATGTATTTTATAATATGTGGCACTATCATGTTCACTATTTGATTTTTATCACGTTTTGGTTCATTCAAATTAATAACATTGTAAGATGGCTTGATATTAAATTTTCATGTATTAGATGAGGCTAATATAGTGGCCCCAAACTTTACTAGATTGTTTAATGCAAATACTTTCATTTATCGATCATGCTTAGGGTCACCCAGTTATTTCTCATAAGTCAAAAATTTTAGTGCCACATAGTGTGGTGTCAAGGGATGAAATTATACATCTAATGCAAGAGGGTTATGCAAGACATATTTTGAATCGAGCACATAATTTGAATGCCTTTTATGTGTTATTCTCAATGAGAGATTTTTTTCCCTCTAACACTTTAATCATTTGTTATGAGGATTGTGAAAAAACCCCACCTTGGTTCCTTTACCTTGATTTACAAGTTTTTATCTCAAATACAAATCTAAAGATATAAAGACATCTATAAAAGGATTCAACTCTAGTATATAAATTATAATATATGGGTTGGGGATTATTATTGGAAGCCTCTAGATTTAGAGGCTTCTAGAGAGGAGTGGTGAGAATAGAGAGGATTTTAAAATTGGATAATTATAAAATCCTCTTAGGGACTAATTAGGATTAGGTAGGGGATTAGATAGGGATTAGGTGGGTGATTAATGACTAGGGGTGTAGAGAGCCTAAGAATAGGCTAGTTTAGGTGGGTAGGTGGGCTATGGGAATTTAAAATTCCATAATAATAGATAAGTGGGGATTAAGATTATTAAGATAATGGGGATTTAATATATTAATTAATTTATTGGTGGGGATGGATAATGTTAGTAGATGGAAAATAATGAAGGGGGACATTAGATAAATAATTACAAAGAGGTGATAAATTAGTGGGATGAAAGGGGATAAATTAGATAAGAAGAATTAGTGTCGACTAATAATAATATTAGTGACATTAAATAGAGTGAGTGAATTTTAAGATGTATACATATTTAGATGTATCAGTTAATGTTCAAAATTCCCTTGAATTTTTTTCTAAGAGATATAATTAAATCTTGTGTTCCATCAGTAATATAGTTTATATAATCTTGATAAATGAAGTTTTAATGATACTTATATTGAAATATTTTTTTCAAGAAGAATAAAGTTTCTTGGATTACTAAGATTCCTATTTAAATTTAATTTAGTTTACATGGATGTGATTTGGCCACATATTTTATACCTTAATATTGGGATTCAAAGTTGAAGTACTCAATGTGTTGTTGGTCAAAATATTTAACCCTGACTCTGCATTGAGATATGAAATGGCTTGTTGTCATGAAATAAAAATTAATGTTTATATATTGGTATGGTGTAGACTACTTATGCCCTCACATAACCATAATTTAGATAACCTTAAAAAATCATTTCCAAATCTAGGTCTTTGAGTTACTAGATATGATTTTGCATCACTTATTTTAATTACCATTTTGGAGTCAAATTCATCTACAAATATTATTTTGTTAATTCAAGAAAGGTGACTAGATCTCATAGGTATTTGAATTGATGAATTAAATTATCTCAAAGGTATTTTATGGGGGCTAAAAATTAAGGAGTTAAATCTCTATTAGATAATTTAATCATATAATTTAATAAACAAATATGAATAAACTTATTTAATTAGAATAATTATAATAAACAATAAAAATTTGTAAATATTTTTATATTAAAAACTATTTGAGTTTATTATTTATTTATGTTTAAATCTTTAAATATTTTTATTAAATAATGTGCATTGTTTAAATTTTTAATATGTTTGGATATATAAATATTTTTTTAAAATAATTTTATATGTTACAAATTTCTATATAAACTTTTAAATTAGTATAGAATTAAAAATTCCCATGAACTTTGAATTTAGGGTTAAGTTTATAATTTTATCTTTACATTATTTATATTAGTTTTCTCTCCCTTTTGAAGGTCAAAAAACATTCTTTTATTGACTGTTAGGTTAACTGTGGTGTTAGTGGTAGAAGCATTGACCCTATTTTTCACTTTCATTTTTGTAGGTGCTTCTTGTCTAGTATTTAATCTATGTAATGTATTGTTTTTTTGTATCTAAAATGTGTGATTTATTTGGCTTGACATGAACCTTTTATGAATTATTTATTGCTTTAAGTTATGAAACTATTGAGATTCAGATAGACCTAGATTTTTGTTATGAAATGTCTAAGATTATGATTGTTTAGCGCTTAATTATATTCCATAGGGACCCAAAAGGTGAATGTCAGGGAAAAACATATATTTTTTATTAAATGTAATCAAATAATGAAATGGATAAGATAATGAAAGGACTGAGAAGATGAAATGGTAGAGATTAGGATTGTTTAACACTTACTTGTATTCAATAGGGACCCAAATGATGAATGTGAGGGGAAAGTAGACATTTTTTATTAACTATAATCAAATAATGAAATGGCAGAGATTAGGATTGTTTAGGGATTAATTATATTCAATAGGGACCCAAATGATGAATGTAAGGAAAAATTAGACATTTTTATTAATTGAAATCAAATAATGAAATGGGAGATAGTGAAATGGAGGAGATTAGTATTGTTTAGCACTTACATGTATTCAATAGGGACCCAAATGGTGAATGTGAGGGGAAAGCAAATTTTTTTTTATTAACTATAAGTAAATAATGAAATGGCTGAGATAATGAAATGGTAGAGATTAGGATTGTTTAGTTCTTACTTGTATTTAATAAGGACCTAAATAGTTAATGTGAGGGGAAATCAGATATTTTTTATTAATTGTAAGAAAATAATCATAGTTAAAAGGTGTCATGATGTGAGAGGGTTTCAATGGTTCTACTATCTCTATCTCTTCACATAATTCATATATTATCTCTGTTCGAGATACTACAATTTTTTTCTATTTTAGACTGAGTTGAAAAGTCATTTTTTAGCATATTCTAGGTTATTATTATTTGAGTTGAATTGTTTCTATTTTAGATTGAGTTAAAAATTCATTCTTTGGGGTGGCAAACTTTTCCCTCATGTCACATCATAAACTTTAATGAATGAATGATTGAATAACACCTAGTATTATTATTTGAGGTGGAGAATTTTTCCCTCATGCTTTGATATTATTGGGTAGAGGGGTCCCATGCATCAGTATATATTAAAAAATTGCTTATAAAATATATTCACCTATTATATAGGAGAAACTATTATTTAGGGAGAAGTTTTTAAGGTTTGGGAAGCAACAAGGGCTAAAGATTTGTATGGCTGCTCCTTTTTTTTGGTTATTAGCTATCATTTGCATCCAATATATTTTTGGTTTTTTCCAAACAAAAGTTTTATATTACACATATTTTTTTTAGTCTTCAGAGCACATTCAGATATCTTTAGATCATCTGGTAGATGTCTTTTGATCACTCTATATAGATCTTTAGAGCATTTTTAGACTTCTTTAGAGCATCTTGTGTATGTCTTCAGAACACACCCAGAGCATATTCAAAGTAATTTTAGAGCATCTTTAGAGTGTATTCAAAGCATTAAATCATTGGAGCTCACTACCTAATCCTCAAAATTGTAGTTGAAATCATTGTAGAAACTATGTTGCCTTCTCAAAATTACCTCATCTTTGGGATGTTTTGCTATAGTCAAAATTACCCCATCCTTGGGATGTGTTCCTTTAATCAAAATCACCCCATTCATTAGATGTGCTACTATACTCAAAACCAAATTATTCATCCAAATTAACATAATAACAAGGTAAAGAATTAGTAATAAATTAAATACAAACAATGAACAAATTACATTCATATCCTATTTAGATCAGACTTCAACTATTAAATGCAATACCATATATAACCAAACGCAACACTTTAGGGATAATTTATATAACTATCATGAGCTATATGAAATGTTAATCATTTCTCCCCCACACTTTACCTTTTGTAATTACTCTTGTAAAGAAGTGGGATGACTGATCCTTAATCCAAATTTACTAATTCAGACCTTTGACTT
Source organism: Torreya grandis (assembly GCA_037957365.1). NCBI lineage: Eukaryota > Viridiplantae > Streptophyta > Pinopsida > Cupressales > Taxaceae > Torreya > Torreya grandis. The sequence goes on along the minus strand of JARHVA010003532.1, from coordinate 1,234,888 downwards.
AGATCATAAACTTAAAAATGATGGCCCCAGTCATAGTGGCCCTTTGGCAAGAATATAATATCTCTGACAAATATATGCACCCAAGATTCAATTTCAACTTTTTATTGAGAATTTAAACACCACCATAGAGATAGAGAACATAGAATGATAGGCATCCTAAACCTCATCCAAATCTAGACATTTAAATCTCTTTCCTCTAATCACAAAGTGATTATCTGAAAAACTTATTTGGATCTTCTTAGACTCCATTTAATATTGGTGGGGTTGAGGACTTCCCTATACTTAGACTCAATAGATAATGTCTCCCACATGGAAAGACTTTCATTGAAACCATTGGCATAATGGTGGCTTAGAAAATATTTAAAAGCAACAATATTAGATCTCAATAGATCATAAGACTTGTTCTTCATATGCATATGATATAGTGGTTGAAAACAAGAAATAAGTTTCTTTGCTTCTATAAATTATGGTTTCATGCATAACCTAGTGGTACTTTGTAATTTCAAAAATATATTATTGTCACTCTGATCTTTGATGCAGTATCTTTGAAATCAATGGTGGAAGAGATGGCTATTCTGCAATTTCAACTATGGGTTATTTAATCTGGGTTGTAGTAGAAGGAAGATAGGCAAGGCATGGTGTATTTTTGGTAGGAACTAGAGAAAAATTTAGAAGGAAAGAGGACCAATCCTTTTCAATCCTTAGTTTACTGGGAAAATAATGGCAACAAATAAGTGTAACCAACCCATGATGGTGGGTAGAACCAATACCTCATCTTATCTTTTGAGAAACATTAATCAGAGCATTATGAAGGAAAGAGGGAAGATTAATCTTATATTATTATCAAATAGTTTATTTCATCAAGTGAATAAGGAGTCTCATAGCATCTCCACCCACTACTATAAAATAACCATCACAAGTGATATATTTCATTATCCAGAAAACAACATTTTGCCAAGGTTGCGGAAGAATTTCTCTTAGAATTATCTTGGACACTCCTTGGGGGGTTTGGATACTTTGGGGTGTGGCTTATTTCCTTTAAGAAACATATAAATTATATAAAAAATGATATTTTTAATGTCAACTAATTCATCTTCAGGAATCCTAGATAGAACACTAATTATAGAGGGATTTAATGGAATGTTCTTCCCTTTGATAATAGCATGATCTTAATTAAAATTATCATATAATTATTAAATAATTTCTTCATGGAATCCTTTAAATTTTTTTAATAAATTCAACCAACCTATTATTTTAAACATGTCTCTAGTTGCTTCATCTTGCAGTAATGCATCAGAGGATTTTGGTTCACTTTTTTTAATTTCTCCCACCCATATTCAAAGCAAGCACTATTTAATTGCAAATCTAACTATACTATACAAATATTGATCTTGCATTTACATAGGGAATAAGGAAAGCAAGAAGTTATAGATATGATACAATAATCACTGGTAATGACAATGCAAAAATGAATAAAAAATTAGGTTATATGATGTGATTGTAACATGAATGATGGTATCAACTATGGTTATCTCTTTAGAGCATGTGAGATATAATGGGAAGGTGCTTTATCCAATAAGGTAGTAATGATGTGTCATAAAGGTCACTATTGGTAGTAATGGGAGCAATAATCATAATTAATTATGTGTTATACCAAATATTTTTTAAATACCCTCTATTTAAAAAATAGTTACATTAATCTTATTTGAAAAGACCATTTGGAAACATCATCACAAAATACAGTCACATCAACTCTTTTGGAGATCTTTTGAAAACACCATCAAATCAAATTATGGATTACAAGATTGTTGGTCTAATGACATTATTTTAATTCTCAATGATGGAGGTGGATTATTCCCATTCATGATTTTTCATCTTAGGATCATAGCCATCAATATTTAGAGCATATCTTCTAGTATTTGGAGCTAATTCACTAGTCTTTAGAGTTAAACCTTCAAACTTTAGAGAAACTGTAGTTAATTTAGAATTTGTTTATATATATATATAAAATTATAAATCACCTTATATATATATATATATATCACCTTATGTATATAAATAAATAAGCTTATATATATGGTGTCATTTGTATGTATTTATTGCCAATTGCATATGCTTAATCCATGTCTTGTCTAAAGAGCCACTTAGGGGCGCTGTTGATGGAGGCAATGGTTGAGTTGGAGTTAACCCTTGGAAGGTAGATTTTTAGGGATGAAACCTTTCCACATGGTAGAATAAGTCATTTTAGTGTTTTTCATCCATTTCCAATGTAATGGTATTGAAATTGGTGTCTCATAAGACTATGTTTATCTCATATGAATAGGGAAATGGGACCTATTCTAACCTGGTGGTTCTAGATGTTCCTTCTTTGGCCATGGATTTTTAATTTTTATTGATGAGATCGTATATTATATTAATGTAAGATGAATGCATAGAAGACCTTTTTTGCAAGCTTGATTAATGTAATGTTGATGGTGATCCTGGTTCATGCCATATTAATGGGCAAGCTTGCCAAACTTTGAACAATTGATTTTAGCAATTAATTTCTCCAAAATTAAATTTATATTTAATTTGAATTTTATTTTATATTATTTTTAGCTTTAAAGATAAATATTTCCACCTTTCAACATGTGGTTTCCACCTCAAATACAACTAAGTACTCACATGGCTTGAATATGACTAAGCTATCTAGTTAGCTCAAAATATAGACATGTGGCACCTTTTTATTACTTCATAGATTCTTAGAATGGAGATTTTCATGATGAATCATATGTTTCTCACCACTTAATGACCCTCAATTTGTAGAGATCTCTTGGGTGGTGCCTTTTAATTTTGATACCTTGAATGGGGAATCCACTCTTGTGCCTATTTAAAAGGTATCTCTTAGGAGATATCTTGAAGGAGAAATCCACTTTTGTGCATGTTTGAAAGGTATATCCTAGGAGATACCTTGAAGGTATTATAGGGTACTTAAAAATATCACCTAGTAGTATATTCTATGTAAAGGAAACTTCCACTTATTCTTTGAAGAAGAAATCATCTCTTGTTCCTATTTTAAAGGTATCTCTTAGGAGATAACTTGAAGTGGAAATCCATTTTTGTGCATGTTTTAAAGGTATAGACTAGGAGATACCTTGAAGGTATTATAAGATACTTCAAAATATCACCTAGTAGTGCCTTCCATGTAAAGGAAAATTGCATTTGTTCCTTGAAGGAAAAATCCACTCTTGTCCGTGTTTGAAATGTATCTCCTAGGAGATACCTTAAAGGGGAAATCCAATCTTGTTCATGTTTGAAAGGTATCTTATAAAATATAAATTTAAGGTATTTATGGGACTTCAAAATATCACCCATTAGTGCCTTTTGTGTAAATGAAATCCCACTTGTTCCTTGAAGGAGAAATCAATTCTTGTACCTATTTGAAAGGTATCTTCTAAGAGATACTTTGAATGGGAAATCTACTCTTGTGCATGTTTGAAAGGTATCTATTAGGATATACCTTTAAGGTGTTACAAAGGAATTAAAAATATCACCTATTAGTGCTTTCCGTGTAAAGGTTAATTCCACTAGTTCCTTGAAGGAGAAATCCACTCTTGTTCCTATTTGAAATGTATCTCCTAGAAGATACCTTGAAGGGAAAATTCACTCTTGTGCATGTTTGAAAGGAATTTCATAAGAGATACATTAAATTTATTATAAAGGCCTTAAAAATATCACCTATTAGTGCCTTTTGTGTAAATAAAAAATTCCACTTGTTCCTTGAAGGAGAAATCCACTTTTATGCCTGTTTGAAAGGTATCTCCTAAGAGATACCTTGAAGGGGAAATCCAATATTGTGAATGTTTGAAACGTATTTCCTTAGAGATAATTTGAAGGTATTACAAAGGCCTTCAAAATATCACCTAGTAGTGCCTTCTATGTAAAGGAAAATTCCACTTATTTCTTGAAGGAGAAATCCACTCTTGTACCTATTTGAAAGGTATATCCTATGATATATATTGAAGGGGAAATCCAATATTGTGCATGTTTGAAATTTATTTATTATGATATAACTTGAATATATTAAAATGGAATTTAAAATATCACCTATTATTGCCTTCTATGTAAAGGAAAATTTCACTTATTCCTTTAAGGAAAAATCCACTTTTGTCCTTGTTTGAAATGTATCTCCTAGGAGATACCTTGAAGGGGAAATACACTCTTGTAAATATTTAAAATGTATATCCTAAGAGATAAATTAAATATATTATAAAGTATTTAAAAATATAACTCATTAGTGCCTTCTATGAAAAGGAAAATTCTACTTTTTCCTTGAAGGATAAATCTACTCTTGTGCTTGTTTAAAAGGTATCTCCTAAGAGATACCTTGAAGGGGAAATACACTATTGTACATATTTGAAAGGTATCTCATAAGAGATACCTTTAAGCTATTAAAAATTCCTTAAAATATCACCCAATAGTGCTTTCTATGTAAAGTAAAATTCCACTTGTTCCTTGAAGGATATATCCACTCTTATACCTGTTTGAAAGGTATCTCCTAGGAGATACCTAAAATGTATCTCCTAGGAGATACCTTAAAAGGAGAAATACACTCTTTTGAGTTTTTAAGAGGTATCTCATAGGAGATACATTGAAGGTATTACAAGGGCCTTCAAAATATCACCCAGTAGTGCCTTCCATGTAAATGAAAATTGCACTTGTTCCTTGAAGGAGAAATCCACTCTCATCCATGTTTGAAATGTATCTCCTAGGAGATACCTTAAAGGTAAAATCCACTCTTATGCATGTTTAAAAGGTATGTTATTTGATTTTTCATCTCCAATAAGTGTCATTGGCACAAGTGAACCTCTATTTGCCACATTCCCTCACCCTAGCCCTCCTAAGTTTGAAAAGCATTCCCTAGAAGATAGTTATCGATTCACCTCTCCCATCATTAATTTTAGAGTAAAAATACCCCTAGGGAAGATAATTATGATGATATCAGCTAGGGTCATTGGAGTATAAATACCCCTTTCTTCATTTGGCCAAACACTTATGCACATTAAGATTTCAATAGAATTCAGCAATTGTAGAGATCATAAAGATTAGAGAGATCTGAGCTAAGAATTGTGAGAATTTATGAGTAGAGATTGTTAATCCAGTGCCTTCAGTAAGACAAAGATTAGTTTTGAAGAATAATTCTTGATGGATACTTCTACATCTTCATAATAATAGGTGTAATTATGGGTAACAAGATGGTAGAGTCTACCAATAAAAACTTGATTAGACTAATCAAAATAATGTGTGATGACAAGAAAAAGGAATGATAACTACATGTGAAGATGGCCCTATGGGTGGACTAAATCATCCCTAAACAAGTTTTGAAGACTTCCCCATATGAGCTTGTATACAAGAAGGAAATAATTATGCCAGTATTATAAGAAATGCCCACACAATAAATCTTAATGGATATTTAAATTGAATAAAATAAAGTAATAGAGGTTTGGATTGGTGAATTACTAAAACTCCAAGAGGTGAGTGAATAGGAAAGTGATGTGAAGCTCATCTGATAATAAGTGTTTAAGTGATGTTTTGACAATAAGTCATCAAACTTGGGATTTAAAACTCAAGATGTAGTTCTCAAATATGATCAGTGGGATGTAAAGCCAAGATAGCATGCAAAGTTTGATTCTCTTTGGAGAGGACCATTTCACATCATTAGTGATAGGCAAGGGAATGCTTATAAATTAGAATATCAAGAGGTCAAAGCATTAGAGATCCCCATCAATGTGATTGACTTGAAGTATTTTAACTAACTTACCCATCTTCCCACTTGTACATAATTAGTTAGTTTCCCTTTCTATCATGTGTTTCATTTTTATTATTATTTTTGTTTCTCTTTTATTTGTTTTCCTTCCCTTTATTATTTCCTTTTCAAATAATTTTTGTTGGTACAAGTGACTCTTATAGTCACCATGTGGCCCCTCCCTAGTCCTCTCAAATATTAAAAAAACATTCTCTAAAAGATGGCTATCTACCCACCTTACTTGCCATTAATGCTAAATGTCTATTTTTGCATGACTCCCCATAGATATTTCCACAAATCTCTCATGAGCGTCCCTTCATGCGTATGCATCACCCTGATCATTTATGGGGGTGACTAATTTTAAAAGTTCTCATCATGGGGATACCTAGTGGCATTTATGTATGAATATACTCACCTCATCTAAGCCAACCATTTGACACATTAAGAGCATCAAGAATATCTAGCAAATTGAGAGAATTAGGAAGGGATGATTCTATAATTGTAATTATCAAAGTAGAGAATCATTAATCTAGAATTTTAGTAGAAACATAGAGTGGTTTCAGAGAAAATCCACACTAATGGAAACTTCTACATCTTAATCAAGAAGCAACCAACATCCCATCAGACAAAGAACCTACAGGTCAAGTAGTGGGGGGACCTTTCCCTCAAAAATGCAATAAGAAAAACCAATGCTTCCATCCTTGTTCTAACAAAAAAAAGGTGCCCAACACCAAAAAATCATCTAAGGGGGACTAGAGGGACTGAACATTGGTCACCAACTTCATGGACAATATCTTTGACCCAAATTTAGCCAAGAACCCCAAGAGTTTTAGAGAGGGCACTTACACCTAAATGCTCTCGAGGCATAAAAAAATTGACTATGACTCATTTAGCTACAAGTTATGGGAATGCACACTTGCATAGTTCATGGTGCCTTATGTTCATCCCTACCTAGAGATCATCACCCTCTATGCATAAAGATATGATTCCCACTCTGGCAAAATTAATGGCAATGCCCATTTAAGGGTAAAAATTAGCACAAATAACATAAGGGAGATTCTCTAGCTCCCCATTCATCTAGAGGCCAAGATCTATAATGTAGATAGCCTCAAAACTATTTAGGATTCCTAGGTTCAAGAAAAGGGAGACTTCCTTAGCTTTTTACTCAAAAGAGAAATCACAAAGATGCCTCTTATGCATATTTCCCTCAAGAACTTTCTTGCATAACACCTAAAATATACTTTGTCCATGTTGGTCTTCATCTTCGGTATGGAGTTTGATGCTAATGTTGATGACTTCTAGCTGGGGCACTCTTCTTCATAACCTTAATGTAGAAGGGACAAGTTTTTAGGTTGGATTTTGAGGAATCCATCATCACCTCCATAAGAGATGAACTAGAATTTTTTTCAATAGTGAGTACCTTTCGATACTCATCCTTCCTTCTACATCACATTTTATTCTAGCATTCCTAATTTTTATCCACATACCTCAACCTTAACTCCTCTAAAATAAATTTATTCCCTAATGTGGTAAACTCAGTCACTATATGGACCCACATCTTGTTAATCATTTGGGACTAGTATGAGTTTTTAGAGTTTTTTATGGCTCTAGTTCTCATCAAACTCAACACAAAGCCCCTTACATTAAGAATGACCAAAAAAAAATTAGAGTGGCTCACTAAGAGCAAGGTCCTGGTCTATTAGTTATGGGGAACCCACTTCTCATTATTTTGAGTGCACAATTTATAGGGAGAACCCTTCCATATCCTATACATGATGATAAACTGAACTATGGCCTTAGAGTTATCTCTCCAACTCACCATGGTATATTCCATCTATAGGGTAGGGAAGAATAAAAAATCCCCGTATGACGTCCCCTTGATAAGAGGAGGCATTACAATGTGTAAAAGGAACTAAGAATGCCTACTCACAACCAAATTGGTAGAGCTTGGCCTTGACCTAACAGATGATAGATGGAACTATGATCCAAATAGATTCATAACAATATTGAAGACTGCCATCACCCCCATACATCAAGCCCAACCTTACTTGGAATAGAGAAAGTCACCCCTAGAAGACATTCCCCAAAATTATGTGGACTTGGCTCATATCTCATTGGATGACCTCAAACCATGGGAATCCTTCTATGAAAAGGTCCAAGATCACAACCCAACAACCAAATTATGAAAGGAAATGAAGAGGTAGCTCACCCAATTAAGATGGAGCAAAGAGAAAAATTCCACTTTTATAAATTATAGGTACAAGATCAACCTACCCTACGTCAGACTCAATGAGGAAGATAGAGATGGAATCTTTGATAAGATTTAAGATCAACATCATCAAGAGGAAGGCTTAGTAGAAGACTAATCCTCCCCTAAAATAATGATTGGAGGAGAAGGATAAGAAGAGGAGGAAGATAATCTTAGGTTTGTAGTAGGAGTCATACTACTGTAGAAAGATGTTGAGGTCTTGGAGGTTCAAAAGCCTTCTTCATGGCCATCTCCCCTATACTCATGATCCATAGATCCACAACAATAATAGTCTCCATTTGAGTACCTCATGATTGGATCATCCCAATACAAGCATACCAAGGCACCCAAATCCATCCCTTCACCTGAGCTAACACATAAGAAAATATGCTTCGTAGGTCCCCACGTTTCCCCCTCCATAGTTCCATCCACCATCTCACCTCAGGTTATGGTAGTCTTTAATACTTAGCCAAGCACAACCTTGGCCATTATCTCATCTTATTCCACCCAATCCTCTCTCTAGATCACATCACTTTCCTCCATGGTCTTGATCTCTTCTTACGTGCCTTTTCTCACCCCACTACCTTCAACTTAGGCATCATGCTCCATCATGGCATACTTAAAATTCCCCTCGCTCCATTAACTCCCACTATTCTCCCCTTCCAACCTCACCTGACATCCAAATTACTCCAGAGGAATGGAACTCACTACTTCATAACAACAACTAACTATTCCATTCATGTTACCACAAGGAATTCCCTTCATTGAGTTAGTACCAATAGTAGGTGAATGCTAGAAGAGTAGCACAAGAGGCCTAAATGGAAATAAAGAAATGGAATTAGGCTAAGGCCTATACTCAAACTCACATGTGCTCATTTTATGGCCCTACACAATAATCCCTTATGGTTGCTCATATGACCCCCCAAATAGTTAAGCCCCAAGGATAGATGTAGTCAAGGGACTATGTTATTCAAACTATCAGCCTCAACCTCAGCCAAGCCAGGCCCACTAATAGAGTGAATTTTATGGAAGAGACACAAAATTTTGTTAACATATACTACCTCAAGGTGACCCGATGGATAGAAAAGATCAAGTTGGAGATTGTAAGAGTGAAATCTATAGTCAAATGCCTCAATGTTGAGGCTAAGGCCAAAGATGCAGAGCTTAGTAAAATAAGTTCTAACCTATAGAGATGCATCTATAATGAGATATTCTAAGTGAAATTTGACCTATGAGAGGCCAATAAAAATTAGCTATAGGAAAAGGAGACTAAACTAGATCAAGTGCACCAGGAGCTCTCTAATTTTTATTGATCATAACAACAATTGTAGTAAAAGGAAAAATATGAATCCTTGATCAAGGACTAAGAAATTGAGAAGCTAATGAATGACCTTTCTATCCATCCATAGGACTCAAAAAATCCTCTCTATGGTTTAACAACTGTATAAATTGTATTGATAAAGGATCAAGGTCATGATGGCAAACCTGAAGACAATGTTGAATTTCATTACAGATACATAAAAGTTGGCCTCTCAAGTGAGCACATCTATTGAGTAGGTGATTAAATTCATCTCCCCAAAGGTCTTGGAGTCAAAGAGCCTCATCCAAAAGCTCTAAAATTATTCTTATGAGATACTACAAGTAGAAATGGTAATTGACCAAAGGCAAGTGACAACCAAGGTCAATGAGTTTCTTGGTTGTAGCAAGGCAACCAACAAGTGTAAGGTATTAATTAATGCCTTAGAGTATGTGGTCTGAGATAGGTGAGGATGCATCAAGTAGTTAGTCTAGTTGGGACATCACTCCCCTTTATTTTTAGGTAATAGCATCATCCTCAAGGACTAGATCAAGGCACTACTTGAACAAAAGTAGAATGATAAGACCATCTTCATGGCTCTCAATCAAATTCTTGATGTCTTCGAGGTGGAAATTTTTTTACACCCACTTACCCAATTAGAGTTTTAGATGTTAGCAGTGGTTAAAGTCTTGGAAAACATATCCTTCAAGGATATAATAGATTTGGATAGAGCCTTTGAGGCTCTAAAAAAGGAGACCCAACCAAAGGAGGAAGAATGGGTACCCTTACAGGTGGCCCTTCAAAAACTGTAGGTATCCACACCTTCCTCTCATTTTTTAAATTTTGTTTTCACTGATCCAAGTAACAAAGTTTTGGATTCTCTCATTCATAGGTAGATTCCCTTATGAGTCACTACAAACTATGGATCAGGAATCTATGTTTATCATTTTTGGAGCAGCTCATCTTGGCTTCAGGTTTACTTGGTAGTTAGTAGTTCCTCAACACCTTTTTCTTGTTCCCATTTTGGTCCCTTCCTTCTTTGAGGGCCATTTTAATTTTTTTACCTAAGTACCATCCTTTATCAACTTCTAACATGTGGTGCACCTACACTCAATTTCACCAAAGAAGTCCCCAGCCCCTTTGAATAAGTGTCAACTTGACACATGTCATCTCTATGCTTGTCTGGAAGTGGTGTCAGTTTACCAAAACTTAAAGGAGCATCATTGAATGAGAGTGTGGGTCCTTCATTTTGATAAATTTTTTTGAAAGACTTTAATCCCAACTTAAAGTGTAATCTAATTATTCTAAGGGGGACCAATTTTATTAAATGCATCATAGGTGGGATAACTCCAAAAGTATACACGTGACACAACCTCCCTTTTCCTAAGGATAGTGTTCATAATAGAATAATGTAGTTACATCATATTTAAGATCTAGAGGTTAACTAAACTTATGAAATCAAGACCCTCTTTTATTTACAATGGCACCATCATGGGCACAAGTGGTAGAATCTCTAGGTGTCATTTCCCAAGGGTTCCACCTCACCTATATATTCTAGGCTCTTCCCTTTTAGAGGGGGTTGGTTATTATTTTTTTCTAGTTATAATATTTAGTATTCTTGATTTTTTAGCCATTATAATAGACTAAGATAGTAGTAATTAGGATTTTTCTATTTTGAAACCTTAATAGGTGCACTTCACAGATGTGATTGGAAACTTTATATGTACATTTTATGGCTTTTTATATTCTATTCTCCATCTACAATGAAGAGGATGTGATGTTTAGTGTTATTTAGAGTAGAGAATTATCTCTATCTACTATTTCTTTTCTTATACTTTTATAGTTTGGGTCTTTGCTTACAAAATAGACTATAGCTCATGATTTATGCTCCTTCATTATTTATAATGCTTAAGGATCTAATATATTCTATGTAATTATAGATTAATGTTTCAAATATCTCGGTGCATCACCTTATGTTAAATTTACTTTACATGTTATTTGTTTTCCTTTATTTAAACTTAAATTAAGGCTGGCTTCTAAAATCCAAAATGTTGCTTTACAGATCACAATTTGGTCCCACACCTGTAAAGCTTCTACATTCCATATAAAGGAAAGTTTCACTTGTTTCTTGAAGGAAAAATCCACTCTTCTCCCTACTTGAAATGTATCTCCTAGGAGATACCTTGAAGGGGAAATTCACTCTTGTGCATATTTGAAAGGTATCTCCTAAGAGATACATTGAAGGTATTACAGGGTCCTTCAAAATATCACCCAGTAGTGCCTTCCATGTAAAGGAAAATTTCATTTGTTCCTTGAAGGAAAAATCCACTCTTGTGCCTATTTGAAAGGTATCTCTTAGGAGAACCTTGAAGGAGAAATCCACTCTTTTGCATGTTTGAAAGGTATCTTACAGGAGATACCTTAAAGGTATTACTAAGGTCTTCAAAATATCATCTATTAGTGCTAAAATAGGAGATTACATTTGTTGACCACTTGTTTATACAACTACCAGTAGTGATTTTTATGTAAAGGAAACTTCTACTTGTTCCTTGAAGGAGAAATCCACTCTTATGCTTATTTGAAAGGTATCTACTAGGAGATACCTTCAAGGAGAAATCCACTCTTGTGCATGTTTGACCTTGAAATTATTAGAAGGGCCTTCAAAATATGACCCAGTAGTGTCTTCCATGTAAAGGAAAATTTCACTTGTTCTTTGAAGGAGAAATCCACTCTTATCCCTATTTGAAATGTATCTCCTAGGAGATACCTTGAAGGGTAAATCCACTCTTGTGCATGTGTTAAAGGTATCTCTTAGGATATACATTGAAACAGGGGCCTTCAAAATATAACATAGTGGTGTCTTCCATGTAAAGGAAAATTCCACTTATTCCTTAAAGGATAAATCCATAAAATGGACTTTAGGCAACACAAGCAACAACTCATAGCAACATTGGAAGGGATATAACCAAGATCATCTAAAAACATGTCCATTCATCCAAATGAGAGTCATAAATAATTTACAACCAAGAAAAGACCCTAAGCATGTTCATTTCTAAATAAAATTCCATTGAACCTACAATATAGAACACAAGCAACAGTTCATAGCAATATTGGAAGGGGTAAAACCATGATCATCTATAAACATGTCCATTAATCCAAATGAGAATTGGGAATAATGTACAAAAAAATAGGTGTAGATGATCTCCAAATTGGAAAATTTCACTTGGTAGTAAGCAAGATTAGTTCCTATAGATAATAGGAAATATTAAAGTTAGGGATCAAAAACATATAAAATCTTAAACAAAGTGACATAGATTAAAGTTTTCAATATGATAAAATGAATGTGATGCAAATTTTTTTGAGGAAACAATTATCTCAAGGAAATTCTCTTGAATTATTTTATAGGCCAAAGTGGTGATGAAAAAAATCCTGAAGGCTCTTTACAAAAAAGGCTAAATGGCACTTTCAAAAGATCTGAAGGGTACTTCTCATCATGGAAAGATCTGAGACTAAAGTCCCAAAGGGTAAGTCTGGAGGGTAAAGGGCCATTCCAAATGGCCAAAGGATACTTTCAAAAATCTTGAAGGGTACTTTAAAAAATCCCAAAGGGTAATTTTGGATGGTCTAAAGGACACTTCTCATCAGGGAAAGGGCCCAAGACAAAAGTCCCAAAGGGTAAGTTTTGAGGGTAAAGGGCCATTCCAAAAACATTAAAGGGTAATAATGGAGGGAAAAGGGAAATTTTGAAAAGGATAAAAGGTAATTATGTAGGGTAATTATCCTTTCTAAAACTCTTGAAGGGCAAGTTGTACAAATCCTGAAGGGCATGTGCACTTGAGGTCATTGTTTCAACAAAATTGCATTGGCAAGATTGTTGTGGGAAATTGTTTTGGGATTTTTAAGTTAGATAAAATTTTTGATGACAAAATTTTGAAGGGTCATTTTGAAAGGGAAAAGTGACAAAAGGCTGAATGGTCTTTCCAAAAAAGCCCTTAGGGTACTTTTAAAAATCCCTAAGGGTACTTTCAAAAAGCCTAAAGAGTACTCATTGAATCTTATGATGTCTATAGTTTTGATGGTTTCACATTGAATATTAGAATTAAGAAACCTTTACCCATTGATAAGATATATAATAACTTATACATAATAATCAATGTATTATTAACTACCTTCTTTAATTAAAACACCTACTTATTTATTGAATCCTTTCTACACCACAATAATGACGGGTAAGTTTCACCTTAAGGTATTCTACTATGAGACTCCTTCAAGTGCCTTGTAATACCTTAATGGGTGAGTTGAAATTATATCCTTGAGGGTAACATGAAGGTATCTTAATGGGTGACGTAAAATTATCTCCTTCATAAAGTTTCACTCTAGGAAGCTTCCAAAATAAGGGGAACAATAGAGCAAAAAAGAAAGTCCCTATAGTCTCAAGATTTACCTTTGAAGATGGATTCTCTATGGACATGTGTCTTTAAAACTAATGTTTGTTGTGCATAGGTGTTGCACACACATATAAAAACACAATCAAGTAGTCTTAGAAAGTTTGATATAGGAAAACTTAGAGATCTAGGTCAAAGGTTCCTCCTAGAAGATACCTTGAAGAAGAAATCCACTCTTGTGCCTATTTGAAAGGTATCTCATTAAATCCCTTATAGAACTCTATAACATTAGGCAATTTAAAATTTGAGGTATCTATAGATCGTAATCCACATTTTGAAGTTCTGTGCCAGTTAACCTTTTTATCATCAACATGCTTGGTGAAGTTTGATAGGTGGTGTATCAACCTCCTCTTTATCGAGTTCCCCTTATTTAGTTTTTGGCTAAGTTTTTATCCCTTTTGCTGATGACATGTGTCATCACAGTGGTCTTTGTTTCTCTAAATTTTCACTAATTAATTCAAATGAGGAAGAAAATAAGGTTAAGAGGTTATGGGTTTGATGTTACCCAAATTTAGTGTGCACCATATCCAAGCTTTGTGGGAGCTCCTCTTTGGCCGTGGAGGAAACACCTGCAGTAAGAATGAAACTTAAATAGGAAAAATGTTAGAAGAGGATATGGTGGATTGCCAAGCTATGCACTCGGTCCTGAAAGTGTGAAGCTCCATGAGGGATGACAGTCCACTATTCAAAGATAAAATTATTATAAAAGAAGAAATGATAAAAGACTAAAGAAATAGAAAAGTAGATGATGTGTACCTATTCCCTATAGTCTGTGTATCTCAGAATGCTACAGAAGGCTGGCTGAAGGTTCTGTCTAGTCTAGATAGGCTATTTGGATGGCTTTCTAGTTTTCTTGTTTAGAACACAGTCACTGATGTTAGTGGGTCTACTGAGGTTAGTCGGGTAAATAATTCTGATGCCAGTTGGGTTGTCGATGTCAGTCAAGGTTGTCAGCCTGGATGGCTTTTAGAGCATTTTTGGGATAGACAAAGGAGTTTCTAGAAGTTCAGAGGTTGGTGTAGGGTTGTGGGAAGGTGAATGAGGTCTGAGGAAGGGTATAAGTGGAGGATTGGTGTGAAAAGGGGGTGAGAACAAGGGGAAGGCCTTTCAGCCCCTCCACAAAAGAAGTCAGGCCTCTCAACAATATTTAGAAATATCAATGAAAACTAATTGACAATATATTCTAAAATACTAAAATGAAAACTAGAGTACTTAGCTTTATAAGGTGAAGAACCAAAGATGTCAAAATAGTGATTCCCATTGTGGCTGATGTGACTGGTGTTGTGAGATAATGAAGTGAACACAAATTTACTTTAATTTAGTAGCTCAAGGTCCTCATACAATCTTTCAATCCATTCTCCAGAATTATTTGTGCAGAGCTTTGATAGCCAAGAGAATGATAGTCAAGTTTTGGTGCTTGAAATCACAAAGTGTGCGTGTGAATGTGTGAGAAGGTGGGGTGATAGCTCAATGTTAGAGCTTGGCTTATGTAACTGATGTCGGTGATCCCACCGGCGTCGGCATAGAACTGTCGATGTTGGCTAAGGGTTGATCGATGTTGGTAGAGAGAGAATAGGTAAAAGGGCTATTTTTAGCTCTTTGCCTATTTCTCCACCTGCCAAGTGCCTTTTCCATTGGAGAACGGTCAAAACAAGGGCTTATGAGGCATGGGAGTTGGTTAGGGAGTTAAAATGGAGTGAGAATAGGTCATGGATATTTAGGATTTTGGAGGACCTAGTCTCAGGGTGACTCATAGGCTAAGAAATGGTCTTAGGATGAGGTGTCTAGGTGAGGTGTCCAAGGTGAGGTAATTAATTTAAAATAAGTATTTTTTAAATTAATAAGGTGTGTGGGTTAGGAGTGTTAACATTTAGAAGGGGACCAAGGGGGGGTTGACACAATATTAGTGTCTACAGTCTTTAAGAAAGAAGAGAGTTCTTATTTAAAGTAAAGGCACTCCATTGGCCAAGGGAAGTGGGTCCTATTTCTAATAAGAATTTTATAGGTAGTTTAGAGGGAGAAACACATCACCATATCACTTATTCTAAGCGTCATGAGAATCCTAAAGGTTGATTCATAGATCGTAATTTCATCTCATATCTAAAAAGCTTTACATAGGAAATAGTTCATCAAGAGTGAGAGTTTTAGGCATCAAAAATATCCACTATGAGATTATTTTATGGGTAACTTGAAGGTATCTCCTAGGAGATACCTTAAAGATATTACAAACCTTAATAACAATAGGCAAGTTCAATTTTGAGGTATCTAATAAAAGATTCCTTTGAGGGCCTTATAATACCTTCATGGGTAACTTGAAGGTATCTCCTAAAAGAGACCTTGAAGATATTAAAAGGACCATCAAGGTATAGGAAAATTTTAGATGTATAACAAGGTAATTATTTATATCTAAAACTATTAATGTAATAAGGAAAATTGTTAAACTAGATTGAGGTGGAAAGAGCATGTGCATAGGAGGACCTAAAATGCATGCTCTCCCAAGTATAAATTATAAGGCCCTTCAAGTTATCAAGTACCAGTAGTGCTTTCAAGGTGAAGAAATGTTCTATTGGGAGGTACATTCAAGGTGAAGGAAATTACTTTCAAGGTGTCCACTAGGAGATTCCTTCAATGTCCTTGAATTATACTTGTAATACCATCATGGTTAACTTGAATATATCTCCTATGATATGTCTTGTAATAAAAATTCACTCTTATGAATGATTGAAAGGTATCTCCTAGGAGATATCTTGAAAGTACTTATTGATGGGCATTTTGACATATATTAGAAACATACTTCCCCTCATCTTTCTCCTTTGAAGCAATTTTTTGTGGATTCCTTTACCCATTACATTATATTGGTTAGTGCACATAATTTATTTTTAGTTTGTTCATACCTTATTAGTTTAAGTTTGAGATAATGTATATATTATGAAGATTTAATATATATTTTGTATTGTAGTTTAGAATTAACATTTGTTCATATACATTTAATCACTACTCAAATAAATTTTTTTTATGAATGATGCAATAAGCAACTTGAATTTTACAAAAAGTCAATACTTAAATCATTTCAATTGCTTTGTAGAATGTCTTTAGGTGAAAAAATAATTCTCACAGCTAAAAGGTAAAAGAAGGCCTCACCCAAAGAGAATTTAGATAAAAGGCAGAAGAAGGCCTCACTCTAAGAGAATTTGGATAGAGTACCATTTAAAAAACTAGAACTAAAATTAAATCCACATCAACATCTTTAATTTTATGGTGGTGATAAAATTCCTTTTGTTTATTAGATTTTGAATTGTTTAGTCTACCAAACATGCATGCAGATATATACTTGTTTAGTACTACATCAAGGAAAGAATCTTCTCTGATTGGAATAATATTTACCTATGATAAGGATGAACTTGAAGATGCCCTTAAATTCAAAATAGAAGTATGGAATGGAGAAGAGAGAATTATCCATTGAGCTATAATTAATTTAAATAAATTTATACCCAATAAAATGGAGTTGACAAAAAATAAATTTTCTCCTTCTTGTGAAACATTTGGGTTTCATTTGAATAGCTATGACAACCTTTAAATGTATGGTTTGATAGACAAAAATAATTTGGTCATTAGAATACAATGTATGTTGAAATAAAAACATGAAAAAGGGGAAACAACTTCTTCTAATTGACACCATCCAAACATATATTTAATATACCCTACAATCATGACAAAAAAAATGTTAAAGAAAACAAGATAAGCAAGGGAAACATATTTGTATGTAGATTTGAAAGAAGCCATATAACTAGTCACACCACTGGAAAAAAATAAGATAAAAAAAATGTTGGAACACTTTTTTTGACACAAACTTTTGATGAGACACACAGTGAATTCTCTACATGGTATATTTTCTCTAGCAATTACACCTTGAAAATTCTTGTAGGACTCTATGAATTGGGGGATGCTAATATCAAAATAATAAATCTAAATTAAAGAGAGGTGAATGATATAATTCATTCATTTATAAATCATAATGAGGTTCTAATGAAAGATGCTTTATTAATTATTTTTTATCCAAGCAACTCTGATTGTATTATTGAATCAAAGGAAGTCCTATAAGATATGATGGAGAAAAAAACCATAAGGTTCAAAATTTTAGATGATCAACACACAATTACAACACAAAATAAAATTCTTTTGGAGGAAGAATACAATTCACAATCATTAAGAAATATATGTTCTGTTAGAAGGGCAAGATTTCTAAAAAATTGTACTCCATTCCATATTGTAAAAAAAATATGTAACCAATATAATGACACCAAAGAAACAATTTATAAGGCTTAATTTGTAGAATGATTTAAATATGCATGTGACCTTATCAAACTAAGAGGTTAGAATAATCTTGAAATAGGGAAGAAAAAGATAGAAGAAATATATGAACAAGATAGACACTTGTTTACATAAATGAACTATTCAACACAATAAATATAGGAGAGAAAATTCCTTATTTTCATGAAACAACCTATTTGGGATTGTTTTGATAAGGCATTTGATTTTTTTGAAAGTGGTACTTTAGCTGGTTAAGATAAACAAGATTTAAATCTGATTGGTATAATAGTAATTATAAATATTCAAGGGCTTCAAGACAAATAAAAAATAAAACTAATAGATTTATTAGACAATGGGTCTATTTCCTTATTGAAAACCTCTGGGTACAACAACATGGATAATTGGTGCAAAAAGGTGAAGATGGAAAGTAACATACCATAAAAAATTATGGATTATTTCAACAACCATGATACGACATTGCCACAAGACCAAACAATCACGCCAGAAGAGGTAACAAAGCATTATCAAATTTTTGAAAAAAGGTTTGATGATTTATGTGTCCAAAATGAAGGTATTTAAAAAAAAAGGCTAGGAAGCATTATCTAAAGATTCATTAAGCATATTGAAAAATTATCTACATAATGATAGAGATCAACTTTCTAGGATAAATACAGAAAAATTCAGCTACCATTATGGGCCCCCATGTCTTTGGCCATCCAATTTAGAATATTTTAGTGAGACATTCCTTCTTGGTCTGAACACCAATTTTATAATTGTTGATATTTTTAATCTCACTAAATTTTTTAAGGAAGAATATCTTAGCCTATTTATTTAGGCATTGACTTAAAAAGTTATTTTTGAGGCCTTTAATGTATTCATCATCCACAAACTAGAACATTATTCTACCATTTAGACCTCTCTCAAGAATCTGCATGTTGGTGATTTTTGTTACATTCAAAATACAAGTGTCATACTATAGGGTATAGATAGTTATGGATTCAATTAGACACATATTATAGGTATCAATTTTTGTCAAGATCCCACTCATTTTTAGGTACAAGGTTTTAACCTCCATTCATAACAAAGTAGATTAGAGGAAGGTTTTGACATCTAGAAAGACATATCAAAATTTCAAATGATTAGTTCATACAAAATAGGAAGGCCATTCAAAAATTAACTAGATAACATCTTTTAGGACAAACTTATCTCTACTTTCAATGATTCAGATGCATGTGACATGTTAGGGGTATATACAAGAGTTGGATTGGTGCGCGATTATAAAAATTTTCAAATAAATTTATCTTTCATTACAAAAATTGAAGAACAAATAATTGTTAATGTTTAATTTCAAAATTGTTTTATAAATTCAAAGAAACAAATACAACAACAACTACTTTGATCAGTACTATGTGCATAACATTTAAATTTATTTTATAATCATGCTTTATTTTTCAAATATAACATCTTAAAAATCTTTTGGTGTGTATGATTTATTTTTCAAACCTAAAAACTTAGCAATATTTCAGTGTGCATCACTAATTACATTGCATACAAGGGAAGAAATAATAATAACAGAAGATCATATCAATGAATGTGACACATCATAAGTTGAAGAAGGTAACATAAGATCATGCATATTTTTTTAATTATATAACTTTTTATTTATCTAAGATTCATAATACTAATAGTATATTTCTTTATCTATTTATGTCTCAATTAAAATAGTTCACAACACAACTCTAGAACTTTGTGTCTCCAGCACAACCACCCATGACACAACTCTATAGGTTGGTGCCTCCATGAAAATAACATGAAGTAAAACTCTACAACAAGACACATTTTTAAAATAAAAATATCAAATCAATTGATGATGAGAATTTTTAGTTACTATATTATATAATACCTTGTAGGGAATAAAGAACCAAAGTTTTAATGAAAGATTGCACCCATATAAACTATAAAAAGGAAAAAAAAGGTGAAAACCCCTTTCAATAAATGTATAATTATACAATTTCATACAAGTATATAATATATTAATTATCATTATTTATTTAAACACATTTCAATTGAATTTTTCTTCATGACTAGGAGATTATATAAGACAATAAAATATAGACTTGAATCATCTTGGGATTTGGAAGTGTGAGTTGACTTTATTGTTGTGTAGACTTGAATGTGGTTGTATTTACCCATTAAAATATTGTTTAGATTTTTAATTTACCAATTACAATGTTGTTTACATGTATAATTTACCCAATTTAAAATAAGGTAATATGTGTTATACTATGTCTTCAATACAATAAATTTTGATGCAAAATATATGTGTTCTTTATCAATAAACAATAATAAAGTACATTGCACTAGAAATAATTATATTGTTATTAATTTAAATAATTTTTAATTTGATGTGTCTTATTAGAAGTATATAAAGGGGGTTCAACTCTTAAGTTGTATATTCATTTGAATTTAGTGATAGTGAACTATGACTTAAAAGAGTAAATCCTATTTTGTTTGTTGTTATGGGTTGCATAAACATATAAATATGTATTGGTATGCATAAGAATAGATGATACTTTCATTACTGTAAGAATATATATGTTGGTTGATCAATGTTAAATTCTTATCAACATCTATGAGAAATGATTTATGGCAAAATGACACTATTTTAGAATATGATAAAGCCATGGTCGAGTTATAAAGATTCAATATGAACTTTTATATTCATATGTATGTTACAAAAATGGAAATAGAAATGGTAAATCTATGTATAATAAGTATTATAGTTACAATGTGCTAAGCATGTATTTATTTTTATGTGTTTAAATGAATCTTTATAAGATTTAAAGAAATGGAAAAAAAAAAAAATGAATCAAAAGAAATGCAAATCAAAATCGCATCAACGACTAGTCTAGTAACATGTAAAACATTTTCTTAGAAAATTTTCATGTTATATTTCTTATAATATAATATTGATAATAAATGATTCATTTATTTTTTAAATAATTGCAAACATTTCAAAGGAGGAGCTGAAACTGATTTCTAAAATACTATTCATTTTGGGATTGGATGACTTAACATTATTTATTGTGCACAAAACAAAAGATATACAAATTCATGATATGGGAAAAAATAATATTATAGAATAGAAAATATGTCATACTACATTCAAGATCATTCCAAAGAAAATTTTAAGGTAACACTACAGTCTTTTTCTCACATTGGCATTTGGCCAATGATAGAGGACAATCATTTAAGGATAGTCATTCAAGCCATGGGTTACATAAGTTCAAATTTCATGTTTGTTTGGGGGAAAAGATATTATAATCCATTCAATATAAACATAAAAAAATTGGATGAATTTATTTTTAAAGGGACCTTCAGAGATGATTTTTCAATTGCCAACATATTATTCATTGATTGTAATTCTCAAAATTGTGTTACAAACAAAAAATTAAAAATGAGTTATGTTATGTCAAGTAGATATACTAGAAATAGAATTCAGAAAGATGAAAAAGATTGGAGAATCAAAATGATGTCAGTCATCACATTCTTCGGAGAAAATAAAAAATCTATGCCAATAGATGTGAACCAATGTTTAGAAAGATGTAACTTCACCTGATTCTTTCAAGTGTATTTATTTATTATAAACTATAATTATATTAATAAACATTATCATAAATTTCATACAAATCAATTCTAAATTATTTCAAATATAGTTCAACTAATTTCAAAATAATCAATTCTAATTTAGAATTACTTTGATGTGGTTAAGTGAAATTTGATTTATAATTGGAGATTCCTTGACATTATTGAATTAGTATATTGACACTTTCTCATGAAGATATCCCCAATGAACAACAAATAATTGTTAAGATATTTTATTATATAGATGAACTAGATTGCTTAATATGTTTACATCCATAATTTGGTTAGTCAAATGGTGCCACGTGTCACAACAATGGAAGCTACTTCAAAGGATCAATGATCGGTATGAAGGCCAAGAAGGGTGCCATGAGTTTGAAATAGTCTAATCTATTCAAAATGATCTGCTCCCAAATGGTTTGAAATAATTCAATTTCTATGGAATATATAAAACACATATAGGGAGAAAATATTCACAATTCCAATTTAGTGGGTATAATTTTAAATTATTTAAAATAACCCAATTTAATGAAAATGATCTATGCTCAAATGGTTTGAAATAGTCTAATTTATTTGGAATTAAAAAAAAAAATTTGGAGAAAATCTTCTTCACTCCACTTTATAGGTATAAGTCTAAATTATTCAAAATAACCTTATTTATTCAAAATGATCTATGCCCAAATGCTTTAAAATAGTCCAATTTATTTCGAATATAACAAATATATTTTTAGAAAAAATTCTCTTCACTCCACTTTAGTGGGTATAAGTCCATTTTATTTAAAATAACCCAATTTATTCAAAATAATCTATGCCCAAATGGTTTTAAACACTCCAATTTATTTAGAATATATGAAATTTATTTTTTGAAAAAAAAATTCTCCACTCCATTTTAGTGATTATAAGTCTAAATTATTCAAAATAGTCCATTTCATTCAAAATGATCTATGTCCAAAGGGTTTGAAATATTCCAATTTATTTGGAACATAAGAAAATTATTTTTGGAGAAAATTTTCTCCACTCACCTTTAGTGGGTATAAGTCCAAATTATTTGAAATAGTCTTTAATTAGTCAAATTTATCTTCTTGTATTGCATTTCAATATCTTCTACTATTTATGGAAGTAATTTATCTTTTGATTTATAAATTTGATTATCTAAAAGCATGGATTGACAAAATCCAAGAAATCTCATATTTCTTGGATCTAGCTTGTTAGGCAATCCACCCTACTATCTAACTAATCAACTATTTACTTCAGTGCTTTCTTATCTATAGATAATTCTTCTCAAGCCAAAGAGGAGTATCTATAACCATCTGGATCAATGTGTGCACAACACACTAGGTTATACTAACCATACCCTTTTTGAGTTTCATTTCTCTTTCCTCTAAAGAATAAAAGCAAAATTTCTATGGAACACCATACTCTAAAATAGTTGGCAAAGATTTAAACTAGACTACAACTTTAAAGTCTTCTATTTGGACTGGATCTTCAAGTTATCCTAAAAAAGACAAATATAAATCTCCCAATGGTAGGGATGGCCATGTCACAAACACTATTGGAAACTCTTTGATGATTTTGTCAAAGTCATGTTACTCTTCAGAACTAAAATTAGACCCAAAAACAAGTTCATCATTGGTGGTCTCCTGAGCTACGTTTGAGGAAAGATGAACACCCCCATCTAATGGTACCTAAACCAAGTTTTCACCAGAAGACTAGCCTTTCTTTTTACCTTTTACCTAGTCCAAAATCACCTCAAAGAGGTTTTCACTTTGGGACCTAGATATTGTATTTATTTGTTTGTGGCTAAGGGTGTTCACCTGTTTTCCAAAATAGGTTTTGTTGATGCCTCTAAATGTACCACATGTGTTTTTAGTGTTCAAAGAACACTTATTATTTTAGAATTATGAGAGTTTAGATCATGAGTATTAGGTTTTGGCAACTTATGTTACTTATGGTGAAATAAAGGTAGATCAATGTTTAACTATTCCACAAAGTTTATATCAATTGGTGGTTAGGAGCCACCATGGACTAAATCTTTGAAAAGTATAAGTATCTATGTTAATACTAGTGAATTATGATCAAAGTTTAAACTACAGACTAATCTAAATGGATATTTATAATGAATTTTAAACTAAAGTGAACTGGTTAGAAAAGAAGCAAAAGAGAAGGGTAAGGCAGAAATAAAATAAGTGATTACTGATCTTAGCCTCAAACATTACGACAAAGTTCCAATTTCAACTAAGTATACATTTAATTAGCATATAGTGCAAAATAATGTAAGCTCAAATCTCACTATACACTAGGAAAACCTTAAAAGATGTTATAAAGAATTACAATAAAGAATTGAATTTATTTTAAAGATTATTACCACACTCAAATAGTATTAGCACATCCAAATATAAAACAAATGAAATTAATCAAATTCAAGATCCTTCAACTAATCTAGCATAAACACAAATTAGAAACCCTATAGTCAAATATGCAACTCAAAATTCATATAAACTATTCAAATCTAAGACTTAAGACTATAAATTGAGAGAAAACCATGTAACAATTGACAAAAACAAACTCAGACAATCCTTTTAGAATTCCTTGATTGTCTTAACTACTCAAATTATACAAATTTTTCTCAAAAATATCTTTCTTAAAAAATGGTAGTATTGCATTTTATAGAAAGACAAGGTAGTATACTAGTTAGTTATAAAATACAAATGTACAAAAGATAGGGATGGCTATCTTTGTTCAAAAAGTTCTAGAATACTCTTGTTTTTCCAAACTAAACTGACCTAGAGGCAACATGCTAACAAACTAGCATGTGCTTTTAAAAAAAAATATTATATTTTAAAAATATGACAAAGTTTTTAACAAAATATAATATTAATTAATTGGTGGACCCATTATTGAAGGGTCCCACTATTGCTCTTGTAACATCTCCATATCCCTTTGATGTTATTCTTTGACAAGCTCCAAATCTACAACAAGCTTTAGGAGATAGACATCTTCTTGATCAGCTAAGTCATCAAAGTCTTTATTATTCCTTGTCATATCTTCTTTGATGCTTATAGCTTCTATAATCTTTTCTTTAATAGTGAAGATCATGCCTATAATTCTACTATTGTCACTACTAGATTAACCCTAGATTTTACTTTTCACTTCCTACATCACCTAAGTGATTCTATGCTTATGTTCTTAATCATCAATAATGCCTAGGGATATATACTTTGTAAGATTAGCCAACATGGTGCCAAATATTTACTTAACTTAGGCAATCAGCTCTTACTCATCTCTCAAGAGTCTATCTAAGCCTATTGACCAAGCACTTAAACTTTGGATCTTTTCCAACACTATCCCTAATATAGCATCTAAGTGGGTTAGGTTAATGGTTTTGAATTTAGTAATTTTATTCTTAATCAATATATTGATGAGATCACTTATTTTAGCCTCTGCATCCTACCACTTTATCATCAATCCTTTGGCCACCCCACTCTACTAGCTCAATGCATCTTGCCTTAACTTCATTGATTTTAAGGAGTCAAACATGTCAAGAAAAGATGCTTCAAAAATATTTATTATGGCCTCAATAATTGACAAGGTAGCTTGGGTCTCTAAATTCTCCTTTTCCTTTTCCAAGTTGTGTATCCTTTGTTTCATCCCCATGATACCAACCCTGATCTGAGCTAAGTGAGCCTCAACTAGGCTTTCAATGTCTTCTTTATGGTTGGGAAGTTCACCAAGATGTTACCCCCAAATTGGATTTAATCCTATAAATGGATCAACCTTTTGGAATGTGAACTCCTCAGTTCTCACCATGGATTTTGTTGTTTTTACTCTCTCTAATCTAGCTGTCTCTAGATTCAATTATACATTAATAGTTGGTTTAATATATTTTAGAGGTTTAAGGGCCTCCATCTAGGTACTACTTGATACTCTTAGATCATCTATCTACTTGCTACTTGACCCTATATTGGTCAATATTCATCTTTCTTCCTCATCCTTCATCAAATACGTTATCCATGGATTGATATCATCATGCACATTAATGTTAACAGCTTGGGTCAAGGCCCATGAGTGGAAATAAGAGGGGATCTTCTGCATTTTTACATAGATGAACCAATCAGGGATGATTGGTCCATGAATGGGGTATTCCTCATTGAATAAGTTGATTTCAATTTTAGGATGAGTGAAAACCAACTTTGGCCTCTTTTGTCTAATCAAGATAAATACCAATTCTAATTTTCTCTTCCTTAATGGTGTCATTAGGACAAGATCAAGAGTAAATTCTTTCCCTTTTTTTTGCTCAGCCTCCTCTACTTGGGCTTAGGCTTCTTCAACATGATCCTCATCTTAAAGAAAGCCTATGCCTTAGAAAGGAACTTAAGGGAATCCTCCACTATTTCATTTGGCCCCAAGGCAATCATCTCCAAGTATTCTACTAGAGACTCTAGTCTTTGAAGCAGGGCTGAGGATGAGGGTCCCTCACCATGTCTCTCTTCTAATTTATCTTTACCATGACATTATGTAATTTAGGTTTGGTTTGCTACCCTTCCACTTATGGTTATTCCTGAGGTGGCCTATAAGTTCTAGGTAGTAAATGGTATTGCATAGGTACCATTTTCCATATGTCTCCTAATGGATTTTCATCACTGGTCAATCTATGCTCAAGTCTAATGTTATGTCCTTTGATCCTAGCCAATACTTATTCGAGATTGTTTGCTTTAATATATATGGTGTCATAGACATTGATTTGATGCAAGTACACTAGCTTAGGAAATTTATATGATTTCAAGTGTGTGGAGACCATGCCATTGAGATCCCACATCTCCTTCTCATCAAGTTACAATTTAAAAGAGTGCCTATGCCTAGCCACAATATTCATCTTATCCTAATTTTGTAACACAATCTTACCAATAGTCAAAGGAAAGGGATGGAGGATGCCCTTCCTCTTGTCTTTGAATACTATGCCCACACCATTAAGAAGTTGGTATGTAATTTCTTGTTGTACGAGCTTGATGGGAACATAGACAGGTAACCTATAAGGTTAGATCAAGAGCCCTTCAATTATAATTACTATACAATCTAGATATAACTAGATATCTCCCATTTTATCCACATATTTATTTATTAGAGGGCTTACCCTAGTCATATGGATCCCTATGATGAATTCTATTAAAGTAGGATAGACACAATCACAAATGAATTTCATGTGATGTATATATTTGAAAATATTTAGCTTTGAGTAATGGTTTGAAATAGTAAATCCACCATCAAGTGACCCATTTTTGATATGAGGGATCTATGTGGAGGCTAGTAAGGCATCCAACAGATAGGAATTCATAAAAAACTAGGTACTAGTCTTCTTATTTATGGCTATGAATTATTCTTCTAGATATATATTGATCATATATCTAATTAGAGTGATCCCTTTCTCTACCATGAATTAAATGTAGGACACCCAACTCTTATTTACATAAGAGGTTGAAGGGGCTCCAGATATTTTATTCAATAAGGTCATGATTACCCTAACTCTCTCTTTGAATTGGGTAATTAGGATGTTGCTAGTAGGGTTTTAGATCACATGGCTCCCTTGGAGTAACCATGGCCTAAAGATGGTGTTTAGATTATTCTTGCCAATCCATTCCTTAATAGTGGGCAAATCCACTTGGAGTTTTGAAAGCTTGTAATAACTTTCAAAGGCCAATGGAAAAATGAATGCAATTATTTTGAAGGTTCTTTCATTAATTATCTAACCTTGTTCAAGCCTACAATACTTAAAAATGGGATCAAGTATGTTGATACAGTGGATTATCTCTAGTTTAGTGGTAGCAAGGTGGAGACTGGCCATCTGAACTACAACTAGGTTGTATTACCTTTTGGTTATACTATTATTATTATATTATTCCTTGGTGATGGATTACATCTCCTCAATGGTATAGAAGATCTTAGACTAGTTCTTATTACCTATGTTCAATTCATTAATGTCTAGGTCTATATATTTGAAGACCCTCCCTTCATTGTCTATAGATACATACAACTCTGTCTCATCCTTGTTTTATTTCTTCCCAGCTACCATGACTTCCAAACTTTGAAAATTGTTCATAATTAGATTTCAAATGATCTATGGGTTAGTTCTTTCATGCTCAAATCAAAATTGAACTTCTTTTAGATTTCTTGTAATCAATTCAAGTTCACTTAATGCCTTTTATGCAAGTTTTAGGGATTTGAAGCTTTAATGGTGGTATCTTATTTAGACTTAGGCTTATACATGCCTCAAATTTGATTTTGACCTTTGCCTTTATACATTTTCATTTCAAGAACATAAGATATTCTATTCTATCACTTTGTGATTTCATGGTGCTTATTTGGCATTTATATAGCATTTTTCACATTATTTTTCATAAATACCTCTAAGCACTAGCCATTATTTTTTGAAACCTACCCTTCAACTTCATGTTGTTAGATCAAGATCAAAGGATCAGGGTGGGCCATTGATTGTGATCCAATATCTTTCTTGTTATTGGTCCTTTTTTAGATCGAGCCCTGTGGTTATACCACTTGGCACATCTATAGGATTTTTGAGATCTAACACATTTATCAGTCATATATTGAATGTGATTTCACTACATGTTGAGTTTATGGGCTCTCATAGCATCATTAAAAATTCATGGGTGATTTCATGTCATTGGATCAATCCCCACAATGAAGTATAGGTTGTCAATCTTAAAAAGGAGTGAGATCTTTAATTAGCATCATTATTTAGATGGGGACTTAGGTTTAAATACCTTAGGTTAAGGTTTATTTTGTGTTTATTAAACATGAAATAAACTTTATGATAAAGTGTTTATTCCTATTTTTTTTGGGATTTATATAAAAAGGGAACCATGGCTAAATATTTTAAGTTAAGGTTTATGTTGTATCTAATAAACACAACACATACTTTGGAATAAATTACTTATGTTAAGCTCTTAAAACGTGCTCAAAGGGGTTAAAGTGATATAAGGACCAAATGCTAGATTTTTAGCTAGGGAATTAATTTATTAATAAACAAGATAAAGTCTTTAGTTAAAAGTATTTGGGTTAAGTTTTATGTCACAATGACCCTTTTAAAATAAGACTTAGTATAAGTCTCTAGCTTAATGTTCATGGCATTCAAAAAAATACAACGGGGACCTTAGGATATAGACTTAGACTAGATTCATTTTTGCATATATTTAAAGTATGAGATCATTTCATTATTTGTAGTTCAAAGATTTCAAGTGTTTGAACATCCTCTGAGGGTTTCGATTAGTTGATAATACAATTCATGAGTTTTTTAACAACATTTTGGAGTATATCCTAGTTTTGAGCAAAATAATCCATTAGCTTAAATTTGATGGCCTCATAGACATCAAATATGTCCTCATGGATTTCAAATGATGGTCAAATGAACATCAAATTTAAGCTCATAATGTTCTTAGATTTGATGGGCATAAAGTTGATGGTCACATGGACATCAAATACATCCTCACAGACATTAAATGATGGTCACACAAACATAAAATTTAAGGTCATCAAACTCCTATATCTCAATGCAAGAGCTGCATGGTGACTCTACGGGGCTTCCCTAGATCTCAGACTCATTTTGCTCCATCAGATTAAAAACCATGATGAAGAGAGAGCCATTTGATCACAATCTATGTAGTCACACACCATTCATTCCATTTAATATGTAGGATAATTTATTTTCAAACTTTGAAAGTGGGTATGCTACATGGTGACTCTATAAAGCTTCCTGGGCCTTTGACTTTTCAATATTATCTTTGCTTTATCTGATTAAAATCTATGATGAAGTGTAAACTATTAGATCTTGCAAGAAGCAAGGTATTTAAGTTAGGGCTTAGCATGGAAATAAAAACTTAGGCTAAAGCATTAAGTCTAAGGTATCGTTTGTGTTAATAGACATGAATGGGGCCTTATAATTAAAACTTTTGGCTAAATAGATAATAATAAAGGGGACCATACTAGACATAAAAGGATCCTATCAACATGAATATTAGGCTTGGTTAGAAATAAGTCTTAGGCTAAAGTGTTAAGACTAAGGTCTCATATGTGTTAATAAATAAGAATGGGGCCTTAGCATTAAGGCTTTATGCTAAAGTTTTAATAAAGAGGATCATGATTTAGATAAAAGGGCCTTGCTAGACATAAAATTGGACCACATTAGAAATATAGAAAACAAAGGGGGGAAATAAAAGGGACTTAAGCAGAATTTTTAGGCTAAGGTTTATTTATGTTAAAAAACATGACCAAGCCTTAGCATAAAAATAAATATTAAGTCCAAAATAAATTTAAAATATTCCTACGAAATGCTCCCACAAAAATTGGAATTTGAAACAAAGGTTTAAGCTAGGATTTTTGGAGGAGAGATTTCAGAACATGAATTCAGATTTAAATTTTCACAAACTAAGGGATAGTGAAAACTTGAATAGAATCAATCTAAAAATTCTAAGCATGATCCTTTCATCAAAGGCTCCATGAACCTATAACTATAAGACATGAAGATCAATTATTATAAACATTAGGCAAGCCCAAATTAGGACCATAAAATAACAATCCAATTTCATCGAAGTGGATGATCTTCAAATTCTAACAATGATTAAAACATGGCATGTTTTTAGTGTTAAAGTTTCAAAATATCTCAAGGGTCCCAGTTTTGAAAAAAATGGGGTATGTTGACCTCAAAAAATGGTGAATTTTAAGGTAAACATAGAAATATGCTAGAATTTAGAGACTCTAGTTCAGAAAAATAACTAATTCATCAGCTCCACTTGATTAATGTCATTATCTAGATCATTTTATGGTTGAAATAAACTTGCACTTGTAAAATTGGGATCAAATATTAAGACATATCAATTTTAAGTGTGTGATTTGATTTCACTTATTATTTACCATGGGATTTAGGGGATAACTTCTAGGTTTCATATATTTAATCATTAACACTAAATTGGAGCATGTTTAGATATTCATTAAGAACCATGCTTCTAGTTTAGGGAAGGCTTAGGCATTGCTCTACTACCAGCCAGGCATCTATCGCCCTGATAGAGATACCTTTAGCTCCACTCATGGTCTTGTACCACTTCTAGCTAGGCATCCATAACCCTATTGGAGATTACCATAATCACCTATGCTTGACAAGCTTTTGATTTTGCATTGCATTATTATCTTTTGTATTTTTTAGATATTTTATGCTTGTAGTAAGGTTGGGAACTAGGGTAGCTAGGTTTAAGGATTTGGTCAAGTGTTTTATCCTCATAGAATCACCTATGGATGTAACCATTATCATAGGCAAGGATGTCTTGTTAAGTGCAAATATGACTGTGACTCAATAGATTAAGATTTCATCCTACCAGTGAAATTATTCTTAAAACCAAATTTAGGCCAAGACAATGTTCGGGATCTCATGGAATAGTTAACCAATTCATTATTCTTTACTATTTTCTTTAAATATCAACATTAGACTCACATTTTATAGCTATGGTTAGCACATACATTAGGTTCATACCCACATTCCTAAACTTTTGAGTTTCAATCAAACTAAATAAACTTTGAGTGTCCAAAAGGACTTATTGGAAACAAAGAAAAAGATAACAAAAGAAAACACACAATAAAAAGTATCAAATTAATAAACATAAGGAAAATTATATATATATACACACACACACACACACACACATGCTTATATATAAATAAGTGATAAGAAGGAAAGAACTAAAAGAAACTAACTAGCCTACCTACTCTAAGTCTAACCATCTTACAATTTACTCCATAAAGGCCTCAAGAGGAGAAACAAAGAAGTAATGCTTGAGGTACTACCCATTTGTGGGTAGTGTGAAATCTGATCTTTGTAAGTCTCTAAGTCTAAAGGTGTTGTCTCCCAGTGTGTATGCAATCTGATATGGGCTAATCCACAAAGGTGTGAACTTGCCATGTTTTCCCTTAGGCTCAAATGCTTTATCCCAAAGGAGAAATAAATCCCCTTGTATGAACACCTTGATATTTTTTCAAACCAAATTTTTACCATGGTCTAATTCCTACTAAAATAAACAAAGTATTTCTCTGATTCATGTTCCATCTAGATGATGTCTAGTAATCTTGAATTTACAAGCTCTTGTATTTCTTCCATATACTCTTGCATGAATTTGTATGTAGGTAGTTTGAGAATGATATGGAAGATAAGTTATTGGCCATACACCAATAGAAATGGTGATGACCTTAAGGCTTGCTTGATATTTATCCTATCTACCTACAGGATATACTTGAGAAGTTTATGCCAAGTCCTGGGCTTGTATACAACAAACTTCTTGATTTATTTCATTAAGTTCTTGTTGGTAGACTTAGACACTCCATTTATTTGGGGTAATTATTGGATGAAAACTTGAGATAAATGCCATTATCATATTCCCATTCAGTCATCTTGATGGATATGAATTGGGATCCATTGTCACACACCAAAGAGACTGAAGTTCGAAATCTGGTACAAATGTTCTTCTCTAAGAAATTGATCACTTCTTTCATCCTGTAATGTTTGGTGGCTATAGCTTCAATCCAAATTATGAAATAATATATGGTAGTCAAGATATACTTGTGACATTTTGAAGAATTATGATTGATTACCCCAACACAGTCCAACCCCCATTATGCAAATGGTTTATCAACCATGACTAGTTGTAAAGGAATTACTACTTTAGGCTCCTTGGTGCTAAAGATCTAGTAGGAGTGACATTCTTTGACATGATTGTGAGAATATTTGAAAATAGTTGGCTAATAGTAGCTATCTCTAAATATCTTATGGGTTATAGTCTTCCCATATGGATTCCCATTGTTGAACTTCTCATGGAAGGTGCTCGTGATTTGAGCAACTTTTTCTTTTGAGACACATCTCAAGTAGACCCCTTCAAATTTTTATATATAAGACCCTATCTTTGATAATATAATGGGCTGCCTTGAGCCTTAGAGCCCTCTTTTTCTCCCTAGTCAATCTTATAAGACATGTACCATTAATTAGTAAATGAATGATGGAATCATACCACTCACTAGCTTGAAATATTTGTTGATAAAATTGCATAATACTTATCTTAGGGCTGGTATTAGCAATCATTGGATCAAACCTTGGCATCTTACCAATTTTTCCATTTTCATTTCTATGTCATATTCTTACAAAACTGACATCATTTTACCAACAATGGATTACACTTGTGAAAGCAATAAACGCGGAAATAAATCAAATAGATAAGCAACTAGAATGGTAAATAGCACAGAACAAGAGATATAAGAAACCACCCTGAAAACTTGTATTAAAACTCTTTACAAAAGGAATACAATGAAGAAACTTCTTTCTTCCACACCTCTCTCAAATGCACACAAGATCTCTCACTAGATCTCTATTCCTCAAGAGCTCTCTCTCTCAAGTACAATCAATTCCAACAACCTGGATTGATGCAACTCAGTACTATCCTTCAAACATTCACAATGTTCTACTCATACTCACACACTAAGCTAAGAAGATCTTTCCTACATGTAGAATTAGGAAACTTGAGCATGCTCTTACAACAAACAGTTAAGCCTCTTGAACAAGGGCTCTAAAAATAATATTGCTAATAATAGAGACGCGAGCTTAAGTCGACAACTCAAACTCATCATGCAAACACTCGCTTTTATCCTCAAAAATCGCTTTCTGGACACACAGGTAACCGACGTCGGTTCCTGCCTGTTCACCTGTGACCGTCGCTGGATGACCCACTATCGACGTCGGCACCTCTGCAACTGTACTTAACCGACGTCGGTCGCTCCTGACCGACGCCGGTGTCTGTGTAGACCCGAACCTATTTAAGTATGCTCCTTGGTGAAGCTTTTAGCTCCACACACCCTAACATTATCTTAGGGCTGGTATTAGCAATCATTGGATCACACCTTGGCATCTTACCAATTTTTCCATTTTCATTTCTATGTCATATTCTTACAAAACTGACATCATTTTACCTCTACATTATCCAAGCTCATTCTATCTCAGCATAAGTTTTATGGTATGGTTAGGTAGAATAGCATGCACCTTATTTCTAAGGATATAGTTCCTAAATTTCTTCACTAATTTAACTAATGCATATGCTTATTTATCAATCAATTAATAGTTCAATTCAACATTATTAAAGTTAATACTCATGAAAGCTCTTGGGTGATCAACCCATCAACCCTTTGAGTTAAAACTGTAGCCATACTATTGTATATAAAAGAATAGAGATAAAAATCCTTTGAAAATTTAGGACTTATCAGGACTAGAGCTTGGATAATTGCTTCTTTGATGTCATTGAATTCATTCCTACTTTCCTCATTCCATGAGACCTTGACATTATTCTTTAGCATGTCATTCAATGGCTTGAAAATCTCTATGAAGCTAAAAAGGAACTTCCTTACAAAGTTTATCTTGACAAAAAATGATTTTAGCTCTTTCCTACTATTTAGAGGCTATATCTTAGATATAGCTTCCACCCTTTCAAGATCTATGGAGATCCCATCTTTAGTAATGATATGACCTAATAATTTGCCTTTAATAACACAAAATATTGTTTTATTGTGGTTGAAGGAGATTCCATACCTTTTTCATCTCTCAAATACCTTTTGTAAATGTATAAAGTGATCCTCCCCATTTTTAGAAAAAATAGTTAGATCATCCATGTATATAATAATACACTTACCAATTAGACCTTGGAATGCATGGTCCATGGCCCTTTTAAAATTAACTCCTATGTTTATTAACCCAAAATACATTCTATTATCATCGAAGGTCCCCCATTTGGTTGTGAAATATGTCTTCATCCTATCTTCTTTATCAACCAACACTTGGTTGTAACGTGAAAATCCATTAAGAAAAGACATCATGGCTTATCCTAAAATAACTTGTATCACCTAGTTAAGAGAAGAAAAATAATAGTTATCCTTTTTAGATTATTTTTCAACTTTATAAAGTCAATTCATAGCTTAATATAACCATTATTATTCTTGACTATCATAAAATTAGCCACCTAGGTAGAATGCTTGATGAAAAACACAATTCTATCATCTAGAAATTTATTAACTTCTTTGAAGATCATTGGTTCTAAGACAGGGTTCAAAAGCCTTTGATTTTTCCTAAAGGGATTAAAAATTTCTATAAGGGATATAATATGGGTGACAAATCTTGGATAAAAAATCTTCAAGTCATCATAGGACCAAGCTATGACATCCTTGTACCTGGTTAACAACTCCTTGACCTTCTTGTTCTTAATGTTAGTGAAGGTTGTTCCCACGTTAAATAGATGGGGTTAATCTTGGGGCCCAAGATAAACATAATTTTAGTTATTTCCACTTACCATTGGAATCTTAGAAACCTAACCAACTTATCTTGATCAAATAGCCTCTTTAAGGCAATCATCCATTTGGGAATTTTATTGTCATTCAATTGAAAGACTTTACCATCAAACTTGTCCTTCCTAAGTACATTTCCATCAGTATCATTAATTATGTGAGCCCCAAATGCTCCAAAATTGGTCATTAAATCCAAGATATATTGATCATCACTAAATACTTGAAAATTATTTACATTATTAGGGATTGAAGGATAAGGTATCAACTCAATGCTAAAGTTGTGGGAATCTTAGTTGGGCATGAGGTTGGCTATAGCAGATGACAACTCATTAGTAGCTTGGTTCTCCTATTTTCAGATGGAAATAATACTAAAAACATAAAAAGAATCAATTAGGTCCCATACCCTAAACTTATACCTTTTAAGGTATGAGAGCTTGCATTGGTATTTGCTTCTCACCTGGTTGACTACTAGTTCTGAATCACCATAGACTAATAGCTCTTTGAATATATTTTTTATAAAAAAACACAAACCTAGGATAAAGAAATCATACTCAACAAAGTTATTAGTACATGGAAATTAGAGTCTGTAGGAAGCATGGTATTTCTTACCAATAGGATTAGTTAGGACAATACCAACCCCAAATCTACCCTTACACCTAACACCATCAAAATATAGCTTCCATAGTCTAGGAATAACATGAGTACTCTTAGGATCACATACATTTGTAGACTCTAATGTGAAAACCCATAAGTTTGAGTCAATTATGTTGACCCTTTCATTGATATCATTGTACTTAGTGATCATGTGCTTCATCCTCAGCTCTCCTTCAACCCTAATTTGGTTTGGAACTCTTTTCCAAGGTAGCCATAAATGTGAACAATACATAGACATGTAGCCATTAATAATTTTGGTACATTACCTACTTAAAAATATCCCATAAACATAAAAAATGTTAATAAATTGAATATCAATAAATTTCTACACTCTAGGCTCAGAGGCCAATTGCATATGAACATTTAATAATTTACCAATCACCTTGACTCTAGATTTGTCTAATTGAGTTATAACTCTATTAGAATTAATAGGTGTCAATCTAATAATTTATATAATTATATTGGTGGATGCACCAAAATCCAACAAAAAATTATGCAAATTCTTATCGAGCATCCCAACTGTGAGTAGGAAAGAAGGAAACTCTGCCTTAGATTTGTGCATAGTCACATTAGCATTGTCAGCTTTGGGTGGTCTATTGGATTTATTTGACTATGATTACAACAAGAGGTCCCTTTGTTCTATGATCTATGTTAATTCATGCCATGTGATGTTATATTTTATATTCTTCATGCTTTCAACAATATTATAACTAGTCTTGTTTGAAGAGCTATGAACATCAACATTATGTTTAGAGGTACTCCCTTTGGGTGGTTCTAGTTCATTGCTTGAAAAAGTGTCTAAAGGAGTTATAAAATTATTTGGAGGCATTGAGGTAGTCAAGGGTTTCCTCTAATCTCTATCACTCAAAGGCTAAGTCTTCTTCAAGAGTTTTTGGAAGGCCTAGATCTCCTCAAGGACATCATCAAGTTTGTTATTCTCTTGAAAGGGGAAATAAAATGTATCCACCATGAAAGTTTGATTAGGAGGCTTGGATCCTAAAATAACTACACCACTATCCTTGTTAGGGACCATTAAAAATGTATCCAAATCCTCTTGGAAAGATTCAAAATCCTTACAAAACTTTATGGAATCAATCTCACCATGCTTAGCTATATAATACACTCTACAATAATCAGGCAAAGCAATGTTAGTAAGATTAATATCCATAGTCCTCTTTTCAAAATATGGTTCATTACTCTTATTATTGTGTAAACTATCATTATAAAACCTATTATAAGGCCTATTAAACCTTTATAATGAGAAGTTCTTACCAAAGCTCTCTCTAGTATTACTAACTTATTTTTACAATTGAAGGAAATCAGTACTAAACTTTTGGACCATTTTCAAGATAGAATCATTCTGATTGTTAGGGGTTTCAAAATTGTGCACCTATTTATTATTAGCACCAGTAGTTGGTACTAAATCTTTCTGATCATTTTCATTGAATCCATTAGTAGTAGGATGACTTAAGAATCCTAAATTCTGATTACGAGTAACATGGCTCAAAGGCAATTTATTCATATTTGGGAGTTGATTCAAGGCTAGAATATTTTGATTATTATTGTGGAAGATGTTTAGAGTGGGCATATGTGGATTGATATTTGCAATAGAGTAGGCCATTTGTCCATAAGGTTGTATTTGATCGTTAATGATCACTACATCAGAATAAGCCCTAACTAATGAAGTTATAGCTGGAAGAGATATTTTTAAAAATACAAAAGTCATAGGATCTACTGCATCCTTGTATATTTTTAGAGATAAAACCTCATTAGGTTTATAAGGTTCTATGGTCCTACTATCTATTTTATGGAATCTAACATTAAAGGACCTTATAGGCTTACTTTCATCCCTCTTAATGGTGGTGAACTGGTGTTATATGACACATGGAGTAACAATTTTACCAAACTAGTCTATGAAAACATTAGTGAAACCATCCCAACTAGTAATATAATTGTTAGGAAAATTGATAAACCATTCATATCCAACATCTTTAAAAGTAAAGGGTAAAAATTTTCATTCTACATCTTTATGTATGACATTTAATAACTTTAAAGAAACTTTAAAAGTTTTAATGTTGGACTAAATGTTGGCAAGTATTTCTCAGAGTTATGTGGGAGATCATGTACCACACCTAGCATGTTGATTGAAGAATCTCCTAACTAGGACATACCTAGATGAAGGTCGAAGGTAGAGGTACCTTGAAGAGGTGATGTTGATAGATATTTGGAATATCTATGCCTACCTTTATCTTGCCTCATTCTTCTATGGACCTCAAACTCAAACAAAGGTTTTCTCGAAGCTAAATGTGATATTGTTTGAATCCTTGGCAATTCCATCTTGAATATTGAAGATCCTATTTGAAATATGATGTGTCAAGTTAATATTTATAAATAACAAGGATTAAACTTGCACATTAAGTTAATTTTACAAATTTTTTATAAAGAACAATAAAGGACAACAATTTTTTACTAAACGAGTTCAAAGATGTATCCAATTATACAAATATGATTAACTTTTACACTTTTAAGCTCAAATAAACCAAAATTAATGAGAGATTTATCAACCTTTGATCAAAACAATCCGTTCCAACCTCAAATACTACAAATATTCAAATCTTAATCTATCTTTACCAAAATCAAGCATCAAACTTCAAAGAACTTTGATCTTTGTCTAATGGAAGTACAAAGATATGTCAAAGACCACAAAGATCAATGATATTTACACTTATAAGCAAATAATTATGCAAAAGTACAAAGGTTACATTAATATTAGATTAAAACACACTAAGATTATCAAAGATTCAACTAATTCACAAAGAATAAGTCCATTTTTCTAGTGATAATAGGACTTGTTGATGCCTTTGAATGTATCACAGGTGTCCTTAGTGTTTAAAAAACACTTCTCATTTTCGAAGTTTGGGAATTCAGAGCATGGTTAGTGGTTTTGGCAACTTATGTTACCTATGGTTAAATATAGGTAAATCAATGTTTAACTACTCCACAAAATTTATATTAATTTGTGGTTGGAAGCCACCATGGACCAAATCTTTGCAACGTGTACTATGCCAATACTAGTGAATTATGATCCAATTTTAAACTATAGACTAATCTAAATCGATATTTACAATGAAGTTTAAACTAAAGTGAATTGGTTAAAAAATAAGTAAAAAATAAGGGTAATATATAAATAAATTAAGTTATTACTGATCGTAGCCTCAAACATTATGACAAAGTTCCAATTTCAACGGAGTATACATTTAACCATCATATAGTGCAAAATAGTGTAATCTCAAATATTACTATACACCAAGCAAACCTCAAAGGATGATAGAAAGAATTACAAATAATAACTAAATTTACTTTAAATATTGATACCACACTCAAATAACATTAGCACATCTGAATACATAACAAATGAAATGAAGAAAATTTAAGATCCTTCAACTAATCTAGCATAAGCACAAATTATCAACCTTGTAATCAAAGATGAAACTCATAATTCATAGAAATTATTCAAATATAAAACTTAAGACTAGAAATTGAGAGAAAATAATGTAAAAATTGACACAAACAAACTTGGACAATCCTTTCTGAATTCCTTGATTGTATTAACTGCTCAAAGTATACAAATTTTGATAAAAAAATCCCTATCTTAAAAAATGGTAGTACTACCTTTTATAAGAGGACAAATTAGTGTATCGGTTAGTTATAAGATATAAATATACAAAAGATAAGGATGACTTTGTTTTTTAAAAAATATCTAGAATACACTTGTTTTTACAAACTAAATTGACCTAGAGGAAACACACAAACAAACTAGCATGTGCCTTGACAAAAGAATATTATATTTTAAAAATATTAAATATATTTTTTAAAATAGAATATTAATTAGATAGTAGGTCCATTGTTGAAGGTTCCCCCTATTTCTATTATAGAATATTCATATCCATTTGATGATGTTCTTTGACAAGCTCCAAATCTACAAATGGATTTAGGAAACAAGCATCTTCTTGATCATCTAAGTCATCAAAGTCTCTATCATTCCTTATCATATATTCTTTGATTCTTCTATCTTCTGCAATATTTTCTTTAGTAATGAAGATCATGCCCATAATTATGCTATTGTCATTGTTAGATTGATCTTGGTTTTTTATTTTCACTTCTTACATCACCTAAGTGACTTTGTGCTAATATTCTTCATCATCAATAATGACTATGGTTGTATACTTAGTAGGATTAGCCAACATGGTGCCAAGGATTTTCTTAACTTGGGTAATCAACTCTTCATCATCCCTTAGGAGTCTATCCAAGCTTGCTAATTAAGTACTTAA
The DNA here is from genome assembly GCA_037957365.1 of Torreya grandis. Classification (NCBI taxonomy): domain Eukaryota; kingdom Viridiplantae; phylum Streptophyta; class Pinopsida; order Cupressales; family Taxaceae; genus Torreya; species Torreya grandis. The sequence goes on along the minus strand of JARHVA010003532.1, from coordinate 1,194,801 downwards.
ACTTTAGATCTTATCCACTACTATGCCTAATATAGGATTTAAGTGGGCTAGGATAATGGTTTTGAATTTTGGAATTCTATTCCTAATTAGTATATTGATGATATCCTTTAATTTAGCCTCTACATACTATCACTCTATCATAAACCCTTTGGCCACCTCACTCTATTGGATCAATGCATCCTACCTTAGCTTCATTAATTTTAAGGAGTCAAACATGTCGAAAAAGGATGCTTTAAACATCTTTATTATGGCCTCAAGAATTGAAAAGATAGCTTGTGTCTCTAAATTACCCTTTTATTTTTCCAATTTATGTATCCTTTGCTTCATCCCCCTAATGCCAACCCTGACCTAAGCTAAATGAGCCCTAGTTAGTCTTTCAATGTTCTCTCCATAGATGGGGAGTTCACCAAAGTTACTACCTAGAATTGGAGTTAAGCCTTTAAATGGCTCAACCTTTTGGAATATGAACTCCTCAGTCCCCACCATGGTATTTATTATTTTTACTCTCTCTAATCTAGTTGTCTCTGGATTGAATTATACAATAGTAGTTGGTTTAGTATATTTTTGAGGTTTAAGGTCCTCCATCTGGGTACTACTTAATGGTCCAAGAGCATCCATCTAATTGCTACTTGACCCTATAGTGGTCACTATTCTTCTCTCTTCCTCTTCCTTCATCAAATCACTTCTCCATGGATTGATACCATCATGTACATCAATGTTAATAGCTTGGGTCAAGGCCCATGAATGGGAATAAGAGGAAATCTTATGCATTTTTCCATAGATGAAAAAATCAAGGATGATTAGTCTATTAATGGGATATTCCTCATTGAATAAGTTTATTTCACTTGTATAGTGAGTGAAAACTAACTTTGACCTCTTTTGTCCAACTGAGATAATTGCCAATTTTGCTTTTCTCTTCCCTAGTGGTGCCATTGAGACAAGATTTAGAGTAACTTCTTTCCCTTTCTTTTTCTTAGCCTCCTTTGCTTGGGCCTAGGATTATTCAACATTCTCCTCTTCTTTAAGAGATCCATATGCCTCAACAAGGATCTTGAAGGCATCCTCCACTATTTCATTTTCCCCCAAGGTAGTCATGTCTAAGTATTCCACTAGAGACTCTGGTCTTTGAAGTAGGGCTAAAGATGAGGGTCCCTTAATAGGTATCTCTTCTAACTTCTCTTTACCATGACCTTGTGTAATATGGGTTTAGGGTTGTTTCCCTTATACTTGTGGTTGCTTCTAAGGTGGCTTAGAAGGTCTAGGCTAAAATGGTATTACATATGTCCCATTTACCATATGTCCCTTGATAGATTTTCATCATTGGTTAATCTATTCTCAAGTTTAATGTTATGTCCCTTGAGCCTAGCCAATACTTGTTAAAAATTATTTGATTGATATATATGGTGTCATGGACATTGATTTGATGCACATATACTAGCTTGGGAAATTGCTTGCATTTCAAGTGTGTGGAGACCATGCCATTGTGATCCCACATCTTTAGGTAATCAAGTTACAATTTAAAAGAGTCCATATACCTGGCCACAATATTCAATTGATCCCAATTCTATAACATAATCTTACCAAGATTCAAAAGAAAGGGATGGAGGAGACCTTTCCTTTTGTCTTTGCATTCTCTATCCACACCATTAAGAAGTTGGTATGAAATTTCTTACTTTGCCAGCTTGATGGGAACATAGACAAGTAACATATAAAGTTAGATAAAGAGACCTTCAATTATAATTACTATATAATATAGATACAACTATATATCTCTCATTAAATCAATATATTTCTTAATTAGAGGGCTTACCCTAGGCATAGGTATCCATATGATGGCTTCTACTAAAGAAGGATAGACATAATCACAAATGAATTACATGTGATGTCTATATTTGAAAATATGTAGATTTGAGTAATGGTGGGAAATAGTAAAACTACCCTTAGGTAACCAATTTCTATATGAGGGATCTAGGTGGAGGCTAGTAAGGCATCCAACAGATAGGAAATCATAAAGAACTGGGTGTTGGTATTCTTCTTTATGGTTGTGAATTGTTTTTCTAGATATATGTTGATCATTTTTATAATTGGAGCAGTGATCCCTTTATCTACCATGAAGTAAATATAGGACACCTAACTCTTATTTACATAAGAGGTTGAAGGAACTCCAAATATTCTATTCAATATGATCATGATTACCCTAACTCCCTCTCTAAATTGGGAAACTGAGATGTTGCTAGTAGGGTCTCAAATCACATGGATCCCTTAGAGGAACCATGGCCTAAGGATATTATCCAGATCATTCTTGTCAATCCATTCTTTAATAGTAGGCAAATCGACTTGGGGTTTTGGAGGATTTTAATAACTTTCAAAGGCCAATGGGGAAATGAATGCAATTATTTTAAAGGTTATTTCATGAATGATCTAACCTTGTTCAAGATTACTATCCTTGAAAATGGGGGTAAAGATGTTGATATAGTAGATTACCTCTAGTTTGGCAGTAGCATGATGGAGAATAGCCATCTAAACTATAACTAGGTCATATTACCTTCTAGTTACAGTCAAAATCTTTTGCTCTTCCTTGGTGATGGATTACATCTCTTCAATTATCTAGAAGAGATTACAATAATTCCTATTACCTATGTTCAATGCAATAATGTTTAGATTTGTATCTTTGAAGACCCTCCCCTCATTATCTATAGACAAATACAACTCTATCTTGTCCCTATATTGCTACCTCTGAGCTACCATGGCTTTCAAACATTGTAAATCATTCATAATTAGATTGAAAATGGTATTTGGGTTAGTTATTTTATGCTCAAATTATAATTAAAATTATTTTAGATTTACTGTAATCAATCTAAGTTTACTTAAGGCCTTTTATGCAATTTTTAGGGATTTGAAGCTTTAATGGTGGTAGCTTATTCAAACCTAGGATTATACATGCCTCAAATTTTATTTTGACCTTTTAATTTATACATTTGCATTTAGAGCACATAATATCTTCTATTCTACTAATTTGTGCTTGTGTGATGCTTATTTGGTGTCTATCTAGCACTTTTCATGGTATTTTTCATAAATTCCTCTAAGTACTAGCTATTATTTTTTGAAAGATGTCCTTTGGATTTATGCCATTGGATCTAGATCCAAGGATCAACATGGGCCATTGATTGTGATTTGAGATCTTGATTATTATTGGTCCCTTTTTATATCAATCCCTATGGTTATGCCACTTGTCACCTCCATGGGATTTTTGAGCTTTTGCACCTTTGTCAGTTGCATATTGAATTCACTTTCACCACGTGTCAATATTGTGGGCTATTGAAGCACCATTATAAAGTCATTGGTGATTTCATGCCATTAGATCAATCCTTATGATGAAGTGTGGGTCATCGATCTTGCAAAGGAGTGAGAAATTTAATCAACATCATTATTTAGGCGGGGACTTAGTTTTAAATACCTTAGACTAAGGTTTATTTTGTGTTTATTAAACATGAAATAAAATTTAGGCTAAAGTGTTTATGCCTAAGTTTTTTAAGATTTATATAAAAAGGGGACCATGGATAAATATTTTAAGCCAAGGTTTACATTGTATCTAATAAACACAATGCACACTTTGGGATAAAATACTTATGTTAATCTCTTATAACATGCCCAAAGGGGCAAAGTGATATAAGGACCAAATGCTAGATTTTGACCTAGGGCTTTATTGTATTAATAAACATGATAAAGTATTCGATTAAAAGCATTTGGGATAAGTTTTATGTCACAATGAACCTTTTAAAATAAGACTTAGTATAAGTCTCTAGCCTAAGGTTTATGGCATTCAAACAAATACAATGGGGAACTTAGGATATAGACTTAGACTAAATTCATTTTTGTATATATTTAAATTATGAAATCATTTCATTATTTGTAGTTCAAAGATCTCAAGTGTTTGAATATCCTCTGAGGGGTCCCATTAGTTTTCAATGTAATTCATGAGTTTTTTAAAATCATTTTGAAGTATATCTTGGTCTTGAGAAAAATAATCCATTAGCTTAAATTTTATGGCCTTGCGAACATCAAACGATGGTCATGTGAATGCTAAATTTAAGATCATGAAGTTCTTAGTTTTGATGGGCTTAACTTTGATGGTCATGTGAATGTTGAATACATCATCATGGATGTCAAATTATGGCCAGGCAAACATCAAATTTAAGCTCATAAAAATCTTGTATCCTAATGTAAGAATGCCACGTGGTGACTCTATGGGGCTTCTCAGGATATCAGACTCAATTCACTCTATTAGATTAAAAACTGTGATGAAGTGAAAGTCATCTGATCACAATCTAAGTATTCACACATCATTGGTTCCATTTAATATGTAGTACCCTTTTATTTCAAACTTTAAATGTGGGAGTGTTGTGTAGTGACTCTACAAAGCTTCTTGGCACTTTGACTTTTCAATGTTGTCTTCATTTTGTCTGATTAAAAGTCATGATGAAGTGTGGACCATTGGATCCTAAAAGAAGCAAAGTATTAAGTCAGGGTTTGAGGTAGAAATACAAACATAGGCTAAAGTGTTAAGTCTAAGGTCTCGTTCATGCTAATAAACATGAATGGGGACTTAGAATTAAAACTTTAGGCTAAATAGATACTAATAAAGGGGACCATGCAAGACATAAAAGGATCCTATCAACATGAATATTTGGCTCGGTTAGAAATAAGTCTTAGGCTAAAACATTAAGACTAAGGTCTCATTTATGTTAATAGACATGAATGTGGCCTTAGTGTTAAGGATTTAGGATAAATTTTTAGTTTAGAGGATCATGCTTTAGATAAAAGGGCCCTGTTAGACATAAAATTGGACCACATTAAAAATATAGGAAATAAAGGGGGAAACTAAAAGGGACTTAAGCATAACTTTTAAGCTGAGGTTTATTTGTGTTAAAAAACATGGCCAAGACTTAGCATAAAAATTAGGCTTAAATCCAAAATAAATTAAAAATATTCCTACCAAATGCTTCCACCAAAATTTGAATTTTAACCAAGGGTTTAAATAAGGGTTTTTGGAGATCTTTTAGAATATGAATTTAGATTTGAACTTTCACAAACCAAGGGTTAGTGAAAACATGAATAGAGTCAATTTGCAGATTCTAAGCATGATCCCTTCAAAAAGGGATCCATAAACCTACAACTATAGTACATGAAGAAAAAATATTAACAACATTAGGCAAGCCCAAAGAAATACCATAAACTAGTAATCTAATTTCATTAAAGTGGATGTTCTTAAAATTCTAACAATGATTAAAACATGCCATGTTTTTAGGGTTAAAGTTTTAAAATATCTCAAGGGTCTCGATTTTCAAGAAAAGGGTTATGTTGACCTCAACAAGTCTTAGGATCTAGTTTGATTAAAAACCCTTGTTTGTGGTCTCCTAGTGTAATATTGTCTCTTAGGCCTATAAAATTACAATAGGCCTTATCATTATCAAAATCATCTACAGGCACTATGAATTCTCATTAGTCCCAGGCTATGAGTTGAGGGTGATATAGAGGAAGCACATTATGTTGGTTAATTGATGTAAGATTAAAAATGGTATGGGTATCAAAAAAATTAGTATTGGTAAGTTATTCATAAAGTCTATGATTAGACTTTGCTTCACTGTCATTGTCATCATCACTAGTCATTAGCATTGGAACATGAATAAGATATATGGGGTCATACCCAGGTGGTTTAAATATAAGACCATAGGTTCATTTGTAACATGTTATAGATATCATCTCAAGAGTTCCCTATTGATTTGGCCTAAGGCCTCCTCCTTCATAGGCTTGATTCTCCATGATCTAATTAGGGATGGGATATTTGGCACCTTTATAACAATTGGCTAGTTTGTTGTTATATAACCATGTTTCATCATTTACAAGTGGGTCCTATTCTTATCTTGTGTTTGGTGTGAAAATAATAGGAGTTGGACTATGTAGTTTGCCTTTTCCCTTTCATTTCCATTCTAGGAAAGGTGGCATGGCTTTAAGTCTTCCATAGGACTTGGGGTTCTGTGGAAGTTTGGTAATGTGAAATGTGTCATGAATTATATACTCTCTTGGGCCATTAGCCAAAATGGTAAAATGATTATAAAATTAAAGAGGTGGAATATGGGAAGATATCAAGGCTATTAGGGTTAATGCAATTAGACTCTATTAAATCAACAAGTATTTCCTTCCTTTTATCCTTTTTGGGAATTGAATCTAGACCAAAATAATAGTTATAGTTTTTGTACTTGGCTTGTAAATGTTTAAAATGTTTGTAAGGCTGTAAATATATATTGATGGTGACCTCCATACCTGAAAGAGATAATTTGATACATTGATATAATGTTGATGGGATTGCCCAAATCTCATGTATCCAATGTCTACCTAAAATCAAACTATATGAAAAATCAAGGTCTAATGACCATATTTATTACTTGTCCCTCTATTATTGAATCAATCCATGGCCACACATCTTAATCTCAAGATGGATGGTCATGGTTGATTCTAAACATTTTAGAAAATCTATAAATAAGTGAGATAAGAACATAAATTTTAAGCTATTTTTGTGTAAAATTATTATGCATAAATACCTTTAAGCAAGACTCAATTGAGTAGTGTTATTATGAAAAAATAATTCTAGAGAAGATTCACTCATCCTTTAATCAAAAAAATCTAGGAGCCAAAGCCATTGGTGAACTAAGAGATGACAAATGTGCACACTACACCACATTTATAAAGACTTGAGCACTAAATAAAGGTATAAGCATGTTTATTGATTATTTTTAAAGGAGATTCACTACATAGAAGGTATTACATTATCTTACTTTTGTAATTAGTTCCTTGAGTTCATTAACATTGCCCATAAAGGGAGTAGGCTCAACACCCTAGTTCTTTATGCTTATTTTAGGTTTTATCTATTAATGCATGAGCTAACTTGTTTCATAATCCTATTCTACATTTTAGCACACCTGGTGGGACCATCCATCTCACATACTAGTTTATCCTTCTAATTTACCAGTTAGACCCTCTTTTGAGGTTTTTGTGCTTCTCTTTTCTTATTTTTTTTGTGTTTTATAACTTCTGGACCAAATGGTGGAATCAACTTATAATCAAAAAATTTGAATAGGACATCAATGAGATTAGCCTGAGCAAAAATGATATTTCTCACTCAAATGGTGAAATTGACTATTATGTTTTTCTATCTCCATCTATGTGTTTATATAAAATGGAAAGATCGGCTTGAAGATTAGCAAAATTGACCTATGAAATGGTGGGGTCATCTAAATATTAATGAGATCATCCTAGACCAAATTTAAAGGTAACTTCTCTATTTTCATTTTAATCATTTTGGTAGATTCACCTTATTTATCAATGAGATTACCCTACTAATTAGTGATATCATCCTATTTATTAGTGAGATCACCTTGCTAATCAATGATATCACCTTGTTAATCGATGGGATCACCACAGAACCTATTTGCTTCTTTGTATATCAGTGGGTTCATCTTAAATAATGGATAAATCACTTTGCATAACAACGAGATTGACCTATGTAAAAAATATAGAGTTAAAACAACTAGTTTAAGTTCATTTTGACATCTTACACCCCTTGATAGGCTTTTAAAACTCTATTTTATAGGTTTAAGACACTTCACTAGTTTTGTTTTTATAATTAAAAATGTAAATTTTAGTCACATTTGAATTTGGGCTTAAACTAAATAGTCATCATAGCTTAGGACTCTTAAGAGTCTTTAATTTTTGTCATTTTTTTGTTGGTTAAACTAGTTATGTAAACCAAGATTAGTGTGTATACTCTCTCCCCATCCGATTTAGGTAACTCAGGTGATAAAAATATCTACACTTTTTGCTTTTGTCGCTTGGTCTAAGCATAAAATGAATGTTGCAAAGTCATTTACCAAGATCCAAATGACTTGGGTGATCCTAAACTAACCTTAAATTCATTTTATATTTTATATTTCTTTCATCTTGGCTTGTGGGTAGGAGTTCATAGCCTCCCCATGAGTTATTTAGGGAAACATTGACCTATGATTTCATCTCCCGACATTGTTTCAACCTCAATCCACAATGGGGTATATAAATCAGGGCACATGGTATTGTGATTTCTAGGGAGTTGAGTGACTAGCCTCTTTGATAATCATAAAAACATGAGTCAAGTCTATCAAACTAGGGGATTCCACTAATAAATACACAGATGGAGTCACTATGTAAAGGAACAAACCCTTGCATAGTAAGTTATCCAGTATGAAATTAATTGATGTGATTGTATCTCTAGTGTTAACCACACTTGGGACCATCCTGACACATAAAACTTATAATTTTTAGATAAACCCCATTTATCGTAGAGTATTATTGGTGCAAGGTGAGTAGCCCAAAGTTCCATGTCACCATACAATCTTTTGAGAGAAGTGGGGGATTAAAAACCCTACTTTTCATGTGCATCTAAATTTCTTAGATTTATAACTTATTTCCTCTCAAGGAGGAGTATATCAATGAAATCCAAGAGTATAAAACCACATTGTCAGTTTCTAGGATAAGATGTATACTTTGGTGTTTTTCTTGTTCTAGTTCACTTGTATTATATTTTGAGTCTAAAAATTATTTTTGTTTGAACTAAAACACATTCAATTACCAAACACTTGTTATATGTCATTTCTTTTAAACAAATAAACATTACATTGGTCAAATTCAAAACACTTTAGCCTTGTTCAAATTCTAATTAAATCATTTGTGTTGGGATTTCCAAAAAACACCATTATACTATTCATTTGAGTCTAGAATATTTACCACTTGTAAAATCTTAAGTCTTTTTAACCCAAATTCAAAATTTCACCTTTCTAAGTTCTAATCCAAAATGCAATTGGTCTATATCAGAGTCTTGCCTACAACTTGGGCTTGGGTGGTTCACCTTTTGCACTTGTTTTGAGTAGCTTGGGTGAAATTTTTTGTTTGGTTTGAAGGACAATTGTCTTGACACTTGCCTATTTTATACATATTTTTAACTTAGGTAATATTGCATTCACTCATGCTCTAAGTTCCTAGACCATTCAAATTTATTTTCCATGGTGTGTTTTTGTGTGTGCTATTATGCTACCCATTTGTTTTGGGTCTTATAATTAGTATTTATTATGTTAATTCACATCCTATGTTTGTTTGTTTGCATTCCAAGCTTCTTGATCTAAAAAGTCTTCTTCTAAATTTTGCTAATTATGACCCACCATAATTTTTATTGGGTTTTTATGGTATTGACATAATTTTAAGTTAGGTTTTCTTTCACTAATCCATACCCTAAGCTTTGAAGTTATTTTACCCTTCTTATAATTTATCTATTTTGACTAATCAAGGTTGAGTATTCTCACAACTTCCTTATTCTAATTTTGTGGCATTATGTCATTCCTTTCTAATTATAGTCTCATTTTACCTTATATTTTTTTGATTTAAGAATTCAAAAACACCTTTAAACATTTGTAAACCAAAATCCTAAACACTTCACAAACATAGAAAACCATCTTTAAACATGCAAAGGTATACTTATAGTGGGGTCTCTTACGACCCTAGTTACAAGGAAGAACATTATTATGATGGAGAAGAACACTCCATTGTGTTTGATGATATCCTAATGATAGTAAGATTTAAACATGGTTATTATGAAAAACAACCTATAGAGGAAAAAAATGAATCTCTCCTTAGGTTAATATAATTAGGAGCTAAACTACCACCTAATTTCCTAATGGAACAATTTTACATACTTGTTTGAGTAGAGGAGAAATATATAGAATAACCTCTTACTCATGTCATAAAATAAAATGTTTCTTGTGCTAGCAAAAGGAAAAGAAAAACTTGTGGATTCCTTCCCAACAAATAAATATCTTGATACAAAGATCTAACAAATTAGTCAACAATATGCTAACCAACTTGTTATAGACCTAACAACTTATTTAGTTGTGACTTCAATCAAAAATATTGCTTTTAGGGAGTATTAAAAAATGAAATACCAAGAGAAACAAGCCTTAGTCAATCCTAAATATACGGTAAACCTTGGCACTTCTCCTAAATATAACAAACCTATAGACATTTTACAACATGTTTTACCTGATATAGATCATACTTTAGTTAACCATTAGGCGACTCTTACCCATTCATAACAAAACATTATTCAGGACCCATTTCAATAAAAAATTAGAGGTTATTTACAAAATAATTTAGAAAATTCATCTTAAAAAGTTCCCCTTGAAAAATGTAGACACCTAAAACTGGTCACCACTAGTCTCTAACCAGACTTCAAACCAATTCTTCCCAACCTTTTTAAATTAAGCCTAGGAGTTATTGAACATCCTAAATCTACTTTTACATCATTCATCAAATCATATAATCACATTGAGACATCCCTAATTGGGGTATCCTACCATATGAAATCATAACCTGTCATGGATTCATCCTTAATCATCTTGCGGTATCATAATAGTCAATTTGTCTTATGGACCTATTAAGTGGAGCACATAAACAAATATAAAATCTTGAAAGATTAATATGGCTAATCAAAATTAATTAAAAAACTAAAACAAATTAAGGGCCTAGTTTAATTCTCCATGTGAAATTAATGAATAACTAAAAAGGAAATTCAAAAATGAAAATATCCTAGCCTTTCATAATGACCTTTGTGAGTTGTCAATCTCTTTGGAAATATCCTAAAATATCTCATTTTGGAGACCCATGCCTATTCATTAAAAATCATTTTTACTTGACGACTATTAATTCTACTAGGGTTATATTTGACTCATCTAGGTTAGGTTTGAACCCATTCCATGTTTAAAATCCACCTTGACTCACCTTGGGTTGGGGTTAGATCCATAAGCCCATAAATATGATGCATTGCCTATTGAATTTTAATCTATTTTGGTGCAAAGTTATCATGCAAAAATGAATTCAAGCTCTTTTGATATAATGTTATAATGCCCATTTTCTTACAAGCAAGGTTATAATGTTAAACTATTGAGCCAAGCTACATCAATCCAACACAAGCCATGGTGCTAAGGAGAGAAGGATCCAATAAGCTTTATTTTCCAAATATTTCTTCAACATAAACTAAGAAAGCCACTAAAAAAATCATTTGGAGCTCTCAAGGAAGGTAAGAGATTGTGTCTTTTGTATTTTAGTTATTTTTTTCATTTGGTTTTGTTCATTAAGCTCACCCTTAATATCTAGGCTTGTAAGTTTTAGTGTGTTTATTGATTTTTATTTACTTGTTTTAACACTCTACAAACCTCCCTTCTTGGTTTACTATGATCACAAATGTCACAACCAATGGGAAATGCACCCCATGAAGTTGCTCTTAAGGATTTTTAAAACACTCCCCTAATGATTTTAATGTAAAAATATGATCTTGATGACCAAAAAAATGAAAAATTCAATCTAAGGAATATTTTTTTGCCAATTGCAAGGTTTCTCTATGTAATCACATTTTTTATCTTTAGCTAGCAATATCACAACTCACACAGTTGTGGTTTTACTTCTATTTTAGAATTTTTGCACCTAGTTATTATTGTTGTGTTGACTATTCTCTACCTATAGGGAGTTATTTGATATATTGTAATATTATGACTCTAATAGTCATGATATCACAATATCATGATTTCTTAAATAGTGATATTGCATAGCCATCATTATTTTACCTCTAACTGCTACAAGTTAGGCTAACCATTTTTGGTTAAGTTATAATATCATGAATCTTAGAGTTGTGATTTTGCCTTGGTAGTTTTTATTTTTCATCTAGAGTAGAGATTTTGAGTTTTACACTTTTTTTCTCATAAATTGCATTATTCCACTGATAGTTGTGGTTTTAATATGTGTTTTATAGTTTTGCACTGTGTAAACCCATGAGATAATTTTGAGAAGTGATTTTTGCATTCATGAAAGTGATTCTAATAACAAGGACCCTATAAAATTTTTTAGGACCCAAAGGCTATAAAGGAACATTTAAAACACTTTTCACTTGTAAATTTAACATCTTAATTAGTGCTTTAACAATCTTTTTATTTAAAGTCATTTTTTGGTTTCATCAAAGTTTTTAATAGACACATGCCAAAGGGGTGAAAATTTCATTCATATTTCCTCTTGGTGAAATAAAATGAAGTCTTAAATTAACTAGATAAATCATAAGAGTTTTTCATTTTATGACTATTTGATTGTAAGTTGTTTATTTTTACAAACCAATTGATGCATGTAGGATCTCCCCCTATCCCCTTTAGGGAATCAGGGTAATAAAAACCTCTCTTTCTTTACATTTGTGCCTTGTCCAAGGTGTGAAAAGAACATTGTTGAGTATCTCCCCAAAACTTGTATGGTTTGGGTGATCTAAATGCAACCTTTAAAGTCTTTTCACTTGGTAATTTATTTTATGAAACTTGGCTTGTGAGTGGGAGTTCATAGACTCCTCACAAGTTTTTTAGGGGTGCATTAACCTGGGGTTTCATCTCCCATCATCATACCAAAATTTATCCATAGAGGGGTATATAAATTAGGGCACATATACTATTATTTCCAGGGGGTTTCATGGATAACCTCTCCAATCATAATAAAAACCCGAGTTAGGTTTAGTTAACCAAGAGATTCCATTAAGAAGTACATGGATGGAGTCACTATGCAAAATAATATAACATTGCATAGTAAGTTAACTAGTATGAATTTAATTGACATAAGCCATATCTAGTGTTAATCATAGTTTGGACCATCTAGATAGTAAAAAAATTAAGTCTTAGAATAACCCTACTTACTACAGACATATCATTGATGCAGGGTGAGTAGCCTAAAGTTTCATGTCATCATACAATCTCTTGGGAGAAGGGGGGGTAAAAACCCTACTACTTCATGCACTATTATTTTTAGATTAACACTTAAAATCCTCCCAAGAGCACTTATATAGATGTAATTCAATAATACGAAGTAAACTTGTCAATTTTAGGGATTTGGACATTAAGCTTAGTTGTATTTTGTCTATTCCTTTAATTTCTTGGTATTTGAGTTTAAAAACTATTTTATTTATTATGCCACATCAAAACGAGTTTTGTGTCCACATCACTCTATTTTTTGAAGAGGAATTATGCCATTTATTTCATACCAAAATTTTCCCTTAGCCTTTTTGATAAATTTATGTGTGTGTGTGTCACTTGATTAGAAAGGGTAATGATACACTACCCAATCCATTTCACATTTTGTGCCTTAGAGTCTTGAAACAAACCATCAATCATATATTTAGAGTATGATAACACCGTTACGCTACTCAAACTATTTCATAGACTTATATTGTCTTGAGTCTAACTACCCAATTCAAAACCAATATACATGTGCCTTTTGGGTCTTTGTATAATACCATCATTCTATTCACCTTTGTCTATCTTATTGATCAAAGAAGCCTCGGTTTCTTAAGTTGAGTTTTTAATTAACCTTGACAAGTTCAAATCCAAACATTGATTGATTTTTTATTATGCCTTGTATAAATTAGGCTTAGACACTGATCTTTCTCTTTTGGATTGTGTAACTTAGGTTAATTATTTACCCACTTTGAAGACTCTTATTTATTCCTAGACTTGGGAAAAAATAGTCTATCTCCAAATGCCTTTTCTTTTATGCCTTATAATAATTGACCAAGTTTATGTCTAAAGTTGAATGCCTAGTTTATGCTAAAGTGTTTTAGATTTGCTAGATTAAATATTTGAATTTATTTTTTTAATTCTAGATTTTATGCTTGTTTTTTCAAAATTCCTAGCACATGCCTTTGTTTGAGCCTAGATTTTGATGCCGTATTTGGACAAAAGACTTAAAAACATTTATTTTCCTATATTAGACTTGTTTAGAACACATTAAACCTAGAGTTTGGCATTCTAATTTTAGTTTATCTACTTGACCTTTTTGTGTGAGACATTTAATGTTAGACATTGACATTAGATTATTTTGTACCAAGTTTTAACATAGACCATTTTGGAGATACAACTCCAATAGACTAAGTTAGATTGAGTTTGAACCTTTTGTATTTTTATACATTATTTTTTAGATTTTATAGAACTCTAGTCCCTTTTGTCATGAAACATTCACCAATGATTTGAACATGTCTCACTATACTCATAGTGGTGTCATGTACAATATAGGGTATAGTAATATGGTCGCACAAGAAGTCTTTGTTCAAGATACTTATGGAAATGATTTAATTTGTGAGATGGATCCTTATCCACCTTAAAATACTCAAATAAAACAAATCCAAGACCCTTTATCCCACTATTTGGTCAACATGCCTCCATACTCAGAGTAGGACTTGGAGAAAATGGCATAATATCTAGCTAGTGTACCTTCGATTGTAGAACAAGTCCAATAGAAACTATTCTACATTACAATTCCATCAGCTTATGTCCCTTATTTTTTTGATCATCACTTTATTAAAAACAAGGATGGAGTATTAATTATATCCATAGAGGTTGGGGATAAGTTTCTAGTAGACTTTCCCCATAAAAATTTTCCAAGTTTAGTAAGAGTGCCTTAAAACATGCCTTATATTCAAAACATTGAGCGTGCCTCTTTTTATCAATCCTCAAGCTATAGTGATGATGTATTATCAAGACTTTCATATGCTTGTCATAGGAAAGGGCCTCATAAAGGACTGATTAATATATATTCAAAAAGCATACCAAACCTATCTAAACTTAGCACATAACTTCAACAACATGACCATATCAAATGCTCCTCTTATTGAGTTAGCTCCTTCAACAAGTTTCTTAATCAAATTTACAAGCCAATAAAATTAGGATATAGACCCATTCATTCAAATAAATTTAGCTAGAGACATGTTAAATACCCATTGAAGAATTATCTTTTTCTTTAATGCAAAATAGTGAGACAAATATAGTGGATAACACGTTAGTGACATCCAATCTAGACCAAAGTGGTGTAAGTGCACAAAAAAATAGTCTATAATAAAATGTGCCTTTAGTTAACACCATGATTGGTTAAAAAATTTAGGGGGTAGGAACTTATACCTCCTAACCACAAATACCTACCCCTAATCCTAAACCAATTGCTTTTTCAAGCACACAACCTCAAGGATTAAGTAGTCAAGCAACAACCAATGTTGTACCTCAATAAAATATGACAAATATTACTCCACCATATCAAGTGATGACTAATGTTCCACAACAATAGGCACAATCTAACATACCAACACTATAGAGGCAAAACATCTTGCCACCTCAATAGGGGGCAACCAATGTTCCACTTTGCCAAGTAGTGACGAACATACCTCTTGTGTTGTAAAATAACATACCAATACAATCACAAATAATGTCTAATCAACAATGTATGAGTATTGGTCAAAAAAAAATGTGGAACCTCAAACATTCATCTACTTCCCAAAAAGGATTTGCATAAACCAAAGGTTCTAATGTTCCATAAGTATTGATTAGGCAATAATTGTCTTTTATTCCTAATGTGGTATAAACTAAACAACAGGGCCTTGGTTCATAAGTTCCCCTTAATTAGTGAGGTTTTATTAGCTGAAAAAAAGTACCTAATCAACCTAAATAGGCATAGTATTTCATTCCCAACCATATCCTTCCATCTCAACCATAATTTCCCCAAAAATAGGCCCAGATACCAAATCTTAACCTAAATATTACATCATAATGCATGTAATTCTAACAATCATATCCTAATATATGAATGCATAGTCCTGGTCAATTCCTTAGCTAAACCAGCATTCCATAACAAACCATGCCTCCTCTATACACCAATCAAAGTAATCCACTTTTGCATGCCTGGCCTCCACTTTAGACTAATGTTCCCTTTGATTTCCTAGCACAAAAACTATAACAAATGAAGGATGTAATTAGAGCCATCTAAGCTAAGAAGTAGACCAAAATTTTTAAGTTGGAATATGTGTGTTCCTACCCCCTTTAACATGGAATATTTTTAGATACCATTTATTCCAGGATATGAACCATGAAATTTTGACAAATATAAAGGGAAAGGAGACCCCAAGGCCTAATTAACTAAAATTTTTTGTTGATTTTTATCAAGTGTCTTAGCATAGCATATACTTCCTTCTATTATTCCCAAGGATTTAAGTAGGACAAGCATTAGAGTGGTTTATGAAATTACCTGTGAATTTAGTTTCTAATTTTGATGATCTTTTAGACAAGTTTGTGCAACAATTCTCCTATAATCTTGAGCATCATATTTCAATGGTAGATTTGATGCAATACAAATAGAAGGCTAGTTAAATATTTTCAAATTACTTGAAATGATGGAGAGTACTTGACATCAAATAAACTAGATAAATAATTAGTCACTATGTTTACCAAGAATTTACATAGTGAGATATCTTACCATCTAGAACTACATTGTGTACTAATTTTTAAGAAAATAATTGACAAATATTCATTGATTAAAAGATTCCTTATTAAAAAAGGGATAATAAAACTTACCTCATCAAATCATAATCAAACCATGATCTAAGGAAATGGCTAAAACCAAAACCAAAACCAAAACCAAGTCCAAGTCAAGCATCATAACCAACATAGGCCAATAATTATGAAAAGTTCAAATAATTCAATCAAAACAAGAATGTTATTAGAAATTGAGTAATTGAGTCATGACATGTCTAAAGGGTGAAAACACTATATACTCATCTTACACCACAAATGCAAATTACTCCTAACCAACAACCTCTTTAACAAATGTAGCAAGTGTAACAACCTAGATCAATGTAATAAATGCAATAACCTTTTCTTTTACAAACCCCTTATGCAAGGATAACTTTGCCTACTCATCACATATTTAGTGACCTTGGAAAATCCATTGAATTAGTGTTTCACAAGCTCACCACCGCTAATATGATTAGCTATCCTATTCCAAAATATTATCCTAAGGGCATTCCTTATCTTAATTGGTATCAACAAAATGAATTTTGCAAGTATCATTAGGTTAATGGATAGTATTTATGTCATTATGTGAAAATTAAACATTTGATTGAGAATATGTTATAAAATGGGGAGATAACATTGGATAATGGATCTTCCACATCAAATTAGAGCCTCAGTATCTATCAAAACCCCTTTCTACAACATAAGAATAAATAAAAATGGAAACAACAAAGGCCATAATAAAAATAACAACAATATCAAAAACTAAGAACAAATAAAACTAACATAATAAAAATGTTAGCCAAATAGATAGAACCAACACCAAAATGATGTCAATAACCAATAGACCTACCATGCAGTTGCACATGACTATAACAAGGTTGTAGGCCATATTATGGTAGGTTGTATTTCCACTATTTCCATCAATCTAAGACTAAATACCAATCAAATAAGATTGTGAATAATTAATTCCAATCAACCAACCCATGCTATTGATCCTTCCTTGACTTGGGATTGCATATAAGCATACCAAAAAATAGGGATTACTACTTTTAGACCATATACTGATAACTAATCCTTATCATGTGACCACACACAAGTGCACCAAAAATTGAGACTTATCCTATCTGTTCCCCCACCACCATCATTTACTAGAAACAATGGTCTTATATCTAATATTGATTACGAAATCACAACTTAGTGATCAAATATTACCATAAAAAACTATCAAACATCTACCACTTCACCTATCTAACCCATAATTTTTGTTAGGAACAAGCCATTTACCAATGTGCAAGAAAACATATTTGATATTTTGGAATAATTGTAGAAGATACCTACAAAAATTTCCATTTGGGATTTATTACATATGTCTATAATTCACAAAAATATCTTAACATAGTTCCTTGGCCAATATAAAGTTACTAATAGCATATTTATATAAAAATTTCAAGCATTGGTTGGATATTTAGCCCTAGGCCAATAATTAACCTTTGACCAAAGTGATATGTCATCCCTTGGCCCTCTGCATAATAATAGATTATACATTGAAGTTGTCATAACATAACACAAAGTGAAATGTATCCTCATATACAATGGATCATATCTAAATATTATGTCTTTAAAGCTCATCAAGCTTCTCAGGTACATCACAATTGATCTCTAACTAGAAATAATCACAATCAAGTCCTATGATAATGAAGAATGGGAATCATAAGGCACCATCAGATTGCTAGTTATTATTTAGCCCTTAACCCATGATACACTATAACATGTGTTAGACATCTATTTTTTGTATAATATGATTTTAGGTAGACCTTAGATACATGAGATTCATGCAATCCCTTAAACATTACACTAGTGTATCAATTTCTCCCATTCAGGTATGGAGGTTACTATCAATAGAGATTTATATCCATATGAACATTACAAGAATTTAGAGGCTAAGTACCAAAGATAAAACTACCATTTTGGCTTGAATCTAGTTCTTAAGAAGGACAAGGGAAAATAAATACTTATTGATTCACTAGAGGCCAATTGCATTGACCTAGATACCCTTGATTCACACTCACTACATGCTGCCTCTTGAAACATCTAATCATTATACTATCTCTGGTAATATCTCAAGATAATATTTAACCCATGATACATTCCATGTTTCTAAGCTTCCATAGAAACCCAATCCCTATGGAAGACTTAAAGCCAAACCAACTTGCATGGAATGGAAAAGAAAGGGCAAAGGCATACTACATAGTCTAACACCTATCATTTTCATACCAACCACTGGCCAAAAACAAGACCCACTTATAGATGATGAATCCTAGTTGTATAATAATAAATTAGCCAATTATTACCTAAATTCCAAGTATTTTATTTCAAAAAAAATCATTGAGAAGCATGCCTATGAAGGAAGAGGCCTTAGGCTAAATTACTAGAGTCTTATTAAGCTAATTTATGCTACTCAGTACAAAGGAACATAGAGTCTTGGATTTAAATTGCCTGGGGGTGACCCCATGTACCTTATTTGTTTTCCAATGCTAATGACTAGTGACGATAATGGCAAAATTAAAGTAGACTCTGATCATAGCCCTTTTGATGACCTAGCCAATACCAACTTATTTGATACCAATGCCATTTGTACCTTTAGACCAATTATTCTCCACAATCTACTTCCTTCTATGATTTTTAATCCTAAGGGACAATGTTCTATTGGGATAACATAAACAAGGGTTCTCAATCAAGTTAGATCTTGTAGCCTATTTTGGAAAATGGGTGAAGACCATTAGCCACAACCAATTAAATTAAACATTGAGGTCACAAAGTGAAAACCTCTTCATGACACTTTTGGACTATGGAAATAGTAAAGAGAAAGGCCAATCTAGTGGTGAAAACTTATTTTAGACACCATTATATGGGGGTGTTAAACCTTATTCAAAGATAGATCAGGAGACCACCAATGATGAACTTGCTTATGGGTCTAAGTTCAGTTTTTAATAATAAAAATCTTTTGATTGAATCATACAAGAGTTCCCAATAGTTTTTGTCACATGGCCATCCTTATCATTAGGGGACATGAAAATCTAGTCCTATTAGAGGACTTTGATGTTTTAGTCCAGTTCAAATCTTTGCCAACTATTCTAGAAGATGGTTCAACACTTCTTATGGAAGACACTACAAAACTTAACATCAAAACTCTAGATGACCCAAAATGGAACAAATTAGGCACATCCCTTACTGAGGAGGAACATAACATATTTATAGCCCTTTTGAGGGAATTTATTGATATATTTGCATGGGCCTACTATGACATGCTAGGTTTGGACCTTGCTTGAGTTATGAACCACATTATGGTGCATCTTGATGCCAAATCTATAAAATAAAAATTATGTAAGATGCATCCTCACATTGATGTATTAGTTAATAAAGAGTTGGAAAAACTCTTGGAAGCAAGATGTATTTGATCGATTGACTACTCTGAGATACCAAATGTTATACTAGTAAGCGATAATTTAGAAAGAATCATAATATGTACTAATTTTAGAGACATAAACAAGGCCTGTACATAGGATGACTTTCCTCTACCAAACATTAACATTATAGTTGACTCCACAATAGGTTATGAAATTCTTTCATCGATGTACATATTTTTAGGGTACAACTAGATCCAAATCATACTATAAGACCAACATAAAATAGAATTCACCACACTATAGGGAACATTCTATTATTAGGTTATGTCATTTGGTCTAAAAAAATATAGGGCCACCTAAAAAAGAGCCATGACCATCATATTTCATGATATGATGCATGACATTATTGAAGACTACATTGACAACATCTTTGGTAAATCAAAGACTAGGGCCGATCATCCAGTAGCACTAAGGAGGATATTTGAGCGACTGAATGAGTACAAAGTTAGGCTAAATCTTAATAAGTGTGATTTTGGAGTTGCTTCAGGAAAATCTATTGGCTTCATTATGTATTTTCAAGGAATTGAAGTCGATCCAACCAAAGTACAAGCCATAACTCAAATGGCACTACCAACCAATTTGAAGTAGCTTCATAGTTTATAGGGAAAGATCTAGTATATTAGATGCTTCATATCTCAGTTGGCTAACAAGTGCCATACTTTTACACATTTATTAAAGAAGGAAGTCACCTTCCAATATGATGATGAATGTTATAAATATTTTCAGCATTTTAAGGACTATCTAGTAAATCCACCTATTTTAATACCACTAATGCTAGTAAAACCATTCTTACTATATCTATTTGCCATTGAAAAAGCTCTAGGGGCACTTCTACCTCAACATGATGATAATGGAAATGATAATACCATGTATTATCTAAGCCATACACTATTCATGTATGAGCACAATTATATGCCCATTGAAAAAGCTTATTTAGCTATGGTCTTTGTAGCTTAGAAACTACAAAATTATATGTTAAACAATAAGACCATGGTAATTTCTAGAGTAGATCCACTCAAGTATTTATTATCTAAAAAACTTTACAAGGTTTCATGGCCAAATGGATCATGCTCCTCAATGAGTTTGAGATAGAATGCATCAACCAAAAATCCATAAAGGGGTAGGTTTTTGCAGATCATCTTGCTAAAGCACCCCTTGCAAATAGAGAACCTCTAACATTCCAATTCAGAGATGAATCCTTAAGGAGAAACACTAGAATTTTTATTTTGATGGATCATTCATAGCACATGGATCAGGGGAAGGCCTTTTATTCATTACACAATAGAAGGATCTAATCCCTAAATCATTCTAGGTTAGCTTTCCTTATATTAACAACATGGTTGAATATGAAGCACTTGTTGTATGGATTTGATAGGTATTACAATGGAACATACAACATCTCAGGGTTTATGGTGATTCTTAATTAATCATCAATTAGGTTATAGACCACTTTCAAACCAAAGATGATAAATTGATACCATACAAGGCCATGGTCAACATTTTCAAATAATAAAGTGTCGATGTATAGTTTGAACATATATAAAGGGCTAGTAATAGAATAGCAGATGCCATGGCCACCATTGTCTCTTTGATTTAACACACATACATAACCAAAGAATACTAGTTCCTCATTGAAAATCTTATAGCACCAACTCATAAACCTTCAACCATCACAATGATGTGTGATATTTTTGGTTCCAACTCTATATGGTATTATGACCTTTATACCTATCTTCATGACCAAATAATGCCACTAGACCTATCTTATAGACAATCCAAGGCCTTTATACACCATGCCACATGTTATAACTTAATTAGACAAACCCTATACCACCATAATTTTTATGGAACTCTACTTCATTATTTAAATTTTATAGAATCTACATTAACATTATAGGAAGTTCATGAAGGAGTATGTGGAACCCACATAAGTGGGTCTATCCTAGCCAAAAAAATCCTATGTATTGGGTATTATTGTCTAATGATGCATGTAGATATAGCTACTTATGTTAAAAAGTTTGATAAATGTTAAAGACATGCCAATTTAATTCATGCCCTAGCCAATACTCTAAAACCAATGCTTACACCATGGCCATTTTATACATGGGGCCTCAATCTCATTGGGAAGATAAACCCCACCTCATTCAATGAACACAAACATTTCCTTGTTGCCATTGAATACTTCACTAAATGGGTTAAAGCTATACCCCTCACTTACATGACTAGAAATCAAATTTATAAATTCATATTCAACCATCTCATCTGCCATTTTGGTATTCCATCTAACATTATATCTAATAATGGTAGATCATTCAAAAATAATGATGTCAAATTGCTATGTGCTGAGTATAAAATTACTCAACATTTTTCCATGAAATATTACCCTCAAGGTAACATCCAAGCCAAATCATATAATAAAACCATTATAAACATCCTTAAAAATATTTTTAATGATGCTAGCCATGATTGGCACCTCTAAATATTCCGTACGCTCTAAACATACCATACTAATCACTGTACCCAAACATGAGCCACTCCATATTCAATTATTTATGGAATTTAGGCAATTCTTCCCATTCAGTTCTATTCACCTTCTTTGTGAATTTATTTGAAGCATGTCCTAGATGATGAAGAATATTGAGTAATTCACCTATAAGAGCTAGATTTATTTGATGAGAAACACATTGCCGTAGTCAATAATCTTCAAGCATACCAAAACTAAATCCATGGCCACTACAAATGGTTTATCAAACATAGATAACTTGAGATTGGTGATATTTTAATTAAATAAAACCAACATAATACCATGATTGAGAAGAAATATAAAGTCAAGTTCAAAAATAATTGGGTAGGCCCTTTCCTTATTATTACAAACTATGGTACTAGAGCATATACGCCCACTACACCAGATGGGGATGAACTTTATGAGCCAATGAACATTATACACCTCAAACATTACTTTCTTTGAGTTACCTGGTGTATTGTCTATGAGGCTTATTTCCATTATACCATAATATCAAATTTATTCCTTATACTATACCATTCTACCATACCATTATCCAGTACGTTTCCCATCAACCACATTCCTTTTCCTTCCCTACCTCACTCTTTGACATTGGTTTCATTCCATTAGTTTCATGACCACTTTCAACATGAAGATTTAGATCAAGTTATAATAGTTGATTCAATTTTCCAAATATAGGCTATATTTTGAAGTAGTATGATAGTGGTTTTGTAGTTGCATCCTTCATTTCTTCTTTTGTTCTATACCACATGGACCTAGTTATAACTGCCTTTGGGCAAACTAGTGTCTCACCATCATGCTACTAATTATAACCACCTATGAAAAATTAGTGTCATTGACCTATGTTATTATTTCCTAATTATAATTGCCTATGGGAAAATAAAGGGTAAAAATTATTTATCATACCTTGAAGTACCATGTTTCCATTCCTATGCCTTACTGTACCTTTTTCCTACTTTGCCTATTTTATTTGAATTGGCTACTACACTAGTTATATTCCTCCACTATTAGGTATAACTTTAGTGACTTGAGGTCCCATTTTGGGACTATGTAGGCAGTGCATAATTTATGTTGAGGCCAACTCAGTCACCCCTTTTCCCACTCTTTTCTCATTTTTTGATCAATCTTCAGTCTGAATGCTCTCACCATTTTATGAGCTTAGACTGTTTAGTATCTCATCATTCTTTTTCAAGTTGAGATACATCAAAAATTCCAAAAACATTTGAAAATAGATCTATAAAATCCTAAACAATGACCACTTCTTTGCCTTAATTATTTTTGGATCCCTAGCTACTTCACAAGCAACCACTTATCATTTACTTTCCCCATCCTTCTTGGCCCAAAATCTCATGCTCTCACCATTTTGTGAGACCATTACCATATTATTCTATTACACAATCATGTTTCCTTTCTCATCACTTTCTTCTATCTCATTTCTTGGAAGAACTACATTTGGCCTAAATTTTTTGTTAGATATTACATCCATAGAACTATGCAGGCAACGTCCACTTGCGTAGTGCATTTGGAAATAACTTGACCACGCCCTTCATTTTCTTATATTCACCCATTATATTTGTTCATTTTGTTGTCTCTTTTCATCTAGGGGAACTATTCATCATCTTGTTTATGTCATGTTGTTTATACTAACATTGTGATTAACTATTATTTATTGTTTTTCATTTTGTTTCTATTTATTTTGTTTTGTTCTTCATTTTATTGATGTTTTATGTCTATGTTTATTTGTTTACCTATTCATTTGCTTACTTGTTGTGCCTTGATTTAGTTTATATGCATTCATTGGGTGATTCTTTGCTCATTATACTTGAATCCATCCATATTCAATCATCAACATTATCATCATGGTATTTATCATTGGTACATTGTTTACCTTTGAGTATTGGATCACATGTCAATCTATATGCATACTTCATCCACATTCTCTTGGTGTTTTATCATGATGCATACGATCACATGCTACAATAAAAATTAGATCTATGAGTATATATGGAAAAGATGCAATGATATATATCATTGGAACCAACAACATTCTCGATCTAATCCAAATCATATCCTACATATATTAATTAAATAATGAAAGAATTTTCCTCCTTACAAGTTTAGATGCACATCTCCCTACTCGTAGGTCACCCAAATTCATATTTCTTCTCTATACTACTTTGCCATCATATTCCATATCATATTTTCCACTATCAAGGTGTAATGATTATAATTGCCTATGGGAAAATAATTGTATAACATCCCACTTTCATTACTAATGATTCTAACCACCTTTGGTCAAATCATTGTGTTTCTATCCATTTGAAGATTAACGATTATAAACACCTTTGGGAAAATAATTATCTTTATTCTACATAATTGTGGCATGTTTTCATTATGATAATGCTTATACCCACATTTTGGAAAATCATTATCTCTATCAGCCCAACTAGGGCATGTTTTTATCCCACTAATGATTATAACTACCTTTGGGCAAATTATTACCTTTTTTGTCCCACCTATGCTAATGATTATAACCAACTATTGGAAAATTATCTTATTTCTCTACCCAACTAGGGAAATTCCATATGCCATTGATTATAACCACCTATGGAAAAATAACTCCCTTCCACCCATTTCCTCTTTTTGGTCCAATCATTTCCTCATTTTGAGGGACTGATTACTGACCCCTTTACCAACCACTCCCTCGAGGGGGAACCTAAAATATATCCATTTCCATTGAATTCATAGGTATATAGGACTTTTTCACTCTTTGAGAAGACATAATTGTTCTTATAGCTTGCAACATATTCCCAAATAGGGGAAAATTGTAGACACCTAAAACTAGCCAATAATATCCTTTGAACAGACTTTAGATCGATTCCTACCAATCTTTGCAAATTAAGCCTAAGAATTATTTAAAGTCTCAAATTTACTTGTGCATCATTCATCAAATCTCAAAATCACATTGAGATATCCCTAATTAGGGTATCCTAATGTATGCAATCATAACCTCTCATGGATTCATCCTTAATCATCCTGTGACATCACAGTAATCAATTTGGCCTATGGACCTATTAAGTGGGGCACATCAAAAAATATCAAATATTAAAAGATCTAAATGACTAATCATAATTAATTAATAAGATAAACCAAATTAAGATCTTAGTTAAATTATGCATGTGTAATTAATGAATAACTAAAAAAAGGAAATTCAAAAATGCAAATATCTTAGCCTTTCATAATGAACTTTGTGAGTTATCAATCTCTTTGGAAATATCCTAAAATATATTATTTTGTAAACACATGCCTATTCATTGCAAATGATTATTACTTGATAATAACTCTGTTAGGGTTATATTTGACTCACATAGGTTAGGTTTGAACCCATTCTATGTTTAAATTCCACCTTAACTCACCTTGGGTTGGGGTTAGATCCATAAGCCTATAAATATAATTACTTACCTATTGAATTTTAAACTATTTTGGTGAAAATTTATCATGCAAAAATGACTTCAAATCTCTTTTGATATAATGTTATAATGCCCATTTTACTACAATCAAGGTTATAATTCCAAAATATTGAACCAATGTACATCAATCCAACACAAGCCATGGTGCTAAGGATATAAGGAGCCAAAAATCTTCATTTACCAAATATTTCTTGAGCTCAAACCGAGAAAACCATTCAACAAAGCATTTAAAGCTCTCAAGGAAGGTAAGAGTTTGTGTGTCTTTTGTATTTTAGTTGTGATTCTCATTTATTTTTGTTCATTAAACTCACCCCTAAGATATAGGCTTGTAAGTTTTAGTGTTAGTGTGTTTATTGAGTTTTATTTACTTTTTCTAACACTCTACTAACATCCCTTATTAGATTCCTATGGATCACAAAAACCAAAAAAAATAATTCCCTTTGGTGAACTGAGAATAGGTACTTTAAAATTAGTAGATTTCCTATAGCTCAAAATAATAAATTTTGGGAAATCTATATCAATCACCAAGGAATAAAAAAAAAATCCATTGAACCATCAACATTAGACCTACTCAAATAAAAGGGTAAACCAAAACCAAAATTCTTACCAAAGGGTTCACATCCTTAATATGACCATTCAAGGGGGGTATATTCTTACCCAACAAAATTATATTCCACCAAAAAATGCACGAAACATGCAAGAGTGAAATTAGATGAAATAAATAGTCTTGAGGCTTATGATAGGCAATTGAATTAAGAAATATAAGTTTAATGAGATATGCCTTTATTTATTTGACTTAATCATTATTCAAGTCCAATTTACACCTCATTTTGAGGTACCCAAATTTGATAAATAAAAATTGAAGGGTGACCCTCAAGAACACATTCAAGCCTTTTTTGTATTATGCCGAGATGTATCCTACAATAATGTTTATTTGGCTCACTTTTTTCCATACAATTTGGCTAGACAAGCCCTAGATGGGATCCTTAAATTGCCTAAAAGATTAGTGATAGATTAGATTGATCTATCAAATAAATTTGTCAACCATTTATTTTATAGCATCAAGTATGAGTTAATAGTGGTTGACTTGCACAAGGTAAGATAAGGATATGGAGAAAGCTTCACAACATACCTATAACTATGGAGAGCATTAGCTGGTTTCTTTCAACATAACTTACTAGATAAGAAGTTAGCTGATATTTTTGCATAAAATATTCACCCTAAAAAAGCTCACAATCTAATATTCACTTATGCCAACACATTCAAGGAAATTATTGAGAAGGGTGTCTAGATAGATAAGGCACTTATAACCAAGGGCCTTGTGAAAATATATTATTAGGGTTAAACACCTAATCAAACCCAACCACCTATTCAAACTACTAGTGTAGAGAAACCTAAGGTTTTCAATAAGAAAAAAAAACATGGTGAGAAATAGCGTGATAAAATTAAGATACATGCAAATGGTTTAGGATTTGTTAGATATAAATATACAACCTAATCCACAAATAACTTTACAAATAACACTTCCATGTAGAGTGTTCAATAAGTATAAACTATTTAACAAATTGGGAGAACCTATTGAGGTAGTATTCTAGAAGATAGTGGTAGCCAATTTGATTATATGTCTTATACCAAAGTAGATACATGAAAATAAAGCTAAAATCAACTAGTATCAAGAAGATATGTTTTAAAATTTCCATCATGTTATCATCCATGTCATTTATCGATGTGTACAATTAATACATGTTATTGAGGACTTGATTAAAAGTGGATAAATTAAAGTAAAATAAATAATGCAAAATACCAATCATGATATGGGAATATACAAAGACCCATTTCCCAAACACAATAAAAATAATAGAGTAATAATCATAATTAAGGTCAGGGCCAACATCAACAAGGACAAAGCTATAAACCTAATCATCATAATTACGATCAGGATCATAATACCCAAACTAACAACTTGGGTTACAACACCATGTCATATAAATATAATAACATTATGGGGCATATTTATATAAATCATATTAAAACCATTTTAATTAAAACCCATGAATCATCTAATTCTTCTTGAAGTGTTGGTCCCCCTATTTTAGGGTTGACACCCTCTTCTTTACGTAATACTTCACTAGGTTCAAGAAATTTTGTTGTGCCTCAATTTTCATGGGTTACTATTTCTTGACCTCCACCCCATTCTTATAATTTTAATGAATCATTACCAACTCAAAATTACACAATCAAAACTAGATATTCATTAGTTACTCTTCAGGGCCCTTCACCTTATTCCACTACTGAACCAAATTTGAACCACGTGCCTTATACTTATTCTAATTATAATGACTCATTGTTGACTCAAAATTATGTAATCATAACTAGATGATCATGAGTCACTCTCCAAGGACCTTATACTTCTAACACTAAACCAAATATTAGCACTATGCCTTTTAATCCTAAACTAAACATTATACTAGCTAAGGCCAAACCCTCTCATCCTTTTGTTAACAAGCCATATATCATTCTGGGCCAACTAAGTTAAACCTCTATGCAGATTTCTATCTTGGATCTCTTACATACATTAGAATTCCATAAAAATATACTAATTAACTTCCTTCAATATTCCACTATTCCTAGATATATCAACCCTAACCAATTTTAGACACTCATAGGGCATTTATCTCCAAGCCAAAAACTTACTTTTGATCAAAGAGATATGTCTTCCCTTGGTCTGAGCCATAATAATACCTTGTATATTGAAGTCATTATCATACATCATAAGATCAAGTGAGTGTTTATAGACAATGATTTAGGTATGAACATAGAAACACTAAATTTTATACAATGGTTGGGATATACTTCCAAGGACATGCATCCTGAAATAATCATGATTAAGGCATATGCCAATGCTAAAAAGGAGTCTTCAGGGACCATTTGTCTATCGATCATTATTAGTCATGTAACCCATGATACCCTATGCCACATTTTGGACATTGAGATACCTTATAATGTATGTCTTGGTCATATTTTTATCCAAAAAGTATGCATTATCTATTCCATCTTATATCAATGCCTCAAGTTCTCCCATTGAGGGTTTGAGGTCACCATTTACACTAATTTTCAACCCTACCATTATTACAAACATATAGAAGTTAAATACCATAATTATAACTATTGTCCTATATCTATATTTGTATCCCAAAAAAAAAAATCAATAGTTTATGAGTCACCAAAGTCTAATTATATCAACCCTAGTGATCTTACTTCCACTTTGGCTGATCCATTTCCCACAACATTTACAAACTAGCTCATTATTGAGGATGTAGGCATTTACATATACCATTTGAAAGATGCATTTCATATTGGAAATTTTACCAAATATCCTAAATCATATGGAAAACCTAAACCTTTTGAAATGCCCTATAAGACCAACATGATTTGGTAGAAGAACACGTGAAACCCACTAGTGGTATTTATACTAGAAACTTCACTGAATCAAGATTAGGAAGCCTTTAATGAAGGAGATTAGATCTATACTGATGATCTCAATAATTTTTAAAAAAATCCTAAGTACCCTATCCCTAATCACATTATGGATAGTTTGGATTATGTAGGAAAAGGCCTAGGGTGATAAGATCAAAGTATTCTAGAACCTTTATTAGCTAGTGAACCTATTATGAATCAACGTCTCATATTTATACCATGTGGGGGTGACTTCATGTATTTTGATATTGATTCCTCTTGATAAAATGATGAATAAAGTACTATAAGTGACAACATCCCATTATATCACTTATGATGAGCTAGCTAACACTAATTTATTGGACTTGAATTCTATTATGACTATCACAACCCATTATCCACTTATCCTTTGCCATCCTAACCTTATACATTAGGACAAACAAAATATTGTTATACCACTTTATGAGTTTTAGAATGAGGATTCTATTTACAAATATATGGTCCTCAGATATGGATTTCAAATTGGTAATCACAAGCAAGGCTTTGACTTCTCCTTGGACTCTTTTGCCTACTTTGAAGAGCAAGAAAACTTTCTTGGTCATACAAAAGATAAAAAAATTGAAATCTTCATGTGAAAAACTATTTGAGGTGATTTTCAACTAGGGAAAAAGTGAATAAAAAGACAAGCCCTTGAGTGAAAATCTATTTTAGGTGATCTTGGATGGGGAAGTTTGCTTACCTCCATAGGAAGTGTAATGTCCACCAAGTCCAAGCTTTAAAAGTGGGTCTAATATTACCTCTGAATAATACAAAAACTTTGAGAATATTGATCTAAAATTTATAGAAACATTTACTAATTAGACATTACCTATAATATAAATCTTATATTTATATCACTATCCTAAGTTTTGGGCCTCACAACCAAAAGATAAATCAAAACAATAGGATTAGGACCAAACATTGCCATCTATTTTAGAGGATAGATCTACACTCCTTGTAGAGAATACAATTTAAGTAAACTTGGGAACCTATGAAGATAAAAAAATTCTTAGAGCATCCCTCACTGATGAAGAGTGTGACTATAATTTCACTATTTTGAGTGATTTTATTGATATCTTCACATGGGCTTACTTATACATGCTAGGCCTAGACTCTGCCTTAGTCATGCATCAATTTGTTGTACATCTAGATTCTAAGCCTATCAAGCATAAATTAAGAAATATGCACCCATGCATTAATATTTTAGTCAATAAGGAGATATAAAAATTATTGGGATCTAGTTTTATCAGACCATTAAACTATTCTAAATGGATATAAAATGTAGTCCCAATAAGCAAAAAGCCACAAGGAATATGCATTTGTATTGATTTTTGAGATATACAAAAAAGATATCCTAAAGATGAATTCACTCTACCTAACATTGACATGATTTTTGACTCAACTATTAGGTATGATATGTTGTCCTTCATGTATGTCTTCTTAGGATACAACCAGATTAAGATAGCCCTAGAAGACCATCACAAAACTATGTTCACCACACCATGGGGAATATTTTATTACCAAGTCATTCCCTTTTGGATTGAATAATGTTAGTACCACATATCAGTGTGACATGACTTTAATCTTTCATGACATGATGTATGATATAATTAAATACTATCTTGCTAACCTTCTAGCAAAATCAAGAACACGTGTCAGACATTTTGATGTCTTACATAGAATCTTTGAGATACTTCATGAATAAAAGGTCTATCTAAATCATAATAAAATAATATTTGACATTAATTCAAGAAAATTTATAGGAATAATTACATCATAGAGAGGGATTGAAGTGGATCTTGCTACTATCAAGGCCATTATGGAAATGCCTCCATATTTTAATCTGAAATAACTCTGTAGCCTATAGGGAAAGATTCAATCTACTAGTAGGTTTATTTCACAATTGGTAGATAAATGTCATCATTTAATGCACCTTTTGAATAAGGGGGTGATCCAAAACTCAAAATATTTGGTTGAAAGATAATTCAAGAAATAAGAATAACACAATAACAATAATGCTATCTCTGAGAAGAGATGTTTTATTCATTAAATTTGTAGACCCAAACATATGTCTATCTCTAAGAAGAGATGTCTGATTTCCATTTTGGGTTACATCTTCATTTATACATATTTTTAATGTATTATGAGGATGTGGAAGGTTAAAAATATTGAGGGATATTAAGTGGTTCGACTTCCATGATTTGTAATAATACATAATTCAAGGAATTACTATTTTAAGAAACTTACTATTTTTAGACTGCACTACTAATATTGAAACTTGGGGAACTTCCATTGGGTTTTTGGGGGTCAAAATCCATTTATTAGATTTTATTTACACCTCACCATGTTCTCTTCATTCTTATCTTTCCAATGGTTCAAACGGGGAGTCAAACAGAGGTATGGTGCAAAAGTTATGGCTCCCAGAAGTTTCATCATCAATTGGGGTAAAACCATCACCCGAATTATCTCCTGAATTGTTTCTCGAATCAGGGGGTTAATTTTCAAGAGGATATAAAATTCCAAAAAACATGTGCAAAACATAAGGAATAATTGGCCAACCAACTAGTCTTGAGACTGCCAACACCTATAAAATCATTGCTTCTTTACATATAAACCATAAAACATGCATTAGGGGCACTCTTGGCCTAACATGATGAACAAGGTAAGGAACATGTAGTCTATTATATGATCTAAAAATTTTTAGAATAAAATCATAATTATACACCTATTAAAAAGGGTTTTTTGGTAATGGTGTTAACTTTTTAAAAATTATGACACTACATGTCAAAAAATAAAACTATTGTTATTGATAAAGTAGACTCTCTCAAATATTAATTATGCAAGGAAACTCTTACAAGTTTCATGGATAAATGGGTCATGAACTTTAGTGAATCTTATTTTGAGTATCAGAACCAAAAATCTATTAAGGGGAACCTCATTGTAGATCAACTTGCTATAGCTCCTATTATACATATTCTACCACTAACATTTGATTTCCTAAATGACTTTATCATGGTGATAGAAGAAGTGGGTCATGAATGTGAATAATGGAAATTATAATTTTATGGATCCTTCATATCCCATGGGTCTGGGGTTGGAATTTTACTATTCAAACCACAAGGGAATCTCATACCCAAGGCCTTTCATATTAGCTTCAACTTCACCAACAATATGGCCGAGTATGAAGCTCTTATTGTAGGATTTCATCTTGCAATATAGTGGGATATAAAATAGCTAATGGTTTATGGGGATTCTCAATTGATTATTAATTAGACCACATACCAATACTAGACTATAGATGAAAATATTGTACACTACAAGCACATTACAGATAATCTCAAGTCACATTTTAAGTCCCTACAATCTGAATAAGTGCCACAAGATAATAACATATCAACCAATACAATGGTAATAATTGGGTCCATGGTACAAGTTGTCATTGGTGTCAAAGATTATTAGTTTCTTATTGAGAACCTTCTATAGCTTGATTATATATTTCTATATTCAAAAAAGGGTTTGTACAATTGCTAGTCCCAATCTCCCACCTAAACTTACTTGGTACCAAGACATTTTTAATTATTTACATGACCAAGTTTTTCATCTTGACCTTTCACACAATCACTAAAAAATCTTCCTTCATCACTTAGCCTATTATACCATCCTTGGGAACATGCTTTATCATATGGGCTATGATGGAACACTTTTTCATTTTTTATCTTTGGGAGAAGAAATGTTAGTGCATAAGGAGGTCTACAAAAGAATGTGTGGGTACCACACTAGCAGTGTAGTATTAGCCAAAAACTCTTTAGAATAGGATACTATTGGCTCAAGATGGAAATAGATTCTTTTAATTATGTTAGGAACTATGTTTCCTACCAAAAATATGGTAATTTGATACACACACCTTCCTTACCACTATAGCTAATCACTACACCATGGCCATTTTCTATATGGGGTCTCAATTTCATTAGGAAAATAAACCCAACCTCTTAGTATGGTCATAAACACATTCTCATTGTTACTAGGTATTTTACTAAGTGGATTGAGGAAATTCCTCTCACTTACATCATCGATAAGTATATTGACAAGTTTATCCATTTCAATATCATCTATCGATATGGTATCCAAACCCAAATTATATCTGATAATGATAGATCATTTATGAACAAAGATGTAAAATTCTTTTGTACCATGGTCAAAATTAACTACAAGAAGTCCATACCATATAACCTACAAAGAAATAGTTAAGCTAAGGCATCTAACAAAACCATTCTTTCAATCCTTACAAAGATTATTAATGATGCTAGTTGTAACTAGCACTTGAAAATTTTTCCCACCCTTTAGGCATATCGCACTAGTCATCAGATTCCTTACAAGAGCACTCCATATTATTTTATGTTTGTTACAAAAGGATATTATCTTGGTCAAGGTTGAGCTACCTTCATTGTGGGTATCTTTGGAGAACATTGTTGATGATGAGGACTATCAAGTTTATAGGTTGTAAGAGCTATAAATCCTTGATGGGAATCATTTGGCTACCCTAGACAACTTGAGAGCATACTAGAGAAGATTGCATTGAAGTTATAATAGACACATTCTCCCTCATGAGTTTGAAGTTAGTGACTTGGTATTGAAAGAGAAAAAAAATAACACTAATGTTGAGCATAAGAAGAAGGGTAAGTTTTAACCTAATTGGGTGGGCCCATATGTTATAACAATAACTATGGATCATGGGCATACATATTGACTATACCAACAAGTGAAGAGCTCCCAAAACCCATGAATATTATACATCTCAGGTAGTTCTATGCTTGACAAATTTTTTTGAACCATTGTCTACAAGATCCCTTATTTGGAGACAACTTGTGTCAAAGTCACTTATTATTTAATTGTATTTGTAACTTGTACCATTTAAACCTGAACCATTGTACCTTTTACCATTACACCTTGTACCATTTTATTTTGGACAGTTGTAACTTTGGACTATTGTAATACTCAATTGTTGTAACATTGGACCATTGTAACTTGAACTATTTATATTTCACTATACCAATTATACTTTCATCTAGACTGTTATAACCTAGAACATTGTACCCAATACCAATTATGATCCTTCTTATGATTAATCAATATTCTAGACATATTCAATACCCATTCTACATTGTAGTTTAATTTGATCAATATTCATAGATTCTTTTGTAGATAACTATATGAGGGTATGTTAGCACATGTTTTTTACTTATATATGGTTCCTTAGGATTTATTCTCCACTACATATTGTTCTATTTTTACTACCACTTAGTATTCATCATTGCCTTAATAGGATCACATATACCATTGCAACTAGTTTAGATATAATTCCCCATTGTAGCTAGTTTAGATATTATTTGAACTCTTATATGTGGAAGTGCATCTC
Source organism: Torreya grandis (assembly GCA_037957365.1). Classification (NCBI taxonomy): domain Eukaryota; kingdom Viridiplantae; phylum Streptophyta; class Pinopsida; order Cupressales; family Taxaceae; genus Torreya; species Torreya grandis. Next base: position 1,159,990 of record JARHVA010003532.1, on the reverse strand, counting down.
CTCAATTAGGTGGTTCCATATACCTTTTCTTATATTTAACTCTATTGTTTATCCCATTAAAAAAAACATAAGAAACTAATATGATAAAAGACCAAAAACATTGCCTTGTACCTTTGTTCAATCTGATCCAGAGCACTCTCACTATTTTATGATCAACCTAAACCATGCTATCACCATTTTGTGAGTCACCATTGTGTGCATTGTTCATTTGAACAAGATATATTGCTGCACCATTGGTCTAAACCATGCTCTCATCATTTTATAAGTTGGACTATATAGTCTCTCTTAATTCTCAAATTGAATTGAGACATTTAGAAAACCCCTAAACATTTGTAAAATATTTATAAAAACATAAAAATAAAAAAATTATGAAAATTGGCTTAGAATTTCCATATGAGATATAAATCCATCAAAATTTTTGGGTTAGGCCATCTTGTTTGTTTAGTTTATTTCTAGACCACCTTTGTGTTTTTTCCCAATTTTTAGGAGAACTACATTGGCCTGAGGTCCACACAGACTATGTAGGCAACATTTAGATACATGGGGTATCTAGGGTTAGCTCAACCACTTCTTAGCCTTAATGATTATGGGACTCCTAGCTATTTCAAAAGTAACCACTTGTCCTTTAGTTTCCCCATTCTTATCTACCCCATCTTACTCTCACCATTTTGTGAGTTGCCATTGTGTGCATTTTTAATTTGAACAAGATCCATTATTACATCCTTGGATTTTTTTACTCTCTCCCCATTTTGTGAGCTTGTTCTCTTTCTTAGCCTTAGATACAATAAAAACTCTTAATTATAAATTCAGCTTCTTTATGGCTAAACATCTCCTATCTTTTAGTGTGTTTTAAACCTTAACCATACTCTCTTTTCTTACTCTCTCATTGTTTTGTGAGATCTTTCTCTTTATCAACCTTAGATGTAGTGGAAATTCTAAATTTCCAATTTATATTCTTTATGGCTTCTCATTTCTTGTATTTTAGTATGATTTTAACCTAAACCATACTCTCTTTTCTCACACACTCACTATTTTGCAAGACCATTCCCATATTCTTCTATACATTAATCATCTTCTCTTTACATCAATTTTCTTCTATTCCACATCCTCAGAGAACTAAATTTGGCCTAAAGTTCATGTTGGATCTTGCATCTATGGAACTATGTAGGAAACATACACTTACCTAGTGCATCTAGAGTCAGCTCAGCTACCCCTTCATTTTTTCTCTTCCCCCCATTTTTTTTTTAATTTCCTCCTATAGCCCAAGGGAAATTTTTGTTTATTTTGTGTTGTTGTTTCCATATCACCTAGGGGAAACTTTATATCCATTATTCTTGTGTTGTTATACTAGTGTCATTGTCACTTAGCTTAGGGGTCACCATGTTATAGAGCATACTACCTCTCTTACACATATATGAATAATTTGTTTTCTCTCTACACTAACATTGTGATTAACCATTTTTAGTTTTATTTTATTTATTTTTATGTGCTTAGAACAATTTTCTTACTACATTTTTCTTTGCTTTGGTTTGAAGGATTATTTTTTATTATGTTACTTCACTTTTTGTTTATTGGTGTTTTGTTGTGTTTTTATTGGTCTTTTTTGTGCTTTGTTGTGTCTTCATTTATTTTTATTGGTGTTTTGTTGTTGATTCATTTTTTTGTTGTGTTATTATTTTGTTTATTTTTGTTTTGTTGTGCCTTCATTTCTTTTTTATTAGTGTTTTATTGTTTTTATATTTACTTTTATTAGTTTTATCTTGTCTTTATTTCTTTTCATTGGTGTTTTTTTATTATTTTTAGTGTTTTATTTTACTACATTTTGTAAACATTTTGATTCTATCCTTCCCCTGGGTTTGACTTATTTACAATTCTATTTAAATTATTTTATTAAGTACACCTTATTAATGCCTGGGTCTTGATTAGTTGTATATTGATTTTAGGTTATTTCCAATTTGTTCTTATTTTGTTTTATTATTTATTTGTGTTTCAATAAATTCTTGTTCCTACTTAAGTCTTGATCATTTATATCTCAATTTTAAGTTTGTTACATTTTTGTATTTTATCTTCTTCCTATTTTTTACTTTACCTTGGTTTTTTTGTTCTAACATAAATAGTTGTAACGACATAGGTTTTGGTATTTTTTTTATAATTATCCTTAGTTTTGAGTATTCACATTTGAACTAATCAATTTTTAAATGAAATATAATGTTATTATAAATTATTCATACTTATCATGCATAATTTTATTTTGCCACATTAAACACCAAGTACTTCAAATTACAAAGTTAATGTAGCACTAAATAACATCTCTAAACACACTATCCTACATATTTGCTACCTAAATAAGATATCCTAAGCCAAAAATTAGAAATAAACAAGACTCTCTATGTAGGACATGCATCTCCTAGTGGACATATTGAATCATAATGACTATTTCTATGATTAGTTTGGGGCATGCATATCCTAAAGTATCCTCTAACATCTTGTCATACATCAAAAAGGACATAAATAAATCAATATAAATATGTTAACTAATGCCATGCATCTCCTAAAACTAGCATATACTATCATATCATAACAAGAGCAATATAAATGTAAACATCATGTGACAAAAAAGAATATTAAAATTATTTGTACAATTAGTAATGAGACAAAAAATGAATGTCATATATATGTCTCAAAATAATGTTTTATATATTGTGTTAATATCTATACATCTCATAATAAAAAAAGGAGCTACACAATCAGCTCTGATCAAGGCCATCCCTTGAGGGACTCTAATATAAGCTTCTACCCATGCTTGATGGTCGAGATGGTGGTGGATGTGGTAGTGGAGATCCCATGACTAATTTTTACAATGATGGTTATGCCAATGATGCCTCTAAATATGTAGCATTTCTAGAACTAGATGTCTAGCTAGTTCATTGGGATCTTGCATAATCTCTATAAGATGACACTTTCCTCTTTATAGGGATTGCAGCCTCATATAACCTTAAATAGTATGCAATCTCATCATTCATGCATAGGAAATTATACTTCATTCATAAGGTGTCATCCTTGGCCATAATCATGTTTACCAAGGCTCTCACTAAAATTTCACCACTATCTATCCCAACACATCAATCCTCATTTCACTCCTCATTAAGCCTCTTTACATATGATACCAATCACTCCTTATCCACCTGACCTCTATCTCACTCACCCACTACTCTTAGAAGCTTAATATCATAAGTACATAACTTCATCTAGTCTAACTAGGCCATCTATCCCCTCAGAGTCATAATATTTACATCCTTGGTTGAAATAATCCCCTATTGCCTAGTTGTCTCCCCTTATGTTGTAGCTAATTGTGCCATAAACTAGCTACATCACCCTATAATTTTGTAATCTCTTATAGACATGTAATGATCCTTATGTGAAACCTATAAATCAACATTTTTTCCTCTACAAACCTACCTATGTTGAAGGACCCTACTTCCATTGTAACTATACCTATACCTATCCCAGAGCTCTCACCCTCTCCTATACCTACCCTATGGTCCTCATAACCACCTAGTGCATCCCCCATATCTATATCCTATCCATCTAGATCAACCATCTCAATATTATCTAGAGGATCATATTATCCTTGGTCATGAACTACCTGTAAAGGAAGAACATGTGGAATCACTAGCTAAACTCACACTTGAACATGTCCCTGTAATGGGGCTTGAACCCAATCTCTTTTTAGTATCACTCATATTTGGTGTAAAACTAGCTATTAAGGCTACAACCTAGTTAATATAATAGGTTGGGTGCTAGCCCACCATGCCATGTAGGTATTTTTAATACCAAAATCTATAATACCACCTGCTTAATCCTAGAGAACATGTTGGACTTTGCCATAGTCTTTCACTAATTTATTCTAGGGCACTAGTGGCCCCACTCTCAGATCTCCTTGATCACATGTGTAAAATAGTGTAGAACTCTAGGATGTCTTATTGGAAACCAAACTTCCTCTGTACCCAATCTAATCTATACTACTCTAATATGAAGTCATGGTAACATATTATATAACATGGTGTGATCATGAAGCCAATAACAAATAGATCCTCAATCTCAAATCATCGAGTAGCTAAATAGGGATACTAAATAAATTAATCATAGACCATCTTGTTGATGGCCCATCTATATAAATTTAAGTCCTTATGACCCTATCTATGGACTCACAAACCCACTAAAGCATTGGAAATATCACCATAATCAATGGTTAATTCACCATTATTGAGGGTGGCTTCACTATTTTCAAATTTGTGAAAATGGAGGGATCACCAAACTACTTACTTTTACCTAGCATTAGATGCCATAAATTCAAAATTAAATACCAAAAAAGGGTACTTACCAATGGCCCACTCCATAGTGGTATCTAATACTCTCACACATGCTCCCCAATGTGTCAGTGGTATGGGATATTAGCCATTTTCTCTATATCTCTCATACGCATATCTTAGAGCTCCCAATTGTTATATCTAGTGGTGAAAATTGAATGATTTTTACCCTCTAGGGGTGAAAATATAGTATTTTTTTCAAAATTTTCACCCCCTGGGCCTATAGTTACTCCATTTATCTACTTTGGGCTATACATTTTAGCCATGTTTATCTATTTTTCCTCCCATTTTCTTCTAATTTCTCTATTTTTTAGCCTTGTTTATTGAATTAAGTAATTATTCTTCTTTTGATTGAGGGATAACCCATTAAAATATATTTTTTGTCCTCCCCTTGAGAGGGAATCATGGGCTACCCAAACATTATTTGGGGCATTTATGTAACCCTATTTCTGTATGACTCATGTAAAATTTAGTAGAAATCAGGAAAAAAAATTATTTATTCTAATTATAGTGACCTTTTTATTCTTTGAAAAGATATTGATTTGATAAAATTTCTCACCATGCCTTCTCAAATAGGGGGAAAATGTAGACATCAAATTCCTATCATTATTGTGCTAAAATTGAAAATATGAACAATATTTGAAATAATGCACAAATTGGACAAAAATCACTAAAACAATCTGAATCATCCACACATGTCACTTACAGGTGATAATTTTTGTCTATTGATCCCTAATTGGGGCAAGGCATTTTATAGAATCATAATCTTCTTCCAATTCACTTCGAGTCAAATTATAACAAAAAAAATGATGTCCTAGAACACTAAAATCTTATAATTCAATAACACACATTACATGCATTTGTTAAATCACATCTATAATATCCTAAATGGGTTATTACCATGTATGCACCTAACATCTTTTTATAATTATACTATAGTAAAATTATGGCTCAGTAAAATGACATTTTTGACTAGGTTGATTAAATATGTGTACAATTTCCAAAGAATTACAAAAAACTAATTAAAATAATTTAAGTAAATCAAAACCAAATTAAAATTTTAAGTGGCAATGATATGTAAGTCATTGAATATCTATTTACTAAAAATCCAGTTTTCAATTCTACATCACTTATGACATCATCAAAGGGGTGTCATGCACAAGGTATTAATCAAATAAATATCAATATTAAGCTCTCCCATGCCTTATTAATGCCACATTCTTCCAAATATTAATGAACATGTTTATTTCTTATCCTTCTAAGATTTAATCAATCCATGTCCACACATCTTGATCTCAAGATGGATGATCATGGTTGATTCTGAACATTTCAAAACATCTATAAATAAATGAGCCAAGACCATAACTTTTAAACTATTTTTTGTAAATTTACTATCTAGTAATACCTTCAATCAATATTTAATTGAATATTGTTATTACGAAAAAATCATACTATAAAAGCTTCACTCATCCCCCAAATGAAAAAATATAGGAGCCAAAGTCATTGATGAGCTAAAAGATGATGAAGGCCCATGCTACACTATATTGATGAAGACTTGGATCACCAAATTTGGGGATAAACATGATTATTGACCATTTTGAAAGGAGAGTCACTACTTGGAAGGTATTGCATTGTCTTAATTTTTTAATTAGTTCTTTGAGTTCATTAACACCACCCCTCGAGGGAGTGATCTTAACATGTTAATTCTTTATGCTTATTTTGGGTTTTATCTACTAACACATGAGTTAACTTGTTTTGTAATCATATTTTACAATTATAACTACATTATGGCCCAATATCAATCAAGAGACTTGGATATTCAAAACTATCAACAAACATTAGTTAAAATACATGTTTTTAACTGTAATGTTCATAATATTTCCATAAATAATAAGTTAAAAATAAAAGTTCATGTACCTCCATTTAATTCTCCACTTCTTGATACTCCTTGGGTGGTTGAACAAATCTTATCTTTTATAAATTTAGAATTTTTGGAAGCTTCTATACCTACTATCCCACTAGTCACTCTACCAGATCCTCTTTCTATCAATGATTCTAATGATACACCTATTATCAATCCCATTGAATACAATCAACCTTCCTTCATAGTTAAACCCACTCCTGAGATCAGTCTTAACATCAAAGCCATATATGTATGTCAAATACATTATGAATATGATCACCATGATAACAAAATCATTGATCTATAATTAGATGTGGAATATTATAGACCTCTACCTATGTTCCCTTATGATGAAGCTATACTTGAGTTACTCCATGCTCGAGAACCTCAACTTCCTCAACAACATCACAAAATTGGGAATTTAAAGTGAAAAACCCTCATTTTAACAACTTAATTTCCATCATTGATCCCAAAATAATCTCATTTACTCTCTTCCCAATGAGCCATATATTTTTCAAGACATAAATGATATGTTTATTGAAGAACCATGATAATAGAATATGGCACACCCTTATGTTCTCAATTTATTATAGTTTTTATTAAAATAACATTGAATAATAATGATAATTTTAGTCTATATTTTTATAAATATCATGATACTTTCACTTGGTCATATGAGGACATGCTTGGAATCATTCATAGTATTATTATGCACAACATAATCACATACCTTAATGTTAAACCCGTTTGGAAAAAACAATGGAAATAAACCTAAATTTTCCACCCTATGCCATAAAATATTATTAAATTATTAAATGCAAAGTTTATTAGACCTATGGACTATTTTTAATTGGTGTTCAACATTGGTCCCATTTTCATAAAAGTCATAATGGTTATTTGCATTTGCATCAACTTCTACAATCTCAACCTCGCTTGTGCCAAAGACAATTTTAAATTACCTTAGATATATGCCATCATATATTATACTACTAGATATTAAATATTATCCCTCATGGATGGTTTTTTGGGTTACAATCAAATTCATATCACCCCTAAAGACTAACACAAGACAATATTCACTATAAAATGGGACACCTATTGTTATGTTAAGATGTCCTTCGACTTTAAAAATTCTAGAGCTACCTATCAGTGGGATATGAACCATATTTTTAATGAACTTATACATAATATTATGGAAACATATGTGGATGATCTCATCACCAAATCCAAAAGCTACAAAACCCATCTCTCTGATATAGCTATCATCTTTGATCAACTCATCAAGTAAAAAATTAGACTCAACCCCTACAAATGTGTTTTTGGCATTACATGTAGTAAATTTATAGGGTTATTAATATCTCTTCATGTTATTTATGCAAATCATGATAAAATAAATGCAATAGTCAACATGCATATTCCTCACTACATTTTAGACATTCATACTTACCTCAACAACCTTGGGGTAATTTGAAAATTCATCCCTAAAATGGCTTATCACATATACTCTTTTAATTACATATTTAAGAAAGGTAATGAATTATAATGGAATGATCCATATCAAAAGGTATTTTACAACATTAAATTACCATTACTACATCTACCTACCCTTGATCCACATTCTAATGATATTCTTTTGATTTTTTACACTTTTACACCTGTATCAGTTGGAGTAATGCTTACCTAATAAGATGATACTAGAAGAGAGTATTTTATTTATTATATTAGTTGATGCCTCATCAATTACAAAAAATGTTATATCAAAGTAAAACACAACTATCTCACTATCTATTTTGTAGCTAAAAAGCTTCATCACTACATACTTTATTAAACAACTTATGTGATATTTTATTTTGACCCATTTCTTCACTTTTTCTCCCAATCATTTATACCTAAAACTTGAATTTCTAAGTGGATGGTTATCTTAATGGAATTTTGACTTCAAATCATAATGTAAAAATCTATCAAATTTCAAGTCATTACCGACCAACTTGCAGTGACACTTATACCCATTACTAATCATCTTCAAGATAGTCTCCTTGATGATAACATTCTCTATATTGAAGGTCTCAATCAGGCTATCTCTCTTATAAATTACTTGCATAAATTCATTTCTGATTGTGAAGAAATTAATCAAGAACATACCTATGTCATTATCAATTCTAATAATCCAAAGTATTTATTAAAGAGCTTCTTGAAATCACTATCAATTTTCATGAAGACAACTAGACACTACACTTTAATAGCGCTAAATGTTTCCAAGGAGCTAGGGCAAGTTGTATTATGACTAATACTCATGGTAAAATAATCCCTTTGGAATTACATCTAAATTTTTTGTCACTAATAACATGGTAAAATATGAAGCATTAATCTTAGGCATGAAGGCAACACTTGACCTGGATATTCAATATCTGTACACTTTAGGTGACTCCCAAATTATCTATTATTAGGCTAATGGTGATTATCAATGTAAAAGTTAAAATGTAAATTTTTAATCATGAAATAGATACCACCCTCACCAAATAGTTTACCTCTTTTACCATTGAACCCATTCTAAGCTATTAAAATTCTATTGCTAACTTTCTTGCTTGTTTGACATCCTTATTTCATCCACATCAATGTTCTTAGTGATTCCCAATTTATTATTCAAAAAATAAAGTCCCCATCTTCTATCTAACTAAAAGATTCACTTATCTATCATATTGAAGCTATCACCATTAGAAAAAACCCATGGTATAAATACATTATCTAATTCTTTAAACATCAAACTTATATTTTGGACACAGATTCTTGTAAAAAGATTAGAATTTGAAAATAAACTTTTAAATATGTCTTTCAATATAACACCATTAATTATCGTAATGCAAAAGGTACAATATTTTACTATGTAATGAAATAGTATGTCCATCATCTCCTTGAATAATCACATGGGGGATTTTTTAGTGGTCACTATAGTGGACATGATATGACACACAAATTCCTATGTGTGGGATACTTTTGGCCTACTCAAAAAAATGATTCTATAAATTTCACTAAAAAGTATAGTCCTTGCCAACTCCATGATGATATAATCCATTCCCTATGAGTTGAGATATAAAATATGAAATATCCTAGGCCATTTTCTATGTGGGGCTCAAATCTCATCTAAAAGCTACCTCGATCACAAGATGGGCATGTTTTTATCAACATGACTACTGAATATTTTACCAAATGAGTAGAAGCATACCTCTTATCAACTTCATGGGAACTAAAATTTCAGAATTTATCCTTAAAAAAATCATTTATCATTTTATATTTCCTCATACTATCATTTCTAATAATGGGAAAAAATTTAAGAACAACCACATGAAGTAGTTATGCACTAAATTCAAAATATCCCACAAATTTTTCACATCCTATCATCCATAGTGCAATGGCTAAGATAAGGCCACAAATAAAATTATTAATAAAATAATTTAAAAAACCATCTATAAAACCTACATATATTGGCATCTTCATTTATATTATGCACTTTGGGCTTATTATACTAGCATATGTACTACCACTAGGGCAGCACCGTTCTCACTAGTCTATGTTTCTGAGTTTATCCTAACATTAGAAGTTGATCTTCCCTCATTACATATATATCTTCATGGTATCATTAAAAATGAAGAATTATGCGAATATCACCTTCATTCCCTTGATCTTCTTGATGAACACTATTTAGAGGCTCTACAACATAATCATAATACAAGGTTTGTATTGTCAAATAACATAGTAAAAAGGTTAAAGTGTGCACTTTAAATATTGGTGATCTAGTCCTTAAGATAGACTATACCCATGATAAAGAAGGAAAATACACCCAAAAATTTTGGGGCCCTTATTTAGTTAAAGATATTCTTGGTCCTATCACCTATCACCTCCACCCTAATGAAGGCCATGTTTTTAAAGAACCTACCAATGTGAAATTCTTGAAGAATTACTTTTCTTAGATATGTTGCTTCTTATCATATTTCTACATGCTATCCTACAAACAAGTTTTACAAGATTTATACATGGGTCTCACCATCTATATTAGTTTCTCTTTCCACAAACCTTAGTTCCTTCCCTTATTCCTTTGGTTTATTTTTATCATGAGTTACATTGTAATACCATGGATAGGACCCAATTTTCCTCATAAATTATTTTTTATTTCATTAATTTTTCCTATCAAGTTTGTTATTTTATATTGCATTTTGCACCCTATTGGGTTTATCATTGGTGATTTGTAGTGTAAGACCATGGATAGGGCTAGTACCTCCTCACAAATACTATTTTTACCATTTTATTTTTGAATGATTTGTGCACCCTCTTGGCTTTATATTTTATGAGTTATAGTGTAAGACCATGGATAAGACTAGGTCCACCCAATAAATACCATTCTTACCTTTATTTCACCCACTTGGGTTTCTGTTTTATTATTTTTAGTGTAAGACCATGGATAGGACTAGGCTCTCCTCATAAAATCATCATTTAACTTCAAACACCTTTATTCAACCAAGTGTTTTACTTTTATAAAATGTTAAGAAATGGTTACAAGTTTGTGATCCCATATTATTAAATTTATTTTTTATCTCTTTTTTAGATATAAATTTCACAACGATCTATGTTAGCATGTTTCTCTACACTTCCACATTATTATGATAAGGAATCATAATTACCTATCATTGTATATCTTTTCACCTTCATCACATTTTTTGTAATTTGAAGTCATTTAAATTTTTTCATTTTCATTCCCCTTGATTTACTTTGCTTTCATTAAAATTTAGATAAATCATAGTCAAAGTCAAGATAACACTTCTATTTCACATGAATAAACAAAATTCTTAGACACCATGCTATCTAAGTTTTCTTTCTTAGTAACCAAGCCCTAAATTTTTAAATGATAGTCATTTTTAGTACCCATGTTTAGTTATCCAAATTCGTATGAAGGAAGAATATAAAAATCCATCAGAAGTTAAAATATAAATCATTTAAAACAAAAGGAAACATACAATTTCAAAAGTCAAAATCATATGAAAAGACATGATTCATAACACATATCCTATCTCCAATAAAATATCAAACTCCGCAATTGGCCTCATGATAGAGCTAAGGTCCATTAGGGTATAGTAGGATATTATATTGGGACAATAAAATTAAAAATAATCTATCAGTGTTACCTACTTTCTCATTCAAGTACCTGATCTTCATAGTAATACCCAATCTTCATAGTAGACCGATGAATCTATAAGGGGTCCTGAAAAATGGAGAACACATTGTGGGAAGGTAGGTCCATTTTAAATTTCATGAATATAGCCTTCATGGGATAATATTCACACTTCATTTGATGAATTCAGATTTTTATGGATAGGAAAAGTTCTTTAGAGTCCTTAATGTTAAAATTCCTCTTGTTTTGATAAACCTAATTATAGTGTCTTGACTTTGATAAAGAGTTTATCTACCTTGATTTTTCCTTATTTTACTCCACAAACCATTTCATTTCCCCCTTGATAGGCATGTTTTATTCTAAATCTATTTTCCCACTTCTATATTCCCTCTTCTTCATAGATTAACAACATTCTATCACTACTTTGTTTTGGTTTTATCTCTCTTTAGAACAAAATAGTATGCTTGAGTGAATATGGATTAATTATTTACACCATTGATTTACATTTATAGAATTTCCTTGGTTTATTTAATTTTTTTTTATTATTTTACCTCTTTTTTTGGACAACTACATTCATTTTTATATTTTTATTGTACTTCATTTTTTTGGAGAACCACGTCTATTTTTATTTTCATTACTTTTTCCATTATTGTGTGAGGTTGGATTGTTACTTCTCACTTAGTAAAAGTAACAAATTTTGAATATATTTCTCTTTCCATGAATTAGGGTTATATATATACATATCTTAATTATAATCATTCTATGCATGTTTACTTTTTTATGTTTATTACCCCCACTTTGTGCCACAAGATTTGGTGATCACTAGATTATATTTTAATTTACTTTTCATACATTTAGTGAATATGAAAACATATGAAATACCTAGGGTTATTTCATATATTTTTTTTATTAGAGGCTTTGTAACCCTCTTTAGTGATATTATTGTGGTAAGAGACCCCTTAGTTAGGTCTAGTAGATCCATCTTAGTCATGACCCTAAATGTCTAAATGTATCAACAAATGAAAGTGTAAGTAGGATTTATCTTCTCTAGTCTAGGATTAATTCATAGGTCAGATGAATTTTCATTTGTATACATTATAAAAGCATCCTAAACACATATAAAAACTTATATCTCAACTCACTTTGCTTTTAATTGGCTGCGCAAACTAAGATGGACTGTGTGAACCTAAAAAGAAGATTATGAGAGTTTTAAGTAGATATCTAAGGTGATTTTAACCCAATGGATTGATGGATATGATCTAAAAACATGAATTAATTTCTATAAAATTCCATCATTATTTATTTGGGCTCAAGAGGATAAAATAAGAAAAAAAGAAGATTTTAGGGCTAGTGATCACTTATAGGTCTATCACAGCCAGTAGGAGTAAAAAAGCATGTTGATGATGGTTATTTGAGGAAATAAAATGTGTAGGGACAAAAATAAAATGTGATAAAATTTTATATATAGAAAAAAACACTCAATAAGACTAGATTAGTTGGGGAGCTTAGCTTGGCAAACCTAATAGTCAAGATATTATCATGCACCTATAGGCCTATTATGAATTCAATAGAGAAAAGTACATTAGTTATATTGAATGAAAGATAGTGAGAAATGTAAGTATAATAATAAAATTAAAATGAAGGATTTAATAGGTGGGAAATTTTATAAATTTTAAAAAGATAGAGAATCCTAAGACAAGCCCGATGGAGACCTATAGGTTTGTTCTCAAGTTATGAAGAGAATATGAAATATTTGCATTGATATGAGGGTTTCGATGGTAAAAATTATTGTGGAAGGTAATGTGATAATTAATTATATAGTATTGATATATTATAATATGAAGATAAGGATAAAACTAGGTGGAGAGGATATCCATTCTCAAAATTACAACTAAGAAACCTAATGCATACCTACAGGCCTGTGTGTAAAGAGTGAAGAAAAGTTGCATGTTTTGGATGAATCTAAATACGATGAATTTTAATAAGTGAATAAGACCATAATGTAATATAATATTAATTTATAACTAATTTAAATATGAATAAAGTGTTAAAAATAGGCTTTTAGGGTCATTAACACAATATTTGCTCTCAAACCTCATTAGGGAACATATCAAGCTTTAAGACTTTTGAGAGCTCAAACTACTTGGATAAATATTGGATAACTTCATTATAGGTGATTAAAACATCTTATAACCATTATCATCAATAAAATTAACATTTAAATGATCTTTTGGATCAAATAACTCTCTCGACCTATTAGAACATGCTGATAAAGTGAAGAATGATCAATTTCTTCATGTTTGAAGTTGAATGAGTAGGTGAATGGGATAAAATTGTGTTAAGAGGTTTTTATGGAACTTATTACCTAGCAATTTTTGGTATTATTAAAGAGATTATCATCTTTATATTTATGAATCAACCTTAAGAAGGTTATAAGCTTGAAACCCTCTCAGTGACCTGATGACTGTGTTTGCCTTCTAAATGACTTAAAAGGAATTTGTTTGGTATTGAGATTATTATGGTGAAATTTATAAGTCTCATGGTAACCTTAATTCCCAATTTTTTTCATGTGTGTACTAAGAAGGTACATAAATTAGCCTATAAATGATTGTTGCATGTCTAAAAATGGAGGGTTTAGTGGGTTTTCATGAAATTTGACTAAGTGAGACCTAATGAAACACCTTAAAATCACCTATGACCTGGATAAGATAGTTTAAGATTATTTTAAAGACCCAAAAGAAGGTTTGAAATGACTGTAACACCATTAAGAGGTTTATAGGTGCCTAGTGGTAAGCAAATATGCCATTAAGAGCTCTTAACAGACCTAATGCACTTATGTATCAATATTAGAGATGGTTTTGAGTTTGAATATGGGTTTAATGATCCATTATAGGGTGTTTAATTGGTATTAAAGTTGTGATAATAGTCATAAATCAAATGACTAATCCTAATATAGAAAGATAGACTTGTCATTTTGGTTTCCATTTGAATCAAATAAGCTTTTCAATGAAATGCAAGTTCTTATCAGTTTGAAGAAACTTGAGTCTTGATCCTTAGCCTCACCAAGATGAGAGAGAAATTTAATTGGTATATGATGGTGTGGGAATATTATAAGAAGCATGATCAAGATTTCCACATGTCAATACATAGACTTGTAACTCCTTTTAAACCTAGAATAGATAGTTTCATGAATGAGGTTGATGAGTCATTCAAGAAGGTCAAAAGACAATGTATGCCACCATTGATAAATAAGAGGATAATATAAAGTTGACACATGTTGAGGGAATTTCATGACTATAATTTGGTAGTTTTTATTACTTGTAACTTATTTCTTCGTGATGTGACACTTGTCACATGCCTCTCTTACATCAAACTTCTCTCTCCTTTTTATTCTCTTGTATATATAACTAATTTTGGAATTGTAATGCATTATCCACTTGAATATGGAAAAGACATACTCATTTTTTAAGCCATTTAATAAATAAAAAATTTGGTTTTACCTTCTCTTATGATTGTATTTTAGTGTTTAGGCATGAATGATTAATCTTGTCTAGTGATTTAGTTATCCTTGACATATTGTTTAATTATATCACCTCTATGTAGTTTGAACTCAATATTGTAGGCCATATAGAGTGTTTAATTAGTCTTGTGAATGTTAAGTGAGGAAATATTCCATTAGTGTCTTCTATACCTCATAAAAATTATCCCTCCCTACCTAATCATCATCTACCACCTTCATATTGAAATATTAATGTAAGAGGAGTAGATTAGGATTAGTGTATGAATAGGTTAGCTTCATGGTCATTGTGCATCTAAAAATGTGTGGTAGTGGTCAACAAATTTGGTATATCACCTGGCTAGTTTAGTTTATCTCTAGTTCTCTCTATCCCTTTTTCCTTATAATCAATAAGTTTAGTAGTGATCTAGGTGAGATCATCAAGGGAGATATCCCTATCTAGAGGTTCTCTTCAGGTATAAGGTCACCTACAACCTTTGAAGAGTTTTCATGATATCACTTAAGTGAAGAGGATTGAACATACTCCTCAAGGGTGTAACTTTTGATGATAACACTAACACCAATGAATTTGTTATACAATTAGACAAATTCACTACACAATTTTTACAAATTCATTGCAGCATCAATGAATCCACCATTATGATGAATTCATTGTATGGACATTTGAATTCATTGCACCTTATGATAAATTCACTACACCCTCAAAAAATTTGATATTATGATGAATTCACCATAATTTTTGGAAACCTACTAATCTATCAAAACCACTAAAAATATGCACAAAATCATCATTTTCCATCACAAAATCAATAGTTTCAACTTAAAATTCACTATTTGGAAAATGATGGGTTTGTTCCACCTAAATTTCCTATGTATTTATGACACTTAAATGATAAAACATGAATTCTAAAACATCACTTAATAGATCCATGCTCCCTATTTCCCTCTAATACACTTTGACTCACTCATTGTGATGCCTATCCATTAGAATTTGATCTATTTTCCTCTATAACCTCTTGCAATCTAGAGAAAATAGAACTCCTTTGTGGACAATCAACCAAATGAATTTCAAACAATGAAAATCACACCACTCCTTAACCCTATGTATTTACTCACCCCATTCAAAGTTTTTCACCCACCCTCACATTATTTCAACTAAATATACACATTATCACTTCATATCATACCACCAATTAATTAAATTAATCATTATATTTATTTCTTCTTGAAAATCACACCCATTCATTTTCTCACCAAATATTTGGATAATATATTTCTCATTTTATGACCCATAACTTAACAATAGGATATATCATTCCCACATATATTTCCATGTAATAATATTCATAGAGAATAACCAAAGTATGTATTTTATATCGAGATATATTATTTTTCCAATCAACTCCCTAACACTTCATTGTTTGGGGCATATTATTTTACATACACCTACAAATATTGTAAGCATTTTATTGAGATTGGTAACACCATTTTTACCATATAAAATACACCATTTTTTATATTATCCATCTAACTCTCCTTCATTTTTCATTCATTTAGATCACTCATCTACATCCATTTTCCCTGCATGATCTCTTGATGGGGCATCATTTGTAGTGATTCATAGCCACATGGGGAATATTTTCTACATCCATGTTCACTTTTATTTTATTTATTATTTGAAAAGGCATTTCTTCTTCTATTAAAAAAACCCTTTCAAAGAGAGGCAAATGTAAACACCTAAATTCTACCACATATAGTGTTAAAATTAACTTTGCTAAATATAATCACAACTTCCATTATTTCACACTAGTTAAACAATCATTTTAATATTGAATTTCATCCTAACATCATTTTCCTCTCTTTTTCAAATAGTTAATTAATCCATGTTAATTATTTATTCATTCACACACATTCTACAAAATGAATTAAAAATATAGAATTTCTAAGTCACCAAACATCTTCCATACTTATCTCAACCTAGTGTTGAGTCATCAAACCATCTCCTTAGCTTCCTCATCCAATTGTTGATTCATTATTGAACATTTCAACCAAATTGGTGAGTCATATAGCTACCTTGAATCATTCATGATAACTTTTAAACTAACAATTAAGATTCCCCTTTTCTCTCAAACATGAGGGATTGGTGTTTTTCACTTAGATGAGGACTCAAATCTGACCATCCAAAATTAACATAATCAAACAAATCTTGATTTATCCTATCCAAACATACTATAACTATAAAAAATATAAATTTAAGTGTCAACCTTCATTATTTATCAAATCATCATCAAGATATCTAATTTTTGTTGAAATAACCTTGTGCATTCATAAGAAAATAAATAAATTACATCCATATGATGTTAAAATTCCCTTTACCTTCGAGATTGAATTGAGTATCCACATATCAAATTGCAAGAGAAAATCATAGTTAATCAATGGGTATGGTAATTTAATTTTTTGGTAAGATGGTACATTGTAAGTATGTTTTCTTTGTTTATTTTGATTGAATAAATTTATCAGAGGTTTTAGTTTAGTCTTTAGAATATGAATTTAATTGTTTACTTGATTTCTTAGCTTGAAAAGTTTTTAAATTATAGCCATCACACTCATATATTACATAGTGGTACATTGATGCATATTATATTATGATGTGACATTGATAAACATGGATGTAGAAGGTTAGTCATTATTTGTTCTTGTTGGCCATTTTTGGGCTACATATCAAGATTATACCCAAATAGATCTAGTTGATAATGTATGAGTAGATAGATAAATTAAAGGGACCCTTTGGGATGTTAGGAGTGCTTAGAACAAGTGTGTAAATGTAAGGGATCCATTTGGTTCCTCATTGTGTTCATATCAACATTTTGGGGCTAGTGGTAGAAATTATGAGTAGGCAATTTGCCTCTACTATATCTCACATGTGTGAGGGTACCAAGAGAAAATAGACATATGGGTTTGTTCATTTTAGTCCAAATGACATATGCACCAAGTTTTAAATCCTCTACCAAAGTGTAGTAGAAGATATGAAGATCTAAAGTTGACCTCTCAGCCAAATTCTATTGTTTTTCCATATTTAGCCATTTTGAAAGAAGTTAAAATAAAGCCAAGTAAACATCTAAACAAGGCCATATGTCACACATGTGGTGGTTATAGGGGAAGTTGGTCACATGGGTTTGTTTATATCAGTCCCTATTTTCTACATGAAGAGTTTTATATCCTCCATCAAAGTGAGAATTAAGTTATACATGATCAAAATTGGTTCATTAGTCAGATTCCACTAATTTTTCCATACTTATCCAAATGAGCTCGACCATCACCAAGATGTCATGAAAAAGTAGAAATGGACCAACCAAATTGAGAATTTAATATATTCATCTTGAATTCTCCTAAAACTAGCATATCAAATGGGTTTGTTACTTTTGACCCCAAAAACATATCTTGCAAGTTTGGTGCCTCCATGATTCTTTCACTTTAAGATTCAAGCCTTCAAAGTTGGTCAAAAAGCATCAGACATTTACACAAACATCAAGTTTTAAATAGAGAAAATTAAATATATTTTGAGCTTAAATTTTGTGCTCATGCAATCATTAATGATGGTGACATGAACATTATTTGATGGGAGTGAGGACATCATTTTTAATGTCATGAATTAGCCATTAGATTTCAAATAATGGGTCCCAATTGATCTATCAATATGTGTTGCATCATATATTTAGATCTAATGGTGAGTTAAAGTCAAAGGGTCAACAAATGTTAAGGGTAAATGTGTGCATGATAAATTTCAATGATGCATTTAACTAGCAAAATATCGATGATCCATAGGATTTCATATAGATTCAAATTGACATAGTGAGTTGAGTCAATGTGTCAATGAGCTAAGTTAGATTTTGAAAACCAATTAGAATAAAGGTGAGCCCATGAATATTGAAGGAGGTTGAGAAACTATTTTTGACCATGGATAATAAGGTTTTATAGGGTCATCCCAATGCTAGTGAAGCTCATTCAAACAACATAAAATAGTCTAATTGATGTAGTAGTATATAAGGAACATAAGGGACTACCATTGGAGCTAAATATTGATCTTTGGTTTGAAATTTTATGAATCATAGGGTTAATTTTGGTGATTGGTTCACCATTTATAAAGAAGGATCTATATATAATGAACTTTTGGCTCTTACATAGGTAAAGTGGATCTATTTTGGACCTTTTTAGATGAAGGAAAAGGCTATGCAGTCTATAAGTTTGCACTAATATGGAAATTATAAATAAAAAAATAATATTAGATTATTTTTCCACATATATATGGACCTATGATCTAAACATGAAGATAAAGTATAGATATGATTAATAGGGTCTTCATCCTTCAGCATGGCAATAGTCTTGACAAGTAGTTGCCTAAAAGGCACAAAGCCATGATTTGATCAAATTCATGAGCATGAGTTTTTGTCTTCAAGTAAGAGATGACATGAAGGATAAAAGAAAGGTATACTAGAGGGAATTGTATCTAAGAGCATTCAATGCATCCTTATAACCTTTAGGGACTTTCTCACTCAACAAGTCATAGGCAATGTCTTAATTGATCAAAAAATGGCAAGGTTTTCATTGGCTAAGTTCTAAAGGTGGTGGCTCAAGTTCAATTAATGACCTAGGAAAAAGTGTTATTTTTATGATGGCATTTTACCACATCATTTATCTCTCCCCCTCTTCTCCTATATATCTTGGTCTCATTCCCATTGAAGCAATTCTCAACATTTAAAATTTAGCATTTTTTATTTTTTGAGATAAGGATACTAATCAAGACTCTTGAAAAATTGTGATCATTTGATATGGTTAAACCCTATCAAAATATTTTAAGAAATACCTTTTGAATTAATAAGGATCAACTCTTTTCCTATCTCTTGTCTTTAATCAGTGTTTAGAATGTTTGTGTATGGTAACTTGTGAAGGAGATTCTTCCTAGTTCGTTATCCTCCTACTTGCCTCTTTAAAGGTGTTTTCAAACTAACTTATAGGTATAGATTAGTTTTCCAATTAGAAACTCTTCTACTAAATATTTATGTAAGTAATGAGATTGTGAGATTAAGTAATTGATAGTTAACTTTTAGTGATCTAGTGCATGTTCAAGCTTATGTGAGTGTCCATTTAACTTTCATGTAACACCCTTTTAACTTTATTAGGATCCCTTAACCATATTTCCAAACCTTTTCCTTGTGAATCATTAGTTTAGCATTAGCTTAGGTGAACATCAAGAGGAATTTAGCCTTGTCTAGAGGTTTAACCCCAATATAGGTTACCCATAGCTTAGGGTTGTCCCAATATTATTGCTTAATTTGAGAGAACATGAATAACTCTCTCCAAGGGTGAAAATTAAGCCTATAATATTTTTTGGCATGCTTGGTGGGACCCACTTCTTTTTAAAAAGGAAATATTGATCAAAGTTGATGCTAGTTTGATCAAGTTTATAGTAGTCAAGATCCCAAACAATAACATTTGGAGACTTAAAAGGAATAATCAACACTCTAGTGCAGAGAAATAGATTCATCTCATGCCAAAGGTGACAACAAGGTTAGCTTCAAGATGTATTCCTTTTGATTTTGTTGAACTACCTTTTAATTTAGAAAAAAATATCAAGGTTTTCCAATACTCATCTATATCAGGGAAACTTTTCTCCTAGGTCATTTCCAAATCCTACCCCTACAAGGAGACCTTCATTAAAACTTCCCATAGCCATGGTATTCCTTAGATATTTTATGGATTTTAATGGACAAATCCCTCTATCCCTTTCTCACTATGATCCTATACTGATTACAACACTTAAAAGTGTTTGCTATTACAATGGAGACCAAGCTATAACACCCTTTAAAGACCTCATGGACATATCCAACTTTTTTAATATCGATAATGTCACTAATGAGAATATATCTATTAGGTTGTTAGATAATTATTTTAAAGGAAAGGTCCTAGATTGGTATAGAGGCCTTTCTACTAACTCAATTCAAATATGGGAAAAATTAAGAGAGGCCTTGTGTAAAATATTTGAGGATAAAAGTGACCATTTTCTACTTGGAGAGTAACTAACTACCATTAGAAGTGCTCCTCATGAAATCATGTAAGTCTTCAACACAAGGTTCCAAAAAACTTGGGATAGAATCCCAATCACAATTAGACTAACCCCTAACTTTACCTTCGTATATTATTTAAAGGGTTTAAATAGTGACATATTAGTGATGATTTAATCTATAGGAGGAAATATACTTATAGATGCATATGAGGTGGCCATTAAGGCAAAAAATTATCTGTTGTAAGCTAGAAAACTTACACTCAAACCACCAATGCCCTTATTTCTTGAAATTAGACCACATATTATTTCTATCCCTTTATTGGATGTCATTCCTCCTACACCAAAAATTACTACAATCCCCACACCAAAATAGTAGAAAGATTCTACTATTGGATCTAATGATTCGATAGAGTAGAAGAACTTTCAAGAGATTAAAATCATATTTTAGTCCTTGGGGAATGAGCTAGTAAATGTCAAAAGGAAATAAGCTTTCAACATGGCTTATCAAATTTCATATCAACCTTAGAGGCAAGACTTTCAAGAAAATAGGCCACCATATAAGGAGAACTACCAAAGCTAGGGCCAAGGTCAAAACCAAGAAATATTACAACATGGATACAATAGGCAAAATAACTACAATCCTAATGTTGCTATCACTTCCAACACTTTGGAACTAGTTTAAAATAATGTGGCTCAAGATGTAGAGGGTACCATGCCTTGGAACAAATTATTTGGTCAACATATTGTTTCAAAATTTGACCTTAACCAAGCCTTCAATGATCAATGTTAATAAACTACTATTTATGGATACAACAAAACTTTCATGGCCCAAAATGTAGAGGTACCTATGATGACCAAGCTAGAGGATCCTCCATAAGGTCAAGGATAAAATCAAAGACCAAATAAATTATATGATATAATGATGAGTTATGAATAAGAAGAGTGCTATGTAGCCAACTAGCAGGCTAGTTGTAGTCAAGACTATATTTCAACGGCATCAAACACAAGATTTAAATGAAGGAACATAGATAGTAATTGAGAAGAAGTCAAGAGCTTCCCATCATTACTCTTTTACTAAAAAATCCAAGTGAACTTTATGTCACTCCAAAGGTTCTAGTGCCACTAAAAAATTAGATCTAAGGGAATAATTTTGTGCCCTAAGGTTCACAAGTTGAACAAACAATAATGGTGTCTCCCAAATAACAAGCAAAGGTTGGTGGTTCACCCATAAATATTGTTAAAAAATGAAGAATTAAAATGTGAGTATACTCATGTGGGATATGCTCTTCATGCCTAGCCAGGTAGACATCCTTGAAGAAGGATTGTCAAAGATTAATGTTACAAACAATCCATCAAAAAAGGTGAAGAAAGTTCTCACCAATGCAGATAAAGGAATAAATGAAGGGAAAGTAGGTAAAGTAGTCAATCCTCCTCCCTTATATATTTTAGTAATCATTGACAACTCTCTAGTGTACAATTTCCTAATGGATAGTGGGGATAATACCTCAATAATGCCAAAGTCCATAGCTAATTATCTTGGTCTAAAATATGAACCATAGTCCAAAGGAGTGTTGTAACTTGATGGTTCTTCTCCCAAGCCATCTGGTATAATCATGGACCTCAATATGACCATACAAGATTGTCCTAGTGTCTAAGTGGTGTTGGGGATCAACCAACAATGGATTACACTTGTGAAAGCAATAAACGTGAAAATAAATCAGATAGATAAGCAACTGGAATGATAAATAGAACAGAACAAGATATACAAGAAAACACCCTGAAAACTTGTATTAAAACTCTTTACAATAGGAATACAATTGAAGAAACTTCGTTCTTCCACACCTCTCTCAGATGCACAAAAGATCTCTCACAAGATCTCTATTCCTCAAGAGCTCTCTCTCAAGTACACTCAAATCCAATAACCTGGATTGATGCAACTCAGTACTGTCCTTCAAACATTCACAATGTTCTACTCATACTATTCAACTCACTAAGCTAAGAAGATCTTTCCTACATATAGAAAATAGGAAACTTGAGCATGCTCTTACAACAAACAGTTAAGCCTCTTAAACAAGGGTTCTAAAAATAATATTGCTAATAATAGAGACGTGAGCTTGAGTCTACAACTCGAACTCATCATGCAAACACTCGCTTCTATCCTCGGAAATTGCTTTCTGGACACACAGGTAACCGATGTCGGTTCCTGCCTGTTTGCCTGTGACCGTCACTGGTCGACCCTACTGCCGATGTCGGTGCCTCTGCAACTGCAACTGACTGACGTCGGTCGCTCCTGACCAATGCCGGTGTCTGTGTAGACCTGAACCTATTTTGTATGCTCCTTGGTGAAGCTTTTAGCTCCACACCCTAACAATCTCCCACTTGGAGATAAACAGCTGCACTAGTACCTGTACAGCAACATCTTCTAGCTCCTCCATCTTCAACTCAATCATGAAGACCAATAGAAGTTGAATGAAGATTCAACTTCTCCTTAGTAACCGACTTTGTTAGCATATCAGCAGGATTCTTGTCTGTATGGATCTTCTCCAGCTTCAACTCACCATCTTCCAATACCTGCCGTATGAAGTGGTACCTTAGCTGTATGTGCTTGGTTCTTGAGTGAAAAGCTGAGTTCTTAGCCAAATGGATTGCACTCTGACTGTCACTATACAATCTGTAACTCCCATGCTCCCTTCCAATCTCTTCCATGAACCGTGTCATCCATATCATCTCCTTGCTAGGTTCTGTAGCTGCAATATACTCTGCTTCTGTAGTTGACAAGCCTACAACCTTCTGCAACTTAGATATCCAACTAACCACCATTCCACCTACAGTAAAAACATAACCTGTGGTGCTCCTCCTGCCATCTAAATCACCTGCCATATCTGAATCTACATAACCATGTAGAGAAGTATCTGAACCTCCATAGCATAAGTGACTACTACTGGTTCCTCTCAGATATCTAAGGATCCATTGAACTACTTTCCAATGTTCCTTTCCTGGATTGGCCATATACTTACTACTCCCACTGCTTGGGCAATATCCGGTCTAGTACACACCATTGCATACATCAAACTTCCTACCGCGGAAGAATATGGAACCTTACTCATGTACTCTACCTCATCATGTGAATTAGGACATTGTTCTTTACTCAACTTAAAATGTCTAGCCAAAGGTGTGCTTACCGGTTTAGCATCCTACATATTAAACCGTTTCAACACCTTGTCCACATAATCTTCTTGAGACAATATCAACCTATGATTTTTCCTGTCTCTCTTAATGCTCATGCCAATGATTTTCTTAGCTGCTCCCAAATCCTTCATAGCAAACGTTTGAGCTAATTTCACCTTAAGCTCAGAGATATCCTGCATGTGAGATCCTGCAACCAGCATATCATCTACATACAACAATAGAATAATATATCTACCGTTATCAAATCTCTTAAAATATACACAATGGTCAGATTGACATCTACTGTAGCCATGCTCAGTCATAAACCTGTCAAATTTCAAATACCATTACCTAGGAGCTTGCTTGAGGCCATATAAGCTTTTCTTCAACCTACACACTAACTTCTCCTTACCCTTGACCTCAAAACCTTCTGGCTGTTCCATGTAAATTTCCTCATCCAAATCTCCATGAAGAAACACTGTCTTAACATCTAGCTGCTCAAGATGCAAATCCTCAAAAGCAACCAAAGACAATACAACCCTTATAGAAGTCATCTTAACAACAGGAGAAAAAATCTCACCAAAGTCAATACCTGGCTTTTATGCAAATCCTTTAACAACCAATCTGGCCTTATATCTCATCTGTCCATCCTCACCTTCCTTCAACCTGTAGGTCCATCTATTCTTCAGTGTTCTCTTACCAGCTGGCAATTCAACCAAATCCCATGTTTGGTTCTCTCTTAAGGACTCCATCTCCTCAACCATGACACGCTCCCACTTACTCCTGGACTCCACCTATAATGCTTCTTCAAAACTCTCTGGTTCTCCACCATCGGTTAGCAATAAATAATATAAGGAAGGAGAATATCTAATTGGAGGCTTGCTTACCCTTTCAGACCTCCTGATGGGTGTCTTGGACTCATTCTCAACACGCTGTCCACCCAAATTTTCTGACAGTGACCGACCTCAGCCACCTGTAGACCTGTTACTAGCCGACGCCAGTTCCTGGTCTGCCGACGTCGGTCTCTGTATGATCGACATCAGTTTTTGTACTGCCAATGCTGGTTCCTAACCTGTCGACGTCGGTCTCTGTGTTTTCTTGTAAGTGATTATTTCTTTTTCCCGCGAGCTCATTTTGGACCATAACTTCATCTAATTCACCATTGCTCTGCCCAGATTGATCCAGCTTCCTTATCTGATCACTGTACATCACTCTTTCATTGAAAACAACATCATGGATCCTAATTACCTTGTTAGTTCCTAGATTCCAAAATCTGAAACCAAAATCATCTGAGCCATAGCCTATAAACGTGCACCTCATAGACTTAACATCAAGCTTCTTTCTATTTTCTTTATCTATGTGCACAAAGGCTTCACAACCAAAAACTTTGAGATATGAGAGATCTACCTTTTTACCTGTCCATGCCTCTTCTGGAATTCCACCATCTAGAGCTGTAGAGGGTCCTCTATTAATCAGGTACACTGCGGTGTCAACTGCTTTTGCCCAAAACTCTAGGGGCAACCCTGCATGCAATCTCATACATCTTGCATGCTCCATGATAGTTCTGTTCATCCTTTTAGCAATACCATTCTGCTAAGGTGTCCTTGGAACCATCCTTTGTCTTCAGATTCCATGAGTGTAACAATACCAGTTAAACTTAAGACTGCAGAACTCACCGCCATTATCGGATCTCAAGCACTTTAATCTTCTGCCTGTTTCATTCTCAACCATGGCTTTCTAAATCTTAAAAGTCTCAAAAACATCAGATTTCTTTTTAATACAGTAGATCCATACCTTTCTTGTGGCGTCATCTATGAATGTAACAAAGTACCATGATCCGCCAATAGAGGCTACCTGAGCCGGTCCCCACACGTCTGTGTGAACAAGCTGCAACTTCTACCTTTTCTTAGTAGACCCAATCTTTAGAAAACTAACCCTTTTCTGTTTTCCAAATACACAATGCTCACAAAATTCTAGATCCATACTTTTCAAATCTGAAAGCATACCTTTAGACTTAAGAATTGACATCCCCTTCTCACTCATGTGGCCAAGCCTTGAGTGCCATAATTTAGCATCCACATCTGAAGTAGATAAAACAGAAGGAGATTTGTTAGTAACACAATTACACAAATAGAGAGTACCTTCTCTCTTACCTCTGGCCATAACAAGTGCACCCTTGGTCACCTTCTAAGAATCTGCTGTGAGAGTTACTGTACAACCCTCATCACCTAGCTTACCTGCAGAAATCAAATTTCTCTTCAAACTAGGAACATGCATCACATCTCTCAACACCCATGTGTTGCCATTCTACATCTTCAGCTGCACTTTACCTTTGCCAATAATCTTACAAGGCTCATCATCTCCTAAGTACACTATTCCAAAATCTCCATGGATATAGTCACTGAAATATTCTCTGTTAGGGGTAGCATGGAAAGATGCACCAGAATCTAATACCCAAGATTCTATATTATTATGCAAAGAGAAAATAAGAGCATCCTGTGCAATACCTGCAACCTTTGCCTCTTCCTTTCCTTTGTGTTGATTCTCCTCCTTTGGCTTTGACCAGCAATCTCTGCTTATGTGCCCCAACTTTCCACAGTTCCAGCATTGTGGCCTTCTGCCATTCCTGGATTTGGATCTGCCTCTTCCCTTAGACTTAGATCTTAATCTCCTCTTGCTCTTTTCTTTTTGCCTTCCCCTGCTCTCGAGATTTAAAGCATTCTGAGATGTCTCTTCTGTGCTTTTCCTACGAATTTCCTCATTCAAAATAACACTAACCACATCCTCTACTTTTAAAATATTCGAAGCAGAAGCAGTATTAGAAACTGCCATTACCAAGCCATGCCAGCTTTCAGGCAAAGAACATAATATTAAAAGAGCTTTTATTTCATCTTCAAATACAATATTGACAGAACTTAACTGATTAACAATACCATGGAAATCATTCAGGTGATTAGAAATAGATCCACCTTCTTACATATGCAAATTAAATAACTGATTCATTAAATATACCTTATTTGAAGTGGAGGGTTTTTCATACAAATTTGCTAACGTAGTCATTAACTCTACCGTAGTTTTAGCCTGTGACAAATTAGATATCATAGTGGAGGCAAGACTCAGTCTTATAGACCCCAGAGCCTTTCTGTCAAGAACTTCCCATTCTTCATCCTCCATGTCCTTGGGCTTCTTTGCTATCCCACCTAATGGTAAGTAAAGATCCTTCTGATACAGATAGTCCTCTATCTGCATTCTCTAGTGTTGATAGTTCTTGCCATTAAACTTTTCCATTCTCAATTTACTTTCTTCTGCCATTGCTTCTCCCACTAAAATAGAAATCCCTGTAGAAATCCCTGTGAGTAACCTGTAATCCAAACACACTACACAGATCTGAACCACCTATTAGTGAACCTGAGCTCTGATACCACTTGTTGGGGATCAACCAACAATGGATTACACTTGTGAAAGCAATAAACGCATAAATAAATCAGATAGATAAGCAACTGGAATGATAAATAGCACAGAACAAGATATACAAGAAAACACCCTAAAAACTTGTATTAAAACTCTTTACAATAGGAATACAATTGAAGAAACTTCATTCTTCCACACCTCTCTCAGATGCACACAAGATCTCTATTCCTCAAGAGCTCTCTCTCAAGTACACTTAAATCCAACAACCTGGATTGATGCAACTCAGTACTGTCCTTCAAACATTCACAATGTTCTACTCATACTATTCAACTCACTAAGCTAAGAAGATCTTTCCTACATATAGAAAATAGGAAACTTGAGCATGCTCTTACAACAAACAGTTAAGCCTCTTGAACAAGGGCTCTAAAAATAATATTGCTAATAATAGAGACGTGAGCTTGAGTCTACAACTCAAACCCATCATGCAAACACTCGCTTCTATCCTCGGAAATCACTTTCTGGACACACAGGTAACCGACGTCAGTTCCTGCCTATTCGCCTGTGACCGTCGCTGGCCAACCCTACTGCCGACATCGGCGCCTCTGCAACTGCAACTGACCGACGTCGGTCACTCCTGACCGATGTCGGTGTCTGTGTAGACCCGAACCTATTTTGTATGCTCCTTGGTGAAGCTTTTAGCTCCATACCCTAACAAGTGGCTGAATATGTATTGATCTTAGATGTGCCTCCTCACTTTACACTATTCTTATTTGGAGAGTTCACAATAAATATAGGGGATATCTTGTTGTAGAATAGTCCTATATGGAATTTAGGACAAGGTATGGGACCAAAGTATCAATCAATGCTAATCCCATTGTATAATTCTATATAGAGCCTTATGGACTAGATAAAGTCAACATAAATTACACCATCATTAATGAGGATGAATTTTCAATGGTGTAGGATTTGAACATTCACCCAAAATAGGTATCAGACATTCTTGGATGAACTATGGAATGATAGGCAGTTGATGGACCCCTTAGAAGGTGTTGAATAAAAAGACATGGGTGTCTACTATTTGCATGAATAAATCCTTCCTATGCCATCCCTCATGAGGCCTCACAAATATCCTAGTGGTCTATGGAAATTATTCTTTGATGGCTCAAGGAGCAATCATAGGGTGGGTGTAGGTGTCATTCTAATATCCCCTTTAAATGAGAGGTACTTCTTTTCATATAGGTTCCAATTCAGCTACACCTATAATGCAATAGAATATGAAGGTCTCATCCATGGCCTTAAATGGGATAATAAGAGAAGGATCAAGTAGTTTCAAGTCTATGAGGATAGTGAATTGGTTGTATACCAGTTTAGAGATCATAATGCCAGTAAGAACCCTTTAATGAAGTCCTAAAAACATAGAGTGTCAAACCTCATTAAGGACTTTGAGGCTTTCAACATCCAATTAGTGTCAAGAGGCCAAAATAACCATGTTAATAAGCTAGTAGTTCTAAGGGCTCATTTTAAAATCCCCAATGAATTTAAAAGGACTAATGTTCAATCACATGTCAAAGTGGTAATAAGACTTTTAGTGCTAGATAACAAAGCTCAATAGTAGGTCTTTAAAAATGACAAATAGATTAGATGTTTTTTGTAGTAAGAAATAGAGTTTTCCTTCCTCAACCAAGAAAAATTAAAGCATTGGTATGGGGATTATATTATTCAATGAAGGTCCAATAAGCTTCCTAAAGGGATAGTCACCCTAGATGGTCTCCTTCATGAAGGGGACCATATGAGGAAGGATAAAGTAGTGATGTCAACTAACAAAGAGAACTATGAAAGAGTTCTTATATTTGAAGACATGTTCCACAAGCTTGGAAAGGTAAGCACTAAAGCTAAAAGGCATGCTTTCATAGAGATATATAAGGAACACATAGACATCTTTACTTGGAAATATAGTGACCTAAGGGGCTATGATCCTAATCTAGCCCAACATAGAATAGAGCTAGAGGCTAATGGTAAGTATATTAGGTAGAAGTAGAGGCCCATAAATCCCAAGATTGAAGAGCTCATGAGAAAGGACTTGACCGAGCTTGTTAAATCTAGGATCATCTTCCTAGTCAAACACTCCTCATGAGTATCTAATTTATTACCTATCATAAATAAGAGTGGGGAGATCAGACTATGTGTGGACTTTCAAGATATTAATAGGGTGTCTTTGAAATATCATTACCCTCTACCATCCATGGAGTAACTCCTACAAGTAATTATTGGTTCATAATGCTTCTCTCTCTTATATGGGTATTTAGGCTATAACCAAGTGCTAGTGAGAGAAAATACTAGTAAAAGACTACCTTCACCACTAAGTGGGGGACATTTGCTTATCAGAAGATGCCTTTTGGATTATCCAATGCTAGGGAAACCTTTCAAAGAGATATGGACATGTATTTTTAAGGAATACTAAATAAAATGGTCCTAGTCTACTTGGATGACATCATAGTCTTTTCCAAGAATGTTGATGAGTACATGGACCACCTAAGGCTGATTTTCCATATATGCAGAGAGTATGCGATCTCTTTAAATCCTAAAAAATGTGTGTTCCCTATAAATTAAGGTAAACTACTAGTCATATTATTTAAAAAGAGGGATTATCCATTGACCTTGATAGAGTAAGTGCTATCTTATCCTTATCCTTTTCAAATAATAGAAAGGGGATCCAAAACTTCCTTGAGAAGATCAACTTTTTGAGAAAGTTCATACTTGGTTTTACAAACCTGGTCAAGCCTATCACCACCATGATAAATAAGAGCCAATTTTTTTCTTGGTTTGATGAAGGTAATATAGATTTTGAAGCCATCAAGTAGGCCATTACACAAACACCCTCACTCTTGAATCTTTATTTCTCCAAAGAGTTCATCTTGTACAACTTTGCTAACATGGACAACATATGAGTTATGCTAATGTAAAAGAATGGTGAAGCAATAGAGTAGCCAATTACCTTTTCTAGTTAATGGTTAGAAGGATATGAGGTGAGCTATAGTTTCAATGAGAAGTAAGTTCTTATAGACTTGAGAACACTCAAGAATTTTTGACCCATGCTCTCTAAATGAAGGATCCATCTTATGGTGTTTCATCCTAGAGTTAGGGATTTCCTCCTTAACAAATATTTAAATGAGAAGAGAGAAAGATAGATCATAAAGGTCATGGAATATGATGTAGAGATCAAGGTCACAAATATATTCAAGGGTAAGGTCTTGTTTGAACACATGGTGATTGACCTCAAAAAAGATAAGGAAGTTGTTTTAGTGATCCAAGATAACTCATAGAAAGGTGCACCTCCACTTCAAGAGAACTAGCTTCAATAGATGTCTCACTTCTTGGAAATATGAGAATGCCCCAAAGGTTTGAATAGATCCAAAATAATGTATTTCAAGATTCAATCTATATCTTATGCATTAGTTGATGGTGTTATTTTTAGAAAAGACCTCAATGGAGTACTCCTTAGATGCATAGATGATGACTAGGTGACTAAACTCTTGGAGAAGTTCCATGATGGACCTATAGGAGGTAATTTTTCACCTAAAACCATCACAACAAAGGTAATGAGTGATATTTATTATTATCCAAATCTTTTCAAGGATGCTCATGCATGGATTAGAAAATTCTCTAAGTGTGCCTTCTTTGTAGGAAAACAAAAACTAGTATCCCTTCCACTCAATTATATTCGAGTGGAGCATCCCCTCATGTAATGAGGGTTAGATTTCATAGATATGATCAATCCACCATCAAGTATAGGGCATAATGGGTGCTCACTACAACTAACTATTTTACTAGGTGGGTGGAAGACATTACTTTGAAGGAGGCTAGTGAAGGTGTAATCTTGGATTTCTATGATAGCCTTCTAACCAGGTTTGGTGTCCCAACCAAAATAATTTTTGATAATGGATTAGCATTCCTTGGTATGAATACAATTGAGTGGGATCTCAAACTAGGCATCTACCACAACACCTATTCCAACTATTATCCTCAACTAAATGAACTAGTAGAGTCCACAAACAAGAATTTGGTGAGGATCATCCAGAAGACTATGGAAGAGAATCAAAGAAAATGGAACATCAAGCTAAGGAAAACCTTATGGGTTGATAGGGTGACTCTTAAAACTACCATTGGTAATTCTCCATATGTTCTTGTGTATGCAAGGGAATCCAAATTGCCTATCTCCCTTGAGATTTCTACATTATAATTATCCCATCAACTTGAGTTGATGGAGGATGAGCCTATGAATGCGAGGATGATAGAAATCATGGAGCTAGAAGAAACTAGGGACATTGCTATGAAAAATTTGGAATCACATCAAACTCAGGTCAAAAGGGCATTTGATAAAAAACTACTACAAAGAGCTTTAAGGAATGGGACCTAGTCCTCAAATGGGACTCAAATAAGGCTAAACTAGGCAACCATACCAAGTTTGAAAGCTTATGGAGTGATCCTTATTTGATCTATGGATGTAAGGAACATAATTCTTTTTAGCTTTCTCAACTAGATGGAGAGGTATTACCCATCCTAATCAATGGAATTATTTTAAATCCCTATTTTTGAATAAAATCTTATCCATTATAGCATATTGTACATGTTATAATAGTTTTATGATTTCATCTAAGTGCCTTGTGCACATTTGTTTTCCATTCTATTATTTCCTTTTCTAAAGTTCATCACGCATTTTGTTGTGTTTTGTTTCTTTTGATTCTTGTTTCTTCAAGAGAGGTTTAGCTCAATTACAGAGGCTAATGAATCCATGCCCAATGGATTGGATAAGGCAAATGGTTTGGGTTCTGAAATTATAATAGGCATGCTTCCCTATGAGTCACCAAGGATGTTGGACATTTTTGGGCCACATAGAAAGATTATACCTACATATATCTATTTGTTAATGTATGAGTAGATAGATAGGTTAAAGAGACCATTTGGGATGTTAAGAGTGCTTGGAATAATTTTGGAAAGGAAAGGGATCCATCTAGTTCCTCATTATGTTCATATAAATATTTTGGGGCTCGTGGTAAAAATTTTGAGTAGGTAGTTTAGTCCCAAGAACATATGTGCAAGAGAAAATGGTAAAAATTATACATGAGGGTGACAATAGAAAATGGCCATATGGGTTTGTTAATTTTAGTCCCAAGAACATATGTGCAAAGTTTTAGATCCTCCACTAAAGTGAAGTAAAATATATGAAGATCAAAAGTTGGCCTCTTAGTTAAATTCAACTATTTTCCATACTTATCCATTTTCAAAGAATTAGAAATAGAGCCAAGTGAGCATCTTGACAAGGCCATATCTCATATTTACTATAGGTATAGTGGAAATTGATCACATGGGTTTGTTCATCTTGATCCCTAGTTTTTATGAACTAAGTTATAGATCCTCTTTTAAAGCACAAATGAAGTTATACATGATCAAAATTGGCTCCTTAGTCAAATTTTGATAAGTTTTCCATACATAGCCAAGTGAGTTCAATTGTCACCAAGATGTCACACATAAGTAGATATGGACCAGCTAACTTGAGCATTTAATATCTTAATATTGAATGTTTTTGAGACTAATATATAAAATGTGTTTGTTCATTTTAAATCCAATAACATCTCCTAAAAATTTGGTACCTCCATGATTCTTATGCTTCAAGATACAAGCCTTCAAAGTTGGTCAAAAATCATAAGACATTCGCATAGACATCAAGTTTTAGACAAAGCAAAGCAAATCTATTTTGAGATTAAATTTGATGGTCATATAACCATCAATTATGGTCATGTGAAAATCATTTGATGGGAGTGAGGACATCATTTTTGAGATCATGAGCTAGTCATTGGTTATCAAACATCAGTTCCTAGTTGATCTGATAGTTTGTATTGCATCATACATTCATATTTAATAATGAGTGGAAGTTAAAGGGTTAGTGAATCTCAAGGGTGATTGTGTGTATTAAAATAGTTAATGATGTGTTTAACTGGTATAATATTGATGATCTATAGGCATTCATACATATTTAAATTGATGAAGCAAGTTGAGTGAATCTATCAACTAGCCATGTCAGATTTTGACAACCAATTAGAGTAAAGGTGAGCCCAGGATTATTGATGGAGGTTGATAAAATATTTTTAACCATGGAAAACAATATTTTATAGGGTCATCATGATGCCATTGAAGCTCATTCAAACATCATGGAGCAATCTAACTAATGTAGTAGGATATAAAGAACATAAGGGACCACCATTGGAGCTAAATATTGATCTCTAGTTCAACTTTTTACAACTTACATAGTTCATTTTGGTGACTAGTTCACCATTTATAAAGAAGGATCCCTATACAATGAACTTTTGGCTCCTATAAAGGTAAAGTGGATCTATTTTGGAACTTCTTAGATCAAATAAAAGGATATGGGCTCTATAATTCTATAATAATATGGAAATTATAGGAAAACCAATAGTCTTAGATTGGTTTTCCACCTATAGATGGACCTATGACAAAAAAATGAATATAAAGTAGAGATATGATTAATAGGGTCTTCATCCTTCAACATGGCCATAGTCTTGACAAGTATCCAACTAAAAGGCACAAAGCCATGGTCCATTCAGATTTATGAGCATGAGACTTTATCTTTAAGTGAGATATGGAATGAAGGATCAAAGAAAAGGTCTAGTGTTGGGAAATGTAGCTAGGAGCATTCAATGTGTCCTTAGAACCTTTGGGGACTTTCTTACTCAGCAAACCATGGGTAGTATCTTGATTGATCAAAAAGTGGAAAGGTTTTCATTGGCTAAGTTACAAAGGTGGTCTCTCAAGTTTAATTAATGACCTAGATAAAGTGTTATTTTTCTAATGGTGTGTTCCCACATCTATTCTATCTCTCCCTCTTGTCCTATATATCATAGTCTCATTCCCATTGAAGGGGTTTTTAGCTTTTAGAACTTAACATTTTTTATTTTTTGAGACAAGGATACTCATCGAGACTCTTTCAAAAGTGTGATAATTTAATATGGTTAAATTCTATCAAAATATTATAAGAACTAGCTTTTAAATTAATATGATCAACTCTTTTCCTATCTCTTATCTTTAATTAGTGTTTAGTATGTTTGTGTATGGTAAACTTGTGAAGGAGATTCTTCCTAGTTTGTTGTTCTTTTGCTTGCCTCTTTGAAGGTGTTTTCAAAATAACTTATAGGTCTAGATTAGTTTTCTACTTGGAACATCTTCTATTAAATATTTATGCAACTAGTGAGATTGAGTAAGCCATAGTTGTCATTTTCTGATCTAGTGCACATTCAAGCTTATGCAAGTATCCATTTAACTTTTTTGTATCACCCTTTCAGATTTCTTAGGATCCCTTAACCATCTATCTAACCCTTTTATTTGTGGATCATTATTTTAGCATTAGTTTAGGTGAGAATTAAGAGGAAGCTAACCTTCTCTAAAGGTTCAACCCCAACATAGGTTACCCATAGCTTGGGGTTGTCCAACTATTATAGCTTAGATAGAGAGATCCTGAATAACCCTCTCCAAGGGTTAAAATTGAGCCTATAATAGTTCTATGATTCACTGATGATGTTAATCTCTTATGTGATAGGTTCGTTTGTGCTTGTTTATTATGTGTGGCCCTTATCCTTTTTTGATGAGACATATTTATGTCCCTTGTTTGAAACATTATTTATGTCCCTTGTGTGTGGTCTTTAGCCTCATTTGATGTGACATATTTTATGTCCCTTATTTGTGACATTCTTTATGTCTATTATGTGTATCTATTGGTCTTCATTCCCTAAATTTTAATCTTGTTGAGTGTGTTTTACTTGTTGAACTTATTCACATTGGGATATACCATGATACATATCATGTAATTTTATTACATAGTCTTATTTAGTTATATATTCAATGATGGTTACTATTATGTTTTTCATTGATACATATATCTAGATAATATACTTATATTTGTTGATTTACATATGATACACACATGCCTATATTTAAATACACATTACTATGATGACATACTCTCTACTTGATCAAATGATTATACATGATGTTATCTTTATACATGACATAATACTAGTTAACTCTTCTTGTGAGATGAGTAATTCACATGACACATATATCATTTCAAAATGGGGAATTACAATGGAATTATCATAGAGAAATAAGTTTCCATTAATAGGAAATTAGATTAAATTATAAATTCCATATATTTATAATGGTTTAGCTATTATATGGTTTAGTTACATGACAAATATTGACACATAAATACATATAATGAGGGAATATACCGTGTATATTCACTCAATTTATAGAGATTCAAGTAAATATTCACACACACTTAGGTTATATGCATGGTCATAATTATAAAGTTTAAAAAAATAATAATTACATGTTTCTACATATGCACACTTTTAGATTCATAAGGAATGATACTAGTTCATGCATATACATAATAATGTAATTTACAAGTTTAATGAATTTTTTTTGTCATTCCACTTCACACTTATAAAATATGTGGTCATGATGGGGACATAGAGATTGTTAATTCTATTTTAATCATGCATTTTATTCTACATTGAGAAAACTTGAGTGAAAATATACAATCAAATATATGGTCATGATGGGGGCATGAACATTGTTCATTCTATTTTGATCATGCATTTCTTTTAAATTAAAAAAACTAGATCAAAATGATACAATTAAATTTATAATCCATATGTAGTGGTTGATTTAGATTTTAATTTTAGAAAACCCATCATGTTGTTCCCATTTTATTTATATGTAGTTATTTGGGGTAGTACATCATGTACTTCTCCCCAAAATTATGAGGGTAGGGGCATATTTTCTTCCCAACCCAAGGGATTTCACATTTACATATATTTGGGGCAAAATCACCCAAAATCTCCATGTTCTTCAAAAAGGAAGTATAATTTATCCATGGTTCAATAAAACAAAACACTCTCCAAGTTATTCAACAAAAAACACCTTTATTTAATGATTCAACAAAGAATAATCATATCCAACAAGTTGAAATGGAAACATGGTTTTAACCAACACACTTATGTACTTTTTCCTTATTTTTTAATTTTTAAAATTTCAAATTCAAAATTTTAATTTTAATTTATAAACATTGCCAACATATGTTTGTTACAAGTTTTACTATTGAGTGACTTGTAAAATTCAAGATTCATACCAAAAACAAGCTTGACACACATTTTTATATACTAAAATATGGTATTAATTACTTAATAATGACGTGCATGCAAAGATATGGTCTTAATATGAAATTCTCTCACACCTACATATTACCTTATGAGGTTGATCCTTTTATTTTATTATCACACACATATAGGAAATACCACTATTTTTTTTAAACTAACATAATATCCTACATATACATGCCCAAATTCTAAGTTTAGTCCCCCTGTAGACATATTGGTAACATTGACTGGGTCAGTATTATCATTTGATAGTGATCTTATCCAAATGGAATTGATCCTCTCCCAACAAGAGATAATTTTTGAAATAAATAATTTCCTTAGAGTCATCCCATCTACCTATTGTGTCAATGGTTTGATAAATTATCCAATTAGACTCATATATATACAAATCAAGGTATCACTTAATAGGGGACATGACACTTATTTAGTACACGTCTATACATAATTTCACATTGAGAAAATATTACTTATTCTTCTCAAATTATTAATCAATCACTAAGAAATCATTATGCAATTAAAAATCATACAAAATACAAGGAAAATCAAGCCTTTTTAAGTATCAAATCCAAATAATTAAATGCATATGTATAGAAAAAGAATACAATTAAACAATCAAACTAGGTAGGATAACTACATGTGGTTTGATTTCCCTTTTCAGAGTATTGGATACATAGGCATTGGTCAATCATCAAATTAGGGTTATTGTGTTTATCTCATCCTATTACACTTTCCTAGTTTTTAAAGTTTTCTATCCTTTATAAACATAATTAAAGTTTCAAGGTGGAGGCTAATTTTTGGAGTTGTGTGGATCATTAGGGTTTGTCATCACACATAGAAATTTTTTAAAGAAAGACAAAGGTGATCATATATTAACTAACCTATATTTTGGAACATGTAACTAATAAATAGTATTAGTTAGTATCGATATTCAATACTGACCCAAATTTGATGGAATTGACCTTATGCAAATAGAAACACAATTCCTAAAGTAGATGAATCACATGCATGGTTTAGTCTATTTTCCACTTCTAGAATGTTCTTGTAGTTATATAGTCAGCCATAAAAGATAATTACTTATATATTTATTATAATTAATATATTTAACATATACCACTTGTTAAATAATTTTAATTAGTTATAAAATTTTACATTCAGATGTATACTTGAATGTCATATATTATAATTTGAATGCATATACTAGTTTTTATTTTATAAGGGTTTTTAAAACCAAATTAGGGTAAGACTCTAGTGATTGGCATAAAGTTTTATAAAACTAAAATATCCTTTTATAACCCTAGATATGAATAACATAATCATCATAAAACATTTACATATAACTATCACTTCTCAAATATATATTATCTACAACCTTGGGACTAAGAAACATGTTGTGTATGGTTCTAGTGAGGTTCTTTATTTTCTTTGAATTTTATGGATTGGATTTGTCTTTATATTTTAGTCTATTTTTATTTGTTAGAATCTGAAGTCTATTTTTAAAATATTCATGAATTAAGATACTCTTCTAAATCCTCTTTACTCCTTTACTGATTTGGTTTTAGATTAATTAATTATACCTAATTTAATTTTTTGCATTTGTTTAGACATAGTTAAATGTTTATGAATATTAATGATGCACTTTGATTGAAATCCATTTATTTGTATTATATTATTGTGAAAATTTTATCTCATACACCTTCTTTGGGGTTAAAATTTTATATTGTTGTGGTATATCTAGTTTATCATGGGAATTATCATTTGGCATGTTCCTATATGATTTAATAAAATCTATGATGTGTTATGCCTTTCTTCTTAGGTTTAGATCATGTTCCACAGAGTGTCAAATTTGAATGTTCCAAGTGATTATTTTCTTTCATTATTTATATATTCTTAGTCTATATATCTTATCCTTGATTCAAAACCCTTGAGTAATAGCATTTAAAAAAATAAAGCCCTAGGGTGTGTGTGCAGTGTGTTTTATCTATGTTTAATTGTATTATCATTATACTAATTTACTACTTCACCTTATATTTAAATATAAAACCTAAAATTACCTAACATGATGCACACATTGTGTGACTTATAATAACAAATTAAATTACTTTTTGAAGGGTCTTAAAAGCTAAGTAGTAGGTTCACTTATAAAAATGTTATTTTAACCACCTTATCTTATGAAGAAATTGCATATCCATTTCCAATAGGCTTCATTGCTCCACATTTTCTATTACTAAATGGAAAAGGAGAACCTTCTCATAATATTAAAGCATTTTCTATCTCATGCTTATAATTTTACCACAATGATAAATTACTCACTATAAATGCTTAATTTTGGTATAAGACCCTTTTCCATAGTGTCCCTTCCATGTTTTATCACACTTGGTTCATGTATACACATTTGGATATTTTTGTTACATTTACCCCTTGCATTGAGCCCCATATAATCATCCTTTGACTAAGGTCTTCCTCATATCTTGAAGTTTTATTCACTTTTTAGTCAATGATAACCTATCCATGTGATTTAGAATGTTTGAAAACATATAGATCAAATATTTATTTTACTTCATAAGATTTTGGATGTCGCTAGATGTCCAAAACACTATTTTATTCCTTTTCATAGGTCTTAGTCAACCCATATAGACTTTTTATTTAAATCATGGTTCCATTATGCCATGATTGTTGCCTGATTCAATATTTTAGGGGTGTCCCATGTTTAAATTATACAAAGGTAAGATATAGCTTCAGAACCAAGCCTCTTATAAACCAAGTCTCTTATAACTATTTTTTCAAGATTTATTAAGAGGGCATCATCATCATTTGTCAAAGAGTTTACATATTAAGACAAAATTATTCTTACATCTTTTTCAAGATTTTTAACATCATCATATTGTACCAAAAGAGAGTTTAGGTGAATGTTCATGTAGTTGCATTGCATATCACTAGGGAAGATGAGGTGAATCCATTACTCATGTTTTCATTTACATTACATAGAAATTACATTAGGTTTGATTCCATTATGCAGGATATGTACATGAAATTCCCTTGAGGTTTCTCTAACCATAACCTTTTTTATTGTTATTCATTTGTGAATTTGTGGTGATCCTATTAAAAACTTTATGGATAATAAATCAAAATAGGTCAAAATTTTAAGGTTCTCAAATCACTAATTTTTTTTGGGTTTTATTTATTTTGGTGTTTTTATCACTTTTCATCTTCTAGTTATGATGCCACTTATTCTGAGATAAGCCAAAATTTAGGTATTTTTGTTTCATCTCTCTTGGTAAAATTTCAAAATTTTCCATTATCTATATTAAATAATTTCATATTTGTTTGTATGGATATAATTAATTGATTTAATAATAGTTATATTATGAAATAATTTTAGTTTAGGTCATTATGAGCTAAATTGTTAAAATATTTGGTGAATCCATTCATTATTTGAACACTTATACCTTATAAGGTTTCCACATTATGGGTTCACTTCAGATTTTATAGTTTTCATGGCACATTTCATTAATAAAACACTAGCTTACTACCCACCTATTTCTACTTTCATCTTACACACAAATTTCCTAAATTGGTGGGTATACCTTCATTCTTTGAAAATATATATCTTCATACTTTTTCCTAGGGTTTGATCCTAAATTTTAAAACATTATTTATATTTACATCTTGTCTTACTTATTCAATTTAATTCTAAGGTTTCTATACTATCTTTCTAGGGTTTGTTTCTTCATTTTAAGATGATTAAACTTAGCCTTTATTGTGCATATTTCAAACCCATATCTCACATATGATATATAATTATTTTGATTTAATGATTATAAATGATGCACATATTTACATTTCAAATAATTCTATGGATGTCATGTCTCTTGTTCTTAATTATATTTTTATATTTAAAATGATGATTAGAATGATGTTGAATCTTACTATTATGATAGTGAATATGAAAGGTTAAGACAACTTAATTTCAATCCTATTGGACCATGCAAAAAATAAAATACTATAAATGTATTGGATTTTGAATGTAT
Organism: Torreya grandis; assembly: GCA_037957365.1. Taxonomy (NCBI): domain Eukaryota; kingdom Viridiplantae; phylum Streptophyta; class Pinopsida; order Cupressales; family Taxaceae; genus Torreya; species Torreya grandis. The sequence continues at coordinate 1,119,129 of JARHVA010003532.1, read as the reverse complement.
TTATTTGACCCTCAATGACTATGGAATGCCAAATTAATTAAAAATAACATACTACTAAATGAAATGATGAATCTTGTGTGAATAATGTGCTTGTGTTTATACTCTTCCTTTGAATGCAAATGTTGAAAATGATTATATGAATGCAAATGATTATGTTTAAACTCCTTCCTTGGATGCTAATAATATTTTAAATATTAATCATATTTTTCAAAATCCTTATTTTATTTCTAAAATTGTGAAAAAGGTAGCTAGTATAAATTATTCATGTGTGATCAATGATACTTTTATGAATGGAAGTGATCTTTATTCTTATACCACTAGTGTTCTTATGTTTTAAATAAATAATAAGATGAATCCTTTGAATTTACCTCTTCATACTATAGTAGTGCCAACACATGATATTTTTAATATAATACATTCAATAGGTGAATTAAAAAGATAAGTAAAAACTTTATCTATAAATCCTTTTTCATCCATTTTTTTGATAACTCTAATTTTAGATATGGCCAGCTTATAATGTATAAGATTTATGATTCCCCTCTCCCATGTGATTTTAAAATGCATAATTTTTTGTTTGATGGATATGGGGGATTTATTTAAATATTTACTACTTTCATGATTCTCTTAGGAAATATGTTGATAATGGTCGAACAATGCTTAATAACATTTCCTAAAATCCCAATAATTCACAATTTAGATTGGTATTTATAGACACATAAATTAACCCATAATTTTAAACTAGTTAATTATGACCACTCCTTTTATGAACTTATCTCAAGCCTTATTTTTTGGTATTTTTATTGCCTTCATTTAATTTTTATGCGAATGATCCATTCATACAAGAAACTAATTATCTCAAAATGTCCCTAATCCTCATTATAAATAGTTAAAACTTATACCTAGATAGATTGATATTCCCAAATCAACTATATTTGATCCTTGGATAATAAAATACCATTTAAACTATACCACTCCCTAATCCTATCCATTTCCACCATATGCATCCTCCCACCAAGTAATGATTAGTTGTTCAAATCAAAACTCTTGTAATGGTTTATCCCACACATTTAACAATCCCTATCTGAAGGAATTCCCTAATAATCACTATAAAATCATATTATCAATTCATTTTTCTACATAAAAATCTCATATATTAAAAACTAATAGAATCTAATTGCACATCAAGAGCAAATTCCATATTATTAGTGTAGGATTTTTCCCAATATGTGGTTTTACTTACATGGTCTAATTAGCTTGCTTAGGTTAATAATAGGTCATTAGTGGAAATGTAATTGAAGTCATTTAATCATTGTGAGTTGAGTTAATTACCTTTTTTGGGTGAACTAATTCATCATTATATAATTTACACTAATGAATGAATGTTCATTAATGTAAATTTTTATTATGAAGGCACACTTCTTCCTACTATGAGTTATTCTTCAGATTTCACTATTCCATATAGATTCAACCTCATGAATTTGACCCTATACAATTGATATTTGATTATGGTTTGATAACATGATATCATATCTATGATGGTAGATGAATCCATAGAATCTATTGTGATATCTTGCATTTTTTCTTGTTTCAAATTTTTATTAATTTTGATTTTTTAGGGTTTTGTGGGGTTTCTCTAAAATCCTTGCAAATATACATACCTATATTCTATAAGTGAAAAATGGATATTTACATGGGATTTAAAAGGTGGAAAAACCTTAGGAATGACTAAAAACACGACTTAGTTTTGTGACAATCCATTTTGAACCATTTTTGGAGGGTTTTAAGGCCATTTTTTGAATCTACAAAAATCTATACTTTTTAGTGACTTTGAGGAAAAATCATTTATGATTTTTTCTAGGTTTGTGAATAAACCAAGTGTGTATTTTTAATATTTTTGATAAGTTATATAGAATTTGCATTTTTGAAGGTTTTCAATCCATCATAGGCAATTTTAGTGGTTGGTAGAGCTTTGGGTCTTTATGCACACACTCATCAGATCCTAATGACCTACTTAAAAAAATATATCATGTGAGCTCTACTAGTAGAACCCAAAAACCCTAATATACTCTCATGTAGCTTTACTAGAACTCGATCACCTTACTAGTAACCTCACTTGAACCCCATAGCCTTTCACATAACCCTTTCAAAACTCGATTAACCTTACCTTCACACCCAATAAAACTTGATGTTTATGCTATCAACCCTCAAAAAATTTGATAGACATGCATGCACCCTCAATAGACTCTAATATATCTACATGAAACCTAGTTAGACTTTAACCCCTTTTTAAGCATATTTAAATCTCTACTAGCCAATTTATACACTATAAAATGTAAGAGACCATCAAATAGAGGAATTTTTTCAAAAATAGTGAAGAGTGACACTATTAATTTAAAAAATAGAGGAATTTTTTTGATGATGTCACTCCCACATCAATCAAATCAATCAAAGTGAGAGGGGGGAGAAATCAAATTAGATATTATCTTCTACTCACTTCTAACCATAATTGATTAAATTTTGATCCAAAAGGGAATATTTTTTTTTGTGGGAAGTTGATTCAAACAAATTTCAACAAGCTTTTACAAAGTGGAGATTTCCCTTACCATCTAAAAATTTAAATGTGATAACTTTTAGCTGATTACTCTTTTTGAGGTGCCATTTTTTGAAAGTGTGAGAGATTTTTCTAGCTCTACACAATGGTACTATTATCATGAATTGTAAATTATAACCTATATATATTTAAGGGGGTTGAATATTCATACATATTTAGTAAATACAATTCAACACACTTATTTTTATACCATAGATGAATTTTTTAATGAATTAAACTAGGATCAAGATAAGCTCATTACAATAGGTACACTAAAGTCATCTAAATTTCATGTATTGATTAAGATTCATGACAAACAAAAGGCTTATGGTAGTAAGGAGAAGAAACAAAAAAAGGACACATAACAAATAAAGGTTTATAAATCTGATGCTAAGTCTAAAACATCAAAAGAGTCCTCCTCTTTAGAGGGAAAACCTAGGAAAGAGTGAATCACATGTGGTTATTATAATAAATCTAGGCATGATGAAGCTAAATGAATGAAGGAGTAGATTGGCCAACTAACAAAAATGCTTGATAATAAAAAAGTCAATGTCCTTGAATCTTCTAATCATAGTTCATCAATGTTGGAGTATTGTAAGGCCAAATATGGCAATATGGGAAAAGATAAGGGAAAATCACCTGTTACAATTACATCCTAACCTTCCACATGAGTTATCAATTTTAGTGTATCACACCAGATGGATTCATCATATGAAATGTTCTTTTCTTTAGAGACTTATTCTATTCCTTCTATATTTTTGGGTGATAATACTTCTATAGAAGTTAGTGGGAGAAAATATATTGAATTGAATTATGGGACATTTCATGATGTTTTGTGTATTCCCTCTTTATCTACCAGTCTCATATCTATTTATTAGATCACTCACATCGATTTAGGTAATAAAGTTGAGTTCACACCCAATTTAGTGGTTATTAAGGAAATATATAGTGACTTTATTATTACATTTGGGAAAGTAGATCACTAGTCATGATTGTATACTTTCTCACTTTTTGATCTTGATCAACCCTCTACTACACTATTCACTCATTCAGATGGGTTATTAAATTATGGCATGAACAATTTATCCATATCAACTATCACTACTTGGAGTAATATAGTCATAAATAACTAGTTTCAAGGTTTCCATGAATCAAGTTATTTGACAGAGTTTTTTAGGGTTGCATATTTGGTAAGCATATCGAGGCACTATTCACTCATTAAAATGGGTTAATAAATTTTGGTATGAGTGATTTAACCATATCAACTATCATTAATTAGAGTAATTTAGTCATCAAGGCATGGTTTCAAGGTTTCCATGAGTCAAATTTTTTGATGGAATTTTTTAAGGTTGCATATTTGGTAAGCATATGAAGGAGAAGTATGCCAAGGGAAAATAATGAAGAGCTAAACAAATAATAGAGATTGTACATAATTAAATTATTGTCCCATTTCTATAACTTTCATTTAACATGATAAATTACATGCTTACTTTCATTAATGATTGTTTAAGGCATACATGGGTGTTTTTTCTTATGGATATAAGGCATTTTATCATTTTTGAGACATTAAGGTACCTTTAAATAAATAATCAAGTAAATCCATCAATATTTTGTGCACTGACAATGGTGGTGAGTATGTTAGTAATCATTTTAAAATTCTATACATCAGAGGGGATTGAACTACAATGTATAGTTCTATATATTCCTCAATAAAATACTGTTGTAGAGTGAAAGAATATTTCTTTGAAGGAAATGTAAAATTTTATGCTACACTCCAAGTCTATTGCACTTCAGTATTGGGATGAGGCCATCAACTATGCGTGTTATATCCAAAACTATGTTCCTCATAAATAATTAAAGGGAGTCACTATTTTTGAGTATTGAAATGGTTGGAAAACCATAGTAAATCACTTCCAAGTGTTTTGATCTCCTACTATGACCCACATTCCTAAGAATAAATGTAAGGAAATGGAATCTCAAAGTTAGTATTTCATATTCACCAGACATCCTGAGGGTGTTAAGGGATAAAAGATTCTCCATTTAACCACTCATGATGCTTTAATTGAGAGGAGTGTTCACTTTAAAGAGGATTCTCAAGATTCCACACATGACACTCCTCCATATTCCTTAGATACACTAGGATTTGATGATAGTTTATATGATTTAGATAAACTTGAGTAGATTCCTAATGATCCATATTCTTCTTCTAGTTTTGATGATGAGAGTAATGATGAGGATTTCCTTCCTCCTCCCAAAATATATTTAGATGATGAGGAATCTCCTCCTAAATCTTTATGCATTGGTCTTCTTTAGGATTCATAAAAAATTTAAAGTGTTGGCCAATGGGTTAGAGATCCATTAGACACCAAGCAAACCCATTCAAAATTCCATAATTCCCTAGATGCTTTCATTTCATCTACTTTTGATCCATAGTCATTTCATGAGGCATCAAGCACTCTTGAGTGGGACACTTATATAGAAGAGGAGTATGTTTCCTTACTAAAGTACAACACTTGGGATTTAGTACCTCTTCCTAAGGTAATACAATTTTTTTGATGTAGGTGGACCTATAAAAAAAATTGTAGTATATGGGTTTGTAGACAAGCTCAGAGCACATTTGGTAGAAAAGGGTTTTTTTCAAGTAATTATAATTGACTATATCAAGACATTCACCTCACTTGCCAAAATGAACTCAATCTAACTCAATCCCATTGTTGATGCAACACATCACTTGGATGTTCATAAAATGTATGTGAAGAGTGACTTTTTCATGGTGACCTCAAAGAAGAAATATACATGGAACAACCAAAAATATTTTTGGATGATTCATCCTTAGTTTGAAAACTTAAAAAATCTATCTATGGCCTCAAACAAGCTCCTTGATCTTGGTATGAAAAGATGGACTCATTTCTTATTTTAGTTGGGTTCACTATATGCCATTCTAATCTAAATTCTTACATTTTATGGTAGGATGATTTGTTGTTGATTTTGATTCTCTACATGGATGACTTATTGATCATAGAGAGTTATTCATCCACCATCATAGCAGTGAAAATTGATTTATCTAACATGTTATTACTAACTAACTTGGGATTATTGCATTACTTCCTTGGGATTGAAATTTCTTGGTCTAACTCTAAGATCACTATTAAAAAATCTAAGTATGTTCTTAATTTTCTTGCATAGTTTAACATGGCTTACTATAAGATAAATTTGACTCCTTTTCTATCTAATTTGAATATTGAAGTTCATTATCCATATGTTTTGGTTCATGATACTTCATATAAGTAACTTGTTGGTAGTCTCATTAACCTTATGCACATTAGACCTGCTATTTTTTATGCAGTGGGCATAGTCTCTAGATTCATGCATGAACCACATGAGTTATACTAGAAAGTAGTTAAGTGGATTATAGATTACATTAAATGTACTCATAGTTTTGGGATTCACTATGGAGAAGGCATTGATGTCAACTTTATTAGTTATACATATTTATATTAAGCTACAAATATTCAAAATCATAAGTCTACTTCAAGTTATATTTTCTCCCTTAGTTTAGGTCTAACTGCTTGTTCAAGAAAAAAATAGAATGCTATTGATTTATCTTATACAAAGGTATAATATAGAGGAGATATTAATGATATCATAGAGGCTATTTAAATTTAGGTAATTCTTAATAATTTTATCATCCAATTTTGATAACCAATAGTCATCTTATGTGACAACCAAACCACAATCCATTTCTATAAGAATATGATCCTCCATTAATAGACCAAGCATATCAAGATTCACATGCATCTCATTAAATATCTCATCCATTATAAATTAATTGATCTTTGATACATCTATAAAATAGAGAAAATTAATAATATAGTCATCAAACCTTTCACGAAGAGCAAGTAACTTCACTTGTGGGCTCTTCTTGGGGTTTGGGCAGCTCCATCTTCTTCCTCCTTTAGGGTATCATATCTATATACTTGGGTACCTCATCAAGCCTCTATTATAGGACCAAATTATTTTACCTACCTAAGCTACACTTAATGGGGGGTGTCAATGTAGGATTTATCCCACTATGTGGTTTTACCTACACAGTCTAATTAGCTTACTTAGGCTAATAATAGGTCATTAGGAGAAATGTAATTTAAGTCATTTTATAATTGTGATTTGAGTTAATTACCTTTTTTGGGTGACCTAATTCTTTACTATATAATTTATCTTCATATGTACTTTTTGGACAATGAATGAATGCTCATTAATGCAAATTTTTATTGTGAAGACAAGATTCTTCCTCTTATGAGTTGTTCTTCATATTTCAATACTCCATATATATCTAGCTTTATGCATTATACTTTATCTATTTGCACCTAAATTGTGACCCACTTTGACACATATGTATCCTAATTTTGAATATGTACAACTCTAGTAGCCATGATTTAAAGTTTAAGTACATCTTCAAGGTCACAAGTCACATGTAAAACACTTAATCACACTATAATTTCACATACATCTAATATTACACTATTCTTTCACACCCACCATTATATCATGGGAGAACTACATGGGTTTTGATCCCTTTTTGGATCATTAGTATATAGGCAGTGCTCAACACAAGGGGTTTTGAGGTTTAGCACAACTTCAATTTATAACCCATTTTTTAATTTTACCTATGTTATCATTCATGTTATATTAAACTAGGGTTATAAGTGAAGAATATGACAAACAATGGTTTTTGAAACAAATGAAGAGCTCATGTATAGTTGGACAAAATACAAAAACAAAGTGGACCTACCATATCAGTCACAAAGTAGAAAACCCAACTTGATGGTAATGCATCCTAAGGAAAATAACACATCGTACCCCTACCTGACTCTAGTGGCCTTGTATATAGAGTAAGTGAATCACTATTACTAATTCAAAATATCATCACAAACCCTCCTAATAAGTTTCAAATTTTATGTAGAAGTCTTGCATTATCAAATTTATAGCTAAATTGTATTTCTTTATCATTTCCCCTTTTAGTATATTTCCATATATAGTAAATTCTAAATCAATTTATGTAATTTATTGCATATATGTACCATTCTAAGCTTACCTAATAGTTTATGTCATTTAGGTAATTATATTTTTATTTTTATAATATTTCATAAAAAATATTGGTGAAACCATTTATTGATTGAATGTTGCAAAACCCTAATCATAGATGTTGCTAGTTTTGATATTTCCAATTTATATTCTAGGTTTCAAAATCTGATAAATTACTTAATAGAAACAATATTTGAAGTTTTAATTTCATATTTATGCACTCTAAGACAAATATTTATACCTCTATTATAAGAAGTGATAGATTAAATGGAATTCTAATTGAACATACTCAAATTCCTTTTGATAAAACACATAACATGGATAAAATCAAGGGTATAGTATAACCTTCAAATGTTAATAACCAACATGAGCATGTAGAGGTCCATGAGAATAATTTAGATCAATAGTATGATCAAGATAACCTTTTTCCTAAAGATGATCACCAATATTTAATTTCACATATATGAGATGGACACGCATCAATTAATCAAGTTATAATCATTAATAATTTTTTATGAGCAATGTGTGATCAATCATACCATTTTAAAAATACTTTTGGAAATAAAAAGTGCAAGCATGGAACAATCATTTGAGACTTATAATACTATGTGTTTTATGGATAAATTTTTTATCCCACCATTTAAAATAGAGGAAACCCAAGGTCTTCAACAAATTAATATTCCATTTTATACCCAATGATTTGGAACATTACATTTGGTTAACACATATTATTATTTTCCCATTGCACACCCCTTATGCATGATATTAAATATTTTAAAACTAAAGTTTTATATTTGGAGAAAGTTGATTCAAAACCTAATTAGGTTCTTGATTCACTCACTCTATTGAATGAACGCATAGTAGTATATCCTCTATCTATAGGTTTCATGTCACCAAATATTACACTATATGATGGAAAGGGTGATCTTGAACATCACTTGAGAGCATTTCATGTAACATGTTTGGACTATGTGTTAAATGATAGGTTAATGAATATGTTATTTAAAATAATTAAAAATATATATACTTTATAATGATTCTATGACTTATCAAATCAATTAGTCAATGTATTAAATCCCTTGGCCAATATGTTTTTAGAAAAAAAATCAATCAATATCAGTGAGAAGATTTCATATGTTCATATTTCCAAACTCAAGCAAAAATCTAATGAAGCTATCATAAAATATGTCTTATGGTATAATATAATTCTATATAAGATGAAAATTCTTATAGTATATAAGGAACTCTAATATATCTTCAAATAGAGTTTACTTCCACCCCTACACAAGTCTATCATGTATAATAAGTTTCTCTCATTTAAAAATTTGTACCATAATAAATGAAAGAGAAGTCAAATTATTGGAAATGAATAAGCTTTAGTATGTGACCAATCCATATTCTAATATAAATAATTCAAGTAATCCACCATACAAGTTGAGACCAAATGATAATAAGAATGATGTAAAAATGAAAATACATGCAATTTTATAACTAAATTCATGTATTGTATTATCATCTCCTCCAAAGAGATAATTTACCAATCTAATGAAATATACATATAAGGTAGTTAAAATTTATTGGAATGTAATCTCATATCTTTCCCTATCATTAAATAGGTTGATTTGAGTAATACTCTTCCAAAGAGATTTAACTAGAATGCCTTTTGTGAATTTCATCGAGCACTAGGGAGCACTACTAATAGGTGCATTAGTCCAAGGAAAAAGATTAAAGATTTGATATATGCAAACATAAATGATGTGGGCACACCTAAAAACTATTCAAAATCACAATAAAGTGAAATAAAATAAATTAAAATGTTTAGTGATCATTTTCCTATGCATATAACTAATGAGATAATAGATACATGGGGATTAAATTATACATAAAATGCACACCCTCCACTAGTTTCTTTTCATTATCATACATGGGCATAACATACTTTATATGGAATCACTAGAACCTACCATAATTTAATAACCTCTAGGGCACTCATCACATTTTTAGATAAATTATGATTAAGATTTGAATTCTTTATTCAATCAAATACACATTGATCACTAACCTATTCAAAGTAACATGGTCAATAATAAAGAAAAAAATCAATGGTCACATTCAGAACTACATTGGGGAGATTGCATTACCATTATAGGTCAGCCCAAAATATGTGGCCACTAGGTCTATAATAGTACCTAGTGCATGGGTCTTTGATATATTATTGGGTAACCCTTGGATTAAATATATTTTTATAATTACTTTTATAGTTTTCAAGTGTTTAAATTATGTCTATGCTAAGGATGTCATCACACTTTAGGGTATCCCATATGAATACCCCATACCATAAATAGATATGGTTCCTATACAACATTTTTTTAATTGAGCCACCTAAAAGGGTTTGACTTACTTACAAAGTGTAAAATCAAATGTATACCCTTCCAATGAAGTCCATATTTTAAAGGCTAATTTATCATAGATTATAGATATCCTCTCTCTACTCCTGCATGTACCATATTGACATTATATAGAAATAAGGGTGTTTCACATAACCACCAACACAAGGTTCATACACTCCATGGTGGGTTCCTAAAATCCCTAGAGTTCACCATTCTCAATGACATACACAATATGATATAAATCATCATTATGGTAGTGGATCCTATGGTACAAAGGGAAATTAGTATTCAAATTCTAAATTTAGCTCAATCTAGTCACAACAACATGGAATTTTACATTCATGAAATATCACCATTATTATCATAGATACACAAACCATTAATTGTGAATCCCTTGAAATATTTGATTTTTTTCATAACTCATATATGCAAAAAATAAAATATTTTTCCATAAAATCCAAAAATTATAACCTCTATAATATGTGTGTAGTCTATTTAAATAGGTTAATTTGTGCTTAGTGTACTTTGTGTGTGTGTGTGTGTGTGTGTGTGTGTGTGTGTGTGTGTGTGTGTGTGTGTGTGTGTGTGTGTGTGTGTGTGTGTGTGTGTGTGTGTGTGTCTATATATATATAAAATATTAACCACTTAAAAAATTATACATTAATGAATGAAAAACATATAGGTTTCCATTTATAGACATAATTTTAGGTTATTTAACCATCTTAGACTTAGAAATTATAAATATACAAAAGTGTTCCACCCAAATAATAACACACACATTATTGTCTGATTCTATGAGTTAGACCAATGAATGTAAATGATACACTATAATATATAAACATGTCACATGCCTCCTAAAAGTTGTTTATATATCAACAATTTCACTAGGAATATCATTTTACACATGTTCTATCATTCCTTGGCTATCCCTTATTATCCATACCTTAGTTATTTACATTGCACAAAATCTATCATTATTCTCACTTTAATATTTATATATTCATGGATACTTGAGTTAATAAATATATTAGATGTTTTGAATTGATAATGTTGAACAATTACATATATTCATGCACACTTTCATGTTTTCTTTTACTGCATCATGTCTTGTGTGTATTCTCTATTTTTTATTGCAAACATTTTAACATGTCCCTATGTCAAGATCTAAGTTTATTACATTTTTATATGATAATATGAGTGAAATTTGAATATGTACCTTGTATGTGGCACCTTAGCCTTATATTTTATACTTTATGTTCTTTGCATGTATTCTTTATGTGTGTGCATGCATTTCTTGTTGACTCTTAAATGACATTATAGACATCATACATCTCCCCCATTTCCTAATGTCATGATAAATATCATTCATCCATCCTTGAGTAGTTATATTCAACTTTTTACACTCAATTTTGATCGCTTATCTATGATCTTCATTTCTAATATTTATCTAAACAATGTCATTATGTATACTTGTTTCCACATGAATATTGTTGGAAATATTGTCATTGATGTCAAAGGTCTAGCATTATTGATGATAAAGGCCCCATTTCATTTAATGTTGTTTCTAATAAATATATCTTGGCTAATATGAGTTAATATTTATTTAATATTAATGAATATATTTTTGGTTGCATATGAGACAAAAGAAGGGCCCATGGAGAATTCAAAGAGCCACAAGATAAAGACAAAAGAAGGATGGGGCGCATTTTCCCATGAAGAGTCATATTGGGGAATTCCAAGAGTCACCAAGTGAAGACAAAAGAGGAGGGGCACAATTTCTCATGAAGGGACACTTTAAGGAATATGAAAAGTCACCAAGATGAGGACAAAAGAGGGAAGGATGTTTTTGATCATGAAGGGTCACCACATGACTTTTCAAAGGCTTGAATATGAAGGGTCATACAAGTTTGGCACCATTTTCCATGAGGATTGAAGGGTCATAAAGGGGGAAGGCCAAAGGTCATTTAGAAAGCTATAAATAAAGGCTTGAGAAGCCATTTGTAAAGATGAGAGATATAGGTTGATTTGATATTGTAATATCTAGCTTAAAAGAGCAATTTTGAGAGATGAATTTGATTTGTATTTGTTATATCTAGCTTAGAAGATCAAAGGTGAGAGAGAGGAAAGAGATGTTGTATTGATCTATCATTTGTTGATATCACAACATTGAGTGATAGGTGTGTGGTATACACAAAGGGGTTGGTGCTTGGCAAAGGGGTTGGTGCTCCTGTGGGTTGGTGCTCATGAATAGTAGCTAGGTTGGTGCTTGACAAAGGGGTTGATTCTATTATGGGTTGGTGCTCACAAATTGTTGTTGGGTTGGTGCTCAGCAAAGGGGTTGGTGCTCCTGTGGGTTGGTGCTCATGAATAGTAGTTGGGTTGGTGCTCGGCAAAGGGGTGTGGTGCTCCTATGGGTTGGTGCTCAGCAAAGGGGTTGGTGCTCATTCATATACTTGAGATTGTTCTATGTGTTTTTTCCCACATTGGGTTTCCATGTTATATCCGGTGTCTCTCTCTATCTTGTGTGGTGTTTATTATTTGAGTTTTATTACATATCTTGAATGTTTGATTAAGTGGAATTTGGTTAAGGAAAATATTAATAAGATATATGATATACTGATTCACCCCCCCTCTCAGTATATCCCATGCTTAGAAATTGGTATCAGAGCAAGTTCCTTTTTGAAAAGTTTTACAGCTTGAAGGTAGATCGAGAAAGTACGATGGCTGGCTCACAGGAAGGATTTTCTAAAAATAAGGCACCTTTATTTGATGGGATGAATTATGTTTTTTGGAGCATGAAAATGAAGGTTTATTTGATGGCCCTTGGATTCAACATATGGAAAGTAGTGGTGGAGGAATATGAAGGGCCACCGACATTTGCAATTACTCTAGCATAAAAGAAGGTAAGTGAATGTAATGCTAAGGATTTAAACGCTATTTTATGTGGTTTATGTGAATATAAATTTGTTAAACTTATGTAATGTAAATATTCTCATGAAACTTGGGTAAAACTTGAGAATATTTACAAAGGTGATGGAAAGGTTCAGCAAGCTAAGCTGTAGACTTTTAGAAGGCAATTTGAAAGTTTGAAGATGGAAGAAGAAGAAGATATAGCAAGTTATCTCTTGTAAGTTGATCAGATCGTAAATTAGATTCAAGGTCTTGGAGAAATGTTGGAAGAGTCAACAATGGTATACAAGGTTTTGAGATATCTACCAATGAGATATGATGCAAAAGTTTTGGCAATCGAGGAGATGAAGAATTTATCCAAGCTAAAGATGGATGAGCTTCATGGTAATCTCACGGCATATGAGATGCGGACAGAACAAGATAAACCCTCAAAGAGAGAAGCAACTTTCAAGACATCAAAGAAGGAGAAAGCTAAGATTCAAGAATCAAGTGATAGTTCCAGTGATGATGAAGATGACAATGGAGCACTTTTAATTTGCAAGCCAAAAAGGGGAATAGGTAAATATCAAGGAAAATTACCTTTTAAATTTTTTAATTATGGAAAGATTGGACATTTTTTAGCTAGATGCCTAGATAAGGTAAATGATGATGAAGAAGAAAAACCTACATATAAGAAAAATTTCAAAGGCAAATCTAAGAAGGGATTCGAGAAGAAGAGCCTGTATTCTAAGGATCCTATCTCAGGCAAAGATAGTGGAGTCAGTGATTTAGAAGAAGAAGAGATTCTATTCATGGCCATACATGAAGATGATCAAGAAGAAAAAGAGTAGGAAGATGAAGTGAATATGGAAGGAGAGCTCATTTGTGCCTTAGAAGAGTTAAAAGTTGTTCAAAATAAGAATCAAATATTAAAGTGCCAGATCAAGAAAAATGAACAAGAGTCAAAGGAAATGATTGAAGATCTACAAGCACACTTTGAAGAAGCCAAGAAGAATGAAGAAGACCTCACAACATAGTTAGAAATAGAAAGAAAATAATGTCAAAGGTATGTTATTGAAATTGCCTCTTTAAAAGAAGATATTAAGAAAACAATGAGTGATAAAGTAGTCAGTGATTCAAAATTTGAAGATATCACTATCATGTTGAATAAGATATTGGAAATTCAAAAAGAAAATTCAGATAAGATAGTTATCAGATTTGAAAATAAAAAGATCTATGTTGAAGCTCTTACAAAAGAGGAAACAAAAGGGGAGAAGTGAAAAATACATAGGACATTTCAAACAGAGAAGGCTGGAGAGAACAAAGCTATAAAAGACAATCAGGTCAAAGTTATATAGACATGTCTTATTTTTATGAATATTTTTTTTATTGTAATGTATATGGTCACAAGAAATTAGAATGTAGAAAAAGAGCTAACGATTTTAGAAATAAGGAGAAGGAAAGCCAAGGAGAGTCAAGCAGAAGCCACAACTCTTTTGCTCATCTATCAAGCTTTGATGAAGAGACCAAGTATGCTACAAGTGCAACAACTTCAGACACATAACTCAGTATTGTAGAAGCATGTTTGAGTCAATAAAGAAGGATCAGAGTTTCAAAGCTCCATTCATCAAGAAGAAGGCTCAGACATGTTCATGGCAGAAGAAACAACATGAAGATTCTATGATGGTTCAGACAACTCTGCACGTAAGAGGTAAAGATCAGCCATGGTTAATTGATAGTGGATGTTTGAGGCATATGATAGGAGATAAAAGTAAATTCATATCTCTAAAGAAGATCAATGGTGGTACAATGAGATTTGGAGATAAAACCACTGCCAAGATAGCCAAAATAATTACTTTGAGTTTGAATTATGGTATAACTAAGACTAAGAATGTTTTATATGTAAAAGGTCTTAAGCATAATCTGTTGAGTGTTAGTCAAATATGTGATCAAGGATACACATTAAAGTTTCATAAAGAAGGTTGTGAGATTATAAAAAAAGACTCAAATGAGTTGATTTTAGATGCTCAAAAGATAAGGAACAATGTATATGTTTTGTAAGATATCTTCACAAAGGCACGATCAAAGGATACATTCAAAGATCGGCGAGAGGAGTTGGGAGTAATTTCTATTACTTCCTGCCATTGATGTTCAACATCAGTTGAGGGGGAGCTAAGTGTTAGCTCTAGGTAGGCCCTTTTCCATTGATGTCAAAGGGGGAGAATAATAGGTACAGGTACAGGTGCAATAAATAGGTAAAGGGAACTAGTACAGGTTGCTACAGTAAGGGGGAGTTACTGTATGTTTTCAGATGATAGTATGTGTAGGTGATAGGATGTGGCAGTTTCAAAATTGAGGTTGCCATGAATGATAAAGGGGGAGATTGTTGGAAATATTGTCATTGATGTCAAAGGTCTAACATTATTGATGATAAAGGACCCATTACATTTAATGTTGTTTGTAATAAATATATGTTGGCTAATATGAGTTAATAGTTATTTAATATTAATGAATATATTTTTGGTTGCATATGAGACAAAAGAAGGGCCCATGGAGAATTCAAAGAGCCACAGGATAAAGACAAAAGAAGGATGGGATGCATTTTCCCATGAAGAGTCATATTGGGGAATTCCAAGAGTCACCAACTGAAGACAAAAGAGGAGGGGCACAATTTATCATGAAGGGACACTTTAAGGAACACGAAAAGTCACCAAGATGAGGACAAAAGAGGGATGGACGTTTTTGATCATGAAGGGTCACCACATGACTTTTCAAAGGCTTGAATATGAAGGGTCATACAAGTTTGGCACCATTTTCTATGAGGATTGAAGGGTCACAAAGGGGGAAGGCCAAAGGCCATTTGGAAAGCTATAAATAAAGGCTTGAGAAGCCATTTGTAAAGATGAGAGATAGAGGTTGATTTGATATTGTAATATCTAGCTTAGAAGAGCAATTGTGAGAGATGAATATGATTTGTATTTGTTATATCTAGCTTAAAATAGAAAATGTGAGAGAGAGGAAAGAGATGTTGTATTGATCAATCATTTTTTGAGATAGAAACATTGAGATATAGATGTGTGGTATACACAAATGGGTTGGTGTTCGGCAAAGGGGTTGGTGCTCCTATGGGTTGGTGCTCACGAATAGGAGCTGGGTTGGTGCTCAACAAAGGGGTTGGTATTCTTGTAGGTTTGTGCTCAGGAATTGTTGCTGGGTTGGTGCTCGACAAAGGGGTTGGTGATCCTGTGGGTTGGTGCTCATGAATAGTAGCTAGGTTGGTGCTCGGCAAAGGGGTGTGGTGCTCCTGTGGGTTGGTGCTCATGAATAGTTTCTAGGTTGGTGCCCAATAAAGGGGTTGGTGCTCCTAAAAGCTTGGCTTGCAAATATTGTTTGGGTTGGTGCTCATTCATATATTTGATATTGTTCTTCATGGTTTTTCTGACATTGGGTTTCCACGTTATATCTGGTGTCTCTCTCTATCTTGTGTGGTGTTTATTGTTTGAGTTTTATTACATATCTTGAATGTTTGATTAAGTGGAATTTGGTTAAGGAAAAGATTAATAAGATATATGATATACTAATTCACCCCCCCTCTCAACATATCCCATGCTTAACACATATTACTATTGATAATTTTACCCCATAGGTCAAATTGTCACCCCTACCATTTGAAACTTTGCATATCATGTTATTTTGTCTTATGAGTTAGTTATTGGTCCTCAAAATTCCTTGAAATAATATATGATTAACAAGCCTTTTTGAGGCATTCACTTCTATTTTTAGAGTGTTTTTGTGAGAAAATCACTATGAAGGATTCTTTGGGTCCAAAAGGGGTAATTTTTAGGAAGTTCAAAGGGTTATCTCAACTTTTCTGAAAGGTCATCTTCAAAAAATCCAATAGTCCATTTTAAAAATCTAAAGGATTCTTTCCTTTCAATAAAATGGTTGAAGAAGTAAAGTTAATGAATTCTTTCAGAGGAAAGGTTATTTTTCAAAGTTTCAAAGGGTTTTTTTTCTTTTAGAAAAGGTTATTCACAATTTTCCCAAAGGATATCTTTTCGAAGGGATTGTTTCAAACATTTTTTTCAAAGCAACTTTTCCAAAGGGCACTTCATTTTTTCCAAATGGACCATTTCAAAAGTTTTGAGGACCATTTAAAAAGTTCTGAAGGGGTCATTTAAAAATTTTGAGGACCATTTAAAAAGTTTTCAAGAACATATCAAAGTTTTAAGGGGTCATATAAAAGTTATGAGGACCATTTCAAAAGTTTTGAAGGGTTCATTCAAAGTTTTGAGGTCCACTTCAAATTTTTTAAAAGGGCATTTTTAGAAGTCTGAAGGGGTATTTTAATGTTTTCAAAGGACATTTGCAAAACCTCTGAAAAGTAATTTCCTTTTTAGAAGGTCCAATTCAAGGTTTCTGAAGGGTGGATAAATTATCTGAAAGAAAAGACCATTTTCAAAATGTTAAAAGAATTATTTTGGAGAAATAAGTCCATGGAAAAGAGGAAAGAAAAAATCCCAAAAGAATTCTTTCAAGAAAAAATCTTGAAAAAATTCTTTTAGGAAAAAATTTAGAAAGAATTCTTTCGGGGAAATAAGGCCAAAGAAAAGGAATGATTTCTTTCGAATAAATAAGTATGCAGAAACAAAAGGCCATAAAGAAATAGCTTGAAAGAATACATGCCAAAAGAAAAGTCCTAAAGACTAATTCCCATGGAAGAGTGACTAAATGAATAGCTCAAGAGCAAAAGACTAAGGAATTTCAAGGAGCTAACATGGAGTTTTAATTCTACACATTTGATCTTAACATGTAATTTCATGCATGCTTCAATTTTCAAACCCCCTTTTCATGTAAGTGGAGGCCATTTGGAGTTGATTGGTCTTGAGTTTGAGTTGAATTTTGTCAAAGTGTCACATCTATTCTGATTTATCTTGTTAATTGAAGGCTTTCAACACTTCCAACTTGTTCAAACTAAACTTTTTCACCTAAGGATTGGTGTAGCATCATCTCATGTAGGATAGAGTTACTTAGAGTTGACTAGATAAGACTTATCATGCATCTTCCTTGATTTACATGTAAATAAGGACTTTCTTTTGTTTCAACTCAACTTCCAAACATATTAGGTAGAGTTTCTCTTTGAATATTTGGCATAGCTTTCCATGCATGGAGTAAATTAGTCCAAGATGGGCCCAGCATCCTTTTCCAATGCGAAAGAGCTTTTTCATGCAAGACATAAGATAAAAGGATATTATTTGAAGGTTATGTTATCTTTTGATATCTCAAGTTGGACTTGTGTGACGTGGGAGTTGATCTCCTCTCCTATGGTCAATGCCAATCTCTTGGATTTTGTATGCTTTTTACTATATAAGTTGGCTTTTCAACCATTTAAAAGCATCCCTCTCTTGATAAGACCAAACTCTATCAAGATTGAGTTTTGTAACCTTTTTAGATAAATAAAAGGACTATTTTCAGATTCTAGGGGGTTGGTATAGTGTATTTATGTCAGTGATTTGCTTATGTGATATAATTTTCTTCCTTATCAAGTCTTGATTCTTACCTAGTTACTAGTTGATCAAATTACGCAGGTCATGTTCTATGTTTGATGTCTTTTGGCTGAAGTTATAGTGGATGTAAGTGGCTAGCTAGTGACTTAAATTAGGCCCATTCCATCATTTCCCTCAAGATTTGATTAAAAATTAAGCCTTTTTGTGAGATACTTATTCATAGGAGTCAATTGGAGTTGAAGATTCAATATTTTCTTATCTAATTAGTGTTTTAGAAGCTCAAATTAAGTGGATGAACCAAAATATATGTATATCACCATCATTAGATAGGATTTCCTTTCAATTTTATTTATTACCTTTTTCCTCTTCATTTTTTCCAATAGTTTGTAGCATAGAGTAGGGATATTAATTGATACACAAAAAGGAGATAGCCCTTAAAACCTAGAGATTCATTCCACTAAATAGGCCACCCATATCCTAAGATTTTTTCCATGTTTTAGTAGATTGTGAAGGTGAGAAACTACCTTCATAAGGGTGTGAGTCTAATTGATAATAGTTTTTGGTATGCCTAGTGGGACCATTAATCCTTAACATAGTTGAGGTTTGGAGCTAAGGAGAAGCATTTGTAGTAGAAGAGAATATCTCTCTTCATCTTAAGATAAATATTCTTCAAGTTGTAGAGTTCATAGCATCATTCAAGCAATTATTTCATACCAAAGGTTACTACGAGGTCAACTAGCAAAGGTATTCCTTTTGAATTCATTGAGTTATCTTATACATCATATAAAAGATCAAGGTTTATTAGGACAAACCCATATCCTCAAAAATAATAGTTGTCTCCTGGTCATCCTATTGTCCTAATCACTATAACCCCTACTATCCAAATGGCTATTAGAAACCATGTGTTTATTCTATTTAATAGAGGTAGCCTACTGAATTTAGCCTAGTTTGATGATATTTTGGTGTCTACCCTCAATAAATTCTTGATATTCGTAGGAGAAAATCAAACAACCCCTATTAAGCATATCCAATATGTAGCTAATCTCTATTCAATCCATAATGTTGTTGAGGATATTGTTGCTATTAGATTACTTTTTGGTTCCTTCAAAGGAAAAACATTGTAGTCGTATAAAAACCTACCAATGAATTCCATTTCTATCTAGGATGAATTGGGTGTAGCCTTAGTCATGCAATTTGAAGATAGATATGATCACCTCTCTCTAGTTAAATAATTAACTACTATAATGAAAGCTCATCATGAGTTCATGTCTGATTTTAATCTTAGATACCAAAAGACATGGACTAGGATACCTATGTTGATTAGGCCATCCATTAAATATGCATTCATGTATTATTTGAAATCCCTTAACTCTGACATTAGTGTGATGATATAGTCAATGGGTGGTACTACCTTACCAGATGCTTATGATATTACAATAAGGGCATATAATAGTTTAATACAAGCTGGTAAGATTTCTCCAATGCCTCCAATGCCTATATTCCTAGAATTGAATTCTATACCAGCCCCTCAAGTTCCTCAAATTCTATACTTAGCTCTTATTCCATCACCTCAAGCTCAAATTACAACCTCTACTAGTCAAGCTAGTGAGATAAGAGAGTTGAAAAGCTTATTATAATCATTTGGGAATGAAATAGTGTAAATCAAGAGACAATAATATCAAGCTAATAGGCCTTATCAACAAAAAAATTAGATCATGTATCAGCCCTTCAAAGATCAAAGGCCTCCTTATTAAGGTTTCATAGAGAATAGACCACCTTATCAAACAAAAGGAGCCATAATTATAACTAAGCCATATGTTTCCCTTGATCCTAATTACCCCTCAAATTCAAATTACATTGTTCCCACCCCACCTCAAAACATATTGATGCAGGATTCAGGTTGGCAGTCCTCAAATCTTAATGATGCTAAAAACCAAGCCTTGGTATCATAGAACATCACTATGTCACAAATGACATAAGAAGAGTTTTATTGTCAAGGAGGTCAATACCAAGATACAAGTTTGGAATCACAAGGAGAGACTCAACAATTTTAAGGATAGCCTAATGCCATTAATGTAAATTGTCAAGTGGATGACCATGTTGCTTTTACTTAGGGTGTTGAAACTAACTACACAAATGGTCAAATTACATTTATAACTAGAGATAAAAGAAGAGCCATTAATGAGGTGCAAGAGGTGATAAATGATTAAATTACTCCTAATGTTGTTTATAAAAGTAAAAAAGAACAAATTTCTGCCCCTATGACTCAAAAAAATTAGAATATAGAGGTTAGAAAAGTTTATCAAATACCTCTAGTTCATGAGCAACCAGTGCTTCAGAAAGTGCAACCAAAGGTTGGTGGATCTCAGTTTAGTATAGTGGATCAGATGAAGAATTCTAATATCATAATTATCATGTGGGATTATCTTTCCATCCCAAGATAAAAATATATGCTCATCCAAGAGATTTTAACTCTTGAATTGTCTCCAATATAGGTTGAAAAAGAAGGTGTTGTCTTAAACTAATTTGGATCAGCCAACTAAGAAACAAGTACATCAAGTAAATAGTATGGTAAAGGTGGATAAAAATGAGGTAAAATCAAATAAAACTTCTTCTTTATACCTTTATTTTATAGTGGGTGATACTTTGGTTCATAACTATAAGGTGGATAGTGGATCTAGTAGTACAGTCATGCCTAAATAGATTACAGACAAGCTTGGCCTTGTTTATGAGCTAAACACTAAGGGGGTATTTTAATTGGATGTGTCACTAAAAAATATGTTATGAATCATAAAATATCTAAAATTTACATTACATGCTTTTCCTAATGTTATTATTCAATAAGATGTTGTTGTGGTAGACTTGCCTCCTTACTTTGTTATGTGCCTTTAAAGGGACTTCACCTCAAAGATTGGGGGATATTTATCAATTGTTTAGAATTATTTGATGTTTAAAAATAGGTATGGTACCAAGGTAATGATTAATTTTTAACCTATTTCATGTTTCCATATGGAGCCATATATGTCAAGTGTTATGAACACTAATTTTATCATCTCAGATGATGTACTAGAAACTAGTGGAGTAGAAAATGAATCACCTTTGGATGGAGTTTCAGATTTGTTTCTTGATGAGTGGGATTATAATTTGTATGAAAATTATACTTATAATTTTATTGAATAAGAAGGACTAGGGGTTTATTGAATTCATGATAATGATGCACTAATTTTGGCCATGGTTAAGGATGATGAATCTAGTGAAGGTTTATGGTAATTGTACTTTGATGGATCAAGGAATAAACATGGTACCAAATCTGGAATGATTTTGGTTTCTCAAACAAATAAGATATATTTATCTTATATTAAGTTTTAGTTTGGTTATTCAAATAATGTTTTAGAGTATGAGGCACTAGTTCATGATTTGCAGTGGGCTAGGAAGATGAAAGTAAATACCTTGCAAGTTTTTGGTGATAGTGAACTTATATTTCACCAAGTAAGAGGTTTAAATGTATGTAAAAATTTATTGTTTAAATATTAAAAAAATATAATATGGGACTTTAACATTTACAAGATTTTAACATTCATGCAATACCCAAAGGTGAGAATAAACATGCAGATGGGTTAGCTACCATTGGGTCACAATATAGTATCCTAGATGATATAAAAAGTGAGAAAATTTAGTCACATATAAAGGTGGTTTTAAGGCCTTTTTTTCTAGATAATCATGAGAATTTTCAAGTGTTCTAAGATGACAATCAAAGTATGCAATTCTTGAAAAAGGAGGCTAAGTTTTATTCAAGAAACCAATCAAAGTATTTGTAGTAGTATGGTGATCAAGTTGTGCAACTAAAAACAAATAAGTTTCCCAAGGGATTGGTCACACTTGAGAACATTTTCAGTGTTGATTATGATTTAGGGAAGGATAATTCATCCTTATTAATAAAATAAGAACACCATGCCAATGTAGAGATTGCATCTTGTAAGAATTTGAAGTTGGGTAAGATATGTACTCCTTCACAAAAGGAAGCTTTCATTGAGTTATGCATAAGTTTTTATAATCTATTTGTATGGAAATAAATTGATATTAAGGGATTTGACTCAATTTTATCTCAACACACCATTGAGTTAGAGTTTGAAACTAAACCAGTGAGATAAATACAAAGGTCCATCAATCCTAAGCTTGAGCCTTTGATGAGAGTTAAGCTTCACAAGCTTATAGAGTCAACTATTATATTTTCAATCAAGACTCAACTTGAGTGGAAAATCTTGTTCTAGTATGGAATAAGAATGGTGAGATTAGATTGTGTGTTGACTTCGATGATTTAAATATGGCTTCACTTAAAGATCACTATCTATTTCCATCAATAGAACAAATCTTATAACTAGTTACAACTTTAGAAAGGTTTTCTTTGTTGGATGGATATAGTGCCTGCAATCAAATTTTGGTCAAGGAAGAGGACCAATTTAAGACAACCTTCATATCCAAGTGGGGGATATTTGCATACAAAAAGATGCCCTTCAATTTATCTAATGTTGGAGTAACCTTTCAGAGAGCCATGGATATGGCATTCCAAGGCCTTCTTAACAAGTTTGTAATTATTTATTTGGATTATATAATAATGTTTTCAAATAGTTCAAGTGATCACATGGTTCATGTCAAGAAAGTGTTTGAAAGGTGTAGGCAATTTGGGGTATCTCTAAATCCCAAAAAGTGTGTCTTCTCAATTCATGAAGGTAAGCTCCTTGGACGTGTGGTTTTAAAGTATGGTTTAAGCATAGATTATGAAAGGGTAGACTCCATTATTGTACTCTTTTTGCCTAAGCACAAAAAGTCTTTGCAAATATTCTTAGGGAAAATCAATTTCATAAGGAGATATATCTCAGATTTTGCCATTTTAGGAAAGCTATTTACAACCATGTTAAAGAAGAATCAAAGCTTCAACTGGTCCAAATAAGGATTAAATATTTTTCAGGATATTAAGAAGGCCATATATAGTTATCCTACACTTATAAATATAGATTTCACAAAGATTTCATTTTGTATACATATGCTAACATGGACACCATTTCAGGCATTCTTATGCAACAAAATCATGAGGCTTTGGAGCAACCAATAGCCTTCTTTAGTCAAGGCTTAGAGGAGTATGAAACAAGGTAATATTTTTTTGAAAAACATGTAATTTCAATTATAAGGTTCTTAAAAAGTTTAGATACTTGTTGTCTAACAATAAAATACACATAATGGTTTCTCATCTAAGCCTCAAGGATTTCCTTTTGAACAAAGATATAAATGAGGAGAGGGCTGGTTGGATAACCAAGGTAATGGAGTATGATTTTTAAATTTGGGTCAAAAATTTAATTAGAGGCAAATAAATTTGTGATCATCTAGTTCAAGACTTGCACGAGACTAATGAGGTTGTTTTGGTGTCAAATGATGAAGAGGTTATATCTAGTCATACCTCATCTTCTAGCTATTTTCATGACCTGGTAAGCTATCTCCAAGATGGAATTTATCCCTCTCATCAAAGTGATTCAAAAATAATATATTTCAATTTTCAATCAATTCACTTTTTCTTATTGATGGTATTTTATGCAAGAAAGATATCAATGGCATGTTGCTAAGGTGTATAGAACCAAGCCAAACTCAAAGATTTATTGAACAATTCCATTATGAACATGGTGGATGACATTTTTATACAATAAATATAGCCCTTAAGATCATGAGAGGTGCGTATGATTGGCCTATTATATTTAGTGATTGTTATATATGGGTAAGGAAGTGCAAATAATGTGCTATGTTTGTAGGAAAAGTGAAACTTGTAGCCTTACCTCTTTAACCAATTGTGGTAGATCAGCCCTTTATCTAATGGGGATTGGAATTTATTGGTATCATAAATCCTCCTTAAATTTTAGGACATAAATGGATTTTAACTATTATAGATTACTTCATATGTTGGATAAAAGTAGTGGCATTGAAAGAACCAAATGAAACCAATGTTCTAGATTTATATGAAGGTTTGTTTAATAGATTTGTAGTTCCTTCAACTATTATTTCTGATAATGTAATGTATTTTGAGGGAAATATTATCAGCCAATGGGCTGTACAACATGGAATTTATCTTATCACTTCATCAAAATATTATCCACAAGGTAATGACCTTGTTGAGTCTACAAATAAGAACCTATTGAAGATCATAAGAAGGACTATTGAAGAGAATCAGAGGTCATGGAATCTCAAGTTGAAGTCAGATCTATGGGATGATAGGATCACCTACAAAATATCAATAGTTAACTCTCCATACAAGCTGGTATATGGTAAGGAAGCAAGGTTACAAATTTCTCTTGAGTTCCCTGCTTTAGAACTAATGCATCAACTTGATTTGTTGGAGAATGAGCATATGGAGATCGGGTATGCTAAGATTATGGAGTTGGAAGAAGTAAAAAATCAATCCATGCCAGCCATGGAAATTCATCAAGAACAAGTGAAGAGAGTTTTTGACAAAGGAGCTTCTTCACAAAGTTTTATAAAAGGAGATTTGGTATTCAAGTGGGATGAGGATAAAGATAAACTAGGAACACACATAAAGTTTGACTCCCTTTAGAGTGGCCCATACAAAATCTCTAGTTGTAAATCCCACAATGCCTTCTAACTTGTAATCATGGATGATGAGGAGCTTCTAATCACAATCAATGAGATACATTTAAAACATTGATACTAAGGAGCTAAGCTCCTTGTACATATTTAGTTTGTTTGTTTTCCTCCAAGTGTTGTTCAAGCACATTAGTTTAGTTCTATTTTATCCCATATAATTACTTTATTTAGTTAGTTTACCTTGATTTGTGTGTTTATCTTCTTCTTTTTGAAGATGGGGTTGTCTTATTTCAAATCAAAGGTTGTACTTGTAGTCATGGATCATATTTTCCATTGTTTTATGAGTTTAAATGTCATGTATATGGTCTGGTTCTCAAGCATAGTAGGCATGCTTCCTAGTTGAGTCTCCAAAATGTTGAAAATTTTTCCCCATAGGTCAAATTGTCACCCCTACCATTCAAAACTTTGCATATCATGCTAGTTTTGTCTTGTGAGTCAATTATTGGTCCTGAAAAGTCCTTGAAATAATCCATGATTAACAAGCCTTTTTGAGTCATTCACTTTGGTTTTTAGATTTTGTTAGAAAATAATTATGGAGGCTTCTTTGGGTCCAAAAGGGGGTCATTTTTAGGAAGTTAAAAGGGTTATTTCAACTTGTCTAAAAGTTCATCTTCAAAAAATCCAATGGTCCATTTCAAAAATCTGAAGGATTCATTCCTTTTGAGAAAGTGGCTGAAGAAGAAAAGTCAATGAATTCTTTCAGAGGAAAGGTTATTTTTCAAAGTTATGAAGGGTTTTTTTAATTTCAAAAAATTTATTTGTAATATTCTTGAATGATATCTTTCCATTTAGACATTTTATCGAAAAAAACTTTTTTGAAGGGCACTTCATTTTTTTTTAATGGACCATTTCAAAAGTTTTGAAGGGGTCATTTCAAAGTTTCAAGGACCATTTCAAAAATTTTGAGGACCATTTAAAAAGTTATGAAGGGGTCATTTCAAAGTTTTGAGGACCATTTCAAAAGTTCTTTGGACCATTTCAAAGTTTTAAGGACCATTTAAAAAGTTTTGAAGGCTTCATTCAAAGTTTCAAGGGCTATTTCAACTTTTTTGAAAGGTCATTTTCAAAAGTATGAAGGGGTATTTTAGTGTTTCCAAAGGGCATTTTCAAAACCTACGAAAGGTAATTTCCTTTTAGAAAGGTCCAATTCAAGGTTTTCGAATGATAGACAAATTGTTTGAAAGAAAATACTATTTTCAAAATGCTAAAAGAATTCTTTTATAGAAATAAGTACATAGAAAAGAGGAAAGCAAAAATCTTGAAAGAATTCTTTTGAGAAAAAATCCCAAAAAAATTCTTTCAAGGAAAAATTCTGAAAGAATTATTTTAGGGATATAAGGCCAAATAAAAGGAATGATTTCTTTTAGAGAAATAAGTATGCAAAAACAAAATGCCATAAAGAAATATCCTAAAGGAATATATGTCAAAAGAAAAGTCCCAAAGACCAATTCCCATGGAAAAATGACCAAACAAAGAGCCCAAGAGCCAAAAAATAAGGAGTTTCAAGGAGCTAACATGGAGTTTCAATGCTTCACATTTGATCTTAACATGTAATTTCATGCATGCTTCAATTTTCAAATCCCCTTTTCATACAAGTGAAGGCCATTTGGAGTTGATTGGTATTGAGTTTCAGTTGACTTTTGTCAAAGTGTCACATCTATTCTAATTTATCTTGTTAATTTAAATATTTCAACACTTTCAACTTGTTCAAACTAAAGTTATTTACCGAAGGATTGGTGTAGCATCATCTAATGGAGGATGGAGTTACTTGGATTTGACTAGAAAATTCTTATCATGCATCTTCCTTTATTTCCATGAAAGGACTTTTTTTTGTTTCAACTTAACTTTGAAATATACCATGTAGAGTTTCTTTTTGAATATTTGGCATAGCTTTCCATGCTTGGAGTAGATTAGCCCAATATGGGCCCACCATCCTTTTCCAATTCCAAAGATCTTTTACCTACAAGACATAAGACAAAAAGATATTATCTGAAGGTCATGTTATCTTTTGATAGCT
Source organism: Torreya grandis (assembly GCA_037957365.1). NCBI lineage: Eukaryota > Viridiplantae > Streptophyta > Pinopsida > Cupressales > Taxaceae > Torreya > Torreya grandis. The sequence goes on along the minus strand of JARHVA010003532.1, from coordinate 1,092,006 downwards.
CAAGTTGGACTTATGTGATGTGGGAGTTGATGTCCTCTCCTATTTTCAACACCAATCTCTTGGATTTTACATGATTTTTACTATATAAGTTGGATATTCAGCCATTTAAAGGCATCCCTCTCTTGATAAGACCAAAATCTATCAAGATTTAGTTTTGTAACCTTTTTAGATAAATTGGACTATTTTTCAGATTTTAGGGGGCTGGTATAGTGCATTTATGTCAGTGATTTGCATATGTGATATAATTTTCTTCATTTTCATATCATATCTCACATATATTTTTATTTAAAGTTAATTTATTGTGCATTCTCCACAACCCACCTCAAAATAATGGGCATATATAATGGATTTCTTAGAGACTAAGCTCCTATAGTATAGTACACATACATAATTTTGTAGGTTTTACACAATGGATTATAGTTGATACCTAGAAATAAGTTTTAGAAAATAACACTTAATTTGGATAAGGGTGAAGGGTATCCATGTATAAAACATCATGTTATTTTTCTAATGGTTATAAAATAATCATTTTGTAAAAAATTTAGAATCACATGCAATATAGGCCAATTTTTAATATGTACCTAGTCATAGTTTTTAGAAAAATCCTAGGTTTGTCCTAGATTTTATCATTTTAAAGAATCATGAATGAAATATATTAAAAGTTATCACATAACTATTTTTCTTATAATATCACATGATATTAGTTATCTCTCAAATCCATATACACCTAGATATCAAATTGGGGACATGTGCATGGAATATCTTCCTTAGGTTTTTCACCAGTTACATAGATGATAAATGCATGTCATTATCCATGTTTTACGCACCATACTTAGATCATATTATATTTTGCATTAATTTTGTTCCAATTTTCACTGTTCACCTTTTTGCACCAAGTTTATGCCAAAATAATCTATTGGAATTCATACAGGGATTCTAAACTACTTCACTACTTTGGGTATGCAATTATAGAGTCAAGAACACTTTGATTTCTTAAACACACTCAAATATCAATGATAATTGGTTATGCATAGTCCAATCCAAGTTCATCAATAAAGAATAAATATCTAATGGTCCTACCCTCTCTAGTCACTAATTTTTGCACTATAAAATACAAAGATTCACATACCCAATTGGGTGTATTCGTTCCTTATTTTTATATCTATAATTTTTATTATCATTACTTATTTATTTTTATATTAATTAAGGAATGATTTTATACATGTTTCATTTTAGGTTCTACATTAATCATAGTTAAATGTTGTGGCCAACATTTAAGGCTATTATTCTTAGGTAAATTCAAGTGCACACTTTTATTTTTACTCTAGTAATTTTAATTTGTTGCATCACTAGAATAAAAGGGGGGAACTATATACACATAAATTAAAATTTAATATGAAATAGTGTACTTGTGACCACTCCTTATACACACTTTACTCAAGACTAATTTCATAGTCCTTTGAATACCCTTCATCCACTTTCTATGTGGAAGAACCATTCCTAAAAGTAACTAATGATCTCAAACTGTCAGGTTATTACTCATTAAAAATAACTCAAATTTATCCCCTGACTAGTCCATAATCCCAACTTAGCTATTTTTTCTCCTCAGGCAACAAAATGCCATTTTGACTATTTCTCTCCCTAATCCTATCAAGTTCATTTGGTTTCATACTCTCATTAAATAGCAACTAGTAACTCAAATTAAAATTCTTGTAACATGTCATCCCACATGTTAAAAAGTGATATATAAAAAAATTACCTATTGATCATAATAAAATCACACATTCAAGTCAATTTTTCACACAAGAGGCTCACACATTAAAAATCACCATAATCCTAATTTCACATTGAGAGCAAACTCTTGCTTTCCCCCAATTTTGAATACATACAGTTATAGTATCCCTAAACTAAAGTATGATAACATCTATAAGCCTTAAAGGTCACAAGTAATGGTTGAATCATTTAATGACACAATAATTGGACAAGCATATACCATCACATCAGTCTTTTGAATGCACCACCATAACATGAGATAACTACATGGAGTTTGATGCCTCTTAAAAGTATTATTATGTAATAAGTGCTCAACATATGGGGTGTTGAGGTATATAAAAATCAACTACTTACCTATTTTTATGTTTTATCCATGTTATAATTAATGGTTTATTAAGCTAGGTTTACAAGTGAAAAAGTTAACACAATGGTTTTCACAATCGATAGAGAGCTCATGCATAGTCAAATAGAACACAGATGTGAAGGGAAACTGACATATCATTTATGAAACATAAAACCCTACAAGATGTTGGGATTACTTAAGGATACAATCATAATTTTACCTTCTCTAAATATAGTGGCCTTGTCTAGAGAGTAATAAAATCACTATCCCTAATTCATAACATCATCACAAAGCCTCCTAGTTAATTTCACAATTTCTATGTCAATCCTACATTGTTAAATTTAAAGCTAAGTATTATTTCTTTGTCATTTCCCCTTTTATCATATTTTCAAATATAATAAGTTCCAAATTAGTTTATGTCATTAATTTATTGCATATCTACAACCTTCTAATTTTACGTAGTAGTTTATCTCATTTAGGTAATTAAATTTATATTTTTTCAAAATTTGATAAAACATTTTCACACTCTACCTAGTGTCTCCCTACACATATTCCTTAAGTTGGAAGAGGTTTTACTATCATGATTTATCACTAATAATGGACCACTTGATACATTTGAGCATACCATATCTTCAAACAATAAAATCTAAACCTATTCATGATTATATTTTAAGATTCATGGATAATATAGATTATTTGTTATATCAACCAATAGATATATAGAAATAATATGTATTTAGTAAAATAAACCCCACCCCACCCCCTCAAAGATAACATTTTATACTAAATATTATTTAAAATATCTTTACTATGAGGGTATTTCACTTGAGGATGAAATTTTATGATCACATAGACTTGACTATGATATTTTTTCTTCACATTTTACTACTATTTATACATATCCTAACACTAGTCATGCACCAATTAAGACAAATACCAAAACCTTGGATAATAATTTTAAAATACCTACAAAAAGTCATACATCTTCCCTTAGTAGATAAAATTAATTTAAAAATATTAAGGAAAGCCCAAGTCCAAAATTAAAGAGGTTAATTGATAATAATTTTATTATCTTACCTTATATTAAACATTATAATTATGTTTATGTGTGATAAAATTTCAACTATAAATTATTTTTTGAATATCATCAAATCAATTGTTATGCAATAGATAGATATCATTATTTGAAAAAAATAAAAGATATTATTTATAGTGGTAATAATATATAGGATTTATTTATTATAAAACTACAATTCTCAATAATATATTCCAATATCAAAGAACATCACATGATGTGCCACATACTAAGAAAGATTTTATTAAGAAATTATTACCTAATAAAAAATTACCTAAGAAATAGGAACTCAAGGAATAAACACCTAAGCATGATAATGTGGAAATAATAGTTCCCAACGATCCTATATAGACTCACATTTTACATATGAAACCTTTGGTCACTACCATTTATATTGAAAGATAATGAATAAAAGGAATCATGATAGATGACAAAGCTAAATTAAATATGTGTAACTTTCCTTTCCTTAAGATATATGGATATAATTTGGAAAATATAACTCAATTAACACCTTTCTCATTGGAACATATATCATTACAATGTATTACATTGCCTATATCTATTTGCCCCAAAACATGCCATACATTATTCTATGTTGTGCCACATTTTTTTTTAACTATAATGATATATTGGAAACTATGTGGCTATAAATGATGAACAAAACACTTGATAGTAAATATGATTAGATTAAATAAACACTTAAAACATCACAAGGTGAATCATGCTACATCCCAAAAATAACACAAATGGGTTCCTAAGAAATAAATGAAACAAAATCAAGTTCAAAAAAAAAATAACAAACATATACTAGTACATCTCCAAGGAAAAATCAATTTAGTTATACATATCCTTATTTTATACACATCAGTTTAGAACACGATGCTATGATAACATCATATACTAATTTTATTACATGAGTGTCAAATGTGTGTTGACATATATTTTTTGGATGATTTAGTTCTTCATGAAATTATTTCTTAGTTCACATATCACATTATGAGATTCAACAAACACATATTTTAATACTTTTACATCATATATTATATTATACATTTCAAATTATTTCCATTAGAGATTACTATAGTTACACCATCTTGAGTTTCTAATCATAATCATCTACATTATGAGATTGTTTACCATTTATTAAGAGCCCAACTTCATATGACATATATGGAATATGATATTTACTTATTTTTAATAAGTGTGAGTGGAATTTATAGTCCATATTCAAGGTTACTATATTATGATTATGACTTAGGTTCCCCTTTGACTCATGCTCACCATTCAAAATTTTAAACACTTATAATGTTGTATCTAATTCCTTATATACATGACATTATACTTTAGTTGAGATCATTGATTACCTATGCTATCTTATCTCTTGCGATTCAATGATATATATTTATTTTATTATATTTTTTATTATTGTACATAGATTATTTTACTACATATATTATATCTTTCATATCATTTCTTCACTTGAGTTCGATTACATTCTTGATCTATCTTCTATATTTAGCACTTTAATACTTTCCTTCCTTTTCGCCTCAACAATATTTTATCCAGATGGTTTTCATTGCTTTCTATGTTTCACTAGCCTTGTACCTTGATTTTTTATCCCATTATAAAAACTTGAATATATTTTTAGATGATGAAAACATATATATCAATTATTTCATTCCTAACATGCATTGATTTCTGAGGGAATTTGTAGTTTGTTTGGATTCTTTTTCTTCTTGATTGTGTCCTTTAGATTGCATATTTATATTTTTTTAAAATTATAAATTTTTAAATAAAATTTTATTTTATTAAGATTCACTTCCATTTTAATCACTTATATTTCAAAATTTCAAAATAAAACAACTTCTTACAATTACACATAAACTAATCTGGAATAATTTGTTCACCTAAAATACAAGTTTAAATTCACCTTGAGGCATCTCTAGGTGGGATAATTTATCATATTAGATATATTAAATTAAAATTATTTTAATTTTATCTATTCAATTATTCTACTTTTATCAATTCACTAATTATCTTTCATTGATTAATTAATATAAACATTTCCCCTTCTCTAAACCATTCTTCATAAAACATGGATAATCATTGTAGGCCTTTCATCTTATAGACCCAAAATTAATCTCAAAAATATATTATAAGGATAATTGTATACCATTAATCTTGGAAACAATATTAAGGGATTATATTAATCCTCCTTTGATATTTTCAAAGATCATCCTCTACACTTCATCTTAAGAAAGATGAAGGGCTCACATTATCAATCCATTTGTTGATCCATGTACACTATTGAAGACTCTATTTTAATTGTTCATATTGATTTAAAGATTAAGGGTCATAATTGATCCTATATCATCATAAATAGACCTCATTACAATGTAATTTATCATGCTCGAGATATATAATGAAGTGCTGATAATTTTGTGAGACCCCTTGTGCATCATCTTTTTGATTTATTGATCAAATTCAACTAGTCCATAACTTAAATGGAGATGTATCAAAAAAAATTATAATTTAAAAATACCATTAGAATTTACATATGATTATCATCCTATAAAAATGTGTTTTTAATGAATATTTACATGATTTTGGTTTAAATCTTATGTATTTGTAACTAATCTTTTTTATGCTCACAAGGTCCTAGGCTCAAGCATATTTAATTCATTTGGTTTTTGATAGACTTGACTAATATTTGTGAAAATATTTATTTTTAATAATAGTATGGACATGTGTCATGTCCAGTGGGACCCAACTCATAACCCAAAAATTCTTTTAGTCTCTTTATTCTAATTTTTGCTAGAAAGTAGCTCGTAAAATGTTCATAACATTTGATATATTATATATTTTAAACTAATTTTTTTCATGGGTGTGATTATTTATCCTATAAAAAAAATCTAATACTTTTGTTGAAAATTGATGTATATTTTAGGAGTTATGATCTAATTACTAACTACCATATTTTATTTTAGATTTTGTTTTTGTGTAAGAAATGGATGGTAAAATGTTTATAACTTTTGATATATTATTTGTTTTAATATGAATTTATTAAGGGTGTTAATATTTTTATTATAAAAAATACCATTTTGTTTTGAAAAATGATATGTATTTTAGGAGTTATGGTCAAATTACTAACTTCCACCTTTTATTTCTAATTTTAGTTTTTGGCTAAAAACAACTGGTAAAAAAATTATAAATTTTAATATTTTATCTAATTTAATCTAAAAATTTTTAGGGGCATGTATATTTGTCTTAAAAAAAACCTCTCAAAATTTCATATAAAATCTATTTATAATTTATAAGGTGTAATTAAAATATGTACTGATACTTTTAACATTTTATCTATAGATTTACGCATGCCAAATACCCACTAAGTAAAACTACTTACCTTATTTGTTTCTAGGTTATATAAAGGGTGTGGTAATTCATTAAAAAATACATTATCTACTCAAATTTTCTTTGATGTCTTAAAAAAAATTCACATTTCATTTTGGGTTATATGAAAACTTGTTTATTTTTTAAGCTTCTTCATTTCGTACGATTTTTTTGTTGCTTCTTGTTTTTGATTAAGTAAGCAATAAAATAGGGACTTGGTAACTTTAAAAAGCCACACTATGGGCTCAAAAATCCTCCAATGAGTTAGAAAAACACATAAATAACACACTAACAACACGTACATAACACTATAATAGAAAATAAGAATGCATAAACATAGGCAAACACATAGAACCAACAAAGCAACTATGGGCTGTCATTAGTCCCATATTTTGTAAGGAAATAAATAATTTACTTATAGTCACCAAGGCTATTCACACACATATCCCTTAACTTGATATCAAAATACTTCACCATAGTAAACACAAAGGCTGCATGATGAAGAGACTTAGTAGCATATTCAACCATTACTCTCCATTTTTTGTGCATTTTATCCATTTTTTCCTTGATTAGCATGACTTCCTCTACCATAATGAAACATAGTGAGAAACTACATTTATTTTATTATCCTTGGGTATTGACAACATCTTCCTCTATCTCATCTGAATAGGGCTCATCATTTTAGGAAAATGACTCATTTCCTCACCTTCTTAATCTGACTCTAAGGGAGACCCATCTTCACCAACCTCAAAAGTGTCTTCAAAAAAATTAGAGTCATTAGAGATGAAAATTCCTTGAGGGTTCCATGATAAGATTCTAGTAATACATTTGGACCTATGAACATTCATACTACCCCCAACTTCATTCTCAACCAGATTATGACCTAGGTCCAAAACTTTCCCTGACTCCTCAACACCCCTAAGATCCTCCTTCGCAGACTTAAAATTTTTATGTTGAACATTGCCTTCATCCTCAACCACCTTGTGACCCCTTTTATCATACCCCTTCACAGTCCCCTGGTTGGGAGTCTCAAGATTACCACAGGGTAACGTATGGGAATTAACATTGGAAACAGGGTAAGGGGACTCAATTGGGATGATACAGTCTTCAATTTTGGGACCCTCTATTAAAGTTTTATGGGAGATTTAGGGTGTCTCATTAGAATTATTTCCTTTAAATTTAACATCAGGAGAAGGGAATGATGGGGAGCTTTATAATAGACTAAATTTGATTTCCTTCAGGGGACACAAGGCCAAATGAAAATGGTATAATATGAAGATGAGACCTTGGTGGATGGGAATGAGGGGGAAGTTAGTATTTTTGGCTTGTAATTCCTTAACTAACTTAATGAAATTATATAGAGAATACAATAGGAAAAATGGGAGGGTAATTTCCATTCTATTCCTAAAATAGTTGAGTAAAGCAAAGTGGTAGTGGTAAAATAAATTAAATCTTCATTCAAGAGTGAACAACTTCATAATCATGAGATAAATATTCCCCCATGGTGTTGTAAAATTATCTCTATCAAATCTCCCATGGAGCTTCATATCAACCTCACCTTCCTTAAGGAAAATACCCATGTTTTTTGGGTTCGGCACCTTGCTACATTGACTAATTTTTTTTGCCTTCGATTGGGATCCTCATGGCTTGCCTAATCACCTCCTCAAAGATTTTAAAGCCAATACTCCCCATATGAACTTGTCTAAAATTCTCCTCCCAAGACTCAAAAATTTGATAAGATAGATTCTTATCATGACTAATCATACCATTAATGAAGGAAGCCACCTCACCCTCCTAGATAATGTGTCAAACTATAGAGTCCTAAAAAAATTCCTCTGAAGAGTTTAGCTCAATCTTGACAATGTCACCACCGATATTCAAAACTAGAGAGACATAAAGCCCATGAGATTGTTTAAGGTAAAGAGCAATGGAATGCCTAATAATATATCCATCAAGATTAATAAATCCTTTCAAGCCTATCAAGAATCATGAGAGTTATGAGATCATCATATCAAAATAATTATTGATATCTATGTACACTTTCCCACACTAGAACTCAACCTTAGTACTGACCCACATCCACCATCTCATACAATGATCACTAGAGATGGGGCATGTTAAGAAATAAATTCTTTCAATATAACTTTATATATCAATGTCCCCTCCTCTAATCATCATTTGGTCATGCATTTCCCTACCTATTTGATTATCCATCAATATAGCCTACCTATCTATCATCCACCCCTTCCACTTCATTAAGGTCTAGTCAGTATATCTTTGTTTCCTCAAATTTTAAGTAAGTTAATCTTTAGGTAAAATCTTTCTCCCACATTTAAAAATCCACATGGGTAACTTTGTGTGTTTATTGGCAAGATCCATTCATTCTTTACTTACATTCCCATGCCGATTGTTAATTACCATAGTATTTCTAATTATAATGTCTTGAACTTATAATCTAACAGTTCCATAATCCATAAATATATTATCACCTTTCAATGGGAAAAAGTTACCCCCACTTGAACCAAGCATGTAGATGGTTAAGATCCCACACCACTTAATCCACATGCATGTTTCCATCTTTGTTGAATAGAATTTGGATCTTGCTTGGTAGATTAGACAAGTTTCTCCAGCATCGCCAACCATTGTTATTTCTTCCTAGGTTTTCCATAGCATTTGCAACCATATTTACATCCATATAAATGTGGGAGACCTTATTACCATCCATATCATTAAGAATCAATCAATGTCTCTAATTATATCTACTAGTTTCTAGCCTATGTCTGATAATCCTAGGGTAGCATTAATAATTAATTATGAGTCTCTTTCAACATGAAGTTTTTGAATGTTTAAGGAAATAACAAGCTTAATTCCCCACAACATTTCTAGGGCTTCCACCTCATTATTTCATTTAATTCCAAGTCCCCTAGTGTATACTACCATAAAAACTCTATAATTTGATCTAATAATACCTCTTCCACTAGCCACTCCTAGGTTACCTTTGGCTACCCCATCAAAGTTGAGTTTACACTATTTTTATTGAGGCAAGGTCCATTTGGTGTTAGCCCTAACTATTTTTTTAGAATTATATATTTAATAAATGTTTGGGCTTATTGTCCATTATTCTAATATTATATATTCTTCCAGACCTATAGGGATCTCAATATCCTTGAATTTGATGGTATTAATATTCTCTACTAGTAGCTTAGAGAATGTCTAAAACACTTCCAAAGGAGTTTTATATTTTTCCATAAAAATTATATTATTTCATTCTTTACATAGGTTCCATACAAGGTGAGGGGTAATTTGAACCCATAATTCCTTCACTATTGGAAATATGAATGGGGGTCTCCAATCTCTAACTAGGTCCACTATCATGCCATTAAAAACCTAGGTCAAGTTGAGCTTTTGCATAACTAAGATCCAAAACTCCAAGAAAAGTTGCATTATAGAAGAAGGTGAGTGGCCATTTATTACTCCTCTCCATAGAGAATACATCTATTTTGAATTTGAAATCATCTCTTCTTTAAATTATCTAGAGTCAAAATTTTGTTATGTATTAGTGTTCACCAAAATAAGTTAATTTTAAGAAGTTTTGGAATCCAAACTTTCCCCCATAGCCTATCCTCACCCATGTCTAATAGTAATTCATAATCACTTTTAAAAATGTAAAATATCTTGTCATTCTTGTCCCAGATCATCTGATCTTGTTTTGGAAAAAAGGGTAGCCTAAATTTAGCCAATTCCCCTTTCAGTTGAAGGGCAACCTCTTTAATCTCCTCCTAATTAGGGGCATAATCTATGATGTTTTTCCAAATCCTATTATCCTCATTAATATTAATGTAATTAGTCACTTTATCCCCAAATAAACTACAAGATCTATCCATTATTATACCATAATTAAAGTCTTTAGGGGAAGATCCTTTAGCCATATATCCTCCCAAAATCTAACATTATTTCCATCCCCAATCTTCTATTTGATGCCTCTATGGAGGATACCATGGGTTTTGAGAGTCCCATTCTAGATAATTAATCCTTTAATAAAACCCTTTTCCATTAATATCTTGCTACCATTATTCCCATTGAGATACTTAGCTATCATGATGTCACCCAAATCCTTGTTCCCTTGAATTAGGTTCCACCCTATCTTTGCCAAGTGGGCTTTGTTGCTTCTTATTGCTTAAGTATTTTGTGAGGATATTTTGCACATATTCTATCCCATTTTGGGTAAGTAAAAAACATAAGGTTCCTATTTGTTTTATCCTAAATATTTTCCTAATATGCTCTTCACTCATTCTTGGGTGAATTGCATGAATTAAAATGATAATACCTTCCTTTTTAATTGGGATATGCAGTTTAGATTTCTTCACCTTCTCACAAGTATTTAGGGTGCAATGATTGGGACATCATTACCCAATATTTGTACCAAATCTCATTTATCTATTAGGGTATAAAAATTGAGGAACATTTTCACTATGAAGGCTTGACTTTGTGCTTGCACATTATTGTGTGAGGATTGAACCCAAAAGAGTTCCTTCCAATAATAAAGACCAAGGTGTAGTACCCTCAAAATGAACAATCTTGGAAATAAGATTAAATTTATTCATTGATGGACCTATGACCATGTACCACCTACTATGGGTTATATATAGGGACCATATAGAAAACTAAGTAAAATTGTAAGTAAACCCCAAATATGATAAGGATAAAGTAGTTTTCAAGGGACAAGACACTCTCATGAATATTCAGATCTTGGATTTCTTCTTAGATGCCTATTTATACTAGCATTTCACTAAGATATTCATGTGTAAGTAAACCCAAAATATGTAATCATGTGCAATGTAAATAAAATTTTAGATGCCTATTTATACTACACTTTCTTTGCATGTAATCATGTGTAATTAAACCTGAAATATGGTGGCACTTCACTAAGATAATCAAATCAAATAATCTTATATTACCTTTTGTAATCACCTAAAAATGAAACTTGAGTGCTAAGAGTGATATTTGAGACCTCTTATTCTTAGCTTATCTATATACCTATCTTAGGGCCTATCTTCACATTTATCTAGCCGTTGTGTGGACCAAAAACATCCCTAGTCATCCCTAAAGTTTTCCTAAACCTTCATTCTTACATCTTAGCCCTTTGTAGCTCAACTGTTAGCACCTAGACACTAGAAACATTATAAGGACAATAGTGTCACATGGCACTAGTGTCCAAATATTGGTGATACTATCATTTCCCTCATTTTTACATAAACATATATCTTTTAAAATCTTATACCTCCTAGGGTTGTCTTATACCTACTATAACACCTGTACAAGAACCAAAAAATTTTATATAAATGATTTTTATCCCTCTAACCACTATATGTAAATATGATGCAACTTACACATATAAACTTAGAACAAGTTGTTCATAATTAAGGTTATCAATCCCTATTCTACATTACTTCTTCATAAGCTCAGATTACTCATATTTATAATTTCAAGTACACTCAAAGAACTCAATTATATAATCATACTAGCTTCAATTTCACTTGCACCAACACTTAGGTGGGGATAAATACATCAGGCTTGATCCCTATTCAGAGTATTGGTATGTATGAAACTCTCAACAAATGAGGTATTGAGTATGTATAACCAAACCTAATAACAAACACACTTTACTTATTGTATCAACCAAATTCCTTAGAAACATGGAGGATTAAGGTTTTATCATAAAATCAAAAAAAATAAGTCATCTACAAGGTTTTAGAACTCATGTGAAAAGTAACATGATTGATAAACCTAATCATAGGTGTACCTAAAAGCTTATAATAGTCCTATATAGAGGACACTACCACCAAAATAAGGATACTAATGCCACATGGTGTTACTATCTAATTAGGGAACTACTATCTAGAAGGTATTGACATTTAGATCCTATTTTTGACACCTAGACCAACCTCTACCTTAATTTTTAGCCTCCAGATCATCTATCTCAGTCATTTTCTAGCTAAGTTCTCATTTTCATTATTTATTGTTATTTTTAGAAAGGTCAAATTTAGTTAATTATGTAACAAATAAGTGGTTATACTTAATTAATATTTATACATTAATTTACCATACTAAACTCTTTAAAAATTCAAGATTTACATTTATCTCAGTCCTAAAAGGTTAAAACATTTGGTGAACCCAACATAATTCAAATATTGCATAAACCCTAACACTAGATAACCCTAAGGTTTATATTTGTGTAATTTTGAGACCCATATTTCAGATTTTAGATCCATAGATTTTCTAATTTTATTTTATATAATCATGATAATGATGATGATGATGATGCTGATGATGATGATGATGATAATAATAATAATAATAATAATAATAATAATAATAATAATAATAATAATAATAATAATAATAATAATAATAATAATAATAAGTTTATCACTTTTTGTGTCAAACTCTAATACTTTCATTTACATGCTTATTTCCCTTAATTCAAAATAAACTCAAAAAAAAAAAAAAAACACATGTACACATGATGATTTATATAAATTAAAATGCATGTCATGTTTCATTATTTATTTAGCATGTTATCTTTCTCTTATGTGGAATTCAATTAAGGTATAAATCTTTAAACATAGAGAGAATACATTACTAATATACTAACTTCATTACCTAAAATTAACAAGTCTCCTTTAGATGCCTTTTTCTCTTTGGTTCACTTTGATTCCTTACCTATCACTCCTAAACATAAGGGAACATCATTGGTATCACTTATCCCTAATAATTCTTGACCACACACATCTAGCCACCATCCCACCTCTACTACTAACTCTACACTCTTAGTAGACCCTATGGTCTAGGTTATGATGTCTATATGTGATTTCAAATCTTGGAATGTTATCAAAACCCATGGTTAAAGCTTTGTCAACTAGAGCAGTGTTTCTTTAGTCATAATTTCAATTTTATAGATCTTACAACATTCCAACACATACAAAGACATTTTTTATGCAACACTTTTTGATACTCAAGTCCTTCAACATCTAAGCTAGCTTGTGTTGCTTTCATAATTAATACTATAAAATGGACCAAAGAGCATATCTCATTTGAAAAGGAAAATCTCCCACCTCAACACATCATAGATTAACACTTGACTTTCTATAATGCATTATAAATTAACAATGTAGGCGTCAAATGAGTTTTAGTTGATAATAGATTAGGATTAAACATTTGTAATATCTATTTTATTTGGGTTCTTAATATACATGTTAAGGATTTGGATCCTTCTAATATGAACACCTAAGGGTTTGATAATATTCCACATAACTTCTTGGGTTAAATCACACTAAACCTTACATTGGGGCCTAAAACACTACCTACAACATGTCAAGTTATGCTTAATGATCCTAATTATAATATCTTTCTTGGAAGACCATGGATTCATTATATGCACACAATTCTATCCACTTTACATGCATACTTAAATTTTAACTACAAAGATAATATCTAAACTTGTGTTATGGATAAATAACCATTTAAATACTATCAAAATATAGAGTGTTCACATAATTATATTCCTCATATGGATTTTGATACAACACCACTCCATTATACTATTCATAATTCATGTATCACTCCCCCAAATACTTATAGAGTAAAAGATAATAATTTCACTTCTCCTTTTGTATTGAGATACTTCCAAAAAATGGGTTACACATGACATGGACTTGACAAGAATAAGTAGGGAATCCTTAATCCCATTTAAGCATATGATCAACATGGTAGATAAGGACTTGGATATAAATATAGCACATACAATTCCAAGTACTCTCACCATACTTCTTAGCATATACTGATTTGTCCACCAATTCCATGGGTAGATGATATGGTAAATCATGTTTCTACACTCTCAATTTTTCACCCTGATCTTATTAATGATATATACTCTATGGATCTACCTACTTTAAAAATAATCCCTAATGATTAGGCTCTATTATAATTCCTAGAGGAATATGAGGATCTTCCTTCCTTCTACCATAAGAACATGTTTCCTCATTCCAAAAATGCCTAGGCATATTTTGGTGGGTGTTTAGATAATTATGATGATATTTTACCCAACATAGATGATATTATCCATACAACACCATAAACTATGGATCATTATATGTTAATGAAAATTTAATTTAATTCAATTATGGAACATATACTGATCCTCTTATCATACTATTGGTTGTTACCTTATGTAAAGAAGAAGATACAGATATTTGTCAAAATTTAAAATTTTTTCTTGAAGTTTTTGCTTGGGCTTATTCTAATATGCTTGGTAACAATCCCTCCATTGTATTACATAGGATTAAACTCTATCCCAATGAAAATATTGTTAAATAAAAAATTAAAAAAATACACCCTAAAGTTTCTTGTTTAGTCAAATATGAGATCTAATGTCTCTTGGATGCTAATTTTATTTGACCAGTTGCTCATCCCCAATGGGTTGCTAATATTATCCCTATTATAAAACCTAACAAAAAAATAAAATGCTGTTTTCATTATAGAGACTTAAATAAACCATGTCTCAAGTATGATTTTCCTCTACCCAACATTGATATGATAGTCAAATCCATAGTAGGCTATGAAATTATCTCTTTTATGGATGGCTTTACCAGTTACAATCAAATTAAGATCACTGAAGAAGGCCAAGAAAAAAACTTACTTTAACACACCATGGGGACATTTATAATATATATTCATGCCTTTTATATTATAAAACATAGGAATAGCATACCAATGAACAATGACACATATCTTTCATGATCTCATTCATAAAATAGTCAAAGATTATGCCAATGATTTAAAAAAAAAATTAAAATAGTGATAGCACCATATAATATATTTATGACATAATTTTAAAAGACTAAGAAAATAAAATGTATGACTCAATCTAAAGAAATGCATATTTAAGGTTTCATTAGGTAAACTCTTTTGATTCATAATATCTCAATGTAGTATTGAGATTGACCCCAATAAAGTCAAAGTAATAATGAACATTTCTCCTCTTACTAATTTTAAGTAACTAAATTTCCTACAAGGTAAGATTTAGGTAATACATCACTTTATGGAACAAATCATAGATAAGAATCAATCATTCACCATATTACTTAAGAAGGATATAAAATTTGAATGGGACATCACATGTTAATAAAGATTTGACACACTCAAAAAGTAACTACTAAACCCGCCTATCCTAGTACCACCAACACCTGAAAATCCACTTACCCTTTACCTCTCAATGATATATCATGCACTTGTTGTACTTTTGTCAACACAAGATGATAAACATAAATAGAAAGCCATTTACTACATCAATCATACACTTGTTGAATATAGATGAAATTATCCAATAATAGAAAAAGTTTGTTTGGCACTTTTATTTGATACTCAGAAGCTCTGACACTATATGATTAACAATGAGACATAAGTCATTATAAAATTTGACCCTTTAAAGTTCTTAATTTTAAAACCACTTATCTCAAGTCATATTACAAAATGGTTTATTTTACTCATAGAATTTGACCTCAAGATCATCTTACAAATATTAGTAAAAGGTTAGATAATTATAGATCAATTGGTACTATCCCCATTATTGGACACAAATATTATAAATGATGATTTTAGGGATGAATTCATAACATATAATACCACTTTCAACACATGGATAATATTCTTTGATGGTTCTAGATGTGCATCTAGTGTAGGTGGTAGAATTTTTTACATGACCCAATTTGGCATATAGTACCCCTCATTTACTTAATGCATTTGTCATGTACCGACAACATCATATAATACAAATATCTTATCTTAGGCCTATAAGTAGTTTAGGATCTCTAAATCAAATCAATTAAAGTCTATGGGGAATCAAAATTTACTAT
Organism: Torreya grandis; assembly: GCA_037957365.1. NCBI lineage: Eukaryota > Viridiplantae > Streptophyta > Pinopsida > Cupressales > Taxaceae > Torreya > Torreya grandis. Next base: position 1,075,511 of record JARHVA010003532.1, on the reverse strand, counting down.
CAATTAGGTTATAGACATCTACCAAACCAAAGAAGAATGCCTCATTCCCTACAAGAACATGGTTCAATTTTTTTAGGCTCAATTTAAAAACTTCTCTATTGAAAACATTCCACATAAAGATAATCATCATGCCGATAAAATGGCTATGCAACATCATTGATCCCCATTGACATAGTTGAAGACTAGGTTATCTTCACTATCAAATGATTATAATCTCCATTAGTTTCCTATGTGGACCTCATAGCTCTAATTATTCTATTTACCACAGGTAGTAAAATAGCATCCAAATGGTTATATTATATATACAATTTTATACATAAATCTATTACACCAGATACTTTCACAAGAAATAAAAAGTGCAAACTATTGTCAAACTACCTATGATATGTCATTATTAGAGAGGACTTATTCAAAATATATTTTAAGGGACACTTACTATGATGTTTGATAGTTGAGGAAGCTAAGTTGGATATCAAATAGGTGCATGCTAGTGAATGCGGTGGTCATTTTAGCAGTAAAACAATGTCACACAAATTGCTCAGACAAGGTTACTATTGGCCAACCATGGAAAAATAATGCCAAGAATATTCCAAGTTATGTGATAAATTTTAATTCCATGACAACCTACACCATGTCCATTCATAATAAATATAACCCATAGTATACCCATGGTTGTTCATGATATGAGGTTTTGATCTAATTGGTAAGATAAATACATAATCTATAAGAGGTCACAAATTCATTATCATAGCTACATAATAATTTATAAAATATGTGGATCCTATTCCAATATAATCCAAAGATGGATAAGATATATATATTTTTTTCATGACCAACATTATTTCTTGCTTTAGCTTCCCAATGGACATCATTACAGACAATGGAACTTATATTAAGAATAAAACAATATTGAAATTTTGTGTTAAATATAAAATTTGGCACCCATTCTCTACTCCATACTACCCATAGGGAAATGTCAAGTATAAGTAAAAAAAATACAATCAATAATATCCTGATCAAAACAATTACCAAATTTGGTGATGATTGGCACAATCAACTCATTTATGCACTATGGGATTATTGCACTAGTATTTACACACTGATAGGAGCTACTCCTTATTCACTATTATATGACACTAAGGAAATTATACCAATGGATTTAAAAATCCCATCCTTATAGGTCTCCTTAAAAGGGATCAACATAAATGATCAATATAGAGAGAAACATCTCAATGAATTAGAATAGTTGGATCACATGTGCATTCAAGCTATAGAGCATCTTAGGGAATATTAGAAATGAATCCAACATACCTACAATAATTGTGTTCAAAATACGAAATTCTAAGTTAATGACCATGATTTAAAATAAAATCTCAAAAATAGCAATGCCAAAGAAGAGAACAAATAAAAATACCAACCAAATTGGCTTAGCCCTTACTTAATCATATAAAATCTTAGCACAAAAATATACTGTCTAGTTTCAATTAATGGAAAAGCAATAAAAAAATAATTGATATCATTCATCTAAGGAAATTTTACATATAAAACAAAAAACTTTTCATATTACTTGTATAGAGCTTATATCTAAAAAATACAAAAATAATATAATATGTCAAAAATACAAAAAAAATCAAATACTTAGAAAACATAAAAATTATAGATTTTATACATTTCCATGTTTACATTTATTATATTTTATAGACAATAAATATGATATATATCTTATTATAATCTATTTATATCATAAATAAATGATTCACTTATTCGTATCGAGTGATTACATATTGCTTACAGGACTCAAGTCCACTGAACTAATTTAGATTTTCTATTATCTACCCACTGAAGGCATATACATATATATTCAAGTTATTCATTTGACACATGATGGGTATCATTTTCATCTCTTCATTTAACCAATTTATGTTGGTGCCATTACTTAATAGGGCTAGCATCCAAGGCTATCTATAGTAAGGTGTTTATTAAGTTTAGCTAATAGTGTTGGTTGGAGGGTTTTTGGAGTTGATATATCTTAAGTTTCTACTTCCTAAAGTTTTAACTAAGTGATAAAAGAAACACACTTGCTCAAAAGGTAAACACACCAAATTAAATGAAATTCTTAAAATAAATCACACAATGTTGTTGAAAAGTAAACACACTAAAATTGAATATTGAATCCACACTTAAGCTAAGTTACATAATTAAGATTACTAAAATTAAGGAAATGATAAATGTTCATTTGAATTATAAATCTCACACACACACACACACACACACACACACACACACACACACACACACACACACACACACACACACACACACACACACACACACACACACACACACACATTAATAGTCAATTTGACATGTAAGTTGTCAATCCAGTAAAAAAATGTATTTGTATTGCTTTAAATTAAAATAAAATAAAAAATAGATTATAAATACCAAAAGTACACATGTCATGTCTCCTTGGGGAGTGGGAACTTGCTCACCTTGGATTTAGGATCAAAATAATTCAATACTTAGGAAGCAATATTTACTAACACATAGAATTGAAAGATTATTTTTAACACAAAATATTCTTGTATTCTATATTCAAAATGACAATTATTACAAGGTTTCACACACTCATAGATCAAATAGGGATCTACCTTTTATTAGATATAGAGGAAACTAACTATCCCTAGATACTAAGTAAAAGCTTAACTAGATAAATAAGAGAATATTCATAAATATTGGTTTATATGGCCAAAATAAGGAGGAACATTACAACAAAGATCCACATGAGGTTGGGGAGATCTTCATGGGATTTGTAACTACTTCTTGTAACCATATCTAGTTACCAAATATCATATAAAATATATTCATATAATCTTCTCCAAAGTTTTAACCTATATCTACTAGCTTATATAAATGGAAATTTACATATAGATATAATTATATATATATATATATATATATATATATATATGAAAAAATAAAAAGTATCTAAAAGATAATTGGAGGAGTATGGATCATCATGGAATGGTTGAAGGAATATTTAGAATGCCTTAGAAACATATTTTAGATGAGTCGATAGTGTGATGTGGAAGTCCATAGCTCAACTATCAAAAATTTTAGCACATCTATTAAATTTTCTAGATCAATTTCTAAAATCTATAGCTCGATTATGAAAGTTTGTAGCTATCTGCTAAGGTCTGTAGAATGCATGGCAAAGTTTGGAGCTTCACTAGAATGATAAGTTTATGACTACATTCCTTCTTTGTCTTCATGGGATCATATCAAGACTCTTATTTATATGCTATAATACTTTTAAATATTAAAAATGGAGGACTAAACATGGAAATAGTAAGAAAATTATGTAAATAATGTTAACTTAGACTCACATAAGCTTAAAGAGGACAAAAGCATTCATTTTCTACCTTAGACTAGTTATAATCCCTAAGACTAAATGTAATACTCAACCTAAATGGAATATTAATGGGTGTGAAGGATGATATATTATGGTTATAATGAGTCATAGTGTGGACACATCATTTCCCCCACACCATACCTTTTTCAAGTCCCATTACAAACTATCTTTTTTGGTCGTCATAGGTGTGGATTATTTGCTTAAATATGAGACTAAGATCATATATGGAGTATAATATTATCCTATTTTATCATGATAAGGAGTGAGTCCCATATCCCTATTAAAAATTTGAATCCAAAGTGCAAATTACTCCTCATACTATGGCTCTATGTTTTTCCATGGAGACATGGGAGAAAGCAATAGGGGTGGTCTTAATCTCATTCCTATCCATAATTTCTTTCCAACTTATCGAAGTATCTTTAAAATGATATAAATTATGGCCTAAAATATCCTAAGGGTACATATTACATTAGTGAGAGAAATAACTTCTCTTCTTTTCAAAATAACCATTAATAGATTCCATCATTAACTATAGGCAGTTACAAATTTATCAAAGAAGTGTTGAAAAAATAACTCAAAATATGTAATACGATCCTATAAATCATGAATATATTGGTCATGAATAATATAATTTTTAAATTAAAGACATTTTAAATCTTCCATCACTTTCCATGCATTACCAAATTGAGGTCTGATGCATAGTCCAAATTCTCATGCTATACTCACATGATCATTATATCTATCTTCCCAAGCTATTTGGTTTCTATAGGTGGAGATAAGGGCTCTAAGTTGTAACTCACCAATAAATAGGTTGATAAATAAATAATTAGTGTTTCCCAAGATAACATCACATAAGTATAATTCACACAATAAATCTTGTATGTCAAGAGTAATTTTATGATAAATAGCTAAGAACTCTTCACTTGTGTTGATCTCATGTGGAAATCCACAAGATATTTGAAGTAACTACCATCTAAAAAACTATTTACATAAGAACAAACTATAGGATGGAGATGGACTCCAACAAGCTAAGAGATTCTCACCTAGTTGACAAGTAAACTATATACTGTGTTTGGCTTTTTCTTATTGTTGTTGTGTTTGTATAATATATTATTGAAAATTATATTTCTCTTTATTAATTAGTTTATTTTATTTCTTTAATTCTCCAAGTTCAAAAAAAGTTTGTTCCCAATGACTTTTGACATCAGATTAGGACATAATTGTTTGACAACCTTTCTCTACCATAGGTCTGGGGGGCATAGTGTGAGAGATGAAAGATAATTGTACTTTCAATGTTTTATTATTCTATTTTGATCTATGTATATTAATTATTAAGGACATATTATCTTCTTCAAGTTCCTTGGTATAACCCCATACATCAATAACTTCATTTTCATATTCATCCACTTTTTAATACAATGTTGCTATTTATTCATCTTTCTCAAAAGACTAAGCTTGAATGTTCTCTATATTTTTCAACAAAATGGAAATAAAAAATATTTAAATTTAAATTAAGAGAGTAGATGAACAATGTCTTCTACTTGTTATTTGATTATGGCCTCTAGTTGGGACAATGCCAAAACATGATGCATTTCTACATCTTCTGTTACTTTTGATGGCTGAGATTCTTCAAAAACCATGGGAACTTTACCCTTATCAATGGATGGTTATGTTGGGGTGATGGAAGGAAAACTTTCTTTTGAAACATCCTATGGTAAATGAGTCTCCACTTCTTCTTTATATTTTGCCACATTAAAAGTGGATTCCACCCATAAGTTGTCAAGGGTTTCTGTAACAATTACTTCATCATCATCAATAGTCAATACCAACTTCCTTCATTTATTCTTAGACTGAGTAGGAGGAATAGTTTCTTCACGTGAAGCCTCCTTATTTATTATAGGATACCTATGTACTTAATGTTGAAATGGGTCTGTAGTAGGCTCATCCTTTGTAATCTAAATAGGTTCTTGTGTAGTAGTGGGTTAAAAATATGGTTTATGGATTATTTCTGAGGGTTTAGGTCTTAATCTTCTTTTGGGATTTAGAGGTACAACCACATTGATAGGAATTATAGGACTGGAAGCATCATCCTTGAAGGTTGACCTTATACTCTGGACTGATTCTATAGTATCTAATTTGGAGGAAGAGGCCTTTGGTGTAGCTCTAAATCTATAAGTAGAAGGTTATTTTGGTATGTTATTAGGAATTTGAAGGTGTTTCCTTTTATTTCCCTCAATAAAAGTTATCTATTCTTCTATACCCTATTCTTTCTTAAGAAAATGGTGTTAAATTATTAGTTGAATAAGTCCATGATAGTGGATAAAGGATGGATTACTAGGATACCTCATGGCCATTACTTATATAGACCCTAACAAAAATAAAGGTAAGTAGATTCTATGATGAGGTTTTTATATGCCATACTTTAAATGAATCAACATATTCATTACAACATAAATCAATACACTAAACTTCCCATCATAAGTGAGATATTTAATGAGCCAAAAAGATACAAACTTCCATAGATCTGTTAAGGTGTCTCTATTGACATCTTTGATCTTTTTATTGTTTTATTGAACACATTCTATTATTTTTTCTCCTTCTCCATGTAAAATGTGTATGAGGTCATTGAAAGAATATCTCCATAAAATATTGTCTCCTTCATCTAGATTCCAAATAATTCACTAATGACCTAGCTAGAAAATGGAATTTTCACACCTTTGAAATTAGAGAAATATGTCTTTCAATGAAGAACAAATTTGGTGATAAGGGTTTCATCAAAAACCTAAAATTTATTCAAAAATATGAGCCACCCTACACCTTCAAACATAGGTTTTTCTTGCTCATCCCCCAAGAGATCTTATATGAACTCTAACTTGGACCTTTTTTTCTATACCATATTGAATGTTTCAATTCTCCATAGATCACAACAAAGTATATCCAATTTACATATCTAGTCATAAATGAAAATGTTACTTCACTAGGTTCTAGCAATTTATTGTGGAATAAATGATGCCCCTTTTATCATAATTCTACAGATGAAGTCTGAAGCCCTCTAAGTGTGTGATGTAATGATGATAGTTCAAAACTTGTCATGTCATGAAATGGTTAATAATTAATCATTATTGCCTTTTGATCCATTTTTAATTATCACACTACCAATCCTTATATCAAATAATTGTCCACATGAGTCATTCATTAATTATAAGGATAAGGTTATCATTGAAGTACACTTACGTGACGGGACCGAATCCGTAGCTTTTAGTTAAGTACCAAAAGGTGACCTTTCTAATGATTCTGTATTAATGTGTGGACACCCTAGTAATAGGTCCATATCCTTCACATATAATACTATGGAGGGACTACCAAAGTAATGAACATATACTTATATAATTATCTACTTAAAAACTAACCCTTAGCAAAAGAGTAAACACTATACCTAAGCTCATGATGTTGTCCTTGCTTGTCCTTATTTACTTATTATAGCAAAAGGAAAATACATGGATTAGTTTGAAGAATAGTACATAATAGGAAAACATAAATTTTATTGATTTTGGGATAAGGAAGATCAATCATAGATGATGATTAGTCTTGAATTTTTGAACTCATTTTTCTATTTTTTTTAGTATTGCCCTTGACTAGGCATTTACTAGTTTTTTGGTCAAGGCTTATTTTTAGTACATTATTAGCCAACAAGATGGTTTTATTATCATGAATTTAAAAAATATCCATAAGGATTTTCATTATTAATTTTTATTATTTTTACTTTTTACTTTTTTACATTTTTTGAGAAGAGGTAAATCCCCTTCCTTTATTGAGATCATCTTAAATTTAAGGATTAGTTGTCATAGAAATTTTGATTTCTTCTATGATATAAAAATTATTTTTTACCACCTAGATGAATTCTTATTTGATGGAAGGTTTTTGATATAACTATAACCTATGTCCAAAACCATCTATAGGCAACAATTATACTGAATCATTATAAAAAATATTTTCTATCTGAAATGGTCCTAACTATCTAGTTCTCAACTTGCCTTTGAAGTGTTGGTACTTAGAATCATACAATAGTGCCTAGTCTCTTATTTTTTTTTAAATTTATTTCCTTTATGTGCAAATAATGCCATTATTTTATTTTGTACTACATCATCTCTATTTGTTTCAAATATTTTGTCCTCGTATCATCTAGCTCATTTAGTTATAAAATTCTCTCTATGATTTATCCAAGTCAATACCTACTTTTACTATAGTTATTAGAATTTTCATTTGAAATTTAATTTAAATAAGATGTTTCTTACAAAATAATAATTCATTTGATGAAAAACCAGTAGTGGTCTTCCACATTGTGTTGCATGCCCATATAGTCTCTTGAAGCTTGGTTACCTAATTTTTCTTACTACTACTGACTATCTTGGTAATAATATTCTCTAACTCTCTTTTGGTAATTTATACCTATTTATTTGATTATGGGTGGTATGGGTAAGAATTTATATGGTTGACTTGGTAGAGATTTATGAATGCTTGAATCTTTTTGGACATGAACTGGGTTCCTTGATCAGACACTTCTCTCTAGGTAATCTAAATCTTTGCATGATCATGGAGTATATAAAATATACTACTGCCTCTTCTTTTGAAAATGAAAGAGTTTGTACTTTCATCCCATTTGGTCACATAATTTATACATACCAAAAAACACTCCTTCCCTTGATAAGGTGGATCATTGGGCCCAATAAAGTCCATGCCCCACTTTTGAAAAGGTTCCAAAACCACTTGAGGTTAGAGGGGCATTTCAGAATATAGTGTAGGTTTACCAATTCTCTAGCATGGATCATATTTTTGGATGTACTTATTTACCTAATTATAAAGAGTTATCTAGTAGTAACCAAATTCAAGGATCTTGTGCATTATCCTCTTGATAGAGTAGTGTCCTCTGTGAAGTTCATCATGGTAAGCATGAATGATGTCATACATTTCATTCTCTTTCACATACCTATGGAAGACATGATCAAGTTCATATTTTAATAATATACCATTAATCCATTTAAAATAATAACTCTCTTTAATCAAACATTTCTTTTATTTCTTAGTGAAATAAAAATAAAACTTCCTTGTAGCCAAAAATTTTGCTATACCAAAAAACCAAGGTGACTGGGTTACAAAAGAAAATAGTTGTTCATCTGGGAAGTTGTCTTCTATAGGTCCCTCTTCATATACATTGTTCAATCTAGAAAAAAATCCAGTAACCGCATTGAACTTACCAAGTCTATTAATGATTATTATGTCAAATTACTACATCAATAATATCCATCTTATGATTCTTCCTCCTACCACTGGTTTATTCATCAGGTATCTAATAACTACATGGTGAGTATATACAAATATTTTATAACCAATGATATAATGTCTAAAATTATTTATATTATAAATTATAGCAAGGAATTCCTTCTCAGTGGTTGTGTAATTTATTTTAGTAGGAGTCAATTTATTGTTAATGTAATATATGGCATACATTTGTCCTTCATCTTTCTATCCTATAACTACCCCCATAACATGATTAGATGCATAAGTGTAAATATGGAATGGATATGACCAATTAGGTCCTCTTAGTACTGGGGCAAAACTCATTTTTCCTTAATAGTATCAAAATCTTGTTGGAAATCTATACTCCAAACAAACTCACTCTCTTTTATCAGTAAGGTAAATATAGGAACATAATTATTTTTAAAATCTTCTATAAACCTTTTATAATATTTTGCATGTCCTTATAATCTTTTGATATCATTATAGTTTTGATGAGTAATTAAATTTGAAATGACTTAGATTTTATTTGGATCCACATAGATTCCTTTTGCAAAAATATGATGTCCTAAAACTATCCCTTCCTCTACCATGATTAGACATTTTTCATGGCTCAAAGATAGATGGTGTTCTTCACATATTTTTAGTACTTTACGTAGATTATTTATAATTTCATCAAAATATTCTATATTAATGGTGAAATCATCCATGTATAATTCTACACATTCATTGGTTAAATCTAAAAATATGGGTAAGACTGCTCATTGGAAGGTAACAGGTGCATTTCACAAACCAAAGGGCAATATCCTATATGAAAATGTCCTCTATGGACAAATGAAGGTTATTTTATCCTAATATTTAGGTGCCACTTGTATCTAATTGTACCCACTAAAACCACCCAATAAATATAAGTATCTTTTCCTTATTGAGTTATCAAGTACTTGGTCAATAAAGGGTAAAGGAAAATAATATTTCATTATTGATTTGTTCAATTCCCTATAGTCCATGCATATTCTCCATTTACCATTTTTCTTAGGAATAATAACCAAGGGAGAGACCCACTAGCTGTTAGAGATAGGATAGATGAATCCTACTTCTAACAACTTTTCTATTTTAATTTTCACAATGTCTCTTAAGGCAAGATTAATTATTCTATGAGGTTTCCTAACTAGTTTAATGTTCTCTATGTAGATATGATGGGTGCATACACTAGGATGGATTATCTTCATGTCTTGATATTCTCAAGTAAAATATTTAGTGTGTTATTGAAGTACATCAAAGAATTTTACTTCTTAATAATCTATTAACCAATTATTTATGTTGAGTAACTTCCCTGGTGCTACTGTTATTTGATTAGTGCCTATATGAAGAGAATTTATTTATTTGAATTCACTCATTAAAGAGTTGAGAGGTCAAGTATGTGGAAAAAACATATGGAATGTGACATATTTGACAATTTTTTATCTTAGAGGAATCACTCCAATTAAAGGGAAATGAAAGGATGTCAAAAAAATATTTTGACCTTCATGTGCCCATTACATAATGTTGTGTTGGATGTCCCTATGGTTATATAAAGTGCTAGAAGAGGTGGAAAAAGATGTATGTTTAAAAGGATAGGAATATATCTCTTTATAGGTTCTTCTATCATATTCCATAGTTGGTCAGACAAAGTCTATAGAAATACTAACAAAGTCCATAGCTGGCCTGACAAGGTCCATAGCTAGACTGTCAAAGTCTATAGATGGAATGTCAAAGTAATAAGCATTTATAATACTTATTGTTAACTCATTCTCTATTTCTTCCACATGATTAGTGATTATGACAATATCTATAGAGGAAATAATATCACATTTTTATTTAGGTTTATCTACCCATAACTATTTTACAAGATTAATCGATGATTGTGCAAGTGGATATAGATAAGTTCACTTTTCTTTAAGACCATTTGAGATGGTAATATCTCCTTATGTAAAATGAATTAAAGATTCCATTATTTCTAACCAAGGCCTCCTTAGGATCAATGGGTATCCAATTTGTTTGTTTTTAGGATGGAGAACAATAAAATCAAATGTGTACTCCCACGAACCTGTAGTCACTATTATATCCTCTATGACACCCTCTATTTTGGTAGTGGAATGATCTACCATTTGTAAGATTGTGGTGGTGGGATTCATATCTATTAGAGAGATATTTTTCATGGTGTCAATATTCATTACATTAATAGTATCTCCTATGTCCACTAATACATTTGGTATCTCTTTCTTTTCAATAATTAAAAAAATGATAGGACTCCCTAGGTCCCCATACTTGGATAGAAGTAACTTACCTACTAATAAATCAACAAGCTTCCCATTTACCTGTATATTCTTGTGATATTATCTTTTCTTACCAGGTGTCTTAATGCATAAATTTTTGATTACTTTATTGAGTTATGGAATGTCCCTAATGGATTGTAATAATGGGATTTATATATTGAGTTTTCTAAGCTCCTGAATCAATCCAGATTCCCTTTTGTCTTCCACATCCTTTAATCATTCTAGAAAGGAAATAAGTGGAGGAGTTTTCGTGACTTCCTATATTTTTTTAGGTTTCTATCCTAACTCTTATTCTTTAACTAGTTGAGATTTTTGACTTGTTTTTTCATGAGATATTTTTGTGATGATAATATGAGGTTCTTGTAATATTTTTCCTAACTAAGATGTATGTCTACACATTCAGTATCACCTACCCCTATAGTCTCACCTTGTTCATTAACATAAACTTACCTATTATTTAGAATTTTTACTATATGGGTAGGAAAATAAGGTTTGTTTACTTGTTGTTTGGGGGGTGATTGAATTCTCAAAGGAACCATCAATTTTTGTTTTTGTGAAAACCTCCTTTGTTGTTGGTTATAGTTTGGGTTAGGGTTCCATTGTTTATTGACCCATGGTTTATGATGATCTTAGGGTATCCAAGTTTGTTTAATAGGTTGAGGCATCATAAATGGTTATGGAATCCATTCTTGGTTGCCCCACTGAGGTGATGCTACCCCCTAAAATTGTGGAGGTGCATGCCATGGTGTAAAAGGAATCCTTACGCCAAACTACCATGGTTGATTTTGTGGGAAGGAATTTCCTTAATTTTACACATAATTTTATTATTTTATGGTATATATATTCTATTTAATTTGTCTCTTAAGATTAGGAAGTTTATTACAATTTTTTGTATCATGATCCTGAGCATCACATATTCCATAGATTTCTATTTTATCTAGAGGACAATCTTTGAGTGCATGTTTTAATATACACTTTGGACAATATATTTATAGTGGTTTAATGTTAGATTTATATTTATATTGTAATCCATCTAACATTGTGTTTATTTTAACCAATATATCTATTTTTAAATTTTCTAGTTCCTCCATGAGTTGGCTCATATCACTAGATATCCCTAGTTTACCTCTTCTACTACTAGGTTTTATCCCAGAGTAGTTGGTACATCATTATGTAATCTCTTAGAAGTCTATTTTAACAATATATCCCTTCCCCAAGATATTTAAAGAATCCCTAGAGGAATCATCTAATCCTTTAAGGAAAATAGTTTTGATTACTTAATCAGATAGCTCATATCCACACCTACTATGGGAAAAATAAAATTGGTCTAGATAATCTTCAAGGTTCTCATCTTAATTTTATTTTATATTGAAGAATTATTATTTTAAATCCTTTAAACTATAGTAAAATTGGTATTTATCTAGGAATTTTGTTTCCATTTCTCTCCAAGTGCTGATAGAGTTTACTTCTAGGCCCATAAACCACCTCATTTCTCTTTCCTTCAAGGTAGAGGGAAAGAGTTTCAACTTTTGATTATCTAAAGTGTAATCATAGGTTTTGTAGATAACTTTGAATTCAAAAAGTAATTGGTCTAGATATTTATTGGAAAGACCTCTAAAGGTAGGTAGATTGGATGGGGAAATGTTGTTCATTATTTTTCTATCATCATTGTCAAGGATGATGGGGTAAGATAAATTCCTCTCAAGAATATTCTTGCAAGGGTTTTATATATAACCTAATTTTTATCCCATTGTAAATAAAGTTATATATATAGGAGGGTATCCTTCAAGGTCTTCTAACTTTTCACTATCTAAATTTTTTATTTTCTCTGAAAAAGATTCCTCTATATCCTAGGATGTGCTTACAAAAAACTCTCTTATTTATTTCTTCAAGCTCCTTGTCTTTTTTTTAAGTACATTTTGCTCTCCCCTAAAGGATTAAGATATTTTATAAAAAACCTTCCTTGTGAATCCTTTTGCCTATTCATATAACTGTATTTAACAAGAGATCAACTTTTATTATATTTTTACTTTTTTTACTGTTAGCTAAAGATTTCACCTTACTAACATTTTATAAGAAATTCCTCGACAATGGTGTCAAAAATGATGGGTGTTATTGTCATCTCTTCATTAACCAATCTATGTTGGTGCCATGACTTACTAGGTCCAATGTCTAAGGCTATCTACAGTAAGGTGTCTATTAGGTTCAATTAATAGTGTTGGTTAGGGTTTTTTTAAAATTTATCTATTTTAAGATTTTACTTCCTAAAGTTTTAACTAAGTGATTAAAGAAAAACACTTGCTCAAAAGGTAAAAACACCAAAATGAATAAAATTCTTGAAAGAAATCACATAATGTTGTTGAAAATTAAACACACTAAAAGTGAACATCAAATCCACACTTAATCTAAGTTGTAGAATTAAGATTACTAAAATTAAGAAAATGATAAATGTTCATTTGAATCATAAAGCACACACACACATTAATAGTCTATTTAAACTATAGGTTATCAATCCAATCAAACAAAGTTTTTATATTAATTCAAATAAAAAAATAAGAAACAAATTATAAATACCAAAATTACACGTGTCCTATCTCTTAGGGGAGTGGGCCCTTACTCACACTTGGATTTAGGATCAAAATAATTTAGTCCTTAAGAAGCAATATTGACTAATGCATAGAAATAAAAGAGTATTATTTACCATAAAATATTCTTGTATTTTGTATTCAAAATGAAAATTATTACAATGTTTCACACACTCATAGATCAAGCAAGGATCTACCTTTTATTAGACACAAATAGAACTAACTATTCCTAGATACTAGGTAATAATTTAACTAGCTAAACAAGAGAATATTCATAAAGATTGGTTTATATGCCCAAAATAGGCAGGAAAATCATAAAAAAGATCCACATGTGGTTGGGGAGATCCTCATGGGATTTTCAACTGCTTCTTTTAACCATACCTGGTTACCAAATCTCATATACAATGTCTTTATATAATTTTATCCAAAGTTACAACCTATATCTACTAGCTTCTATAAATGGAAAGCTACATATAAATAGAAGTCTATATATAGATATGTGAAAAAATATAAAGTATGTAACATATATCTAGAAGAGTCTAGATCATCATGGAATGGTTGAAGGAACCTTTAAAATGCCTTGGAAACATGTTTTAGATGAGTTTGTAGTGTACTGTAGAAGTCTATAAATCAATTATCAAAATCTATAGCTTGTATGTCAAAATTTGTATCTCAACTGTCAAAGTATGTAGCTCAACTATGAAAGTCCATATCTATCTAGAAAGGTCGTTAGAATGTTTGGCAAAGTCTAGAGCTTCACTACAATGATATGTTTATGACTAAGGCCCTTCATTGTCTTCATGGGATCATATCAAGACTCTTCTTTAGATGCTATAATACTTGTACATATAAAAAATGGAGGACTAAACATGAAAAAAATTAAAATGTATGTAAAGAATACTAACTTAGACTCACATAATCTTAAAGAGATAAAAAAGCATTCATCTTCTACCTTAGACTAGTTATAATCCCTAAGACTATAAGTAATGCTCAACGTAAATCGAATATTAATGGATATGAAGAATGATATATTATGGTTATAATGAGTTAAGAGTGTGGACTCATAAACACACTCACCAATTTAGGGGTACCCTATACATAGTTTTGATTACTAGGTTACATATTTATAAAATCTAAATCAAATATTTAGGATTTTTATATCTTGATATTGATCATGCTACACCTAATCAATTTTTTTTGTCAACTAATAATACTTTACATTTAGTATCTTGATTCTTACACAATTATATTACAAGTTGATGCATACATTAATTTATATATTTCCTAGTTTAGAATTGATTGTATCTCTATGCTTCTTATATTCAAGGGAATCTGAATATGTCATTGCTCTTTGGCTCTACACCACTTATTTTCATAGTATGTATGCTTTATACATGTGTCTGTGTCCTTTTGTGAGCCATTTTGATCATGTATGTGGAGATTTAAACATGTTCTTTTATGTGGATCTAATCCAACTTGCTTGATGTTTACATATGTGGAAATTTTAAAATGTCCTTGTATGTCTTGCTTTCTCAAATTTAGTGACATGTGCCCATGTCACTTGTATTATGACCCCTTGGCCTAGTTTATGTGCCGCATGTGTGTTGTATTTATGATTTCTTATATGCGTCATGGCCATTGCACTTGTATCTTTCTCGTTAAACACTATAATGTTAGATGCCATGAGGGACCTCATGCATCTCCCCTCGCTACTTGCATGACATTATGGACCTCATGCCCCATCCCCTTAGGGAGATACTTAGTTATTACTCATATTTTCTATTACATACATTATGATATCCATCTTAACAACCTTGTGAGTAATAGACATAACATAAATTACACATTATAAACTTATCTTACATTTTGATGTTATGTATGCACATTATATTGGATTATTACATAAATATCATATATGATCCAACTAACACATATTTTTCATATATATTTATTTTTATAGTTCTTAAACAGGTTCAAAAATTTCACTCAAAATAGGGGCATTCATAAGGCTTTGTCATACAGATCAGGCTATCAGAATGCACTCACCATATAATTTTTAGTACGTAGGCTTAGATTACAAAAATCAAACTCAAGTAAACAGAATGGGAAATAATGAATTATAGATTACTATAGTTACACATAAATTAGAAAAGTTAGACATTAGCACCCAAATTAGGACATTAGCACCACATGGTGCTATTTTTCAAGATATGGTGCTACTATCTAGTTGCCTCAATTTCAAGAAGAATATAGATTGGATAGAAAATTATAATAGGTTTAGTCCATGTTTGTATAGGTTCAACTATAGATTTAATATTTTTCGCTCAATTAGCTTAGATTCATATCAATTTGCTCAGATTGGAGCATCATGAATGGCATGACCATTCCCATATTCAGTTCATATACTTAGATACATATTATTATAAATTAGTCTAGAATCTATATGCTTAGATATAGATTTTGGGGCATATGAACATCAAATTATTTTTGTATGTTCACTTACATACTGATTGATAATATGGAATGACAAAATCCATGTCATTCTCTAAAATATACATATTAAACATCATATTTTAGGTTGTACATCAGTTGCATGCCTTACTCCATCTATAATGGTTGGCATTTTTGAGTGGCCCAGAGTTACCTAATATACCTGAGTGGCCATAAATCTAACATCTCCATTTTTAAATTTCTCATTACATCAAATAATTTCAATTTTATATGAATCTACTACACATAGGTAGGAAATGATGGATTCATAGTCTACTTGAGTTATTGATCCACCTACATGAGAGTGTTAGACACACCCTCAATCCATGTCAAGTTATTCATAGGTAATGATCCACCAAGTAGGGATGGGTAATGATGGATTCAAAACTAGATTGAGTTATTAAGCCACCTACACATGAGGATTGAGTAACCTTCAACTCACTCCAAGAGATTCACTAATTGATCACTATATACACACACATAGGTTATCACCAAGTTTATGCATTGGTTTACATACCTAGTGAGGTGTATTCATTCCTTTCCTCTTTCTTATCTCCTTAGTTTTAATTCTTTACTTAGTTTTATCTTTATTCTTGATATCTCTTAAGTAAGGACTAATTTATGCATGTGTCACTTATAAGACACACAATAGAGCATGATTCACATTACTTAGATCCAAATTCATAGGCTTTACCTCTTAGGTAAGTCTAGGTATGCTTAATTTTCCTTTATCCTAGTCATTTCAATTTGTTGCATTTATAAAATAAGGGGGGAATGTAATCACCTAAAAATGACACTTGAGTGATAAGAGTGCTACTTGAGATTGCCTATCCTTATATTATACCTATACCTATTATAGGTCCTATTTTCACACTTATATATCCTTCGTGTGGGTCACTGCATCCCTAATCATCCCTAAAGTAGTACTAGACACTCATTATTACATCTTGGCCCTTCGTGACTTAGGTTTTACCACCTAGACATTAGTGCCATAATAGGCAAAATATCACCACATGGTTCTAGTTTCCCAATATTGGTGTTACTATCCTTTCCCTCCTTTTTCTATAAATATTATATTTTCAAATATTATACCTCTTAGGGTCAGCCTAGACCACTTTTAACACCTTCACAATCACTAGAATAGTATATATATACACTATTTTTATCCCTTTAACCACTAGATGGAAATAAGATACAAATTACACATAAAAACTTAGATTAAGTTGTGTACAATTAAGGTTATCAATCCCTAGTCTACCTTACTTCTACATACTACCATATACAACATTCTTAAGCTCAAATTACTTAGATTTCTAGTCTCAATTACATTAAAATCACTTAGGTATACAATCATACTAGTTTCACTTACACTTGCACCAGCACTTAGGTGGGGAGAAATACATCGATCTTGATCCCTCCTTAGAATATCAGTATGCAGGAAAATATCATCATGAAAAGTTGTTGAGGATGTCTAACGTACCCCACTAACAAACACACTTTACTTCTTATATCAATTGAATACCCTATTAACATGAAGGATTATGGTTTTATTATAAAAATAGTCAAAATAGGTGATCTACAAGGTTTAAAAACTCATGCATATAGGAACAAAATTAATAGACCCAAACATAGGTGCACTTAGAAGCTTAGAAAGATCATGTAAAGAGGACACAAATAACAAAATAGGGACACTAATGACACATAGTGATACTATATAATTAGGATTCTATTGTTTAGAAGGGTTTTTGACTCCTAGATCCTATTTTTAACACTTATACTAGACTCTACCTCAATTTTTAGATTCTAGATCATCTGTCTCAATCATTTTCTAGCTAAGTTATCATTTACATTATTTATTACTATTTTTAAAAAGGTCAAATTTAGTCAATTATATAACAAATCAATGGATGTATTTATTACATATTTCTACCCTTATTTTCCATACTTATCTCTTTAATAATGTAGGATTTACATTTATATAAGTCCTAAAAATTTAAAAAACATTTCTATTCAATTTTATGGCATTCACACCAAGTCAATCCCTTGAATGATACATGTTTAACAATAGGGATGATCTCTTTTTATGACTCTTCAAAATAAGTGCTTGGTTACTTGAAGATTTTGACTCAACAAACCTAGATTCAATGTTAAGTAAGAGTACTCATAATATTTCATAGTGACATCCATCAAGCATTACATATAATAGTTACCCATTTGATATTGGTCATGTTATAAAAAAGGAAACTATTTTGGCACCTTTTTCTAATGGCCATTTAGATATTGAACAAAACCAAATCTTGGAATCCAATCATGTCTTATTATTTCCCCTCTAAGAGCCATTACCTATTAAACATCCAATTACATCCAAGTTTGATAATCAGTTACTAGGGATATGCCAAGGTCACTTTCTTAATCACAATCATACCCATTTAATTTCAAGTCAAGATTAAGACAAATCACTCATTTATGATATTCTCATTGAATCACCCATATTTTATGATCCAGCATTTGACCATCCTCCTATATTTGTGAGCCTATTTAGCCCTGTTCACTTGTATTTGATGAATCCTTATTTGATGAGCCCATATTCAAAGAACCCATTATTGATCCATTATCAATTTATCTCTTATCCTCTAAAGTCCCTCATTTTTAAATATTCCTTCATCCTAAAGCTTTCATTTCTAAAGTCTCTAATTTTTAATGTACTTGTGGAAAACTCAATATAGTAGGTCATCCATGTGGCTAAATCACAATCAGGATCAACATCTACATTAGAATCAAATATTATTTTAGAACTAATGGCAGAATTGGGTTCCATTCTTGAACCACTATAAGATTCAACATCAAAAGAAAAACTAATGTGAATCTCAACATCTGGGATAAATCATCTTGAGTAAGAATTGACTTTAGAATTAAAATATATTAATGGATATTATAATAATGGCTATACACTTCTATCAAATCCACTTGAGTCTAAATCCACTTTAGAATTAACATGCCTTAGTATATGTTATGACATTGGCTACACACTTCTTACAGATCAGATTAAATATATTTATGATTCTTCCATGGTTTTTGAGGATGCTTCTTTTGAAATTTACACAAGTTATATTAGTATCCTCTATGAATATTATGCTACCTTTTACCATTCTATTGACATTACACATGCATTTACCATTAACCATCCTATGCATTATATTGATGTTCCACCTCCCATAAATGTTTATTGGGATGAAAATAATCACACATTTTTGAACTTATCTCATGGTGGCATTCTAGTGGTAAAATATCTAGGGATCTAAGACAATATTTAGGTAGAAGAACAATCTCCTATTGAAATCTTATTTGAGGCTACACAGGATAATCAAAGTCTAAAATCAATATATTCTAGTGAAACCTTATTTGAGGTGGTAGACGATAATCAAAATTAATTAATAACCTCCCTTAGTCAAACCTTATTCAAGGTGCTATTATAAAATCCAAATTAGAATAGTCAAGAAGACTTTGTTGGTGAAACCTCTTCAAGGTTCCAATAGCTGAGTCAATTAGTTTCTAGTTACTTGATGAAGATAACATTGAAATCCATATCAATCCCACCACAACCAAAATCAATTCAAATTCAAAATTGACAAAATTGTGTTTGAATAAAAGTATCAATTTTCATTCATCCCCCAACCATTACACATTCCATTGTGATCCTATTATTCATTCAAGACATATCTTCCATTATCCAATCAGACCATTTATCCCATGCCTACCCTTATTTACCTTTCTAGGAATTATTATTTTTCTTAGAGGCTATGAAGACATCTTGTCTATAGGATTGGAGGAAACTGAGTCAATGACTAATGAATATCAATTCAACAAAATTATAGTCTATATCAACAACAAAATTTTATTAGATAAGTTGTTAAAAATTAGTATGGGTTAGATATCAGACATTCAAAAATGTGTATCTTGTCATCCTCTATTGAGTTGGGATGCAAAATATTAAAAAAAAATCAAAAGAGAAAGATAAATAATTTGTCTAATAGTGAAAACCATATCTATGGCACCTTTGGAAAGTGCCATGATGATAACCAAGTTTTTTGAGTCGTGTAAATAATTTATTATCTACAAGTACCTTGACACTTGGGGTCATCCTTGTATACATTAAAATCCATTCCATTCTTTTAATCCATTCCATTCTTATAATATTAACCATTTTAGCTTATCCTGAACAATATTTATGGTCATCCTACCCTGGTCCAATTTTTCCTTCCCATCTTGATCTTCATAAGAAAGTAGAAGTTGTTATGAGCCCTAATTTATAAAATCTCTTGTAATTCTCTTAGTGAAACTTTGATGTCTAAAAATTTGTTTCCCACATAACATGGTACTTGGATATTACTTATCCACTTATTATCCAATTTAATAATTCCAATTCTATCATTTTATATTCAATCCCATCTTGGTGCTAAAACAGGTTTTCCTTTTGCTAGTGATCACTTATGGGTATATTGTTCAAAACACTCCCAAACATTCTTATTATAATTTTCTATGTAGTGTTACTCTTTGAATTTATCATGTTGAGTTCGCACACCCATGATCCTCCTTTCCTTTGATAGGTGTTTGTGGAGTTATATGTTCCTATTTCTTGTACATTATTTGGTCAAAATACTCTTGTTTATATCTTTTTTCAAAAATCCCAAAAATAATTCAAATATTCCAAAAATCCCTAAAAATCCAAATATTCCCTTATGTAGAAAACACTAAACATTTTCATGACCTAGTTTCCACATTTGTTTCCATCTCTAATGCCATGAAATTAACTAGTTATAATCTTTCTACTCAACTTAGATTTATAGTTGCTTGTAGTTAGGTGGCACGTACTAAAGTACCTCATAGGTGATTTTAATCTCTTTATGAGTACACCATATAAAAAATTAGGACCAAATTTATATGATACCACCATTTTTTGAGTTTAAATCCATGTTCTCACCATTTTGTGAGTTCATATTTCATGCTCTCACCATTTTTTTTAGTTTAATCATATAGTCTCAAAACATTTATATCTTGTCCCTGATCATACATATCAATTTTTTTGCATAATTTTTGGTTGAACTATAATGTATTGAGGTCTAATTAGATTATGTAGGCAACACTCAATTCTTTGAGGTTAACTTGGTCATCTTGTATCCCATGATCTCAACATTTTATCATAATCTCTTATTATTTTGTCGATCTTATTCCTTATATGATCTTATCATTTTGTGAGTACTTTCCTATTTTATTCCACAATCTATCTTCTTAAATTATCATCAATTTTATTCTTTCCCAAATCCTTGGGAGAACTACATTTAGCCTGAAGTTAATAGAGCTATGCAGGCAGTGACCATTTGCATGGGACATTTGGAGTTAGCTCGAACACCACTTCCTTATTATTTTATTTCCCTTTCCATGGTCATAATTGTTTTTATCATAACCTTGGTCTTAAATAGTAATGACTCATTGTCACACACACTCATTTCTAAATTGAATGTTTACTTACTTTTGTATGTGTATTTATGTGTTGATTGATTGATTGTTGTTTACTTTTATTATTGTTTCCTTGACTTAGTCAACTATGATAATTAGCTCATCATTATGGTGCCAATCATGAAATTGTACTTTATTCCATCCATTTACATATGTTATCATTGTCATCATGGTTTATTTATCATTGGCACATTGTTGTTAATTATCTATTAGATCAAGGGTCAGTCCTTAAACACATTTTGTCTAGGTCATCATGGTGTTATATATAATAATGTATACTATCAGGTTTGAGATTAAAAAATAAGTCTCAAATAGTTTTACATGTTAATTCCATAAATAAAATAAATATCTATCTATCTGATCTAATCATATGACTAACAAGCATCACAATCACTCTATCAATTCATCAAATCAATTTCACCATGTTTGGGTCAAATTATCAATCCATTCTCAAAAATTTCATACTATTTGGGAAAATTCAAAGTGTGTAGCTTATTTTTGGAATGTATCCTTCCCAATTTTTCCTTAGTTTTGGAATATCAATTCATCATCATAAAAAATCAAGGCATACAAGTGTCAACTCAAGTGGCGTACTCTTATCCATGGGTTAATATTCTCTTATGTTCTAGCTTCTTCATATATTTTTCAAGAACCCATCCATGTAATTCATATTCACATGCCATATTGAGGGGCATCATCCTTAAATAATTTCATTCAAATCACATATTTTTATTTTCATTCAATCTCCCACACCTATTTATTTAGAATGATGAAATTACACTATCCATTACTTCTTTGTCTAAATTTTCATATTCTTTGTTTATAAATTTTCATTATTTGAAAATTTATTACTTTATCTACATCTTGAAATGCCTTCTCAAATAGGTGAAAATGTAGAGATTCCATTTTTAATCACTTCTATGTTATAAAATAGATTGACTTCCTACAATTACACACAAACTGGTCCAAATTCATTTATTCACATAACATAAAAGTTTGAATTTACCTTGGGGCATCTCTAGGTGGGATAGTTCACCATATTAGATATGTTTAATTATCATTCTAGTAATTTTTTCAGGTCAATTATTCTAGTATAATAAATTCACTAATTTGCCTTCATTAATCAATTCCCCTTCTCTAAATCATTTTTCTAATAAAATTCCTCACATTGTATTAATTAAATTGATATTTGATTAATTTAATTAATCATTATTCTAATTATAGTTCTGTTAAAATGGAATTATAATTTCATTTCATTTTTTAATTCTTCCTTTTCCTTTCAAAAGGCATATTCATTCAAGAAAGAATCTTGAAATCTCATGGAATATTCTTTTATGAGCCAAAAAATTTATTAAAAGAATTAATATGCAATATTATTCTCCACCCTTCATCTTGGAGACAAAATTAAGTGACCAAAATGAATCTTGCAAGATATTTTAGGGTAATATTCTCAACCCTTCATCTTGGAAATAATATGAAGGCCTACATTTATTATCCACATGCTTTATTGGGAATGATTTTCCACCCTTCATCTTAGAAACAACTTGAAGGGCCCAAAATGACTCTCACAAAGATATTAGAAGGAGAATTATCCACCCTTCATCTTGGAAATAATATGAAGGGATTATATCAATCATCCTTTGATATTTTCAAAAATCATCAGCCACCCTTAATCTTGAGTAGGATGAGGGCTTCACAGTAATAACCCATAAGTTGATCTATGTGAACTATTCAGGACTCTTTTGAAACCATTCATCTTGATTTTAAGATGAAGGATCCTAATTGATCATAAATAATTATAAATAGACCCCATTACATTGTAATTCATCATGCTCAAGATATATAACAAAGTGTTGACAATTTCTCGAGTCTCCTTGTGCATCATATTTTCAATTTCTTAATGAAATTAAACTAGTATATAGCTTCAATAGAGATGTCTCAACATGAATTGGTATTGACAAAGACCATTGGTGCTACATCAGAGCTGCATATTATACAAATAAAATTTTAATGAAGGTTTGTATGCTTTTGGTTTAAATATTAAGTATCATTAGATAATATTTTGTACGCTCATGAGGTCATAGGCTCAAACATTTTTATTTTGGTTGGTTTTTTACAGACTAAACTAAGATTTGTGAAAATATTGCATGTGAATAATCTTTTGGACACAATTATTATGTGCTCTACCTGGGATTATTTTTTTAAAATTATTTTCAAAATAGTATAAAATAAAATAAAATAATGAATTATAGAGATCATGAAATTTATTTATCAATGGATATATATCATGCTTATATTCATTTTTTATATGTTTTCCACATTCATTTATTACATACATGTTTATTATGGTATTATTTGATGGGTAAGATGAAAAATATACGTTTTATATATGATTATGGACTTTATGATGTTATGCAGTTACTTTCTTACCCAAATTCTAGGAGCATGATCATATTTTAGTATGACCTACCTTACAGGCATCTCTATATAATGAATTTTATAGTGATATCTTTATTAATTTACATTTATGAAAATGAGACATTTTATATTGATTATATTGCACCTTTATGGTAGCTACATATTTTTTAACATGGATATCTAAATTGCATGGTTACATTTCAAAATTTACATTGTTATATTGCATGTGTGCCTATATTTAGTTGATTTATTTCTTTAGACACCTAATTTTAGTACAAAGATTGTTATTACAATGGTTTTAGTATTGTTTTGAATATATGGATCATTATTTTTGATTAAGGTCATATTTTCACTTATCTATGTGTTTTTGTGTCCTTCTTCTTTAGGTAATCTCAAGGTCTTATATTCTTATTTATTATTTATCTATTTTGTTCCTTTTATATATGTAGACCTATTGTATCTATGTTTCCTTCATTCTCTATTATTTTCTCTTTTAGGATAGATTTGGTACTTAAACTATCCTACCAAATGCACCCTAGGGAAATTCAACAGACCATCAAATTTGTCCCATATCTTTTCATGGTCCCTTATGCCATTCTTCACATACTTTCAATGTGCAGATCTATGTATGCTAGTTATTTACTTTTTATTTATTTGGATTTAATGATAATACATATCTATTTAAAATTTAAAATTTTACATATACAAATTATCTAGTGAAATTTCAATAAGACGTAGAAATGAATTTTATTTGCTAATCATAAGGATACTCAAGTCTAGGAACAATCTAAAAATATGTATTTCTAATCAAATAATTGTATTACAATATTTAATTTTTGTCTTGTACCAAAAGGAGGATAGATGAATGTATGTGTATTTGCATCCCCACATAAGAATATGAGGTTGAAACCCTTATTCAAATTATCCATTCACAATACATTAGATATACATGGTGTTTGATTATAGTGTGAAAGATATGTAGTTATAACCCCCTTGAGGTTTCTTGACATAAATACTTATTCCCTTCTCTTTTAAAATTATTTTGTGGTGACTTAGGTCAAAGAGATAAATAAGATTAAATTAGATAATTCTGATTATAAATAAAGTGAAGCGATAATCCAATAGTGTATAACATTAGAATATGAAGTAACACATAAAATACAAGACCTATTAAGCTTTGCATAAAATTTTTAGTAGCCATAAACATTTTCGTTAACATCACAAGAAGGGTATATCCAAAAATAGGATAATTTGCATTGAATACATCTAGCGAATTTAAAATAGTCACTTTTCATATTGAGCCTCTTTACCACCTACATAGACTAGATTAATTTTTATATTCTAGATTAAATTATCAGATGTGATTTTTTGATCACTTTTACTTCTCATATTATTCATTTCTTTTCAAAATTTTCATTTAATGCTTATTTACTATTCTCAACCACTAAGGTATATCTATATTTGTTATTTTGAATTGATGTATGTTAGACCTCACTTTTCTAACTAATTTTACCATTTAGTTAGTATCATTATATCCTAACATCACAAATAGGTACTTTTTTTGGGGTAACCCCTCCATATTTTGAACATCTCCATCTTCTAATTTTCCTCCAAGGGTTTTATTTATAATTTTATGATTTTGAGATGAATTTTTATATATTTTATTTATCATAACCCTAGATTTATTTTTCATTTAGATTTACATGTGTTTCACATTTGGTTCACCCAAAATCTAGCCATCACTCAACTAAGGTTTTCATGACATATTTTCCTCTAAGACATTTTTTGTTCATTATCTTTAAGATATCATTGTTTAAGGATTGAATTTATTTATTTATTAGATTGTGATATTTATTATATTTCTTCATGGATTATAAACGAAATATAGATTCTTGGGATATAAGTAAAACATATTTCAATGATTCAAATTTTGATTTTATATATGAAAATAGGAACAATAAGGATATGCATAATAAAATGGTACAATTCATTGAAAAAGCATTTTTCCCTTCCTAATTTCATACAAATGTTGAATGAAGTAATTATTTTTCATAAAAATATTGATGTGCATCCAATTGTTAATTTTTCATTCCTCATATACTGTTATATCTTCTAACATACCCATATTTGAAATGAATAATAAATTTTATATGTTGAGTGAACATCTTAAGTTTTTTACCATTCATACATAATATATAGTGACTATAATGCATTATGTAGGTGACTTACAAAAACCAGTGCATATTTCATCCCTCTATTTAGAGACTTTTAAGTCATATCTTCCAATATTATTCCCACAGATGTACTTGATATTCCTCTCCCACATGAATTCTAATACATAATTGTATAATGGTTGTGGATATACTCAAACACACATACATTTTGAAAATATTTAATACTAATATGAAATATACTAGATCTAGATATGCAATTAACCAACAAAGAACATAGATAATAATCAAATCAATGAACATAGAGTTTAACATGGAAAAAAATCAATTGAGATAAAAAAAACCATAGTGATTATTCATTCATTGGTAAATCCAAGTAATTAGTACATTCCTTCAACCCCTCACTCCTCAAAATAATTTAAAAATAAATTAACTATTCTTGATATATTATGAATTGATATATTTTACCAAAGGGTTAAAACCCTATTATAATAAGAATGAGGGGAGGTGATTTTTATAACCAATGGTTCCAACATTTCATTGAGGAACCAAGTCAATAATTAATAATATATTTTATTATTGTATTTACATGAGGTTTTAACTCATGTTAAATATAATACTAAAACATTTATGTTATCAAGTGTTAAGGGCCCAAATGGTACCTACATAACATTAAATATTCCAACACTTACTCTTAATGTTAAGTAGGGGTAAAATTCATACTCAACTTAATAAAGGAATTATACTATGTAAATACTTAAAGGATTTAAAAATATTCATCATGAAAAACATCACCTTTTAAAATAAAATGAATTATAATCCATAAACTACTCAAAAGTAAGTTTAGGCTAGCATGATCGTGAGATTACATCTTATAGTTTCTCATGAATAATCACTAAGCATATTTAGAGATTTTTATAACATAAGGATCTCCATTACAAAGTATGATTTTATGTATTCAGTATAAAATTAAAACTTCTACACAAAGTTTACTAAAAATCACATAACATCCACATACAATTTACAATTATTTATAATGAGAAGTATAGAGCAGAAGAACACATGGATGCTAGCAAGTGACATTGTTATGCATACTTCCCCTTAATGACAACTCTAAAATGCTCAACATTGTATGAAACTAACAGAACTTAGTAGCACAAAATGGTTTTGTGAATATATCTATCATTTATTCATATGTAAGATAGAATTTAAAATCAATATCACCTTTGAGGACTCTCTCTGTGATAAAATAAATATGAATTTAAATATGTTTAGTTCATTAGTGATACATTATATTTTTTTACCAAAGCTATATAACTTTAGTTATCATAATAAAGGATGGTACTATGAGAACCATACAAATCAAGTTCTCTCAATAACCTTCATAGCCACAAACCTTTTTTGGTAGATTCTATAACACTTACGTGCTCTACTTTAATAGAAGATATAGAGACAATAGGTTGATTTTTACTACTCTAAGTGATACCACTTACAATAAACTTAAACACATATCTATAAGTAGATTTTTTATATATAGTATCACCAACATGGTCAACATCATAATAACCATATAATTTAACTTATAAATAGAAGAATAAAATAAATCAAAATTATTAGTTTATTTGATATAATGAAGTATACATTTAGCTAATTTATAATGATACAAATATATATCCTACATAAATATATAATCAACAATAATAACATATGAAATATATGTCCTAGTAATGGTTAGATAAATTAAACTACCAACAAACTATCTATACAAAGTAGGGTTAAGATTTTCAAATGCAAATTTTGGATCAATTTTAACACCATCTTCAATAGGATTATATGTACATTTAAAATCAAGAATATTAAATTTAATAAGAAGATTATGTGTATACTTAGATTGTGATATAATAATAAAATGTTTATCCTAAAATATAGTCGTTCTTAAAAAAATGATGTAGAATGATTAAATCAGTCATTTTAAATATTTGATTTAGTTTATCCTTATATTTATGAATTAAATTAATTAGATCACCAATAATAAAAATATTATTAAAATATAATTAAATCAAGATTAAATGATAATTATCAACTTTGACAAAGAGATCATTATCATAATAGTAGTTACAAAAAGTTAGTTCTTTAAATAAAGAAGTAATTTTAGAATTCCAAACTCAAGGAGATTGTTTTAAACCATAAAAATATTTATGTAAATTACATATATTATGTTTTCTATTAGGTTTAGTGAAACATTTAGGTTGATTCATATATATTTTCTCTTCTAAATCATCATTTATAAAAGTATTATTGACATCTTTTTGGTGGATAATCCAACCATTTTGGGTTGCAAGAGAAATAAGTAATATAAAAATACTCATTTTTGATACATGAGAAAAGGTTTCAACATAGTAAATCTCAAGTTTTTGAGTTAACCCAGGAGAAACTAATATTTCAAAAAAAAATAAAAAAAATTACCAATTAAATTATACTGAGTTTTATATTATCACATACAACCAACAATATGCTTTTTTAGGTGGAGGTGGGATAAGATCCAAAGTCTGATTTTTAATTAAAGAATTATACTCATCTTGAATAGCAACATTCCATCTATCATATTGAATGAATTACTCAATATATTAAGGTTTGCATTCATGCATATTTATTAAAGCATGATAAGAATGTTGACTCCTAGTTATTTTTTTAAGATTATCAACATTAAAAGATTGAATTAAAGATTCTACCCATTTATGTCTTTTAGATTGAACATGAAATTCAAGGGATTCCACAAAATATAAACTATCCAAATATGGATCAACTTGATTTAATGCATATATTTATTCATAAAGATAAATAAGAGATCTAGGTTCATTAAAAAAGAACATAGAGGAGGTTCCATAGAGGGCTCACATTTTTTTTGAGAATAAGAACATTCATACTCTAAATGATCTATCTTTTAAGTGGATCATATAATACTAATACTTTATACTAACCTCATCTATGTTATTTTTTAATGAACAAGAATAGAAGGTAAGATCAAGATTCTTTCTTTGAACTTTAAGAATAAAGATGGAAGCAAAGATACCAAAGATCCTAAGATGAGACACACTAAGTTTATTTTTAGATGACATTTATAAATGAGTAGATAGATACAAATATTTATTAGGGATTTATTTAAAAATATGCAAAAAAGTATTAATAACTTATATCTATAATAACTTAAGAATAATTTTAGAATGCAACATTGTTCTAATCATTTCTATAATGGTACGATTTTTCCTTCTAGCAATACCATTTTTATGAAGGGAATAGGGAGTTGTTATTTCCATTTGAATACCATAACTAATTAAAAAATAATAAAATTATTTATTAATAAATTCATCACAAATATCAAATCTTAATTTCTTAATATAAAAATTAGAAGTATTTTGAAAAATAACTTTAATTTCCTTGAATTTAGACAACACTTTAGATTCATTTTTAATGAAACATGTCCATATCATTATAGTATAATCATATATAAAAGTAACACCACAAAATAAATAATTAATATATACATATTCAGGAGATCATAGTACATCACTATGAATTAACTCTAAAGGATGAAAGAAATTCATATCATGATTATTTTGAAAGGAATTAATATATTGTTTACCATGTAAGCAACCTTCACAAGGTTTTTGATGAGCAGAGTTATAAGAAAGATCAATAAAAATATTATGAGAAGATATATCATGTAAAATTATATAATTAATATGTCCTAATCTTTCATGTCATAATTGAGATTCATTCTTACTATGTGATGAAAGAAAACATGTATAAGTAGTTAAAATGTACAAGTCATTATTTTGAATACCTTCAACAATTAGAGAACCAGATTGATTTATAATTGACTACTTATATTTAATAAAAGTTACAATTAATTAATCATTCATAAGTTTAGAACAAGATAAATTTTTTTCTTAAGATTAAGTACATATAAAACATCATTGATAACAAAATTTTAAAAAATTCCTTTCCTTAGTTGCTTCTAAAAATGAATTATCTCATATATAGATATTTTTATAAATATCTCTAGTATTAGATAAAATGTTAGATAATCAAGTCATATGATATTATGAACCATTATCTAAATTCCATTCATTCTCATTAAAAACAAATAATGCAATATATAAAAAATAACATTAGATTTTTTTTCATGATTATTGTTCTGATTAGGATTTTTATTCTTCTGATGGCTTTGCTTAGATTTATTTCCTTTGTTAATTTTATAAGATTTATTTTCAAGTCTATATTTATTTTTATAAAAAATTTCCCTTCTATAACTAAATTTATCACACATATTTCAATTCCCATTAAACTTAGGTTTATGATTCTTATTGCCAAATTTTTTGTTCCCTTTTTACCTTTAGCAGAATTAGGGTTAGATTTATGGTTTCTATTGTTATTAGAAATGGGGTTGAGAGTGATAAGTTATTGAGTGTTATTTTATTTAGAATCAAAATTAAACATCACTTGATCTTCTTAAATCAAAAGCGCTGATAGGGTTGTGAGGTCAGAAATATCTTGCTCTATTTGGTAATTTGAATTTAGAATTAAGATAAAATCATGATTTTTTTCATGAATATTAATTTGAATAATGAAATATAAAAATTGATATTGAATTATATTATAATTTCATCTATCTAATTGGGCTTTAATATTTTTAATTTTAGTAAAAAAATTAACTTTTTCATCACCTTTCATAGGTGTAATAAGCAAGTCAAAGATTAACTTAATAATCTTAGAGAGATGAATTCCATTATGAATAGACTTAAGAAATTTCAAATAATATATATTAGACTCCTAATTTATTATATGGATTAGTAATTCATACTTAACACTCTATAATATAATCAACATAGATTCTTCTAATTTCTATTGAAATGCATTTAAAAACTCAGGTGTTGCATGTCATTTTGATGGAGATTTTTCAATTTTGATGATAAATTTCCATAATTTTTGGGCCATAAACTCTATTTTAACATCAATTTTTTATATGTTATAATTTAATGCATTAAGTATTTCATATTTATCTAATATAAAGTTAGACAAAGCCATAGCTTCCCTTTAAGAATGATAGCATAACACAAAATAATTTTTAAATTTAAACCCTTTTTAATTTAAATTTATAATGTATATAAAAATAAAGTAAATTTAAAGTGTAAACAAACAATAATTTAAAGTTAATGCTATATAAATCAAGAAAATTATGAAAGATTACAACAAAATAAGGTGTCTCAATTGTCATAAAAATACATTAAAGTAAGAAAAATTATTTAAAATAAACCTTGTTTAGTGTGAATTTTAAAATAATTTGAAATGAAATAAAATTACAAGCATAATCAATTAATAAGTGTTCAAATATATGCTAAACAATGTGAAAAATTGAAACAAAATGTATTAATTTATGTGATGCAAGAGTTGCACATAGAATAAGTATCTAAACAATATTATTGAAAAATGTGTAAATACTATAATAAGAGGCTTAAAAATAAAAACTAGACCATACTAATGCATCTCAAATGCTAAAAAATATAGAAATCTACTGGTCATACAACCATAGTCAATAAAGAATAGTCTAGGTCAAGTGTCAGAAAATGTTGACAATAATTAAAGTTTTGAATGTGAGATACTAAGCATAAAATTCAAAAAAGAATTTTTAAATAATTAATTTAAGAAAAAAAACTATATTCAACCAATATTGACCCAAAAATATAAATGAGTTTTATAGACATCTAATTCTTATCACTATTGTACTAAAATTATCAATCTAAACAACATTCTACAAAAACACACAATCTAGACCAAAATCACTAAAATGCACTAAATGATTCAAACTTGTCATGTATAAGTGCTGCTTTAGGCTAATTTATCCTTGAATGTGGCAATGCGTTTTACATCATTTTTATTTTTTCTCAATCACTTTGAGTCAAATTACGACCATGAAAAATGACACTCTAGACCACTAAATTATTCTAATTCAATAACACACATCACATGCATGTGTTATTTCACATCAACAATACTCTAAATGAGGAATTATTCTATACATAACTAACATATTTTTATAATTATATGCCAATCAAATTATGACTCAATAAATTGACATTTTGACTAGTTTGATTAAATAGATAAACAATTTCCAAAGAATTGCAGAAATTAATTAAAACCACTTAAGAAAATTAAACAAAATCAAGGCCTTAAATGAAAAATCCATGGAAGTTATTGAAAATATATTAATTTTAAATTCATTCTTCAAATATGTATCACCCTCTGACATCATCGGTGGGGTGGCATCCATAATCCATTCATGGAACAAATATTATTTTAAAGCCCTCTCATACCTCATTAATGCTCCATTCTTCCAAAAATTAATGAGGATATTTATGAATTATCCCTCCAAAATTGAATTGATTCATTGCCACATATATTCATCTCAAGATGGATGGTCATGGTCAATTCTGATCATTTTCAAAAAGCTATAAAAAAGAGGTACAAGACCACCATTTTTAAGCTTCATTCATGCAAACTTATTATGTAAAAATTACAATAGACAAACTTCACCTATTTCCACATATCGATCAAATTCATGAGCCTAAGCCATTTGTGCACTAGGAGATGATGGAGGAGCATGATATTATTCATTTACAAAGACTTGGAAAATCATATTTTTTGGTCTCTCTTGGAAGGAGAGATGCTGTTTGGAAAGTTTGATGGTATATACCTTTCTTAAATAGCTCTTAGATTTCCATAGCAATAACCCTTGAGGGAGTAAGATTAGCACGTTGTGTCATTTATACTTATTTTGGTTTCTTCTCTAACTAATGCAAGGACTAACTTGATTTGTAATAGTACTCTACAAGTTTGAACTCTAGATATTTTTTCACAAGTGCATAGCAAAATAACACCCACTAACTCTTGAAACAATAAATGCACTAATTTAATTAAAAACCTTTTTTAAATTTATTTTTAATATATATATATATAATGTGCATGAAAAAATTACTTTTTGGGTAAAAAATTAGTCAAGGAAGGTGGGAAACTCTTGGTTTATATGGAATATTAGAGTTTCAATAAATAAAACATTTATTAAATACTTTTAAAAAATTAATAATTACCTTTTCACATTTTATGAAGAGAAATTGCATAGGGGAAGATAATAGATAATAACAAGGTTGTAGAGATCATCTTAGGCCCTAAGATTTTGCAAGTACTCCTCTATAGGACATGAGAAGTTGATCTAACCTTAAAAATTGAATTTTGATTCCAGAAAATGTATTTTTATTTGTATTTTATTGTATAATGTTATAAAATGGTGCCACATGTGATATAAAAATATCTCTAAGTTTAATGACAACCTTTATATCTGTACGAGTGTTTTTAAGAGTTAAAATCACCTGATCTAGTCCCTTAGAATAAATAAAACAACAAAAGAATGATTCAAACAAATTATTTTCTGAATTTTCTCCTTCTTTGACTTTAAATTATTTATAGAACCATTTTCAATAAACATATATCTTTAAAAAACTCATTTGAATCTTCCTACTGTCTCTTTGGATGAGTTTTAAAGTTAAAAACCAAGAGATTTGACACCGTATGAGAGATATTTAAGCAATAGAAACCCAAAATTAGTTTTTTTTTAAATTTTTTACTTACTTTGGACCATAAAATTGTTGTAATATGCTAAAAATTAATAAATAATTTACTTGACTTTGAAAAATAGTTGAAAGGGGGTGTTTGAATGCTCCAAATATAAACAAACAACTTTAGTCCTTATTAATCAACACACCATCTCATGGCTTTGATTGCAAGAAAAAATTTAATGATAATAGGTAATATACTAGATCTAGATATGTAATTAACAAACAAATAACATAATTAACAACTAGATCATGAACATGGAGTTTAATGTGAAAAACCTCAACTGAGGTAAAAAATCATGGTGATCATTTATTCATTGAGAAACTAAAGTACCCAATAAATTCCTTCAACATTTCATTCCTCAAAAAAATTCACAAAGACCTTCATAATTCTCACACATATCTCACATAGTTCACAAAATAATATTGTGAATTCATACACATTAGATAATTAATCTTAATTTAGGTCCTTCCTATAGTTTTTAGGCTTATCTTAAGTCTTAAGGTGTATATGAAATTGCTATTTATGTGAATTATAAATTCACATAAATATAGATTCTATGAGGTGTCACTCACTTTTTTATTCCCCTTTAGGATAAGGGAGTTACTTTCATAAGTAACTCCTTCCCCCACTTGGCGCACACTTCCCTCCACTCTTTAAGAGAATATGCCACAAGTGGCACACACAAAGGAAGATTATAAGGTAATCATGAGATTCCTTGAACTCCTATTATGTAAAATTATAAAATTAACATGTACTAATATTTTATGTCATAATTGAGATTCATTTTATCACATGATGAAAGTAAACATGCAAAAAAAAGTAGTAAAAATATATAATCCATTCTTTTGAACACCTTCAACAATCAAAGAATCAGATTGATTTATAATAGACCAAATATTTTTAAGAAACGTTTTAATTAATTTATCATTCAAAAGCTGAAGACAAGATAATAATATTTTCTTAAGCTCAAGTACATAGAAAACATCATTAATAACAACATTTACAAATCTTGCTTTTCCTTGCTTAGTTACTTCTAAAAAATAATTATCTCCTAAGTAAATATTTTAAGAGATATCTCTATAATTATATAAAATATTAGATAAAAAATTAATATGGTGTGATGCACCAATATATAGAATACATACATTCACATTTGAATCAAATAAAGTAACATATAAAGAAATAACATTTGAATTTTGATCCTGATTGTTATTTTGATTATTCTATTTGTTTTGATTAGAATTATTTCATTTTTTATTTTTAGAATAATTATTGTTACCAATATATTTGTTTTTATAACACATTTATCTTCTAAGACCAAATTTACTACACATATTACAATTTTCATTAAACTTATGTTTATGATTCTTATTACCAGATCTCTTATTCCCACTTTTGCCTTTAGTAGAATTAACATTAAGTTTATAATTTATTTTTTCTTATAACTATAGTTGAGAGTGAGAAGTGCCTAAGTGAAATTCTCTTTAGAATCAGAATTAGACATCACTTTCTCTTCTTGAATCATTAGAGCTGACAGGGTAGTGAGGTTCAGGGTATCTTACTTTATTTGGTACTTTGAATTTAGAATTGAGATAAAATTACAAAAAAATTCATGAATAATAACCTATATAATAAAATAAAGTAATTGATATTGAATAAAATTATAGTTACAACCACCTAATCGAGCTTTAATATTCTTAATTTTAGTAAGAAAATTAACCACATTTTCATCACCTTTCATGGGTGTAGTCAACAATTCAAGAACCAATTTAATATTTTTCAAGAAATGAGTGACCTCATGCATAAATTCAAGGAGTTTCCAACCATAATTAGGAGAATCATGATTACTAATATGGAGTAGGAATTCATACTTATAATCTACAAGATAATTATTATGGCTTGTAATTTTTGTTAAAACACGTTTGAAAGTTCAGAGCTAACATGTTGTCCTCACAGGGATTTTTTAGTCCCAATGAAAATATTTCATAAATTTTGAGCCATAAATTCCACTTTAATATAAATTTTATATACGTTATAGTTATATCTATTAAGCATTTGTAATTTATCTAGCACAAAATCAGGAGAAGCCATTGTCTCCTTTTAAGAATGATAGTATAAAACTAGATAAAACCTTAAAATTAATATTTTTTAATGATAATTTATACTCTATTTGAAAATAAATTAAATTTAAAGTGTAAATAAATAATAATTATTCAAATTAATTTTAGATAAAGCAAAGAATTTGTGAAATATTGTTAAAAAATAAGGTGTTGCAAGTGTTGCAATAATCATTAATGTAAGAATACTTATAAAATAAACTTTGTTTAATATTAAATTTAATTTTATTTGATAGTAAATAAAATTAAATGTGTAAACAATTAAAATTTATTTAAATAATCCTAAACAATATGAAAAAAATGAATCAAAATTCACTAATTTATGTGTCGCAAGAGACACAAAAAATAATTGTTTAAACACTATGATTAAAAAAAGGTAAAAACTATAATAGGATGTTTCAAAAAAAAAAAATGTTTCACACCAATGTGTATATAATGTGTAAAAATATAATAATCAATTGGTTACATGACTATGGTTGACAAGGTTTTGACTAGGTCACATATTATAAGAAGGTCTACAAGAGAGAGAGGAGTTTATGCATGAGAAAAAATTGTACACAAAAATAAAAAAATAAAAAAAATTAATTTGATCAAAAATGTTTGAGGTAACAAGTTTTAAACCCTTTACCCCCAATTTTACAAGTTTATACCAAAATAAATACAAACCTTTTACTACAATAGTTGAAAATATAAATGAACTCTATGAACATTATTTTTCAATATTATAAAAAATAAAAAAATATCTATATATATGATTTACTATGCATGTAAAAAAAATTGTTGGCTTTATATAATTTTTGTTAAAAATAAAAAATAGGTGGGGACAAGTTTTTTTTATGTGTCATTATTTATTTTAATAAAATAAATATTTATTAAATAATTTCACATACTCTATACTGACCTTTGTACTCCTCCAAGAATATAATGACATAGAAGTAGTAGTAGGGGAATGCATAAGAATTTTTATAAGCCATAAGAAGGGTTTAAAATTTTCCAATCCTTTTAAAATCCTTAGATGAATTAGTTTTAACCTTTATAAAATAATTTTTATGCAAAACATAATATTTCCAATTACCTTGGATGTATAAGTGCACCACATGAGAGGTTGGAAAAATAAAAGAACTGATTAGAATTCCTTTGAGAGTCTGGCAGAGGTTTTCTTAGGCTTATATGATGAATCTCTAGTTATTAAACATGTCAAAATAGATCCAAAATTAATGTACATATATATTTTAATTTTGAAAGCACCAAAGGTTGTATATGGGTAGTAATGGTATCTCAAGGAAGTTTGAAAATTTTACTAGTGCATGTACAAGCCACCAAGCCAATTGAAACCTTGGGAATCTTCTTGAATTGGTCTATAAATGCACAAAACACCTTCAAAATTTAATCTTTGACTCTAAAAACTATCCTTTCAATCTTTCAAGCCATACATATCCATACATGGACACTAAGCTAGTCAAAGTCTTCAAAAAAATGACTATTTCTTATTTTTTAGTTGTTTAAAAATGATTTGAATACTTGGATGAAGCTTGTATGGTAATTAGAGCCATTATACAAGAATCAATGAGATATTAAAAATATTTAATAATTAATATTCTTCTAAGGTCATACTATGGTAGTACCAGGCTTGAAAATATTCTAAAATATCTTTTGACTTTTAATAAACACACTTTCCAATAAAATACATCTCCCCAAGCTCTGATACCATCATAAATTATATAAAGTGATATAGGATGTGTATATATAGGCTGCATTGATAAGCAAAGAATATAAGCATAGATTGACACAAGTATTAATAACACAACACAAATAATTAGGTGGAAAACCTTTAGGAGGTAAAAAAACCATAAGTGATATTCAATATTTGAGAAACTTTTACCCAATACAATATAAAATTCTTCTCAATTCATCTCAATAACCTTCACAACACCTTTTGAAATCACCAGAGTAAGCTTGAATGATAATGTTTCATATCAATTGAATTTGTGGTAAAATTATGAAAAATGGCAGGATGGGAGCACATGGTCGAGCTTTGTGATTCATTGCCAAGATAGGGCATCGGGCCCTGGCTTGTTTTTGCTTAATTCTTGGTTTGTGTAGGGTAGGGACGGTGATTGGGTGGAGGTAGATAGCAAAAGGAAGCTTCACTAAGGGAGGCGTAGATTAAGGGGGAAGTGACTATGGCTCTGAAGGAGCTGACTCAGGCCAGAATGGAAAGGAGCTTCAGTGAGGTAGGAGGAAGGAACAGGTAGGGGTTGGATCCCAGGATGGAGTTAAATTCTAAATTTAACCAGACTCCAAGACCATTTGACACAAGCTCAGCTAGGGGATCACACATTACCAAGGTGAATGGCTACTTGAAGTGTTGTAAGGAGAGACTGAAGCTGGTTATCCCATTTGATATGATTACTAAAGATGTGGAGTATTACTCTAAGCATTCTCTATACTACAAATTCTTGGGATTGCGTGTCTCCCTCCCTTTTTTGGAGAATTGGGCTAGACATGTGTGGGAGCTAGAGGGTGAGATGGAGGTCACGCTGTTGGCCAATAATTTCTTCATGGTCACATTCATATGCTTGACTAATAGGAACATGGTCTTTGAAGGTGGTCCTTATTTTTATAATCAGGTTGGGCTCTTTGTGAAACCTTGGCATTCTGGATTTAACCCTACTAAAGAACTACCAAACAGAGTTCTAGTGTGGGTACGGCTACCCAGAATGCCTATTAAATGCTGTTGTGAGGATGTTCTTTAGATGATTGCTTCAATGCTAGGAAAAATTATGGGGTCTTCCAAAGAAACTTTAGGTAAGAAAATCATGACCTTCACCCAAATTTGTGTGGAAAATGATTTAAGTAGGCCTTTGCTGGATGCGATAGAGCTATGTGTGGCTTCATACTCATGGGTATAGCAACTGGACTATGAGACACTCTTATTCAGATGCTGCTTGTGCCATGAGTATGGTCACTTGGTGCGTAGGTGCCCAAAGGCAAATTTGGGTGATCAGTAGCCTTCACCCCCACCTCCATCGAGTAGTGTTATTGGAGTGGACAAAGGGAAGAAGGTTGGAATGGCTACTGGCAAGGATTCTGAAGGCTTTGTATAGGTTAAGACTCAAAGCTAAAATAGAGGCCATAAGAGGTCCCTAATGGAGCATCTGGAGAAGGATTCGGTTAATAGGTTTGGGGTTCTAGATGAATTAGGCCAACATGAGGATTACCCAAGCTTAATTAATGAAGATCAGGTTGTGGGAGGGTCTAGAATGGCTTGAGATGCTCCCATGGAATAAGTAATGCCTCTTATGGAAGCTATCCTACCTATGATTATGGATGGGAAGGTTGAGGAGCAGAAGGCTATTGAATTAAATGCTGATATGGTTTAAGAAATCAAGGTTGGAACTCTTCCCATACAAGTAGGGGCAATAGAGGTGGAGAAGAGAGGCAAGGCTCCTACTCACCTATGAATTCTTTAGAAAGATGGGAAGAAAGAGGCTTCTGAAAAAAATGTTAAACTGGGGAGGAAGAAAGACATGGAGAGGATAAAGATGATTGGGGAAAATCTCATAGAGTCAGGGTCGGTCAAGACCTTAGACTCCCACTTCTTGTCTCCTCCAAAATGATTGTTATTTCTTGGAATGTTAAGGGCTTAAAGAATGGCCCTAGATAAAAATATGTTTAGGATTTGGTTAGGAATCACTATCCAAATATTCTCTTTCTCCAAGAAACTAAGGTTTTAGTGGAGTATATGTTGAGTCTTGCACCTAAGCTATGGAGGCAAGGTTTATGTCAATGCATAGGGGCACAGGGTTCTACGGGAGGCATGGCTTGTCTCTGGAATCCATGGAAGGTTTAGCCAGTGTCCTGGATCGCCTTCAAGTCTTCACTTTCTTTGGTCTCACTATGCATTGAGTCGGGGGAGTACTTTCTTCTTTTGAATGTCTATGCCCCCACTAATTTCCAAGGTAAGCTTCATGTCTGGAATAACATTCACTTAGTTCACAGGGGCTTTCCTTATTTGCCATGGATTATGGCTAGTGACTTTAATGCTATCTTGGACCTAACAAAAAAAAGAAGAGATAATGCTAGATTAGAACCATCTTCCTCTTTGCTTCGAGATAAGATTTTAGAGCTCAACCTAGTGGACATTAAGCCTTGTAATGGGTGGTTCACTTGGAACAATAGGAGGATGAGCGACAACTTTATTGTTGAGCATATTGATAGATTCATGACTTCTTGTTACTGGGTGGGCAGCTTATGGTCTTTGAGTTTTGAGATCCTTGATTGGAGAGGCTCAGATCACTAGCTAATTAAGCTTCACATTTCTTCAAATTGTATGTAGAGGAAATAGTCGTTCAAATTTCAGCTCATGTGGCTCAGGGACCAGGATCTGTTTGGGCGAGTTGCTGAGTGGTGGAGAATTGGGAGGCTGGCTATTGGTACAACAATGTATACTTTTGCCAAGTTTCTCCAATTCATAAAGTATCATCTCAAAAGGTGGAATACTCTGAGCTTTGGGAACATCTTTTAGGAAAATAAAGAGGTGCAAGGGGAGTTGAATAACATTACCAGATTGATTAGAGAGGAGTGGCTGTCCAATTTTTTTCTAAGGGAGGAAGCAAGGGCTATTAAGATGGTGGAGGAGTGGGAGTTGAGGGAGGAGATATTTTGGAAGTAGAAAGCTAGGGTTGAGTGGCTGCAGGAGGGTGATAAGAATACAACTTTATTCTTTAACTCGGTTAGAGCCAAGCAACATGGCAATATGATAACTTCTTTAGTATCAGACAGTGGAGAGACTATATCTTCTATGAGGGATATTTGTAATGAAGTTGTGTAGTATTTCACTTCTATTTTTAGAGAAGGATAGAGGGGAGCGACTGCTGAGGACCAGATACTCTCCTGTATTCCCAATTTAGTTTCTCAGGAGATGAAGGAGTAGTTGATGCATCCAATTAACATAGAGGAGCTTAAGAAGATTGTCTTCATGATGAAAAAAGGTAAGGCACCAAGCCCAGATGGATTTTTGATTGAATTTTTTCAAGAATTTTGGGAAAACATCAGATTATATTTGTTGGCTATGGTTTAAGAATCTTAGAATAGCAAGAAAATGCTTCGAGCCTTGAACTTGACTTTTTTGGCTCTCATTCCCAAGAGAGAAGGAGTTGATCACCTAAGTCAATTTAGGCCTATTTCCCTCTACAATGTAGTCTATAAAATTATATCAAAGTTGATTGCTAAAAGATTAAAAAGGTGGCTGGGGGTGCTGATCTCAGAGGAGCAAAGTGGCTTTATGGAGGGGCATCATATTTTGGATGGGATTGTGGTGGTGACTGAGGCTATCTACTCCATGTCCAAGTCTAGGGAGATGGTGATGTTTATGAAGTTGGACTTGTCCAAGGCATATGACAGGGTTTGTTGGTCCTTTCTTTAGAAGGTTTTGGTAGCCTTTAGGTTCAAGGAAGATTGGATTAGGTGGGTAATGAGCTGTGTGAATTCAATTTCATTCTCTATTTTGGTTAATGGGGAGCACTCACATCTCTTTAGAGCCTTGTGTGGCTTGTGGCAAGGGGATCCATTATCTCCATACTTGTTTCTACTTCTGGTGGAAGGTCTTGGGTGGCGGATTAGAAAAAAGACTAGTGAAGGTGTTATTTAGGGATGGAGGTGGGGAGGTGACCTTCCGATTCTTTCTCATCTTTAGTTTGTGGACGATGTGGCATTGATGGGCATGGCTACTTTGAGGGAGGCTACCAATATTCATAATGTTTTAGATGATTAGTTGGCTGCCACAAGATAGGTAATTAATGAGGATAAGTCATCCATTTTTTCCTTCAACACTCCGCCACCCATTCAATGAAGAGTGGCTAATATTCTTTGGTTCCAAATTGGTAGCCTTCTAGTTCTTTATCTTGGTATCCATATATCTGTTGGGAGATAGTCCAAGTAATCATGGTAGGGGATTATGAATAAGTTTAGGGCTAAGGTGAATCATTGGACCAATAGGTGGCTATCCTTCACTAGTTAGGTACAACTAATCCAATCTGTGGTGCAGGTGATTCCTCTATATAGGTGTATGCTTCAAGTGGCATCGATGAGTTTTGTTAAGGACCTTGAATCCTTGGAAAAATAGTTCTTATGGGTAGGTAACCTATATTTGATGAAGTAGAGCCTGATTAGGGGGGGGTTGTTTATAGCTTGAAAAGGTTTGGTGGCTTGGGATTGTGGCAGTCAGTTCTGGCAGGTACAACCCTGGCAACAAAATTGTATTAGAGATGGTGTGAGGAACAAGATTGAGTGTGGGCCAGGATCTTGTCACATAAGTATTTTTTTGGAGTCCCTATGAAAGATATCCCTAGATGTAATTTGTCAAGTAATGGGTCAGTGATCTGGGATACTCTTAAAAAGGAGCTACTTTGATCAAGAGAGGTCTTTTCTGGATCTGTAGGGGGTAATGAGGCACAATTCTAGCATGATTCATGGGATGGCTTTCCCCCTCTAGTTATTCAGTACCCACACCTGGATGTTCTTGCATAGAGATTTAGTGAGGCAGGGTGGAATAGGGTGTGTGACTACAAATATTTCCATCTTCATGGTCAATTGATGGAGGCAAGGTGGAAGGCTCTGGAGGAGTGGCCGATTATTGGTATGGTAGTTGAGTGCGTTGAGTTGCATAAGATCCTTGCTAGCCACTATTGCTGTGCACTCAAGGAGAATGACTTGCTAGCTTGGTCCCCTCATCCAAAAGGGAAAGACATGGTCTCATCAGGTTATCAGGAGTTGATAGCATAGCAATGTGGAGAAGGAGGGGAAGTTTCATGGTGGAAAGGAGTTTGGAGCAGATTTTTGTGGCCAAAATGCAATTTCTTTACCTAGACGTTGGCATGGAATCATTGCTTGACTTGGGAGAATATTAGACAGAGAGAATTTGTTGGCCCTTCATGCTATGTCCTATGTAAGGGAGTGGAGGAGGAGTTGACTCATTTGTTTTTCAGTTGCCCCTTCACTCTTCATTTGTAGCATGCTTGGTGGGATGTGTGGAGGTGTCAATGCTTGCATGCCTCATATTTGGTTGATTTTTTATCTAGATTGGGTAGGCTACCTTCTAATGCTCACTTCTTATAAGAGGCATGGTACAGTGGACCCATTTTTCTACTGTAGCAAGTTTGGCTTGAGCAAAACCACCAAATTTTTAATGAGGAGAAGTTGGTGATTCACCAGGTATGGAGCAAAATTATTGGAATGATCTAGGAGACTGTGGAAGCTAAGAGTGAAATCATTTTGCCTCCAGAGAAGGGAGATGTAGAATTGGTTGAAAGGTTAGGTATGCAGATTATTTCTCTGGCCTCTACTTGCGTCAGGTGTGGTTGATGTGGGAAGTAGAAAATTTAGAGGAGTGGGAAATGGATGCCCCCTCCTAAAGGCTTTTTGAAAATTAAAACTAATGGTTCTTTCAGAGGTAATCCTAGCCTAGCTAGGATAGGTGGGATTGGTAGGGATTCCTTTGGAGCTATTGTTTTAATTTTTTCAGCTCACATGGGGGAGTAGACAGTTAACAAGATGGAAGGATTCACTATTCTATATGCCTTAAAGAGAGCTTATGAGTAAGGCTGGAAAAGGGTGAAGTGTGAAGCTGACTCATAAATTTTGATTAATATGATCCTAGAGAGGAAGTTTAATGATGTGAGTTGGCAACTTTCCTTGATAGTGTAGCAGATATTTTAGATTAGTTCACTTATGGATTCTGTGTCTTTTGCTCACATTCCAAGGGAATGGAATAGAGTGGTTGATTGCCTAGCAAAGTGGGCTTCTGAGGATATTGATGGCCACAGGGTGGATGATTGGGCGCTATTGCCCAAAGAGGTGTGTAGGAACCTAGAGAGGATTCTTAGAGAGGATGGAAATGGTGTTGGGGCATGACAATTTTTGGTGATTATTTTTTGTGTTTTTCTTTGTTTCTTGGGGCTTTGGCCTTTTGCTGTTTGTAATCTTTTTCTGAGTTTAATAAAATTTTTACCCCTTTTTTTTAAAAAAGAAAATAATGTTTCATATCAATTCACCACCCTATTTCACAATAGGGTTAAACCCCTATTTA
Organism: Torreya grandis; assembly: GCA_037957365.1. Classification (NCBI taxonomy): domain Eukaryota; kingdom Viridiplantae; phylum Streptophyta; class Pinopsida; order Cupressales; family Taxaceae; genus Torreya; species Torreya grandis. The sequence goes on along the minus strand of JARHVA010003532.1, from coordinate 1,031,428 downwards.
TAATAAAATGTGAAGGGAGGTGACCCATTGTAACCAATGGGTCCAACCATCCTAAAAATCATTGAATAACATTGGTATGTATTAAAAATATATAATTTTATTATTTATTTTCATAAGGTTTTCACCTCGTGTTAATAAATAATATGTTATTACTATTTTATTAACTACCAAGGTAATATATGGGTTAATTAATCCCACTTAGACATTAAACACTCTAACACTACATTCCCCATCCCCCATGAAATAAAAATAAAAATAAAAAAATATAGTAATAAAATTACTAGTTTAAATGAAAAAATGTGTGCTTGGGTGTGTATATCACACCTTGTCTTTACGTGAGCCCACATTAAATGATTTTATGGTGAATAAAATAAAACCAATAGAATGCTATAATATATCATTAGTGTATGAAATGTAAAATTAAAATAATTTCAAATGCTTGAAAGTAAAAGGAGCAAGGCTAAGAGTACACCTACGTGTTGATGCAACCATCTTGCCTTTTAGCAATTTGATATAAAAAGATGTCTCATTATGAATCATTGAAGTTGAGATTAAGATAATTTTAAACTTAAAATTACATATATATTTTATGATACATGCCCCAAACCTTGATGTAAAGGTGAGTTTTAACATGATAATTAATATTGTTTCACCTCAATTGTGCAACCCAAATATGTGCATAATCTAGTGAGTGTGAGAAATTTACTCAAATTACATGATATATCTAGTGAGGGTGAATAATTTAATCATATTTAACCTATATTTTTTAAAAATTTATATGATTTACTAAAATTTAACTTATAAGTTTGGTAAGCTTTAATGATCTGATCAACTCAACTTTCTAAAGGTGAACCAACTATTGCAGTAGATTGACTCAATAAAAGTCCATCCTAGGTATGATAATATTAAAAAATAGTATTTTAAATATATAAATTTATTTTATTTTAAAATTTTAGGTACCATTTTCATGGCATATGCACCTCATATATGTCTCATATTGAAATATGGGCATAATATTAATACTAATGTATCTATTGCTACAAAAAAATGTATTTGGATCATATAACTATGAAATATGGTGAATTTGGAATTAGTGAAAGTGTGTAGGGCATGTTTCTATGACATTCCCCCACTAAATCTAATAAATATGATAAAAATTGTAAATATGGAGAACATGTTTCCATAACATGCCCCCCACTATAATTTAGATATGTTGAGTACTAAATAAGTGTGTAGGTCATTCCTTTTTAACATGCCCCCATTATAATTTAGAATTGTCAAAATGTGGAAGTCATGACTTTATGATATTATTACATTTATATTCCCCAATTTTGAGGTGAGAGGAAGTATAATCTGGTAGTTACCTTACCTAAAAAAGATAATATAACTATATAAGCTATGTATGGGTCATGTAGAATATATGAATAATATGTCTAGGTAGACAAAACATTAATGCCAATAGTGTGTGATCACATTAAGTCTTGAGATGCATGCTATATATCATGGCAATGTATAGAGAGTAACAATATAATCTCAATAAGCAATCAAGCACACATATAAGAGAACTCAAAAGCAAACCAAAATGAAATGGTCCGAGGAGACCTCATACAAGGGGCTTGTTCAAATCCCACATAATATAAACAACATAACTTCATATAATGTACAAAAAACATAGAAATTACATGTTTAAATGTCCATATAAATCATAGAGTGACATATTCAAATGCCCAAAAATGCAATCAAAGGCATGGAGGCCATAATAATTAATTCCTCAAACATGAAATACACTGTAAGATAATAGAAAATAAGGAACATATTTAAATAAGAGAATAAATTAAATCATAAAATATAGACATCCAACATGAACATAAAATAAATATGTTTTCCTCAAATCTTGAGGATCATATAGAGGCTCTCCTACACATCATCCTCTTCTTCTACTTCTTATTCCTTTGCTTAGATATGATCATGTACAAAAACATTGTATTGAACATAATCAAATAAATCACTCTAACCTAAGGTTAATTCTCAAAGGATGCATATAGATCTATGTATGGATCAACCAATAAAATACATTTACTATAAATATGTGATCAAAACTATCTAATGAAGATAAGAATACGTATAAAAGATCATTAAAAATAATTGAAAGAACCTCTTTGGATAGCTTGGAATCATCAAACGTAAGAATAATCCCCTCACTGCACCCCCCCCCCCCCCCTCATATATGGAACACATCTGAAGAGAAAACCAAATAAATCACTATATTCTAATTAAAATAAATCCTCATGCCATTATTTACAGATATACTTCAAATCAATCTATGCATATATTTCATTTCTATATTTTGTACTATACATAAATAAAGATAAATTCTATCAAATAATAATTTAATCTACACAATACTCAATTAAATAACCATCAATGTCCTCAAGTTATTTATTCATTTTATCTACATGATCTAAAAAAACTGATCAAATGCCATGAAAATCAAGTTATTTACTCATTTTATCCACATGATCTAAACAAACTGATCAAATGCCATGAAAACTAAGATTTCAATGAGTTTTTTGACACCTTTCTGCCATATATCTAAAAATAAAATCATGTATAAAATTAGATATGATTTTTCCTTTCAATTTCATGAAATAGAACTCAGTTTGATCACCTACAATATCTATATATATATATATATATATATATATATATATATATATATATATATATATATATATATATTATGGTTACACATAATTTTTTGTCCTTAGTATGACCAATTTTTTGAAAGCTCTCAAAATCCTCTTTATAGTCAAGAAAAACAAATTTAATTGGATGATTTTGTAAGGAGAATGAATTTTTGTAATGTAATTATCTTTTTCATAATGTAGGCATTTTTTTTTTTAAAAATTATCTCCAAAAATAAAACTCACACTTACCCTAGAAAGAGCTATGATGCTCGATGTTATAAGCCTCATATAGAATGTCATAAATATATAAAATATTATGAAAAAAATGGATTTCATAACAAAATAATTATGTGAGCCAAATACTCTAATATGATTTATATTTAGAAATACCATTAATAAAGGGAAACACCACAAAATATTCCTTAAGAGGCAGGAATCACTCCCTCATTACATGCCTCTTTAAGGGGGAAACCTCCTTATTATATCATACACTTCAATATCAATAATTATTTTTTATGTCTTACATAATGATATTCCCCTCCTTATATAGACTCTTTTACAATAATAGATGGGTATATCATTGATCCCATTATAGTCGATTCATTGTCCAATATAATAAATACCACAAGTTACTCATATGAATCCATTTTATATACCTACTAAGAGGATGTGTGCCACATGTTGACATCTCCATCCACTAATTACATCATAATATAATCTCTCTAGGTATATTATTCACATCAAAACCTTTGGTCATTAACATTTCAATGGAAGGACAATGAGGATATTATTTTGGTTAATGAGACACTTCAACACAATATCATGAGTATTAATTTCCTTTACACATTTATATATGAAAAAGATAAAATCAAAATTAGTACCATCCATAAATAAATTAGGCACTATACACACGCACACACATGCACATGTAGATGTACATTTATATATACATATACATATACATATACATACATATGAATTTATTATATGTTGTAACTTCCTTGGATAATTATAATGTTATATTGGAAAAATCATGGTTACAACAAATGAAGGTGTTGATTCCTAAGAATTTACTAGGGATTTGCATCTATAACAGAACATCATATAATTGGGGAAACTTCATTTCATTATAATGAAATAAAACAAACTTTGAGATTTTAGAGGATAACTCTTTGCATTCCTACTCTAGCACTCATTTAAATATTTTTGGGTGAAAAGAGAGAAGGAGAAAATAAAATACATAAAAAAATAAAATGGAAATGTATAAAAATATTGTATCCCTAGACTACCTAGAGGAAAACATGCACATAAAAATTATCACAAATAAAATAAAACATTCTAGGAATTACTTGCAAAAGGTAAAAAATAGACATAAATATAAATTTAGGTAAATAATAAAACCACATAATTTATTTTAAGTGTTTCGCTACACCACATAATTGAAAAATGTATTCTTGAAATGAGCATGTAACTAAAAAGTATTAATTTTATGAGCTAATACATTCAAAATGGGGGAAATAAAATCCTATAGGCCAATGAACCAAAAAATAAGGAGAATATCCATACCAAAACATGAAACAAGAGTGAATGAGCCTAAAGATGAACACCAAATCTAAGAAAAATGTAGACAACATTGAAAGTTAAAAATCCCAACATTTTCAAACCTCTTAATGTTTTCTTAAACTAATAAATTCTAATGCATCAAAAAATTCTAGGTAGATATTTTTATTTCCATCCTTTTTTTTATCATGCACACCATATGTATAATAATTAAAAATCATAAATATTAAATAATCTCCCCCTCTATAATTCCATTCCCATTTATTTTTTTAAAGCTTAAAAGTTTTAATAATAAGGTGGGACCTTTTACACTTAAATAAAGGATAAATTCCTTATCTTCCCAAGCATAGACCTTCTTGGATTTTAAATACAAACACTTAACACTTTTTGAAATTAAGGTGTCCATGGATTTAATTAATTCCTTTTGCTTAAGGTGATGACTTATAATTAAATTAAAATATGGCCATACATATAGCATTAATCCCTAGGGAAAAATAAATTGGTGGAGTTATTTTATATGCCATGGCATAAAATATTCAAACTTCTCAGTGAGAATTTTTTTGGCAACAAAAGCTAGTAATGGCTAGAACTAATAGGTATATATCTTTTGAATCTCATAATAATAAAACTTCATATTATGACAATTTGGGAATTGATAGAAATTGGGGTTAGTATTTTACACATCCTATTATTAGCTTTAACATATAAATATTTTTACACATTAACATCATACATGTTATGTCACATTTTATTACTTATTATCATATGTTATGACACTTGGTTCTTGTATTGGTTTATCACATGTTATGACATGATCCTCTTCCTTTATAGTTACACTATCATGAGTTGTTATATAAATCATCTATGACATGAGACTATTTACTACTTTATTAGTGTCTTAATACATATGACATATTTAGATTGTTAAATTCACTTCTTTGTGAGAATTTATATCATCTATTAAATCCTATTCTCCATGGTGACTACCTCATATTGATGATTTTAGTTATTATAAAGATAATGTTTCCATATCACATACTATTTTTGATACTTAGTATGTTGAATTTTACTATTCATGACTATGATATTATAATTTATATGACATCATGATTTGGTCATGATTTCCAATACTTAGTACTTTATTGATATATCATTATTATATCATATATGTTAGGAATATATAACACAAAGCAATATAAATGAAATAAAATGCAAAAAAAAAAATACAAGAGAGACACAAATTTAATGTGTGTTGATAATCAACTACCCCCTATTCGCAAAATAGGGACCCTCCTTTTCTTTAAATTTCAAAATGCCTAAGATGCCGAGCTTGCTAAATCATTTGAATACATATAAATTTGGTTTAATTTACCAATGCTTGTGCTTCTATAGCTCATGGTTAATTATTCATCTTGAAATAAAAATCATTACTTAGAAATGTTTGAGTCATTTCAAGTTCTCAAGTTTTATTCAATAATGGATCATTGACTATGGATAGTTCAATAATATACAGACAATATTTCTCTAAAGAAGTATGACCAAGATCACCAACTGGCATGGATGTAACAAGATTCATGTGATCTTATTAGACTAACATTATATTTTTTTTAAAGCATTTATTTGAAATTTTTTCTTTAAACTTGTTTCAATTTGCTTAATATAGGCATTTAGCATTATTATAAGTCTAACTTAGCTTCTTTCTTGATTTCATAGGACATCAAAATTAACATATAAATTTATGATGCCTCATAGGACATAAAATTAAAGATTGTAACTCAAGAGGATAGGTGTCAAACTCATTGGGATTCATAATGACTTAGAGATTTATTGTGCCTTATATAGGACACTTAGAGTAAATCTACCAAGTTCATGAGCTACGTAACACCATTTAAAGAGATTGTGAGAAGACTAGCCATTAGAATTGAAATCCAAGGCTAAGTATCAAGATCTTATCCCCTACAAGTAAATCCCAATCAATTAGAACCACCATGCATCTCTCATGCATCCCATTATAATCCATAAGCTCATGAGATGTCATCATGTGTCTCAATCATGTGTCTCCATTTGAGCTACCTTTTGAAGTGACATATTTCCCTTGAGGGTACATCTAACATCAACACATGTCCACACCACATTACACCCATCTAAACCTTGTGATAGCTCACAAGGAAAGAATTTTGGAGCATATATGCTATCTAATTAAATATCTATGGTATATAATTATTTAAGGCTCCCCTTGAGAAATAAAAGTGGTAGAAGAATGAACAAAATCTTGTGAGAGTGATGCGTGTCCACCTTAGACCTGTGTGATGATGCCACATGTCATTCCTATGCTACTTCTATCTGAAACCCACTAGATTTCCTCTAAGAGTGATGCATAACCACCTTAGACCCATGAAATGATGCCACATGCCATTCTCACAAAGTTTCATTTTAAGATTAATGAGATCACCTCTAAGAGAGACACGTGTCTACACTCGAGCCACATGATCAACACCAAGTTTTTGATAGTTGGAAAAAACCTGTTAAAGGTGACACCTATTAAGGAAAGCCATGATTACCTATGAGAAAGTCACTTGGTAAGGAAATGTCCTGATTGCTCATGAAAGTAATGCATGGCACTCCCATAACCAATCAAAATTGAAAGGCCACCTAAGATCTCACCATAAGTTAAAAGATGCCACATGGTAGGGTAAAAATGAGTCATCATAATAGAATACATTTTTAGAGTCTATGAGGAATTAAAATATGTAATGTGTCCAAACATTGAGCTGATTAAGCACCTTAGTCACATTCAGGCCCTACGAGTGCCTAACTAGATTTGAGGTGGAACACCACATATCAAAAGGTGGCAATATTTAGATTTAAATCTAATATTAATGGAAAATCAAAGGAAAATCAATGCTAAATTTTAATACTAGTGTAATTAATTGCCAAAATCAATAGTTTGAAGATATCAAAAGTTGATGAGCTCACCACTAATATGTCATAAACAAGAATCACCATTTACATTACATTAATCAAAGCAATCTTTAAAAAGGAAACTCCACCTAACTATTGGTACCTACATTTTAACTTAAAGCTAATTTTTGTTTTCTCTCTCTACTATCAACATTCCCCCAACATGACAAAGTTTGAGTTATTCATAGATTGTACCTTAGTCACCATTGTTTGAGATCTAAATTTGTAGAGAGATATAGAAGGACATTGATTGCTACCCAAAGTATTATATAAATGGTACAGGTAGGTCCCTCTATTCTAGGTAAGAGCATTTCTTCTGGGAATGATGACTTCTTATTCCAATATGCTAATTCAATTGTTTTTAAAGATAAATAATCTATCCCTGAGGCCATAAACTCAAGGGACATACATTACAACAACATTGATTTCAATGTTGAAGCAACTAGAGATGTTGATGAGGGTGAAACCATGCCCCATATTATTCAACTATATTTAAACATCCTTTCAATCCAAGCTATTGATCTCCATAAAACTATAACAAAACTAGATGTCATATCATATGCTAACCTAGTATATTATATCTTCAAGAGGATGAAATGCTAGGATGGGTTTCACAAATCAATAAACCAATGGCTCTCGATTACATTCATCACAGGGCCCATCTTTAAAACATATTATGTACTACCTTTTCCATAGGTATAATATAACTAGAGAATCATTAACAAATAGTATGATGTGCACACACCAAATAAGGTCTTAGAATTAGGGGTAATCAACCCAACTAGAGTTGTCTTTATGGATGACCAAGGGAACATACCTATTCATCATTTTAAAAAGGGATTCAAGATGGCCTCACTCTCCTCAATAGAATACTTAACAATACACACATAGGTTATGTTGACATAAGGACCATTATATTATTGCAAATCATTTTATAGGAATAGCATAGTCCTATACTTGGGGATATTATTATCAATAATCTAGTTTATGGAATGAATGACACTTTCCATAATGGTGCTCCATTCTTCATGATGAGTTATTCACTAGATGCAATCTATGCAACTATCTAGCTAGGTTATAACTCTTGTTATCCTATGTGAGATAAAGTTATACCCCAATTGTTCTCTATAATGTACAGTCACCACTTTAGACATAACATTAAAGTAATTTCACAATATTTCTATCTAGTAGTCTATAAATTAATTACTAAATGTGAGATGTTAAAGGTTTCCCTAGAGGTTAGACATACATTAATAGACATGGGTAGCCACTAGTTATACCTTGATTACATAATAATCTAGATAGAAGGGGTGATGGTGGTTTCCCTTAGGTTTTCAAGATATGTACCAAATAAATTTACTAAGGAGGAGATGGCCTACCAATTGATACAAGGATTTGATGGCATATTCAAGTGTAAGAAGAAGATAGTCCCCCACAAGACTCCTTACAAGCTGGGGAGGACTAAGATCACAAAGTGGCAAGATATCATTATGGTTGTAAGTCATATGGACTCATACCTACTACCTAATGATGAATTTAGGCTATGGGAACCAAATAGTGTCATTTCCAAACACCTGCTCAAATTCAATAAAGATGTATCCATAAAATATAATCATAAAGAAGCACATGAATGTATATACCTAGATGCTATGAATGATGAGGTAGTCCTCAAAAATGCTACAATAAAGTACATCAAGATAAAAATGAGGTTAGATAGAGAGAATAATAAGGAAGACATCATAAGGCTTCAACTTCCACCAAATCATGGAAGCATGTTCGATGAAGATTATGAGGAAAGATAAAAAAGAAGATGAAGAAGAAGATTATGTTCCTATTATTAGGAACAAGCCATGTAGGCCTTCACTACAAGCCACTTCAAGTGGATGGGGCATGCTCACAAGCTTCAACCTAGGAAGATCTAGTAGTCAACATGACCTCTCCCAAGGGTATACATTTGTCTCTGAATCTGCCATGGGAGCTACCCTAGAGAGCATAAGTCATCCTAACCCTAAGGTCATTGATCTTGAGGAACTACAACAAGGCATAAAACTATTTATAAAATAGTTACACTAATTATCTAGGAGAAATATATAAAAATTATACAAAATAAAGAAGTCTCTTAGGACTACCATGAGAAGGGTAGTGTCTCCTCCATCATCTCTTTAAGATCCCACTATAATTACATTATCACTACCTTATTTTTCAACTTCTTCTACCTCTACTTTTGCTTCCACTTCCATGTTTATTCCACCCATCATTACTTCTCAATTAGCTCCTTTATCTTTAGCTTCTATAACTACCTCAACCTAGTACTCAATATATACTAACATGAGCCAAGTCAATACCTCATTTGGATTCACCTTCCCCCAAGTTATTGATCATGCCACTATGCATATGGTTTCTTCCCAGAAAACCACAAGTGACTCACTTGTTATTATTTCCCCTACACCTATAAATCCATTAGAACCTATTTCAAAGATGATCCCCTTTCATAATCCACTCAACACTACCACAACTGCTAAAGTGAGTGTGTCATTAAAGCTGACTTCATTCATTGTTGACATGGGCCTAACCAAATCTCTATTTGATCCAATTAATAAATTAAACCCAACAAACTTATATGTCCTTGTTGTAGCTTTAACCTATTCCTCTACCCAAGTACTTCCATTACAACCACGTCCCACATAGCCAACATCTACTTCTACACAAAATTATGCTAGAGACATCATATAGGTAGCAAGGTAGAAGAAGCCTCAGGTAGTCCTCTTAATTATTCAAGTTGGGATGAGATTCGATGCTAACATAGGCACTATGAAGAGGGTAGTTAGAAGACAGGTTGATCAGTCATATTCAAGTTCAATTGTAGTCCATGAGAGTGAAGAGTCACTCTTCACTTTGACAAGGAAAATAAAGGCTAACCTTGAAGAGTTACAATAACATGCAAAGGACCTTGTGTCCATAGTTTAGGCCTAGGTATAATATATAATAGGCTTGATGAAGGGGATGCAATATGAATTGAAAAGGTTGAAAGATCAAGCATTTCTAATAGTTCCATATGGTACTATAATTCAAATAATAAATGTTGTCATCAAATTCTTCAACCTATATAAATTCATGAAGAGGAGGCAAGAAGGGGGACACTATAATATAAAGTAGTCATGAAGCTTGACCAGAAACTTACACTCTATGATGTCAAGTTAGCAGACTTGGCTAGAATTGAAAGAAGTAATAAGTTCTCAAACCTCAAGGTCTTACCTATTGAGGACACTATTCTTATACAGACTATATTAATAAATAAAATAAAGATCCTAAAAAGATGTTTAGATCAAGTTAAGGATGCAACTAAATCCTTGGAGAAGATTGAGTTTAATATTTCCTTGATGCTAAAGGATGCCATGGTCACTAAGGTGACCATGTATGATGGCTCCTTCATGGATGATCAGGTGTTTAAATCCCAAATGAAAGTGTTTATTTATAAATTCCAGTAAGATGTAGCCATTATAAGGAATGCTACTGAGGTGATGAATATTATGGAATTTTCCAATCAAAGGCTAGAAAAGGTAGAGGCAATTAAAGAAGCACTCAGACCAATACTTGTAGAACATGAGAAGCTCATTCAAGAGATACTAGACTTATTTTAGTAAATGATCTTAGATTTTTCTCAAATTGAGAAAGACTACTTGGCATGTGAAAAAGTATGGACCAAGGAAGAAGTGGATAAAAAAATAGAGGCAATAATAGTAGCAGGCACTTCAACAACCTCTAGAGCCTCAAAGAATATTCTATTTCATTTTGTAAATTTAAATGTAGAATATTCCATTATATACATGGTAATTTGGCCACTTGAATATTTTGGGCACCTTTTTATGGGTCCACTTAGAATTACATAGGAATTTTAAGCCTATATATAGGGATTTTTCTCTCATTTATAAATTAGAGAATAGTTGTTACAATAATTAATGTAAAGAGCCAAAGAATTTGAGAGTTTGTCTAAACTGCTTTATTGTGTGTGTTTTGTGATTTTTGATTCTCACACTTCTAGATGATTGATAGTTTATTCTATGCAAGCTAATTTGGTATTTAGATCCATATAAGCATCTGTTAGTTTGATTTTGATATAGTCTGACTAATTTGCTAGTATGTTTGCTCTATTTCCTTCTCATTTGAAATTGAATGTGTTATGAAATTTACTATGAATGATCAATTTTATGCAATATATTATATTATATACATGCATTTCCTTTCTTTTAAATCTTTAAATACATTTATTTAGCTTTGAGCATTATGATAGAGTTGGTAGATGCTAGTTTTATATGTTTTTACCTTAGAAGTTTGAAGAATTGGTGCCTTTGATCATCTTAAGAAAATTATCTTTTTTGCCTTACTCTAATTACTCTTGGATCCACCCATGACTCAATTTATCTTAGTTCATGTTGTAAATATCCATTATTTATATTTTGGGTAATAATTGGCAAAGATTGAAACAATTTCACAAAGTTTGGCAAGAGGTAGTGTCACTGCATAAACATATGTTGTCCCTACAATAGGGTCTTCTTAGAGACTTCTAAGTGATGACCATATCTCTACCATTTGTGTTGTTTTTAGTAGTAACTATGTTAACAACTCAATCCCTAAGTCTTTCAGGACTCAAAATTAAATTTCTTACTTTCCCCTTATTCCCTAGTGACACAAGGAGCACAATACGTGCATCAAAAACATGGTAAACCTGATATAAGCTATGCCCACACAAAAATAACCATTTATTCTCTTATTCAGTCTAACAAATGAAGGGATAAACCTCTAATACATCCACTATAATCTCCTCTTCACTCAAACATAGTGTGTCATCATGATTAAAATTACCTCATATCAAATGAGGGTTACATATTAGGGAAAAAATCACCAACATAATTTATAGCATTAGATCTATGACCTAATAGTGAAGGTCCATATTTACTATGAAATTAAAATATTTTAAAATGCATTTTTCATAAAAAAATTCTTCGAGGGTGGTGTCAATAGTTTGGGGACAAGCTCCCCACACCCCCATCGAGAAATAGGCATTCTAATCATATTAGGATCCACCATCCAACAATAGATACTTATTATACATAGCTTAATTATTCTATATGTTATATATTTCATGAACCTTCCTCACTTGAGTTGATTATATGCCTTATATTTACCTTGAAATTATTATAGCCACTTGATTTATATAGATTTTTATGTTACATTGACCCTTGCCCTTTGATTGTTTATCTAATTCCAAACACTTATGTATATTTCCTGATAATGATAATAAATATATCACAAACTTATGTCATATAATGCATTGAGTTTTGAAGGAAGTCATTACTTATTTTGAATCCTATTCTTCTTCCTCTAAATTTCTCCCCTTGGATTTTATGTTGTTTGATTGATATGTTATTGATTATTATTTTGTGCTCCCCTTATCTTGATTATTCTTAGAATTATCACTTTTTGTATAAAATTACAAAAATCCAAATTATTAGAAAAACTTAGAAATAAACAAACCATTTACCTTTATTTTTGTTGATAGTTACATACCATGATTATCTACCTATGTTATAGGTTCACATATTCATACTTTACACATGTGATTCTCATCACATTTCTTTGAGTGGGTGAGATGCATGATATACATGTTATATATGGCTATGAAATATCAAATGAAATATGCTTACTTTATTTCCTACTCCACAGTGGCATGATCACATTGGTGGTATGCCCTATCCTAGGGACACATATATACAATGAAATTTATGGTGATATATTTATTGATTTCCATTTATCATATTGAGTCATTCACATTGATTGTACATATATTTCTATTAATGAATCTTACATTTTACATAGATATATGTAGTTTTTGGTTACATTTTTACATGGGTGCTTTCATATTATCTTACATACCATGTAATTTATACTTTCCCATTTTTTATGAATTAGTGCCATTTTCATCCATGATTCTACTACTATGTGTGTGCCAAGCATTATTAGGGCCACCTTGTCTACATTAGGACATATCATTGGTCCTTACCTTGTTGTGCCATCAGAGGGCATTATACCCTTAATTCTCCTCTTGAGTCTATTACCACATATATATTATGCATATGGAGCTTAAATAAAGGCATGTTATTTATCCCTCACATCTTATACCATATTTATTATGTCTTTCCATTTTAGAAACTGAATTGGCTTTCCCATATTACTACACACTACTAATATTTGACATTATATGCCTATACTATATGTAAACATTTCTTATTACTTTCAAGGGAATCATTCTACATTTTTTTCCATGACATTCATTGTTATTTTTTATATACAAATATTTATAACTTATGTGCTTCTCATTATTACATTAATGTGCCCATATGTCCTACATTATGCTCTTACATATTGCCACATTATTGTTATTATACTTAGAACTACATGATTATATTTTATATACATTGGTGTTCATAGGTTACACATTTCCAATGAAGGACTTTTATTTGCATATTATTCATAAGTTATTTTATTTACATATCTTATGTTGATGATGACATCCTTTCCATAAATAAATTTTTATATATTATGAAGCTCACCTATAGCCTTTGGGGGCATGGTGTATACCCCTCCTCTCCTATAAGATTTATTAACAACATCTATATTTAATTTTCCTATTGAGGGAAATAAAATGCATACCTATCTATGAATTGCCTCGATAAATTACTTATGGGGGAATGGTAGCCACATATATCATCTCCATGATCTCTTTTAATACACATTTAGTATGGATCCTCTTTCACCCTTGTGTTTAGATGTTTTTCATTGTTACATATAAGCATATGAAATTATGTTATATATATATATATATATATATATATATATATATATATATATATATATATATATATATATATATATATATATAATTTGATTCCCTAACATGGAAAAGTACTCAAATATATAAATATAGAACAATATATGTATCATGATTAAAAATCAATAATGTGTCAAGATATATATATATATATATATATATATATATATATATATATATATATATATATATATATATATATATCTTGACACATTATTGATTTTTAATCATGATACATATATTGTTATATTTTTATATATTTGAGTACCTTTCCATGTTAGGGCATCAAATTAATCTGTTTCATCTCATCCTCATTATCAAGATGCAACCACCTATAGACCTTAGTGTTTTACTTGTTTTAATATTTATATGATCTAAATAACATGATACTATTGAAATTTAGATTGTGTAATATATGTTAATTACCACACAAATATGAATGTAAAATAGATACTAATATTTTAGTTACTATTTTTAGAATTGACAAGACAAGAGAGAATAAATGCATTTAACTAATATTACAATCTTTACTACCCATGTCACAATTCACAAGATAACTTTGTAATATATCTATTACTATTTAGCTTAGGAAATTGACTATCAAAACCTACATAGATATTTATGACAAAGCCTAACATGTATGGTAATAGGTAATGTCTTCTATCTTCCAAAACTAATTAGGTTGATTGTGCCAATTTGTTCTACCATAAATAACTACACCTACCACTTTGGATAACTTTTGTATCATTTCTTGACCTTGATAATATGAATAAATTTAATTATTATTCCATTGACCTTGAAACCCTAGCTTCACTTTCAACACAAGATACACTTAGAAAAAATGGGTTAAAAAAATGGGTTGGACAAGCCTAACCATTCCTTGCCAAGTGCTTAAGCATTTCCTACATTCCAATACTCAAAATAGGGCTCAAATAAAATTTAGTTCTCCCACCTAGGTGAATGTGTGGTCAATCATGATCCACTAGAATAGAATGAAATGTGTTAGATTTTGACACTTGAAAATATGCAATTTTGACCTTGTTCTTGTATTTAAATTTATTTTTGGGACTATTCCTTTAAGTGTTTTTTATATTTATATTATTTTTGATAATGTCTCAAAGGTGTGAAAATATATCTCTTCAATGTGAAAGTAGTTCTCAAAGTAATTTTCTAAGTGAATGAGACATTATTCTTGATTTGTATTTATAGATGAATCTTTGGTAATTACCCCTATGGATACCTAAATTACATTTAGTGTCAAAATACACCTAAAACCTATTAATTATTCTTCCTAATATTTGAAATATAATTCACAACATTCCCATTTTATTAAATAATTAAATAAATCAAATTTAATCAATTTTAGACAATTTTAATCCAAATTTAATTATTAAATCTAGATTTTAAACCTCACCCAACATCTTCCACCATTATCTCCCTCACATGTGGGCTCATCCCAACCAATCCCACAACTTCCTCAACCTCTTTTGAGTATGCCTTGAGTTTTCAAATAGTTTTACCCATTTTTTGTGACTCAGTTAACTATGTCCATGTTTATTTCAACCATTTGAAATGGTTATCATCCTCATGGATGAGGAATCATTATCTAGCATATATTATTTTGATTTTTGGAAATATCCAAATAATCCTCCACCATTGGATATTTTCTCCAAAATTATATAAATAAGCACGAGAGCCATCACTTTCATCATCCTAACTTATGCTAACAAAGTGATATCAAAATCATAAGTGAATCTAAAGTGAATCAAATCCATCAAAGAGATTTTTTTCACCAAAACACTACCCATTTTACTTTGAATTAGAAGAGTGAGCAACCAAAATTTAAAGAAAGCTAATTGAATTCACATCATAATGGAAGAATCTTTTTGAAACTAAGGTATAATTTTGTGTTGTTTATTTTTTTTTGTAGATCTAAATTAGTTTGAGATAGTTTAAACTAAGATTTATTAATTTAAATTACACTTCTAGATTTTATTCAATATAGTTTGGCACGTCTTGTGGGACCATTCCCTCATTATTTTCATCTCATATTCATTATAGGTGAATTTAGAAGCATGTTCAATTGATTTTTGATATTTTTCTTCTCCATGTGTATAATATTAGTCTTGAAAGTGTTTTTTGAAGTTATAGATCATTTTATGGTGTTTTCTATTCAACTATATATGGTTACTACGTAGATGTAAGTTCAAAGACATTAACTACTAAATTATAACCCAAAACTACTAAATTATTATTTACC
Organism: Torreya grandis; assembly: GCA_037957365.1. NCBI lineage: Eukaryota > Viridiplantae > Streptophyta > Pinopsida > Cupressales > Taxaceae > Torreya > Torreya grandis. Next base: position 1,015,071 of record JARHVA010003532.1, on the reverse strand, counting down.
CTACCTTTACAATATTATTCCTAATTTTCTTCTTCCCAACATATTCTTACTTTCTAATCCTCTCTATGTTATTGGTTTTCTATAATTATTTGTTTCAAGAAAACTATGAATTTAATGATTTTATCAATGAAATCACTATTCTTAACTACAAAATCCTTGAAATTAATTATGGAATCATTAAATTAACTACACAATTGTCTTAAAACTATGAAATGATTACCTAGGTTTTATATGTTTGTTGTGTATTTTATGTTGTAAATTTGCATAGGTCATTTTCAAAAAACATACTAAAATTGTGATATTGTCATCATCAACTATAAATTTTTTTCCATCAATCACAAAATCATTGTTATCATTTGTGAAATCACTGTCTTAATCTATAAAAATAGGTAATTATATTTGATAATTAATTTAGTATATTTGTAAATTTTTATAAAACTATGAATTCATTTATGTGTACTTTCTTGCATTTTAGTTATTTTCTATGTCTAATCCATGACAATTTTGCATTTTTGCTTTACTATGTAATTATAAATTTGTAATAGAGACTAGTTTTTGTATTATTTTTATGGTTTTTTCTTACTTTATTGTAGGTTGCCTTGAATCTAATCTAAAACAAACACTCTAATTTTATTTTTATAGGTTAAAACAAAAAAAAAGGCTAAAACAAAAAAAAAGGCTAAAACAAAAAAATAAAAAATTTAAATTTTTTCTACTAACTTTTCATTTCAATTTTTCATTTTCACTTTATATTAACTATATCACACTTGGTTTATTGGAGTTAATTATTTCCTTTCAACATTATGTTTGTATTGTGTAATTATGTATGCTCTTCTCTAAGCATTATGTTGGTGATGATACCCAAGAATCAAAATCAATTTCATAACTTTTGTTTTACCCAAGTTGTATTTGTGTATGATCTTTCCTTAGCATCATGTTGGTGTTGATACCTAGAAATCATAAGTAATCATTAAAATTTTATTTATTTTTATAAGGGCTTTGTTGACCATGGAATTCACCACCACATCCAAGTAGATGTGTGTTTTAATCACATAGTGATGTGAGGGGATTTCATGCTCTAATAATCAAGGTTTCAATAGTTGCCTTGAAATATGATATTACTGACTGTTAACATACTAAAACCTCTATGGCTTTATTGGCCACTTTGGGATAAGACCGAATAGTGTGTGTCTTATCTATCTATTTATTCCATAAAATCAGGCCTCAACGTATCATAAGGTATATCAAAGGAATCCCCTTAGATAATATTGTGCAAAACTTAAGTCTAGGAAAACCTTTTTTACCATTTTACTTTGGTGCATCAGTTAGTAGTTAGCATCGAGAAGTTACATTATAAACACCATTGAAAGTAGACTTAGTTTACCATGGGAATGGTAGGATATTCCATGGTTATTGCCTTGAAATATTAGGACATGTCTGAGAGCATAAACAAGTGACATTGGAAATCCCAAAAATTGATCCTGACATTTATCCTAGTTTTTCACCTTTTTTACACAATTTCTTGATTATTTAAAATAGGACTTTGTTTTTTGTTTTATTGTGTTTTATACATGTTTAAATATACTTATTTGTATATAAATTTATTTTTATTTTTTAATTATATCAATACATATTAAAATCAAACTTTTTCAAAAAACTCAAAGTAATTAGTTTAAAATAAAAACATTCTAGTCACTTTGGTTAGTAATATTAGTTTATTTTTTATTTATTTATTTGTGTGAATTTATTCTCCCTAGTCATTTTTCATATAAATAGGAAAATTTCCATGATAAATAATCTAAATATAATTGCTAAGCCATTTTATAAAGACCCTTTTCAATTCATCAACCAAGAGCATCATTCAGAAATACATGAAATCACTAAAAAAGGAGGAGAGGCTTACCAAGATAAAGGTAAACCCAATCCAACCTCCACCCTCTTTTTATAAATATATAATTTCAAATAATAAAAAAGTCTTACTTCAATCCTTGAGCTCTAGATTAAAATTCTTGCCTAACTTTGATGTGTAAAACTTGTAATACTTGATTGCAAGTAAAAAACCTTAACCTTCCACTCATGATAAATATATTTTCAAGGTTATTTAGAGGGAAAAAATGACCTTATAACATCCTAAAAACCTAATCCCCAACTCTCTCAAGGAAAATGGAAATCTATCCTATGTGATGAATCATCCAAACTAGTCATGGATTCTCTACCAAAATCCATGCAACCCATGGTAACTAAGAGATTATAAATTTTCATTCTCATCAACCAAAAAATCCTTTTGGTAATCATAATGTGAATGTAAATCCTATTTTACCTTAACATATTTATCCAACAAATATAAGTTTAAACGTGCCTTCAAAATCACCAATCATCAACCCAACCAATCAAAACTTGAATCTTCAATCAAGTTTACCAATCACACAAAAAATCAATCCAAACTTGAATATGCATTCAATTTTATCCAATCCAAATTTGAGTAAATAGAATTTGAATTTACATCTAAGTTTTCAAGGTCTTGGTCAAATCAATTCAACATAAATCAGCCCAAATCAGAGTCTCCAAGGTTCACCCATCATTACCAAATAAAATTAAAACAAGAGCTTAAATCATCATTATAGCTCACCAATACAACCATCTAATCCTAGTTTGAGCATCACTTTATGCATGATTAAAAATCATAATTTAAATAATGGTTTACCAAATCAATCTACTCATCCTAATACTCATGGATGGTTTTACTTGATCCAAATACAACTCCAACAAATGTTAACTTAAATCCAAACCCTTATTTTAACTCTAACCCAAATATTAGCTCATATTCAAACCAAAACTAAAACCCAACTAATTCAAACAATCCCAACATTAATGCAAACCTTAACCCCAATAATTTAAACATAAATCCTAACTATAGCCTTAACCAAAATCAATACAATCCAATCCAAAATACACTTCAACCAAACGAAGATAATTCTAACTTAAACTTAGGATCTAACCCATTCTACCTAAACTATAACATGAATCTATAACAATTCAATCCCAACTTGTTTAACCAATATAGATTTAGTTATAACACTAACTCAAACCCCATGAACTTTAACAACAATCCTCCAACAATAAACTCAAAATTTAACATAAACTTAAGTTAACCAAATCCAAATATCCACTTTACAAATAATCTAAACATAATTTTTAATACTAATCTAAATCAAACAAACTTTGGTTATAATACCAATCCAAATCCAACCAATCTTGGTTTTAATACTAATCAAATCAAACAAACATTGGTTTTAATACTAATCCAAATCCAACAAACATTGGTTTCAATGATAATGCAAACCCAATGAATCTTGGTTATAATATTAATCCTAATATTTTTACATCTACAAAATTTTAACTTTACCAACCAATTTCCAAATAATTTGAATAAAAAACCTAACCAAATAACATAAAACCAAACTAGTACAAACCAATTCAATGGCCAACCCTCCAACTTCTATAATACAAAAATTTAAATGAACCAATTATCTCATATCTTATGAAAGATTTACAAAACATAAAAGATAAGGTTCAAGGCTTACAAGATGGTTCTTACTCTAGGAAAAAATAGTTAAAATTTGAGGAAATTTGTTCATATCGATATGATTTAGGTACCATGACCACACCTTTTCCAAAATAATTCAAACTCCCAAAATTTGATAAGTACAAAGGTAAAGGAGATACTAAATAACACTTAACTAACTTCTATCATTCATGTGTATATGTTGCTTGTAGAAATAAGTACATGTTATGATTATTCCCATGAAGTCTTAGGGGTCAAGCCCTTGAATGGTTTTCATGCCTTCCAAAAGGATTTATCTTTACATTTGAGGAATTATTTGAGAAATTTGTTTGCCACTTTTCCTATAAAATCAAAAAATATGTGACCACTTTGGATTTACACAATACCAAACAATGCAATAAAAAAACCTTTATTTCCTTCCTACAGAGATGGCAAGCAATGGAAAGTTATTTCACATGGTCATTTCCTAAAACCAAACTTATGGATATATTCATGAATAATTTAAACTCTAACTTGGAACATCACTCATTACTCCTTTACCCAAGATCCTTTAACAAAATAATTGAAAAGGGAGTTCAAGTTAAGATACATTAATTAATAGAGGTGTGATCAAAATATTTAAACCTGGTAATAATTATTTCAAACCAAAAGAAAACCAAAATTCTTTGAAAATAACAAGAACCTTGTTGTAAATGGTGTGATTGATGTAAAACAATTCAAAATCCTCCAAATCAAATAGAAACTTACACTCAACCTATCAATAACATAACTATTCTTAATGGACAACCTAGACAAGGAAGACCTAAGTGTAAATTCACTCAACTAGGTGACACTTATGAAAACATTTTCTAAAAGTTAGCCCATGATAACATGATTTCTTGGCCTAACACCATACCCTTTGATGAGAGTGTTCTTAAACTTGACTGGTATAAAAAGGATGAATATTATGAATACCATAGGATCAAAGTATATTCTACTAATCAGTGTATGAACCTCAAACACTATATTCAAGACCTCACTGATAGAGGGGAAATAGAAATTTAAAATCAAACATCCAAAACATCTAATAACTAAAAGTTGGGGATATACCAAGATCCATTCACCAATCATGAGAAAGAAAAAAGAAATATAAAACAAGAACAACCTGAAGCTAGCAATATCAACCAAGTAAGTCATCCTTTTGACTCTATAATCAATAATGTTGATTTATGAACAACCACATCAATGCCATTAATTTTTAACCCCAATAATGTGATGTTATTATAGGTGTGCAAAGCTTACTATTCCAAGTGCATCATCCTCTAATGTTGAACACAAGTATGACATTATGACCATCTTGAGAAGACACTAGAAAATATTTCTATATTAAACCTTCTCAAGACATCTCCTATATAAAAATATATCTTGTATAAAGTAATAAAAGAGTCCAATGTCCCTTAAGACATCAATGCTACAAACTTCCAAGCATTAATAGGCACTTTTTCAACTAATAATCAAATAATGTTTGATCATTATGATGTCTCTCCTTTATGGTTGGATCACAATCTTCCATTGTACATATAGGTTATCATCTCTAGGCACAAGGTGAAGAGGGTGTTTATAGACAATGGTTCATTATTAAATCTATGTACATTATAGAGTATAAAATAATTTGGATATATAATAACAAGATTGTAAGTAAATAATATTACTATAAAGGAATATGTTGATAATGAGAAACCATCCATGGGTACAAGATATCTTATTTTGATGGTGGGGTCCATTATTAAAAAATATCTAGTCCATGTACTTAATATGGATCTTCCATATAACATACTTCTTGGATGTCCATAAATACATTCCATGAATACAATCCCATCCACTTTACACCAATGTTTAAAATTTTTCCATGAAGGTATGAAAGTCACTATTCAAGGAAATCCTCAACCCTTCCAATATTACAAGCTATTGGAAGGAAAATACAAAACAATCTAATTATTTACCATTTACAGATGACAAGTTTACTCCCATTGAGTATTATCCTTCACTTGAAAAAAATATCCATCAAGAAAATTTATTTCAAACACCTCATCTTTGTGGTTGGATTAACACACCAACAACTTGCATTTATATTGAAAAGCCTTCCACCAATGAAGCTTCTAAGACACCATCCAAAAAATAAGCTTCCAATCAACCATTCATAGAATAAGATTCCAATCATCCTTCTACTAATTAAGCTTCAAACCAACTACCCACTTCCAAATCATCTTCATCTAACTCATCTAATTTCAAAATAATTGATAAAGGAATGAATGAGTACATCATCTAATATTTTAACTATAAAAGTACAATCCATACAAATCCACATAGTTATGGTAGGCCTTGCCATAAAAAGGATAATAGAGTGGTTAAGAAATTCAACAAGATAATATTTATATAAGGTGGTTTCCTTTTAGATGAGCATATTAAAAATTCCAGTCCTTCTTAGATTTATTCCAATGAACTATCTACTTGCTTTACTAATAACAATTATCTCATTTCTAAGTCCATTATGTGTAACATAATGAATTATAAAGGTAAAGGCCCGACCTTCATGAACAAGGATCCATTCAACCCATAACAATAAAATTAAATTAAGCTAAACATGGAATATGATTTAATACATTCAACATGCATCTCACACTTTTCCTAAGTGACTCTTCTATTAGGTCAAATGATGATTCTTTAGAAAGTGAAATGAGTTTTGTATTTATCCACTTCAAAGACTTTGACCTCACCAACCTTTTTCATGAGAATGACATTCTTACATTAGATATCACATATCCATCTCTCATAAAGTGGGACCAACATGTATCACCTCCACTTGATCATTTGAAAAATGATGAGGATATTTTTGAATTCTTAAGAACAAGGGACCATATTCTAGTAGGTGATCATAAGAAAGGGTTTTCAATTTAGTTATATAATTCAACCTAATTTGGGGAACAACAACTACATCAAAATATAAATTTTAAATCTACAAAAAATTAGATAGACATAGAGGAGGATTTAAATATTCCTTTACCACCCCTAAATTATAAAGAAGAATGAACTCTCCTAGTTGAGGAAACTATCCCTATAAACATTTGCACAAAAGAGGATCCCATGATTGTAAAAATTACAATATCTCTTACTCAAGAAGAAATATAAATACTTACACTTTTTATTCATGAATTATCTAATGTATTTTCATGGTCTTGTGAAGATATGCTAAGGATTTATCTATAAATAGTAGTGAATTACCTTGTCATAAATCCATATGCCAAACCAATCAAACATAAACTACATAAGATGCATCCAAAGATTGTGCTACTAATGAAAGAGGAACTAAATAAGCAATTGGAAGTTAGCTTCATATTTCATATTGACTATTCATATTATATATCCAACATAGTACAATTATCAAAAAAGCCTGAAGGGATCATAATTTGCACATATTTACATGACATAAATAAGGCATGTCCAAAAGATGATTTTCTATTGTCCAATATCAACATGATCATGGATTCTATTATATGTCATGAGATTTTATCTTAAATGGATGGTTTTCTAGGATATAATAAAATAAAAAATGTATCTAAAGACCAACACAAAACTACATTGACAATACCATGGGGAACAATTTTCTATCAATTAATGCCTTTTGGTTTAAAAAATATTATAACTACATATCAACAGGCAATAATTGTCATCTTTCATGATATGATTTTTGATATTATGGAAGATTATTTTGATGATATTATTACAGAGTCAAAATATAAAGAGGAACATCCTCAAGTTCTTTTCTATATATTTGAACATATGAGAGATTATAAAATGAGATTGAATCTTAAGAAGTGTGTGTTCATCATGAAATTAGGAAAGTTGTTATGTTTCATTATTTCACAACATGGTATAGAATTTGATCCTTATAAAGTTTCACATATCATGGATATGCGCCCACCAAATAATATTAAACATCTTAGAAATTTTCAAGGAAAAATCCAAGCAATCAGGCATTTTATATCATAGCTTGTAGACATTTGTCACCCTTTCACATTTTTCTCAAGAAAGACACTCCTTTCACTTAGAATGAGAATTGTGAAAAATCTTTTGATAATCTTAAACAATATCTTTCCAATCCATAGGTATTAATGACACCTATTATTGGTAAACATTTTATGTTATATATATAAGGTACTCAATTTATACTAGGGGCATTGCTAACACAACATGATGACATTGGGGGAAAAAGAGCACTGTAATAAAGAAAAAAATTGATATCTTATGAACTCAATTACTCTCAAATAGAAAAGGCATATCTACTAGTTGTTTTTTCCTATAAAAAAATATGACATTATATGCTCAAATATCAAATTAAGATCATTTCCAAGATAGACCCTCTCAAATATCTTAAATCTAAAATAACTCTAACATGCAAGATGGCTAAGTGGGTTATGCTTCTTAGTGAGCTTGATCTAGAGTATGTCAATAAAAAAATTAAGGGACATGTCTTAATAGATGAATTGGATGAATCACCTCTCAATAATAAATCACCTCTTATTGCATAATTTTCAGATGAAGCAATAATTTCAATAGATGCGTCTCTAGTTTGGAAATTATTCTTTGATGGTTCCTTTACCAATCATGGATCAGGGACATCCATCTTATTTGTCACACTAGATGGGGATTACATTCCCAAGGCTTTCAAAATTTATTTCCCTTACATAAATAACATTACAAATTATGAAGGTCTTATAGTAAGTCTCAAAATGGAAATCCAATGGGGAGTCCAAAATCTTCTTATTTTAGACAATTATAAACTTATGATTAACCAGGTAACAAATAAATTCCAAGATTGTGATAATAAATTAATCCCTTTCAAGTGGATCATGGATAGTTCAAAGCTATTTTTTGAATTCATACAATTTTAAAAAATACCAAGAATCAATAATAGGATAGTAGATACCATGGCTACTATTGGTTCACTACTTAATTTAAGCACAAAACATAATAATTTCCCAATGGAATACCTAATGATACAGGCTTACAATACACTTGATTCTAAAATGGTTTGTGAGGTGGTTTATCCCAATTCTCCTTGGTATTATGACATCTATACCTATCTTTATAATCACACCAAACCACCTAACCTGTCCCATAATCAATGAAAGTTATTCATCCAATGTACCTCTCACTACACCATCCTTGGCAAAACTTTACATCACAGAGGATATGAAAAAACTCTTTTCTGATATTTTTATTTTAAAGAATCTACTTTGGAAATTAGGGAAGCCCATGAGAGAATATTTAGTTCACATTTGAGTGGTATGGTCCTAATAACCAATATTTTACAATTAAAATATTATTGGCCTACCATGGAATTTGATTCATGCATCTATGTTAAGAAATGTATACCTTGTCAAAAACATGAGGACCTTATCATAGCCCATCAAAAGATCCATAACCTATCACCACATGTTGGTCATTATACACATGGGGGTTAGACCTCATTGGAAAAATAAATCCCAATTATTATAATGGTCATAATCATATTATTATGGCAACAAAGTAATTTACCAAGTGGGTCGAGGCTATGCCCCTTATGTAACTGGAAAGCAAATTTACAAATTCATCTTAAACGACATTTTATACCACTTTGGAATCCTTTCCACTATCATTTTTTATAATGGAAAATAATTTAAGAATAAGGACATTAAAACTCTTTTCCAAAATTTTCACATCAATAATAAGTGGTCCACTCCCTAAAACCCACAATGCAGTAGCCAATTTGAACTAACCTATAAAAACATTTGTGCATCCTAAAATAAGATTTCAATGAAGTTCGTTATGACTAGCATACACAACTATATCCCACCCTCTGAGCATATCGCACTAGCATTTGGACACCCATGAGGGTAACCCCTTATTCCCTTATACATGGCAGTGAGTTTATTCTACCAATAAAATTTGAGGTTATATCTTTGTGTATATCCATAAAACAAATCATTGATGAAAAATCCTTTCATAATCCACTCCTTAGTGAAATTGACCTTTTAAATGAGAAAAGATTTAATGCTTTAAACCATTTTCATGTATACCAAAATCACATTCACCATAGCTATAATAAGTAGATAAAATATATGGAGTTTTAAATAAGATATATTATTATTAAGGAAATCCAATGAAATATAAATTCTAAAAGAGAAAATAAATGAAATTTTGAACCTAATTGGTTGGGCCCATATGCCATCATTGCTAAGTATTCGTCAGGAGCTTACAAATTGGTTACAAAAGATGGAGAGAAGCTTAATGATCCTATGAACATAATGCACCTTGAGATATTATATGCCTAAATTTTTATATATGTTATTTTTGATATCTTAGGTGTCAAAAAATTTAAAAAAAATCAAAAAAATCAAAAGCCACAAAAAAGCAACAAAAATTGAAAAGCAAAAAAGCATAGATCATCCAAAAGAGAAAACTAGTTTACTGGTAGGGCAAGTACCATTATGAAAACCATATTTGTGGCACCATGTTTAATCCATTATCTATGTTTACCCTAGTTAATTAGGGTCATCAAATTTCATTAGTCCATTATATATTTTTGCATTGCCCTTTGTCACTTGTTCATCACTTGTCCCATCGCATGTTAGATTAAGGTTTGATACTTCAACTTATTTAAATATGTCCATGATCATGATAGAGGAGCTTATTATATATTACCATATTTATCACAATCAATTCTCACCTATCTCAAACCCAAAAAAAAAAAAAAAAAAACAAAAAAATAATTTAAAAAAAGATCAAAAACATCTAAAACTACTCATAAACACTTACCAAAACCATCTACCTTCTTAGCTATCTTCCAACCTCATTCACTCACATTTTTTTGGGTGGAATAATCATGCATATTTTCAAAACTTGAAAATTCATCAATCACCCACTTTATCTCACTTCCCATATTTAAAGAACTATGTCTAGCCTAATATCCCCATATGGACTTTGTCTAGGGTGGATTATGTAGGTGACGCTTAGAGGAATGGGGTCTCTAGGGTCAACTCGGCCACCACCTTCCCCATCATCCATTCCTTAGAGAATGGATTTGTTTTTTATTCATGCCTTCCTTATACTTCGTTAGTTTTTTAGTTATTATCCTATCTCTTGGCTAAGTCTTTTTTTTAATCTTTCCAGTATTGATTACTTGCTTATAGTTTTCATTACTTAAATTATTATTTGTTTAGTTATTGTCTTGTTAGTTTCTTATCTCTAAAAATTCATTTTTTAATTTATCCTTTTATATCATTAACCTTTAATTTGGATGTTTATCTCATTTTTATCCCTAACCATTAATTTACTTATTTTATCCTTTTCTATCCTTAACCATTCACTTGGTTATTTTTTGCTTCTTACTTAGCCATTATTGGTTATCACTTTTTACACATAATTTTTACATATTATTGTTTTTTTTATTATTTTACATCATTATGTACATTATTTATCTTTAAAACATTTTATCTTTGTTTATTTGGTTGTTTGTATGTTGTTTATATTTATAATGTTATTTTCATAGTCATTTTGGGTGTTTACATAATTTAGAATAATTATGTTTTCAAATATTAATTTAAATGGTTTTGATTTTATATGTATGTCAATATTATTTTGTGAATTAAATTATAGTATGTTTATTAATTGTTTATATCATAATGTACTTTTCTCTACATAATTTATTCTTTTTCAGTACTGTTGTATTCAACACACCCCACCCTGTATTTTTATCTAAAAAATGGGGACCCCTTTATTTTTTTTAGAAATAATGAATATATTGGAGGGGTACCTATGAGTTTTGAGGGTTATGATAATTTTATTATCTATATAAATTCAATTATTTTAAAATTGAATCATGTTTTGGTATACATTTTTCATTTGGAAACACTTGTTCAGACTAACCTATTAATGAAAAAGGTGGAAAGAATGGCTTCACATTACAAGAATTTACATTATTTTATTTTGGATTATGTAGAATTTGATAACCTTGTTAATTGACAACATTCACTTTAGAAATATTTTCATATAAAAATTTATTTCAAAATATTTTCATCAATGAGTTTGATCTTCATAAACTTTTCTTCAAAATCTTTTCTTTAGTAACTTTGTTTTGGAAAGTTTTCAAAATAAATATTCTTTGTGATCTTTCTCTTTAGAGCCTTTATATTTGGGAATTTGATTTAGAAGGAATCTTATTTCTAACTTTCATTTCAAAGATATTTCATTAGAAGGTTTGTTTTGGAAAGATTCTCTTCAAAAACTCTCATCGAATAATTTATTATGAGAACTATCATTTCAAAATATTTATCTTCACCAAATTTTCATGAAACTACTTTTTCCTAAAACATAACCTTCCAAAGAGTACTTAGTCATCAAAAAAATTTGTTTAGGCTACTTCTTTTTAGAGACTTTATTTCAAAATATTCCTTTAGACAACATTGTTTTGAAAACTTTATTTCAATAAGTCTTATTTTGAAAAACTTGTTTCAAAAACTTTTAGATAATCTCTTGAAGAACATTGTACACTTTGGAGTCTTTTGGATCGAAGGTAAAGATTGACTGCTATTAACTAGACTACATAATGACACATGGAAAAATAATAAAGATTTCACCATGGCACCCCTAATGACAAGGCATCCTACATGTCATGTACACTAGGACATGGTGTTTTAATTCAAATTAAATGAAGGCAATGAACTCATATATGTTAATGATTAATGGTGTATGAACTAGAAATCAATGTAGAGATATATTTACATCGATCCCCTAGTTGAGTTCACATCAATCCATATTTAATCTTGATTAAAAATTAGCATTAAGTGATCCCAAAATCCATAATTGTTATTAAAGTAACTTTATAATCTATGAGATTAAGTTCATTAATATATGCCAATATCAAAAGCTAAGAATAAACTAGTACTCAACAACCACCAAGAAATCATCATCTAGGTCCTATAAAAGATCCCTAACACCATCAAAGTTCTCAATCAAGGATTCTATAATTACTTGGATAATGTGTGTGAAGATACTACATTTGATGGATGCTATCCATACTACTTGGCATTATGGGAAGTGGTGGAAAATGTAAATTCTTTTGTGCTCAATGAAGACGTCACAACTAAAGATAAGTAGTTAGTGAAAGATCTACTCCCTTTCAAATGTCAATCCCTATACTATGTACTTGTGAATCTGGAGGTTATGTTGTGCATTGATTTAATACGGTGCCTCTTCTTTGAAGGGAGAATAATGGATAGAATCTACCTTCATTATGTTGAAAACAACACATTTGATTTGTATATAGTGGGTGAGGCATTTAAAAGTTATTTAAGCCTACCCATTCTAGATGTCACTTTCAATTTACACACTATCATCACATGGAAGAAGGCTAATAATGCAAAGCAAAAATTATCAAGGTAGATTCTCCTTAGAAAAAGTTTCAATTTGAAAGAACATGCTAAGATACCTATCCCCATCACCTATTTCAAAATAGGAATCCCTATGGGAATGACACTATTGAACAAACATTTTAGCCATGTGAGCATCTATTTCATAAACCTAGAAGGGGTTCCCCTACTTAACCTATTGAGTACCTTAAAATGCACCTACACTTTTGGAGAAGTGAGTAGTGATGCCTCTAAGAACAAATCTTAGATAAGGATAAGAGGTCATTGGGAGGAAACTTCTACATGATGTCTTATCTATTAGATGTGATTATGGGGACTATGTATAAACATATTGAAGTCCTATGGGAGACCAAAAAAAGAAGTCATCAAGAATAGTATTTTTGACTATTATGGTTTTTTCCACATATACTCCTATGTTATAAACATAGAGAAGATTGCTAAGGACCTCTACCATTAGGTTTGGATGGCCATCCGTGGTCAGCCCTTGTAAATAACTTCTCACAACATATCCTTGACACTTGCCAACAACATAGGAGATTATTGGCTCTATCTAGACTACATAATTATTATGGTGGCTGGACATAAGGTATATCCTCTTCAACTTTTAAAGTTTGTTCTATACAAATTAGATAAGAAGAAAATTGCATATCAAATTTGGAATAGAATTGATGAAGAACTAACATGAAATAATAAGGCCACATTCCATACTTCCCACATCACCATGGGGTGAATTAAATATATAATTCTTAGGTAGTTTAAGGAGGTTTGGAATACCAGTAAGGAATATGAATTATCTACCCTCCCTCATAGAGACTAAGATCCTCATGGCAAGGTCTAGAAGAAAATTCATACCCTTGGCCTCACTTACAAACATGAGCCAATGGATCATGATTTTCTCTTCCTAAATGCCAAGGATGATGAGGAGGTCAAGGGAAGGGTTGTAACTATGGGATTAAGTGAGGATTTATTGAGAGTGATATATGTAGATCCATATCTCACACTTGTGAAGTAAGGTTCAAGATCCCACCTCTTGGAAGATGGAGATATTTTAATTTTTAGAGTGGTATGTAATCAAAAATACTAGAAAGAGAGGGAATAGATCCCTAAACATCTCAATTCCAACCCCAAGCCCAAAAACAGTTGGTAAGTGAGACACAACTCATTGTAATATAAGATGAATAAGTGAGGAATAATAATTTCCTACCTCCACACAAGTAGAGGAGGAACTAGTGCTCCCAATTCAAGCTTTACTAATTAGACTAATAAAAGTCAAACAAGAGATAAATTAGGAGATAAATCAATTAGGAGGCAACACATAGATGGAATAGACTATAATCATATGCTTAGATTCATTTGATGAAGAGGAAACAATGGATTATATATCCCCAACACCCAAAATTATTTCCCCCTTTCTTACCCAACAAGCGAAAGTTCCATAAGTAGGAAAAGCAACCAAGTGTTATCAAAGGAAGCCTAAGGAAGACATACCACAAACCCCTCCAACACAAGAGGTGGATGAAGATGAGATATATAAGGAAAAGGTATTAGTCTTACAAGCACTAAAAACCAAGGCACATATCATAGGTGAATCATCTAATAAGGGTCCTTTTCTCATAACCCCATTAGATTTTTCCCCTTTGATGTCTTTAAATGCACTTCCTATCACCCTTGGGATAATAGTGTCTACTTTCATTAATTTTAGGTCACTCCCTTTGGTTTTAATTTTCATGCACCCATATATGAATTTACCTACTACCACTTCACCTATTCCAATCTTCACTACTATGGTTTCCATCCCATTGTTGTCCATCCCATCAATAATATCTTTGTCTATTCCAGCTATTTCCTAATCCATCACTCCAATTATATATCCTTATACCCAATTTTGTTCACCCTTGCCTTCTTCCACTCCAACTACCATAACCACAATCCTTGCCACCAAAAAAGCACTTAGGAAGTATCCTATATTTTTTTTCCATCCAATGCCATAATATGGAAACATAAACTATTCAAAACTCATATGGCTGACAATGCCCAATCCTTCCACTAAGCCTGAGCCTCAAGAACATGCATAAGTGGAAGCTCATCCCTTAGATACCTAAAATATCACTCTTAAAAATTAGGCTAAGTAATTAAGATCCTTGGTCTCTAATATGCCCAATATGAAGATAACCAAACTACTAATAGTGGCTCACTATTTGATAACACCATAACATCAGTTCAATGGGTGAAGAAGAGGAAAATTGAAGATAACTTAGTCTAAACTTTAATCATGAAGAGAGGGAAGAGGTTTAATCCCTTCGTAAGAGGAAAAATAGATAAAAGTATTGGTATCCATATATTAAGGACCTCAATTCCTATATAGAGACCCACAAAGAAGTAATCCTTTCCATACATGAAGGCATTAAAATCGCTAGACAACAGCTCAAAGAGGAACTAGAGAATCTCAGCGAGCAACAAAAAGTGATTTACATTTCCCAATGCATTGAGTAGGATGTGTAGAGTGAAAAACATAGGATATAAGATATTCTTGATTATGTTCATTATTTGAGAGTTAGTTTAGCTCCTCATGTCAATAATATAACCACATTATTCAAAATCCACAAAGAAGATGATAGTAACCTAAATTTATTATTAATATATACCCCTAATAAGGAAATTAACCATTTATAATTGATGACCCCATTAGAGGCATCAAATTATTTGAATTTAGAATTAGCAAAAATATAGGAGACCTAAGATTGGGTATTATCCTTTCAGGCATTAGTGAATAAACTAGTCAAGTAAGAGAAATAGATTGAACAAATTTTGATAGAGTTGGAATTGACTATAATTTGAGATAACATAGGAAAGATGGTGAATTGGGATGCATTTGATCAAATGATTAAATAAGCCTCTGACAACTTCAAGCAAATTCTATAAGGTTTGACCTTGGAATACATTGAATCTAAATTTAGTGTGGGTAGGAAGAAGGTGATAGAGGTGAAAGTATTCTATGTTGGCTTAAGATGCACTAAGACATAACATTCTAAACTAATGGAGCAGATGAGTAGGGTGACTAGGCCACACCCCCTAGATATGAACCTAATCCAAGCACAACACACTAAGGCATACAAAACTATCAAGACTTAGATGTTAAAAGAAAGGCAACCCAAAAAATGCCACCTACTATATCTACTACACCAAATCCACCTATAATGCCAAAAGCTATAACCACACTAATGCCATCTCATATTAATATTCCCTTGGTAATAATAGTTTAATCCACTAGTGCATCTCCAAGTAATACTCTAGTTACTACATCATCAAACATGAGTACTACTACAGTTCTAATGATAGTTTTGAGACAAGTAAAGCAAGATCCAATTCAATATGAAGTCTAATTTTGTACATTTTTCATGTAATGGTTATAACCAAAAAGTTAAGTCCTATTTACATTTATTTTGTAATTAACTAAATTATTTTGGCAACATGCATATGTTACATGATTGAGATATCTGTAAGAAATTGATATATAATTGAGTCTTATCTTATAGTTTATCAAGATGTAAATAAAAATGTTCTAAACTTGGAAGATGAGATGATATATATATATATATATATATATATATATATATATATATATATATATATATATATATATATATATATATATATATATATATATATATATATATATATATATATATATATATATATATATATATATATATATATATATATATATATATATATATATATATATATAACCCTATTTTTAAAGGGTCAGAGTTTTGAATGAATATATAGGAAGAAATCAAGCAATTGATTATCATGCAACTATGTTTGTTCTTTTTTCTTCCCTCTCCATGTTAATCAATTTGAAGTTTCTTTGTTTGTATTGATTTAATAATTCTGATATGTGAAATGTTATAGATGAATCTAAATATTTTGTCAATTAATGTTAGTCGTAAATGTGCAATAGCTATTGAAAATTGATAAATTTCACTAATTTATATAATTAGCATAAGTTGAATTCATAATCTAAGGTGTGTAGAGGTATTTTATTTGATATAATATTCTAGTTGTGAGCCAAAACTACCCTAGATAACTTCTTTGTTTGAGCTATAATCTCTTATATAAAGGTATGCAATAATAGCCTTAAGAAGAGAAACCTTTAGTTGAGACTAGTAAACACCCTATATCTGATTACCCTAAACCTCTAGCCATGTTTTTCCACAAGTGTACAATAGCTACAATAGTAAACACTAGTTCTTGAGATCTTGTCCACAAAAGAGACATCAAGAAACTCATGTTCAAAGACAAAGAGATAGAGCCTTCTTTTTTGCCTTACCCTTCCTTATTTTAGAATTTTCTTTGAGATCTGACCAACATAGATTAGTCTTTAACCCATCCAACTCACCTAGTGATTAATTCCTTTTATTAGAATCCACAAATCTATCCATAATGTTTATTACACAACCCACATTCTCAACCTACTATTCTACCACTTGGTTGTTTTAACCATAGACCTTCAACATGTTCCCCATATTAGAATCTAGTTCTAAAGAGATCCCAAAACATTATAGGTTACCTCATTTATAACTATTTTAGGTGTGCATAAAAGCCACATCAATATAAGAATAGAAAGATAACACTAGAAAGATGGTACACTTGTTTAATTTACCAATAAATATGGACCTATCATTACAAAGACACCTAGGATATTAACAAGGTATAAGGCCCAAACCAAACTTTTAGTTTCATTGCTGTCAAAATCTAGGAGGCCTAGAACTATACCTTCCATCCCTGAGATATATAGAGCCTGGACACCTTTCTCTAAAGAAACGCCCTGCTTATCAATCTTCTTATGGATTAACCCTAGTTAATCAGATATGCCATTACCATCCCTAGGGAATAACATGACATACTAAGGAATCCAAAAAAATACATACATATTGTCTCCCCCTCATGTAGGAGGATGGCTAAAAAACATATCAAATATTTCAAGGCCACCTTGAGATTAATGAATGTTATCGATAAGGATGTTTTATGCAGGATCTTTTTGTTCACTCTAAAATATTCTTACTATGATTGTATTTAAATTTATAGGAAAATTATATCACCTCATGGGATGAGTGTAAAAGTACATTCTTGGCACAATTTGGATAGGTAGCTAATCCAAGTCTGGTATATCATCTTTTTACCATCATGAAAAGGGAACCTAATGAGTCAATCCAAGCCTTTAATGTAATATTATAGAAGATGCACTCTCTATTGAATGTTGTGTATAAGAAAACTAAGAATTTAATGCTTGAAATAGACAAGAATTCCCTAGATCTTATTACTATAGTGTTTTGGAGAAGATATATTACTAATAATATGCTAGATTTGGCATTCCAAAAATCTATCAATATCGATAAACAACTCAATCCATAGCTCAAACCTCATAATTTAGGAGGTCAAGCATTCAACAATGGATTTCTATCCTTGAATATAATTCCATTTGCAAATTATAAAGCTCTCACCTTCAATCATAATTAATTGTACACTCTACCTCCTATGATGCAATAGATAATGAATAAAAATTATGATTTCTTGAAAAATCATACACACATAAATAATCAACAATAGAATCATTATCAAGCTCACACCAATGTAATAGTCACTTAGGGTTCTGACTCCAACAAAGCTGAATTGGATTCTATACAAAGAATGGTCTAGAAGTTGAGTAATGATTTATTAAATATGTAAAAAATGATGGGGAATACAAATAATAAAAATTACAATCATAATTATTCCTTTCTAAGATACAATAATCCTACTAACAATTTATACCAACAATAATCTAATAAGTTTATAGAGATCAACATCATGGAAATAACTTTGCCCAATTGGTGTAGGGTCCATAACACATCTCAACATGGAGAGTTGGAATGTATAGAGTTTTGTGTAGTCTTTGAAATCTTCCATAGGGAGATGATCAGACAAGATCAAATTATGAATCCTACATGTCTCCCCCATTAATCTATCCCTTTCATTTTAGCTATGGTATTTGAGACTTTTGAGTCCTCCTTCCTTAATGAAGATGATAATATTTGAGAATATAATTCTAATGAAGTACAAAAATTACAATAGTTCAAAATGAATAATTATAATCTAAGGAACAAGCAACCATTTAATACTTCTACTCCTAATAATAGAGTTAATAATCCTCCTCCCCCTAAAGGGAAGATCAACCTCAGTAGAGAGAGGAACAAAATAAATGAGGATAGAATATATTTGAGGATATGAAGAAAATTAAGGCCAATATTACTCTTCATGAACTAGCACAAATAATAGAGCAAAAGGAGCTCTTATGAAAGTCCATCATAGGCAAGTTTGTTGTGGAAAAGTCCAATATAACAAACATGCATGTTGTATATAAAATCAAGACTGATGTTCCTCTTTTATTGCTAACCATTTGGGTATTTATCAAGAATATACACAATTTCTTGGTAGATTCAGGAGGTTTAGCAATGGTGATGCCAAAATCTAGTTTTCAATAGCTTGGTTTGACACCAAAGCTATCTAAGAGGACTATTCCATAGATAAAATAGTAGTTTTTGTATTGGGAGAGTTGAATGATGTGAGAGTTTAGGTTGCCTCAGAACCTAGAGTATATATGACTATCGACATATTGGTAGTGTATACTACTAAAGGTTATGGGTTATTGTTAAGTAGAGATTGGTCAAAATTCTAAATGGATATATTTTTGTGGATTTTTCAAATATTTCTCTACCTTGGAGAGGCATAACTAATCAAATTAGGATCAATCGAGAGGCAAGAATGAAACATCCCATTATGGAGTAAAATCTTTCCAATAAAGAGGTAAGTTATAAATCTCCTAATCTTGGAATTTACACATTTTCCATAAAGTATGAAGCACCAAAATTAATTTTGGGTCCTTCCCAATTATGGACCCTCTATTTTGATGGAGTTAGATCTAAGCAAGGATTCGATGTTAGTATTGAGTTGATTAATCTACAAAGAGAGAAATTATTGGCTGCATATAGGTTCCAATTCCCATGCACCAACAAAAAAAAAGAATATGAAGCCCTGATTCTTGGATTATAGTTCACCCTCAAGAACAATGTCAAATAATTATTGGTATATAAAGATTATGAACTCATTATTAACTAGGTCAATATTAAATATCAATGTAAATTATCATATTCTAAATAAATACAAGAATAGAATCTATGATTTAATTGAATCACTTGAAGATTTCAACATAATATCTATCCTAAGAGAATAAAATGGAGTCAGCAATTCACTGAATACTTTAGTAGTGAATTTGGCATCCTTATAGGAGTCAAAAATCTAAAATTTCTCAATTGAATTGGTAACAAGTCCTTTAGTACTAGACGATGTTGAAAATTTTCAAGTATTTGATGATGACTAGAAAATCATTCAATTTTTGAAAAATTTAGGACAATTTGAATCTCAAATAATTGATGATGAAGAAATAAGCCATAGGTCCCATGAAGAATTGATGAGGAAGGCATTATCTAGCTGAAAGAGAATTGCCTCCCATTGAGAATGGTTTTCCTAGAAAGAACCTTTTATACAGATCTTGAAGCCCAAGCACAAAGGTAGATGAAGGTTAATTCATTTGAATTCAACTCTAAAAATGTTGGTGGTGAAAATAATGCACATTTTGTCAACACTATATTAAGTTACACACCAGAATAAAGGCAAAGAGTCAAGAAACTAATTATCAGATATAAAGATGTAATTACATGGAATTATGACAAATTATGTGTTTTCAATCCTAGATTCATCACTCATATGATCCCACTCAATATTGATAATAAAACATTTAGGCAAAGGTAGAGGCTAGTTAATCATATTTTGGAACCATTAATTTAGAAGGAAGTGGAAAAACTATTGAGTGCTAGAATTATTTTTTCTATTAGATATTTGACTTGGGTGGACAATCTAGTTCCAATCAGGAAAAAGAATGGTGAGATCAAAATTCATGTCAACTTTAGAAATATAAATAAAGATTTAGAGAAGTAAAATTATCCTTTTCCCTTCTTAAATTAGGTAATACAAACTATGAGTGGGTCTAAAATGATGTCTTTTTTGGACGGATTTTTAGGTTACAATCAAGTACTAGTTGAATTAGAAGATAAGATGAAAACAACATTTACTATGAAGTGGGGAACATATTCATATAAGTGAATTCCATTTGGGGTGATCAATGCTAGAGATAAAATTAGAGATTAATATATCATGCATTATAGGGAATGATAGGGAAGTGCATAATTATATACATGGACAATCACACTATTTTTTCTAAAAATAAAGATGATTATATCGACCATATTCAATGTATTTTTGAGAGGTTAAAGAAGTTTGGGGTATCACTTAACCATAATAAAATTATATTTCACATTACTAAGGGAAAGATTATAGGCCACATCATTACTAAGGATGGGATCACTATTGACCCATACAAGATTTTAGAGATTTCAAAAATAATGTTTTTAAATAGAAAAAAGGAGCTCAAATCATTCTTTAGAAAGATAAATTTCATAATGAAATTTATATAAATATTTATAGAGATTGTTATAATTATAAATGTAATGCTCAAATAGAATGCCAAAGTGGAGTGGACACTTGAAGATAAGAAGTCCTTCCAAGACATAAAGAAGGCTATTTTGCAAGTCCCAGTGGTGATAAAACCTGATTTCACTAGAGAATTGTTATTGTATTCATTTACCTTAGAACACACTATTATTACCATGATTATGCATAGAAGGTGAGAAATAAAACATCTTATTTCATTTATGATTACTAACATGAATGATTTTGAATTGAAGTATTCGCTAATCGATAAACAAATTTTTGTTTTCGTCAAAGTAGTAAAAAGTTTAGACACTACATCCTTTATAATAAAACCACCACCATAATACCATATCCTATTTTTAAGTTCATATGATGTATGGGAATCTTAATAAATCCCAAGATTTGGTTTAAGAGTCATAAATGTGAGTGAAATTTGAATTTGAGTCCTTTAGAGGTTTTCTCACCTTTCTCTTAATTTGAATTTTCAAAACTTATAAGAGCGATTGTGAGTGTCATAGGTGGTCCAAATTAACGATTAATGGTATGTCATGGTGAATAATGTTTTGATATACCTTTATGGTCTCTTGGTATCTCTTAAGAGTGGACTAAGTCATATGTCATGTTGTAATTATGAAGTGGCACTCATGTTGAATAACCACCCTACGTGGGTCTTGAGGAGTGTAGAAGAGTTTCTTGATCAAGAAATGGTTACTAGAATGTTTGAGAGTCTATTTCATATTATAAAGGAGATAGAGTGTTGTGTGGTCTATAGAAGGTATATAGATGGATAAAACAGGGGTAGACTTGAGTGAGAAGGTTTACGAAGATGCATGAAGGACTGTGTAAGTCCAACTTATATACGAATGAACAACAATAAAGATTGTTATTTTTAAAAAAGGTTTATTGTAATCACTATGCTTTCATATGTTTATGTGGTTCTTTATATGATCCTCTAGTAAAAAAGTAAACTAATATGTTTCAATAAATTTATAGGTTTGTTATATCCTATTTTGATAGCACAATTAATCAATTTGAATGTATTCTTATGGTAATCAAGTTGGAATAAAGATTCCTTAAAAGCATTGAATGGTAAGTTTATATGAATTCCACAGGAGCACTATCTAATTAAGACTTTATCCATGCACATTTTATGTTATTTGATTCAACCTATAGGGACATAGGCCTATATAGTATCATTTCTGACACAATCAACTATATGTTTGAGAAAGAGACCTTGTTCATAGTCTTATAGCAAGTTAGATTGGTATAATACATAAAGGCTTTGAAAAATGGAGTGTTTATGTTTTAATATTGAATATAATGATCATTAAACTATAGTTGAGTCTTTGCAAACTTCTAATAAAGTGAATGGATCATAAAACCCTATCACAGTCCTATTTGCATAAAGGAAACCCTATATATATATGTATTGGAGAGGTAATGAGAGTGAAGTAAAGGAGATAAAAGGTTGGGAGGTGTGTATTGCATTTATAAAAATCTATTAAAGTTTATATAATGATCCAAGATGACCTAATATTCAGTAGAGGACAAGAGTTATAATTACCCTATCTTGCACAATCAATAGGGTTTGCATAGTTTACTATATTGCTTCATGTTTCAAATATTTAATTAATTAAAAGGATAAAGTAATTGTATAAGAAGTTTTATTAGGTTAATACAGATCTCACAAACCTGATTTGGTCCATTGAAACCTAGTACAACAAAAGCTCTGCAAGTTTATAGGCTCTCGGCCTATATAGGGTTTAGAGCATAAAATGAGTTCTAACCATCCAATCATGATGAAAATTTGTAGTATTTTCCTTATAATAATTATTGAAGTGAATAAACTAGTTGAAAAAGTGTATGGATACCTTTTTATGGATTATTGAGGACTGAGTTCATTTAAACCTAAAAGAGACCTAGTGAAATAGGCCAAAGAAGGAATGGGGTTTTTTTTTTGACATTTAGAGTGTAAAAAGTGTTGATTAATCTAGAGGATAATAATGGGTATCCAAAAATGTGATTATTTTCCCATTTTTGACCTTCCTTTTCTTAGACTAAGGAATTTTGTCTATTAGGAGGGTTAATTATAGAGTCAGGTAAGCCTACAGGTAGAAAACATTTTAAAAGAACCTAACCTAAAATTTTGTGTGAAGCATAAGAATGATATAGGGTACTCAAAAACCTATTTTTGTTCTAAGATTAGTTGTTTTATGGAACAAAATATTGGATTTTCACTGTAAGAAGGCTAGTAGCATTTGAACGTACGAGATTGACTATTGAGTGAAAATGTAAGATGTGAGTGATGAAAGTAGTTTGACATGGTTTGAAATAATATGATATTATTTTTTAAGTGTTTTATAAATTTTATTAATTAGGAGTTTGTGTTTTAGTCTAATTGGACAATATTGGCCGAGTGTTGGTTAAGGAATTTTTACAAGTTTGTAAGCAAAGTGAAGGAGAATTAATGGATGAGGAAATAGATATACATAATTTTAGTATTAGAGACATATATATTCTCTAGGAATATGTTGGTATAGGTATGAAATTATAATTTAATGCATGTTTCATGATTGACAAAAAATTATAGGTAAGCGGGAAAGAATGCAAGTTGTATGGAGTCTTGTTGCAAGATAGAGTTGGGACAACAAAAGAGAGAAGGTATGATGTGTTTTATGGTTGATTATCGATTTGAATGCATGATGATAGTATGTGATAGGTGATTAAAATAACATAACAAAGGATTAAAGTGGCAACCCTAAATAAAAGAGAGATATTAACAAGTTTAAATGATATAAGCTCATAAATAGAGCTTAGAGAAGAGAAGAGAAAAGTCCAAGTGTGAGTAAGGCCCAAGTGAGGTCTGAGATAGAGAAAGTGAGAGGTTACAAGTGTGAACCAAGAGGAGGTGTTCCAAGTGAGATGAAAACAAAATGAGAGAAATTTTTTACCCAAGTGAGGTACTCATAATGAAGATGAAAGAAGAGGTAGAAAGGAAAGTGAGAGACAAGGTTAGATATGAAAGCCACAATGAGAAGAAGATAGAGATAGAGATAAATGAAATGAAGAATGCATTGGCCATAATGGAAAGAGAGTTATTGAGGATATGGAATGTATATATATTTTATTCTTGACTCAAGATTAGGAAAAGAGTCAAGTGTAGCTTTATGGAAAGAATGCAAGAGAAAACAAACTAGCAAGTAATGGATAAATAAGAGAGTTATTTGAATATAGAAATACAACTTTCCATAGAATAAGAGAGAGAGGAAATAGAGCCTCAAAATGTTCAAACTAAAAATGATTAATCATGGTTAAATGTAGGTGAAGAGAATGATCAGAATGATGAAGTTGAATGGATAATAGTCCATAAAGAAGAAGAAGATGATGCATGGAAGAGTGAAGGTGTAGTTAAAGATGAGGTGTTTTTTTACCCTTAAGATGATGATCTACTTGATGGAGAAGAGTGGATAAATTAAGAGAAGCAAACAACATTGAAAGAGAAGACAAAGGCACAATAGGTAATGAAGTGCATGTGATATTTGATGAGTATTTTGAAGAGGAATATTATGTGTTGTATAAAGAAATAATAAGATTATTTGAAGAGTTCATAAGATCAAGAAGGAAGAAAAAAACACATGAATTGATTGAAGAAATAAAATAATAGGTAAAGGAATATGAGACTAAATTATTATTCCATGAAGAGAAGATGCAAGTTAATGAGTTGGCTGAATGGACAGTTAAAGAAGGAGTAGATGTAATGAAGGATAGCATGATAGAAGATGATGATAACTAGCTTATAAACAATCAAGGGCATTGAAATGGTCAAAGGAGTAAGAGAGTATGATGTGGATCAATATGTTAATGAAGAGGTAAAAATAATAATGCTATAGGATGCAATGGAAAGATAATATAAATTCAAGCTCAATGCATTGAATATTGATGAGGATCATGAGAGAAAGCAAAGCAAGTAAAGTGACTATAGATACAAGCAACAATAGAAGAAAGAACAAAAGAGAACATAGATGAGGAAGTAGAGGCATAGGTGTGGTAAAAAAGAACACACACATTTGTATGAATAATTTAATTAAGAAGCATATTGGGTTCAAGTTTTTTCTCCCCTTGGAAGTATGATGTAGAGGCATATTATAAAACTCCAAGAGTTGGTGTAAGAGTCATAAATGTGAGTGAAATTTGAATTTTAGTCCTTTAGAGTTTTTCCTACCTTTTTCCTAATTTGAATTTTCAAAACTTGTAAGAGGGACTGTGAATGTTCTAGATGGTTCAAATTAATGATTAATGATGTGTCATGGTGAATAATGTTTTGATATAACTTTATGGTCTCTTGATAGGTCTTAAGAGTTGACTAAGTCATATGTCATGTTGAATCACCACCGTACGTGGGTCTTGAGGAGTGTAGAAGATTTTCTTGATCAAGAAATGGTTACTAGAATATTTGATAGTATATTTCATATTATAAAGGAGATAGAGTGTTGTGTGGTTCATATAAGAAATATAGATGGAGAAAATAGGTGCAGACAAGAGTGAGAAGGTCTACCAAGATGCATGAATGACTATATAAGTCGAACATATGTATGAATGAACAATAATAAAGATTATTATTTTAAAAAAGGTTTTATTAAATAATTGTGACTTTTTATTTTTATATGGTTATTTATATGATCCTAGGGAAAACAAGTAAACTAATGTGTTTTAAGAAAGTTACAGGTTTGTTATATCCTTTTTTGATAGCACAGTCAATCAATATGAATGTATGCTTATGGTAATCAAGTTGGGATAAAGATTGCTTAAAGGCATTGAATGGTAAGTTTATATGAAGTCCACAAGAACACTATTTAACTAAGACTTTATCCATGCACATATTATGTTTTTTGATTCAACATATAGGGACATAGGCCTATAGAGTATCACTTCTGACACAGTCAAGTATATGTTTAAAAAGGATTATAGCAAGTTAGATTGGTATAATGCAGAAAGGCTTTGAAAAGTGGAGTGTTTATGTTATATTATTGAATACAATGTTCGTCAAAATATAGTTGAGTCTTTGGAGAATTCTAAGAAAGTGAATGGATCATAAAACCCTATCACATTCTTGTTTACAAAAAGGAAACCCTATAAATTCATGTCTTAGAGAGGTAATGAGAGTGGAGTAAAGGAGATAAAAAGGTTGGGAGGCATGGATTGGGTTTATTAAAAAATATTAAAGGTTATATAATGATCCAAGCTGACCTGATATTCAGTATAAGGTAAGAGTTGTAACTGCCCTATCTTACATAGTCAATAGGGTATGTACACTTTACTACATTGATTCATAGTTCACATATTTAATGAATTTAAAGGATAAATTAAGTGTATAGTAAGTTGGAGAAGGTTAGTATAAACCTCAAAAACCTAATTTGGTCCATTTAAAAATGGAAGAAATTTTTTTATGCAAGTTTATAGGCTCTCAGCCTATATAGTGGCCTAAAAACCCTGGATTTAGGGTTTGGGGCATAAAATGAGTTATAACCTTCCAATCATGATGAAACTTTGTAGTCTTGTTGTTATAATAATTATTGAAGTGAATCAACTATTTTTATAAGTGTACAAATCCCTTTGTATAGATTATTGAGGACTGAGTTAGTTTAAGCTTAGAAGAGACATAGTGGAATAGGCCAAAGAAGGAAATGGGTTGTTCTTTGAGATTTAGAGTGAAAAAAGAGTTGATTAAGTTGGATGAGAATAATGGGTATCCAAAAAGGTCATTAAATTTTCCATAGTTAACCATACTTTGCTCAAACTAAGAAGGTTTTTCCATTAAGAAGGCTAATTATGGAGTCAAGTAAGCCTAGAGGTACAAAAATTTTCAAATGAATTGTTGACCAAATTTATGACTTTCACACTGAAATTGGGCACCCCTATTTGAAAAATGTCTAAGTCTATACCTTTGTCCAAGTCTACTATGAAGAATTCATGTCCAATATGCAAGAAGTGTTCTTATATAAAATTGAAGTCTTTTACATGTAAAAAACCCAAGTGTTTTCCTTTTGAAAGCTTTGTTCTTTAGTCTTTTGGCTAAGTCCTTTGTAATGAATTATTTCAAAGGATTTGTTATGGTCTTTTGCTAATCATTCATTCTTTTAGGTTTTTTGTCAATGGGTTTTTTTGTCTAAAGCCTTTCCTAAATTCTTTCAAACTTTTGTTTGAAGTAACTTTCCCCAAGGACTCTTTCAAGTTGAAAAGGACCTTTTCATCTTTTCTAAAGGGTATGTTTTATTGAGAAAGCTCCATTTTCATTTTCCAAAGGATCATTTGCAACTTTACTAAAAGACTCTTTCAAGCTGAAAGTGGACACTCACAAATCTTTCGAAGGGCATTTTAGAAAGTCCAAAAGGACGTTTTTCAACAAGCCAAAGGAATTTTTTTTTTGTGAAGGGAACTTTGCAAAAAGTCCACAAAAATTGTTCCTTACATAAAACCCAAAGGAATTAAATCCGAGGGACAAGTGGGCTATTCCAAAAATTCTAAAAGGCACTTCATCTTTTTTGAAGGGTAGGTGACAAAAATCTTAAAGAACCCTTGCATCTTTCTGAAGGCCATTATCAAGTTGAAGGGGTCATTTACATTTCTTCCAAAGGGTATTTTCCTTTCAAAAGGGCCAAATAGAAAGTCCAAAGTATTTTTTTAGGGAAGAGGTGGACCATTGCAAAAAAAGCTGAAAGGTTATTTTTGACAAGATAAAGGACATTTTTCAACAATCCAAAGGGAATTTTCACAAAGGTAAAGGAGTAAATGCATAAAGGAAAAGGATAAAGTCCAAAATAAATAATTCCTTTGATTTTTTGGTTTGAGGAAAAGCTGAAAAGAAAGGAAGAATAGCTTGAAAGGATTTTTTTGGATAAATTGTCTGAAAGAATGCTGAAAACAAAAAATCCAAAGATAAGTTCTGAGAACAAGAAGTTTAAAGAAAATACTCAAGGTGATGACCCACATAACATCAAGTTAAAGATGTAAGGAATAACTATTGGAGTTAAAAAAAGTGTGGGAGCCTGAAGATAAATGTGGAAATGACAAATGGCATGAATCTTAAGCCTCTGGTGCACAAGTAGAAATAAATAGGTTGATGGTTCAATTTATTACACCATTTCACATCTTGACAAGCCAATAAAGAATAATTAACATCAAAATGAAACTCCAAACAATGGATCCATTTATGGAAAAATGTAGTTTGGAATATCTTAATTCTACTAGCATAACTGTAAAGAGAACATTTTATAGAATGCAACATAACTATTCTAATCTCAAGTTGACACATGTCTGAATCATTTTTAGACTTCCCTTTTCTCAACCTCTTTCTAAAAGTAATGTATATGTATTATTTAGATTCATTGAGGAACCTCCACTTGTTACAGTGAAATTCAAGATATATTTGTACTAGTAACTCTTGAATAAATAATACAATTCATTTTCCTCTCACATGCTGCACTATTGTGTATTGGTCCAAATCGTGTTCTTATTTAGTGAAAGTTATCTTTCCTAACATATTATCCTTGATTACCTACCAAATGTGTATAAAGAGTATTGTTACAAGTCCTTTTTAGGATTCTTTCATAAGTCTATAGACATTTTAGAAGTGGTTTAAGATTATATTCTTTCTTGTAATTATTTGTTTCTCTCCTGAATGTCAAATACCTTTTTGAATCTAACATGTGAAACACTGATGTGATAATGCACAAATAATTGTGAGTTTTGTGTGAGGAAACTTTTTTAGTCTTTAAGTAATGATTTTATTCAAGTGAGAGGATATCAAATATTGGTGCATCACCACTTATTTTATTTATTATTTTCCTTCTCCCTTTTCATATATAGTGTGTAGTTTAGAAGAGATTCAAAGGTGCATCAAGGGGAGCTAACCCCTAATCTAGAGATTCATCTCAACATAATTATCACCCACAGTAAGAGAGAAGATTCCATTTTTATGCTTGGATGAGGAGAACTGAGCATATCTTCAAGGGTGAAAATATAAACATCAATAGTTTTTGGCATGCCCAATGGGACCTAAACATCTATGTCCTAGAAGATTGTTCAAGAATGTTGTTGGTCTTAACACAATTGCAAAATAAGAAACATCTACATTTAGTAATTGGTGACTCCATTGAAGAATTCAAAGTATTTGGTTGATGATAAATCCTTATTTCCATGCCAAAGGTGACCACTAGGTCTACTACTAGAGGTGTACCCTTAGATTTTATGGAATTAGCTCCATATTCCAATAAAACATCCAAGTTTGTCAACACTCATCCATAAAAAAGAGAGTTTGAATTTAAACCTTCAAAATTTGTGTTGCATATTGTTCCTAACATCTATATTAATATTCCCAATATGGATATAAGACAACCTTTTATGCCTTTTTTGGGGGGGTATCTCCCTTGTAGCTTGCCCAATATGATCAAATTCTAGGAACTGCTCTCAAAAGTGTCCCATATTTTAGTTGAGATGGTCTAATTACTACCATTAAGAATATTAGGAACACATCAAATTTTTGTAATATCCATAACACAAATCAAGAAAATTTATCCATTAGGTTGTTAGCCTTGTCTTTTAAAGGAAAAGTTTTGGACTGGTATGGGACCCTACCTGTAAATTCTATTGGCTCGTGGGATGAGTTGGGGACCCTATTGACTAATAGGTTTGGGGAAAAAAGTGATCACCCATCTCATGATAATAAATTGAACATAATAAAGAGGGAACCACATGAATTCATGTAGGATTTCAATACTAGGTTTCAAAAAACTTGGGACAAAATACCAATTCTTGTGAGGCCAACTACAAATTATGCATTTTTGTACTATTTGAAATCATTGAATAGTGACATTGTCATGTTGATTCAATATATGGGTGGAAAAACATTGTATGATGCATAAAAAATAGCCATAAATTCTAAGAATTGTCTAATCCAAGCAGAAAAGATAGCTCCTAGACCTTTAATGCCACTATTCCCTGATTTGCATTCTCCTAGTCAAAGTGCATTGCCCACTTTAACTCCTTTGCCTGGTTAAGAAAAATTTGCCATTACCCCTACCAATGAAATGAATTGAGTCAAAATATTGATTAAAAGTGTTAC
The DNA here is from genome assembly GCA_037957365.1 of Torreya grandis. Lineage (NCBI taxonomy): Eukaryota > Viridiplantae > Streptophyta > Pinopsida > Cupressales > Taxaceae > Torreya > Torreya grandis. The sequence goes on along the minus strand of JARHVA010003532.1, from coordinate 984,344 downwards.
TAATGAATTGGTTACTCTTAAAAGGAAAAAATCCCAAAGCTATAGGCCTTATTAGTCCTACAACCAATTTGGATAAACAAATAGACCTCCGTTTTAGGGAAATAATTAGGGACAAAGCCAAATCACCCATGTTAAGCCTTATAAAATATATAATCCTAATTATCCTTCATCCTAAAAATCCCTTGTTCCAATTCAAAATAGTTTGTTTTAGGAACAACCCAATTACCCTTCTTTTGAGTAAGGTTAAGAAATGGTTACTTATGCCAATGAGATGCAAAATCAAGACATGACTACACAAGGTGATAAAACATATCAATTTTCAAATTTTGAGATGACAATGTAATTTATAATGGAGATTATATATATTTATTCTAATTATACTCTCATGAATCATTTGGAAGGTGAGTTTTATGCCATTAATTATGTGGGGAATACAAATAATTAGAATGCTAGTGTGGCTACCAACACTAGATCAAATAAAAGGGTCGTTGAAGAAGTTAATGGAACCAATAAAGGACATATTTTGACTCCTACATCAGATTATATGGGAGGAGGGCCTAATTAAACTCCTAAATCATAATAAAATCAAAGGATTCCAAATTTTAGGACAACTACTACAACCCTGCCTCCACAAGCTACATCACAAGGTGCAAATGTTCATAAAGAGAACCCCAAGGTAAGTAATCCTTCCATTAATATGTGGATGAGATGAAGAAGCTTCATATGAACATATAAATTTGGTATTATATAGCATTACAAGGGTATACAAATATACTCCAAAAGGAATTGCATAGACTGGGTACATAAGGTGGCCCATCTCGAAATGACAATGTGGTTTTGGTCAATGGAACTCAATCTATAGATGGTTAAGTGAAGAAAGATGAGAATAATACTCATTTATACCTATACCTAATTATTTGTGATTTCTTGGTTCATAATTGTATCATATATAGTAGATCAATCACAACAGTTATGCCCAAATGCATAACAGATAAGCTAGGCATCAAATACGAACCAATGACGAAAGGAGTTCTATAATTAGATGGATCACCAACTAAGAATTTGTGGGTTATGAAAGGCTTGAACTTGATCCTTCATGATTTTACTACCTTTTAAATTCTTCATGATGTGATGGTATTATATTTACCTCTCTATTTTTATCTTTGCTTTTCAAGAGACTTTACATCCAAAATAGGTGGATACTTGGCAACTAATTGGTCCTACATGGTGTTTAGAACAAAATATGGGACTAAGGTGAAGATTGAGTCAGAACCTATTCATAGATATCACTTAGAAACATATTCACATAAGGTATAAAATATTAACAATGCTATCATTGATGAAGAGGATTTTCACATTGATCAAACCCCATCATCTTCCCTTAAAGGAGTTTCTGATTTGTTCTTAGATGAGTGGAGAGATGACAACTATGTGCATGATCCTTACAATTTTATTAAGGAATATATTAATTGAGTATATTATATGCATGAGAAGGATTATTTCATGCCCAATTTGATTAATTTAAATGAATATGTGAATGGCTTGTGGAAACTTTTCTTTGATGGGTATAGAAACAAGATTAGGGCTGGTGGTAGAGTAATGTTAGTTTCACCTTCTAAAGAAAGGTATTTTTCAACTTTTAGATTTAATTTATATTGTAATTTTAATGTATCAAAATATGAGGCCATTTTTCATGGCCTCAAGTGCACAAGGAAAAGAGTTATCAAATAATTGCAAGTGTTTGGTGATAGTGAGCTCATTGTCAATCAAGTTAGAGGGTAAAATTTGACCAAGAAATCCTTTCTCAAGTCCTATAAGCATATATTTTGGGACCTTGTATAATAATTCATGTAATTTATTATCAATTTTATTCGAAGGGAATATAATAATCATGTTAATAGATTTACATCTATTGGTGCTCAATTTGATGTTCGAAAAGACATAAGATAAGACAAGAATCAACCTCATCTAAAGGTAATTGTGAGACCTTATATACTAGATAATGTCACCAATTGGTAGGTTTTTAAGAGTGGTGAGAAAATATCACTCTTCATAAAAAAAGAGGTTGTGTTCTCTACAAATAATTATTCTAAGCTTCAACAACAATGTGGAGGGCAGATTATCCAGCTAAAATGCAGTAAGCTTCCCAAAGGCCTAGTAACTCTTGAAAGCATATTCAATGAGGATGACTAGATAAATAAATAGAAGTTAAGCATGTCCACCAAGAAAGATAAATATTAAAGGGTATACATTTTCAAAGATAAATTAATTTCTCTTGAAAAGGTATGCATTAGTTAAGAGAAGCATGATTTCATTGAACTATGTAAAGAGTTTAGTGATATTTTTGCATGGGAGTATAGTGACTTGAAGGGTTTTGAACAAAGCTTAGCTCAACATACCATAGAGATAGATGAAAATACCAGACCCATTCAGCAAATACCAAGGCCAATAAATCCCAAGATTGAGCCTCTCATGAGGAAAGAGCTCACTAAATTGATTGAGTCTAAAATCATCTTTCCCATGAAGCATTCTTCTTAGCTGGCCAACTTAGTCTTTATTAGAAATAAAAATGAGGATATCAGGTTATGTGTGGACTTTAGGGACTTAAACAAAGTTTCTTTGAGAGATCATTACCCCCTCCCTTCTATGGAGTAAATTTTATAAGTGGTGGCAGGCAGTGAGAGGTTTTCTCTCCTAGATGGTTATTCTGGGTACAATCAAATTTTGGTGAAAGAAAGTGACCAATACAAAACAATTTTTTATCACCAAATGGGGTACATATGCATATATGAATATTCCATTTGGATTTTCAAATACAATAGCTACTTTCCAATGTACAATGGATATGACTTTCTAAGGACTAATCAATGACATTTTATTGGTTTATCTTGATGATGCGATAGTTTTTTCTAAGGATGCAAATGATCATTTGAAGCACCTGAGGCATATTTTTGAGAGGTTTAGAGATTTTGAGATATATTTAAACCCAAATAAGTGTGTGCTTGTTTTCCATTAATGCAAACTGATAGGACATATTATTTCTAAGAAAGGTTTGCCCATTGATCTGAAAAGGGTAAGTGCCATCTTGGCATTGTCTTTACCTAAACATAAGAATGATCTAAAAATATTCTTTGGTTAGATAAATTTCATTATGAGGTTAATTATTGATTTTTATAACATGGTAAATCCCTTGAAATCTATGATAAGGAAGGATGAGACATTCACTTGGACATGAAGGAGAAAAGAAAGTTTTGAAGAGATCAAACAAGCCATTACATAGGCCCCTACCCTTGCAAGTCTTAGTTTATCCAAGAACTTCAACTTGTATACTTTTGGGAATGAAGAGGTAATATCTAGAATGCTTAATGAAGCTAATGATGAAAATTTGGAACAACCTACTGCCTTTTTTAGTTAAGGTTTAGAAGGTTCTGAGACAAGATATACATATGTGGATAAACAAGTGCTTTCAATTATAAGGAGGTTAATGAAGTTCAGACATATGTTATCCAATAACAAGATTCACATTTTTATGCCTCATCCTAATGTGAAATACTTTTTGTCGAGTATATATTTGAATGATAAAAGGGTAGGTTGGATCACCAAAGTGATGGAATATGATGTGGAGATCAAAACAACCAATTTAGTAAAAGGAAAAAAATTATGTGAGAATATTGCTTCAGATTTGAAAGAGCAAAGGGAGGTTGTTTTGGCACTTCATGGTGATCCTATAGTATTTTTACCTTCATCCACAAGGAGTTATAAACAAGACATGATTCATTTCCTTCAAACTGGTGAGTGACCACAAGGTCTTGATAGAGCCAAAAGAAGGTATTATAGATTGAAATATATTCCCTATGTACTTGTTGGTGGAGTGATTTTTTTATAGGACTTTTCAAGTTTTCTTTTGAGGTTCATTGATTCAGATTAGATTGACAAAGTATTACATGAGTTCCATGATGGACCAGTTGGTGGCCATTTTACTCCAAGAACTAAAACTACTAAGGTCACGAGAGATGGATAATTTTAGCTTATATTTTTTAAGGACACCCATGATTGGGTAAGGAAGTTCCAAAAGTGTTATTTTTTGATGGAAAATAAAATCTATCTACCTTTCCCCTTCATCCTATCCATGTTGAACAACTCTTCACGCAATGGGGGTTGGATTTCATGGGTTTGATTAATCCTCCATCTAGTGCTAGTTAAGAGTGGGTGTTGATAGCCACTAATTATTTTACAAGATGGGTGGTAGCTATAGCTCTTAAAGAGAAAAATGAAAATTTAGTCCTATACTTATATGAAGGTATAGTGACTAGAATTGGAGCTCCTTCAACAATCATTTCAGATAATGCACTAGCCTTCTTAGGAAAAAGGACAAGTGAATGGGCTTTGAAGCATGGAATATATCTTAGCACCTCCTCAAACTACTATCCTTATGGAAATGGAGTAGTTGAGTCCAAAAACAATAACTTGATTAGGATCATCAAGAGGACTATGGAGGAGAATTAAAGGACTTGGCATACCAAGTTGAAGAGAGCCCTTTGGGCTGATAGGATCACCCCAAAGAGAAATTGGGAACTCACCATATACACTTGTGTATGGAAGGGAAGCTAGACTTCATATATCACTTGAGTTACTAGCTTTAGATCTTACTTATCAGTTTTAATTGATGGAAAATGATATTATGGAGGTTAAATTATGTGAGTTGATGGATCTTGAGGAAACAAGAGATCAAGTTATGCACACCATGACTAGTCACCAACAACAACAAAAAAGTATTTTGATAGGAAATCCATGCCAAGAATATTCAAGGAAGGAGACATTATCCTAATATGGGATGAAAATAGGGCCAAGCCTAGAAGACACACAAATTTTGATGCTTTGCAGAGTGGCCCATATGTGATCACACAGTGAAAATAACACAATGATTTCAAACTCTCAAATTTGGATGGAGAGGAGAGACATATCCCAATAAATGGGATATATCTAAAGCATTATTACTAATGGTTCTCTTATTTCTATTGTGCATAGTTTCTTATTCTTCTTGTGTTCCCTAAGTGATTATGCACATGTTTGATTTTGTCCTTATATTTTCTTGGTCTTGTTGTTGTTGTTGTGTGGTGTGTTTCCTTATGTTTTGTCTTGACATAGTATTTGTTAGTCATCTTCAAGAATCCATTGACTCAATTGTATGAATATTAAGCATCTAGTGCACAACAAGTAGAAATAAGTAGGTCAATGGTTCAAGTTGTTACACTATTTCATAGCTCGGCAAGCCAATAATGAATAGTTAGCATCTAGATGAAACTCTAAAAAATGGATCCATTTATGGTAAAACGTAGTTTGGAATATCTTAATTCTACTGGTGTAACCTTAAAGAGAACATCTTATATAATGCAACATAAATGGTCTAATCTCAAGTTGACACATGTCTGAATCATTTTTAGACTTCCCTTTGCTTGACCTCTTTCTCAAAGTTATATTTATGTATTCTTTAGATTCATTGAGGATCCTCCACTAATTATAGTGAAATTATAGCTAGATTTGTATTGGTAACTCTTGAAGAAATAACACAAGTCATTTGCCACTCACATGTTCAACTATTGTGTATTAGTCAAAATCATATTTTTCTTATTTAGTGAAAGTTATCTTTCCTTACCTTTTATCCTTGATTGCCTACCAAATGTGTATAAAGAGTATTGTTACAGGTCCTTGTTAGTATTCTCTCATTAGTGTATAGACATTTTAGAAGTGGTTTAAGATTATATTATCTCCTAAAATTATATATTTATCTCTTGAATGTCAAATACATTTTTGAATCTAACATGTGAAATAAAGATGTGATAATACATAAAGAATTATGATTTTTGTGTGAAGAAACTTTGTTAGTCTTTAAGTATTGATTTCAATCAAGTGAAAGGATATCAAATATTAGTGCATCATTGCTTATTTTCTTAATTATTTTCCTCCTCCATTTTCATATATAGTGTGTAGTTTAGAAGATATTCAAAGGTGCATCAAGGGGAGCTATCCTCTAATATAGAATTTAATCTCATTAGAATTGTCACCAACAACAAGAGAGATGATTCCATTTTGCCGCTTGGATGAGAAGAATTGAGCAGCTCTTTAAGGGTGCAAATCCAAGAATTAATAATAACCTAACCTAAAATTTTGTGTGAAGAATAAGCATGATAAAGGGTACTCAAAAACATATTTTTTTTCCTAGATGATTTTTTGTACATAACAAAATAGTGGATTTGCATTGCAAGAGGGCTAGTAGCATTTAAATGCAAGAGATTGACTATTAAGTGAAAATTCAAGATGTGAGTGATGAAAGTGGTTTGACATGGTTTTGAATAATGTGATATAATGTTGTAAGTGTTTTATAACTTTGAGTAATTATGTGTTTATGTTTTAGTCCATTTGGATAAGATTGGCCTAGTGTTGGCTAAGCAAGCTTTATAAATTTGAAGCAAAGTGAAAGAGAATTAAAATCTAAGGAAATAACTCTGTATCACTCAAAAATAATGAACTAGGTGAGCATATAGGTAAATGGATGGAAAAAATACAAAAAATTGATATTAAAATCAAACCTGCTAGGATCATTAGAGGATAAGGTATAGTTTAGTTGATGACTAAACTAGACCCACACATCATTATTGAAGAGGTATTCTAGACATATGTCTCCCAAGAGTATTGGTATTCAAGTAGTATTTGGTTACTACTCACTAGAACATGCCCCTAATAACTCAAAAGAGAGTAAAAGAGAGATTTAAGGCTCAAGGCTACTCATTATATGATAAAAAAGGAGTCTTCTATAGAAATAATTATGAAGGCATTTATCTAAGATGTGTGTCACATTTGGAAGCTCAGGAAATATTAGAAAATATCCATCAAAAGATAGGTAATGACCATCCATCTAGAAACACTACATCCCACAAAATACTCAGAATGGGTTATTATTGGCCAATGATTTTTAAGGATGCTCACTTTCATGTGAGGACGTGCCATGCATTCCAAGTTTTGGAAGAAAGAGAGGTACACATAGCTATGTCACTGTATCCTATAATTAAAGGTAGGTCATTCACTTAATGAGGGCTAAACTTCATCAGTGTTATAAATCCAAATTACTCAATTGGACACAAATTTGTGTTTATTGCTATGGATTATTACACTAGATGGATCGAGACAACAACCACCAAGAACTCTATATCCTGAGATGTGATAATTTTTCTTGAATAACATATCAAAACCAAGTTTGGCACCCCTATTTCTTTGGTCTATGACAATGGGCCAACATTTCAATCAATTCAATTTACTGAGTGGGCCCATGATAATCATATTATGATTAGATCATCATCCAATCGTTACCTATAAGGGAATGAATTGGTTGAGTCAACCAATAAGAACCTCATTGATGCTATCAAGAATTCAATTACAGATAAACCAAGGGAATGACATCTCTTACTAAAATATTCATTCTAGGTAGACTATACTAGGTAGAAATAGGCCCTCAAAGCTTTTCCATATCTAATAGTATATAGGAAATAAATAGTGTTCCCAATCATGCTAAATTTTTGACGTATCAATTTATCCTAGAATACATGGAGCCTAATGAAAAAATGGAGTCTAGATTTCTAGGAATCATTAAAATAGAAGACTCTAGGGATATAGCATTGTAAAGCTTTAATAAACATCAGGATGTGGTCAAGAGATGGTTTGATAAGAGAGCTAAATTTAAAGTATTCAGGATCTCTAACTTGGTGCTATTATGGGAAAAATCCCATGAAAAAAGGAATGCATGATAAGTTTAACCCAAAATGGATAGGAGCATATAAAATTTCAAAATTTTTGGTTAATAATGCTTTTTGTTTGAAAGATATTCAAGGTAATAGTATGATATATCTAATCAATGGATAATTTTTTAAGTACTAATTCATGGCTATTCTATCTAGAGAGGTCTCTAAGTAATAATAGATGTTCTGGTAGATGTAGGAATAGATTAGATTTTATTTATGAAGTTATTTTTCTATTTTTTTTCATTTGATTTTGTTATATTAGTCAATGTTTTCTATATTAGCCTATTTTCTTTTAGTCATTTTCCTATTTTCTAGAATTGTTTTTTGATTTCATGGTAGTTGAATTTATGGTCAATCCTAGTATAATAAAACATAGTTTGAGGTGTTTTGAATTCAACCTGAATCAAGGGGTAATGCATACTCGAGTCCAAATTTTTTAATGTAGGTAACCAATGATAGAGTTAGCCATGAATATGCCTTGAAACTTGTGATTTCATTAGGTTTGTGAAAGTTGTTCCCATAGTTATATGAAAATTTAGAAAACTCTCTTTATTACCTTGGGTCAAATTCACATAAAATGATAATACTTATTTAAGGTAATAATCATGGACATGGGCAAGAGTTGATAGGGACATTTTGATCAAACCAAAAATTTAATAAGACTAGATCATTATGGTCACCTTTTCCCTCTTCTTAAAAGCAAAGCAAAGAAAAGATAAAAAAAATAAAATAAAAGACATAATCCAAAAATCCAAAATAAATGATTCAAAGCCTACATGATGAAATAAGATCAATGTATCACACATCATGAAAAATATGAAAGGATGGAGGAATAGGTGATCAAAGTTATCTCTATTAGGGATATGGATGCCTAGATAGTAGCAAAGCATTGCTTTAACTACCCATATATACACTTAATGACAAATAAAATTGAAACCTATGGCTCATTCTCATATCTTTTCCTAAAAAATTGAAAACAAGAGATAAAGAATAACACTTTTCACATAAATCCAAGGTGTAAGTAAAGTTAGTATGTTGCATAAGATTATTAAGAGTTTGTTTCCATTTCTATTTTAGTCATTTATTTTGGGGTAAATTCATTGTTGATATTGGGATTGTGAAACCATGGATTTTAGGTTCTTGAAATTCTAGAGTATTCACCCCTACGACTCACTATTTGTTGTATTGAACACACCCCACCCTATATTTTTCTCTAAAAAGTGGAGACCCCTTTATTTTTATAAAATAATGAATATCTTGGAGGGGTACCTATGAGTTTTGAGGGTTATGATACTTGTATTATTTATAAAAATTTAGTGCTTTTAATGTTGAATCATGTTGTGGTATATTTTTTTCTTTTGGACACACTTGTTTAGACTAACCTATTAATGAAAAAGGTGGAAAGAATGGCTTAGAATTATAGGAATTTACATTCTTTTATTTCATAGTATTTATCCTTCGATAACCTTATACATCCGTAACATTCACTTTAGAAATAGTTTCATCGACAACTTTGTTTTGGAAAATTTTCATTGGCATGTTTGATCTTTAGAAACTTTTATTCAATAACTTTATTTTGGAAGGTTTTTTGATGGAAAATTCTTTATGGTCTTTCTTTTTAGAGCATTTTTATCATGTAATTTATTTCAATGACTTTGTTTTAGAAATATTCTTATTGACAACTTTCATTTTGAAGATATTTCATTGAAAGGTTTGTTTTAGAAATATTTTCTTCAAAAACTTTCTCATCAGATGCTTTGTTGTGGAAATTATCATTTTCAAAGATTTCTATTTGGGGAATTTTCATACAACTACTTTTGCCTCAAACATAAACTTTTAAAGAGTACTTAGTCATCAATAAACTTTATTTCAGTTACTTCATTTCAAAGACTTTATTTTGGAAGGATTTAATTGCAATATTACCTTTGGCAACTTTGTTTTGTCAAGTCTTGTTTTGGAAACTTTGTTTTGGCAAGTCTTTTTTTGGAAACTTTGTTTCATAAAATTTTAAATAAAATCTTTCAAAGAAAATCTTCCCAAAGGACATTCTATGCTTCAGAGTATTTTGTCTCAAAGGTAAATATTGACTTATATTGACTAGAATATATAATGACACATGGAAAAAGAAGAAAGGTTACATTGTGGCACCTCTAATGACAAGGAATAATACATGACATGTACAATAGGATGGAGTGGCTGAATTTGAATTGAATGAAGGTGATGAACTCAGATATGTTAATGATTAATGGCACATGAATTGGAAATCAATGTAGATATCTATTTACATTGATCCCACAACCCATTTCACATCATTCCATCTTTGATATTGAGTAAAATTCATATTTAAATGATATAAAAATCCCTAATCTCTATCATAGTGATTTTCTAATCTACAAGATTTAGTTCTATGATATATTCCATTATCAAAATCTTAGAGCATACCAATATTTGATAAACCACCATAAAATCATCATCCATGTCCTACAAAGGATCCCCAACACATCTATGTTCTCAATAAAGGATTATAGAGAGTACTTAGACATTGTGTTTGATGCTACTACATTTGGTGTATGCTATCCAAACTACACAACATTATGGGAAGTAGTGGAAAATGTATAATCTTTTAAAATAAAAAAAGACATCATAGTTAAATATAAGCAATTAGTGAAAGACCTAATCCCTTTAAAATGTAAAGACCTATAATACAAAAATCCAAATCCAAATTTTATGTCATGCATTTATTTACTATGGGGCCTCTTCTTTAAAGGGAGAATAATGGATAGATGATACCTTCACTATGCCTACAATAACATAATTATCATGTATATAATGTGTAAGTCATTTAATAAGTTTTTGGGCCTACCCATTCCAGATGTAACTTTTGATTTACACACTATCATCATAGGGAAAAAGGCTAATAATGTGAAGTGAATATTATTGAGGTTGATTCTCCCTAGAGAAAGTTTCACTTTGAAATAACATGTCAAGATCCATATCCCCATTACCCATTTTAGAATGGGAATCCATGTGGGAATATCGCTACTAAATAAAATTTTGTCTATGCAAGCATATATTTCATACACCTAGAGTGGGTTCCCAAAATTAACCTACTGAGTACCTTGGAGTGCACATATTCTTTGGGTGAAGTGACTAGTACACACCTCCAAAAACAAATCTTGCATAAGGATAAGAGGCCACTAGGAGGAAACTTCTACATGATTTCTTATACTTTAGACATGGTGATGGGGACTATGTGTAGACATAATGGAATCCTTTGGGAGCAAAAAATAAAAGTCATCAAGAATAGGATTTGTGACTATTATAATTTTATCAACATATACTCCTATGTTAGAAACATAGCAAAGATTTTTAAGGACCTCTACCCTCATTTATAGATGGGCATCCATGGTCAGCCTTTGGTAATAGTTTCCCATAGCATATCCCTAACACTTATCAACAATGTAGGTGATTATTGGATTAAATCAAAACACATAGTTATTAGGTGGTTAGGCACAAGGTAGATCCTCTTCACGTTCTAAATTTCATTCCAAACAAAGTAACTGAATATGAATTTGTGTATAAAATTTATAATAACATTAATAAAGAGTTAACACAAAATATTAAGGCCACATTCCATGTATCCCACATCACCATTGGGAGAATGAAATATACAATTTGAAGGCATTTCAAGGAGGCTATGAATACTAGGAAGGCATATGCATTACCTACCCTCCCTTATAGAGATTGGGATCCTCATGGCAAGGTCTAGAAGAAAATTCATACCCTTGGCCTCGCTTATAAACACAAACTAATGGATCATGATTTTATCTTCTTAAATGCTAAGGATGTTGATGAGGTCAAGGAAAGGGTTAAAACCATGGGATTAAGTGAGGACTATTGAGAGTGATACAGGTAGATCCATATCTCACACTTGGTGAATCAAGGTTTAAGATCCCACCTCTTAAATGATATATATATTCTAATTTTTAGAGTGGTAGGAAATCATAGATATGAGAAGGAGATGGACTAGATCCCTAAATAGATCAAAACCAACCCAAAGAGTAATAATAGTTGGTAGTTGAGACACTACTCATTAGAACTCATGATGAAAAAACTAAGGAAGAACAAGTATCTACCTACACACAAGTAGAAGAGGAACCAGTGCTCCTAGTTCAAGCTTCAATAGTTCAACTAATATAGGTCAAGCAAGAGCTAGTTAAGGAACTAACTCAAGTAGGATGAAATACATAGAGGGAAGAGACCAAAATCACACACATAGATTCCTTTAATGAAGAGGAAATATTGGATTTTATAGGAATAATAACCATCATTATTTCCCCCTCTCTTTCCTTATAGGAAATAGTCCCACAAGCAAGCAAAGCAACCAAGTGCTATCAAAGGAAGCCTAAGGGAGATATACCATAGACCCATCCAACACAAGAGGTGGATAAGGAGGATCTATAGTAGGTAAAAGTATTAATATTATAATCACTAAAGACCAAGGCACCTATCATAGCTAAACCACTTGGTAAGGGTCCTTTTCTCACATCCCCTTTAGGTCTTTCCCCTTTGATTCCTTTACCTACAATCTCTATCAAACCTAGGCCAATTGTGTCTACTTTCATTCCTATTAGGTCACTCTTTGAGGGTTTACTTTTCATGAACCCATCTATGAATTTTCCCACTATTGTTTTTTCCATTCCATCATTGTCCATCCCATCAACACTAACTCTATCCATTCCAACCATTTCCCAATCCATCACTCTAAATGTATCTCCTTCTACCCAATTGGATCCACCCTTGCCTTCTTCCAATCTAACCACCATAACCATGGTAGTTACCACTAAAAAGTCACCTAAGAATCAACTAGTCTTTATTGTCCATCCAATGCCATAATATGGAAACATAGACTACTCAAAAATCATATGGCCAACAATTCCCAATCCTTCCACTAAGCCTTCACCTAAATAACATGCACAAGTAGAAGCTCATCCCTGAGATCCCTCAAATATCACTCTTACAAATTAGGATAAAAAATTAAGAACCTTAGCCTCTAAGAGGTCCAATATAAATATAATTGAAGTATTAATGGTGAGCCCACTATTTGATAAGGCCAAAAAATTAGTTTAATGGGTGAATAAGAGGAAAATTGAAGATAGCTCAGGCTAAACTTTAATGATGGAGGAGAGGGAAGAATTTTACTCACTTATTAAGAGGCATAATAGCTAAAATGGTTAGTCCCAATATATTAAGGACCTTAAGTCCTATATGGAGACCCACATAGAAGTAATATTTGTCATACATGAAGGGACAAAAATGGATATACAAGAGCCTGATGAGGAACTAGAAAATCTTAGAGATTAACAATAAGTGATTCAAGTTTCCCAATTAATTGAACAAGATGTGCAGAGTGTAACACTTAAGATATACAAGATTCTTGATTATATTCATTCTTTGAGATTCAATTTGGCTCCTCATGTTAATAATATAACTATATTATTTAAAATCCATAAAGAGGATGATAATAAGCTTAGATTTTTAGTACTATATACCCCCAATAAGGAATTCAACCATTTGGACTTGATGACCCCATTAGAGGCATTAAATTCTTTAAATTTAACATTAATTATAATATATAAGGCCATATATTGGGTATTATGCTATAATGCATTAGTGAATAAGTTGGTCGAACCAGAGAAATAGACTAGTTTTTTTTATAGAGTTGAAATTGACTAAAATTCGAGATAATAGAGGCAAGCTAGTGACTTAGGTTGTATTTATCAAATGATTAAGCAAAACTCTGATAGATTCAAGGTAAGTTTACAAGGTTTGATCTTGGAATAAATTTAAGCTAAATTGAGTGTGGCTAGGAAGAATGTAATAGAGGTGGAAGTCTTTTAGGTTGGATTTAGAGCCACCAAGTCAAAACATGCCAAACTAATGGAGTAGATAAGTAGGGTGACTAGTCAATACCTCTTGGATATGAACCTATTTTATCATAAAATTCTAAGGAATACAAACACTATTAGGACTTAGATGCTAAAAATAAGGAAACCTAACAAATGCCACCTAAAAACTATACTACACCAACTCCACCTATAGCACCAACAACTATAGCCACCTCAGTGCCACTTCATACTACTATTCCCATAGTAACATTAGTTTAATCCACCAGTGCATCTTCAATTACTGCTCTAGTTACTACATCATCAAGAACAAGTACTACTATAGTTATAATTAATGTTTTGAGACAAGTAAGGCAAGAGCCAATTTATTATGAAGGCTAATTTTATACATTTTGGATGTCATGATTATAACTAAATAGTTAAGTCTTAGTTACATTTATTTTTTAATTAATTAAATTATTTTGGTAGCATGCACATGTTGCATGACTAAAATATTTTTAAGACATCAATATGTAATTGACACTTATCTTATAGTTTATCAAGATGTAAATGAAAATGTTCTAAACTTGGAGGATGAGGTGACCCCTTCCCCAAGATCTATATATACATGAAGAAGCCTCTTTTCAAATGGTTAGAGTTTTTAATGAATATATATGAATAAATCAAGTAATTTATTGTCATGAAACTATGTTTGTTCTTTCTTCTTCACTCTCTATGTTAATGAATTTGAAGTTTCTTTGTTTGTATTGATTCAATAATTCTGATGTGTGTAATGTTACAGATGAATCTGACTATTTCGTTAATGAATGTTAGTCTTATATGTGTAATAACTATTTAATATTGATAAATTTCACTGATTTAGATAGTTATCATTATTTTAATTTATAATTTAAGGTGTGTATAGGTATTTCCTTTGATATAATCATCTAGGTGTGAGCCATAATTATCCTAGATATCTTCTTGGTCTGAGTTGTAATATCTTATACAAAGATATGAAATAAAAACCTTAATAAGAGAAAAATTTATTTTATACCAATAATTAACCTATATCTAATTACCACAAACTTCTAGCTTGTTTATTTTTTAGCGTACAAGAGCTACAGATAGAAAACTCTAGTTTTTGAGATACTTGTCCACCAAAGAGACAACAAGAAACTCATGTTCAAATACATAGAACCTTATTTTCTGCCTTACCCTTCCTTATTTTTGAATTTTATTTGAGATTTTCCCACCATAGAATAGTCTTCCACCCATCCAACTTGCCTAGTGATTTATCCCTTTTTATTAGAATCCATGTATCAATCCACAAACTTGGTTAAACAACCCACAAGCTCAACTTGCTATTCCACCACCTGGTACTTCTAACCACATATGTACAACTCATGCCATAGAGTGGAAATTAGTTCCACAAAGATCACACAACATCAGAGTTTGATTTGTTTAAAAATCTCTAAGTTGTGCATAAAACCCACATCAACGAGTACATATGTCTAAAACATCACCATTCATCATGATTATTCAATATCATTGGTTGTAATGTGTTATATGTTATATATTAAACATTAGGTTTCTTAATACTTAGTAATGATGAAAATCCAATGCAAGGAATAATTAAAAATAATGTAGCAATATAAAACCATTATCCATGCATCCATAATCTAATCATACATATCATAATCCATAATAAAATGCTAGTGTGAATCAAAATGTAGGAAGTATAATAGTACCCTACTGATGCAGGAGCATCCTCACACTAGGAGCATATTTGTTTTAAGATTTAGCATGTTTTAGTTTTATAAGTTGTTTTTCCCTCCAATTCTTAGTTTTTCTAAATTTTTTTAATTTTGGCAAAATAGCCTGTAGGGCGAGTGGTTAAGCTGTTTGGAATCTCCTTATATTAGAAGACTGTTTTATGCATTTTGGGAAGATTGTTGCACCCAGTCCCAGGTTAGAACTAATTAGCTATTGAGAACATATGCTTTGGATGCGTATGGGTGTGTGTGTGAAAAATAGGGGAGAGTGGTGGTAGTTGAAGGCAGGGGTGCAAGAGAAGAGGATCTGCAATTCACAAACAAGCTGAGATGTATGTCCTATTTTATTAATAAAGGTGTGTTCCTTTCTAAAAAAAAAGAGATATTATTTTATGAGATCATTGGCTGCTTGTTGTTTGTTGACATGCCTATATTTGTATAAACTATTGCTGGGCCGCTTCAATATATGCCTATATTTTTATGAAATGTTGCTGGGCCACTTCAATTTCCTGGCTGGGTCGTGTATTTGTGTTTGGACATGTTTAATGTATTGAAAGCTGATTCATGTTAATAGTGTGGCATTTCAAACCCAAAAAAAATCAAGCGACATGGCATACAACATTTTCTCATTCTTGGTAAATATTTCTTTGTATAGTCTTGCATTCCAATTATACTAGCGACTATGTGCAGTCGGATATGCACAAGCAGAGCATCTATTCCTTTGGATGTGAAAATTTAATTCACACACAATTTATTTCAATGTATATGTTGAATCTTGTGCTATCAACACTACTCTACTGCTGATTGTGTAATGGTGCGCTTGGGAGAGTGTGAAGAGTTTTTTTTTTGTCTTTTTGGAAAAGAAAAGGAAAAGCTACGAAATCTGTAGGGTCATTGTTTATATGATTTTTTGTTTTGAATATCATTCAGGAGGACAATTTCATCATTAAGAATGTTTAATTCAGACATATAGTTTAAGTCTATTGGATGTATGAAAATTCATCATTATTACCTACATACATCAAGATAATATTCTGTGTGCTAAAGAAAGAAATTGGTCAAGACATGTTTTATCCTTACCATTAGAGATTTTCTGCTCATAGTTTAAAAGTTTGCTAAACACATTTAGTTTAGCCTGTGTGTTTGAGTTTTAGTTTTCATCAATTTGGTATCAGAGCTCAAGGGATTGTGCACAAACTAAAGATCTAAGAGGAAGAACATGATTAGTGAAGAAGAGGCAAGATGGCTATGAGAGTCAAGAACAGAGGTAAAGCTGGAGGAAGGAGACCTGGAGGATAGGTTGCATTGGTAAAAGAGATTAGGAACCTGACAGCTAGGCTACAAGACCTGGAGATGGCTCAAAGAAGAGGCACTGACATGGGTGAAGTCAGTGATAGAGAAGAGGAGCCACCAGAAGATGAATTGGTGGTGGAAGAAGAAATAACTGAAGAGAGGTTGATCAAAGCCATTATGAAGGTGAAAACAAAGCCAAAAATGGAGGTTCCAATGTATGAAGGTAATTTTAATGTGGAAGAATTAATTGATTGGATTAATACATTAGACAAATATTTTGAGTATGAAGGAATTGAAGAAGATGATAAGAAAGTCAAGTATGCCATGACAAGGCTTAAGATCCATGCATCCTTGTGGTGGGATGGAGTACAAGAAGAAAGAAGAAGGAAAGGGAAGCCAAAGATCAGAAGCTGGGATAGAATGGTAGCAAAAATGAAAGGTAAGTTTATGCCTAAAGATTATCAAGTCAATCTCTTTAAGCAATTACAAAATTTGAAGCAAAAAGAAATGTCTGTGAAAGAATACACTGAAGAGGTTTACAGGTTGACTATAAGATCAGGTCATATTGAGGATGATACAGAGAAGGTAGCCATATACACCAATGGTTTGAAATTTTCCATTCAAGATGAGATTAGTCTTCTCATTCCTAAGACAGTTGAGGAGGCATATCAATTTGCCTTAAAAGTTGAGGAGAAGATTGCAAGGAAACAAACATCCTTCTCAAGAGGAAGGGGCAGATCCAATAGAGGTAGAGAATTTCAAGGAGGTAGAAGACAACTGCAAACATCTCTAGAAGAGGCCAGTAGCTCACAAAGTTCAAGAGGCAGTTATACACCAAGAGGAAGAAGGCCATACCAAGGATATCAAAGAGGAAGAGGAAGATTCATGGGCCAATGTTTTAAGTGCAACAAGTATGTAGGACACAGGGCATATGAGTGTCTAGAGAACCCTTATACCAGCCATGAGAGGGGTGTATATGTGACCCAAGGTGAAGAACAAAATGCCGAAGTTGCAGCAGCATATGAGGATACCCCAGAAGAAGGTGAGTCTCTTTTGATGAAAAGAATTTTGTTAAAGCCAAATAAAGAAGTTGTAGAACCACCTCAAAGAAAAACTTTATTTAGAACCACATGTAAGAGTAAGTGGAAATGCTGTAAGGTCATTATTGACAGCAGAAGTACTGATAATCTTGTGTCAACTGAGATGGTGGAGAAACTAGGCTTGAAGAAGGAGGTACATCCTACACCTTATCAAGTCTCTTGGCTACAAAAAGGACACAAACTTCTGGTAAGTGAACAATGCAAAGTAGATGTTCAGATAGGAACATATAAGGATCAGATTTTATGTGATGTCATGCCCATGGATGTATGTCATATCTTACTTGGAAGGCCATGGCAATTTGATAGGAAGGCCATACATGATGGAAGGCAGAATACATACATGTTTGAAAAGGATAGGATTAAGAATACACTCACACCATTGAAAGAAGAGGCTACTGCTGTTGTTGGATAGAATTCTAAAGTATTTATGGTGAGTGGTAAAGAGTTTCTACATCAAATGAAGAAAGAATAGGTAAACTTTGCTGTGATTGGTAAGCCAAGGAGTGTAGTCACTAGTACTAAGTTGATTGATTTGCCTTTAGAGATTCAAGAAATGTTGAATGAGTACATTGACATTATGGTAGATGATTTACCTAATTAATTACCACCATTGAGAAGCATTAGTCATCACATAGACTTGATTCCAGGAGCAAATCTTCCAAACAAGGCTGCTTACAGGTTGACACCAAAGTTAGGAACAGTGATTGGTATAGATCTAGGGACTACTTATTCATGTGTCAGGATTTATAGGAATGGTCATGTGGAAATTATAGCCAATGACTAGGGAAACCATATCATCCCTTCGTGGGTAGCATTCACAAAAACTGAGAGACTGATTGGAAAGGCTGCCAAGAACTAGGCTGCTGACAATCCAGAGCAAACAATTTTTGATGTCAACAAAGATATGCAGGATATGAAAGTGGTTTCATAAAAGATTGTGAACAAAGATGGGAAGCCTTATATCCAGGTTGAGATCCAAGATGGAGAACAGAAGGTCTTCAGCCCTGAGGAAGTTAGTGCAATGATTTTGACTAAACTGAAGGAGACAATAGAGGCTTTTTTGGGCAAGAAGATAAAGGATGTTGTTGTTACTGTACCTACTTACTTTAATGATGCACAATGTCAAGTAACAAAGGATGCATGTGTAATTGCCAGGTTGAATTTTGCTCGTATCATTGATGAGCCCATTGCTGTAGTTATTGCTTATGGTTTGGATAAGAAGGGTGATGAGAAAAATATTATTGTGTTTGATCTTGGTGGTGGTACATTTAATGTTAGTGTCTTGACAATTGATAATGGAGTTTTTAAGGTCTTGGCTACAAATGGGGATACCCATATTAGAGGTGAGGAATTTGACTAGAGAATCATGGAGTATTTCATTAAATTGATTAAGAAGAAGCATGGAAAGGACATCAGTAAGGATAACAAAGCTCTGAGCAAATTTAGAAGAGAGAGTGAGCGTACCAAAAGGGCATTGAGTAACCAACATCAGGTCTAAGTTGAGATTGAATCTCTCTTTGATGGTGTGGAATTTTTTTAGCCTTTGCCAAGGGCCTGATTTGAGGAACTGAACAATGACCTCTTTAGGAAAGCAATGGGCCTTGTTAAAAAGGCCATGGATGATGCTGGTCTAGAAAAGAGTCAAATACATGAAATTGTTCTTGCTGGTGGTAGCGCTCACATTCCCAAAGTTTAGCAACTTATTAAGGAATTTTTTGATGACAAAGAGCCCAACAAGGGTGTAAATTCAGATGAGGTTGTTGCCTTTGGTGCTGCTGTTCAAGGTAGTATTCTCAGCGGAGAAGAGGGAGATGAAACTAAAGAGATCCTTTTGTTGGATGTGGCTCCCTTGACCCTTGGAATTGAGACGGTAGGAGGAGTGATGACAAAACTCATTCCAAGGAACATAGTAATTCCTACAAAGAAGTTTCAAGTCTTTATGACCTATCAAGATCAACAAACAACTATTTCAATCCAAGTCTTTGAAGGTGAACAAAGTTTGACAAAGGATTGTAGAGAACTTGGAAGGTTTAAGTTGACTGGTATTCCTGTAGCTCCAAGGAGAGTTCCTTAATTTGAGGTCACTTTTGAAGTGGATGCCAATGGTATCTTGAATGAGAAAATAGAAAGCAGGGATTTTGTTAGAGCAACAATACAAATGAAACGAGCTAGTCAAGAACAAATGTTAGAAAGGTTGAGAACTGCAAGGCAAGAAGAGAGAGTAAATAGGAAAGTAATTAGGTTCAAACGACAAGAGATGGAACCTGTGTAGTTAATCTTGATCAAAACAAAGACTGCAAACTTAGTTGAGGAGTTTGATGAGAAGATATATCAGATGCAATACTGGAATTGAGCATGAGAGCATGACTCTATGGAAAAAAAAAGAAAAAGAAATGAAGAATACTTCTTCTGCTCCTTGGAAGAATGATGCAGGAGCATCCTCACACTAGGAGCATATTTTTTTTAAGATTTAGCATGTTTTAGTTTGTTAAGTTGTTTTTCCCTCCAATTCTTAGTTTTTCTATTATTTTTTTTAATTTTGTCAAAATAGCCTGTAGGGCAAGTGGTTAAGCTGTTTGGAATCTCCTTATATTAGAAGACTATTTTATGCATTTTGGGAAGATTGTTGCACCCAGTCCTAGGTTAGAACTAATTAGCTATTGAGAACATATGCTTTGGATGCTTATGGGTGTGTGCGTGAAAAATAGTGGAGAGTGGTGGCAGTTGAAGGCAAGGGTGCAAGAGAAGAGGATCTGCAATTCCCAGACAAGCTGAGATGTATGTCCTCCTATTTTATTAATAAAGGTGTATTCCTTTCTGAAAAAAAAAGAGATATTGTTTTATGAGATCATTGGCTGCTTGTTTTTTGTTGACATGCCTATATTTGTATAAATTATTGCTGGGCCACTTCAATATATGCCTATATTTGTATGAAATGTTGCTAGGCTACTTTAGTTTCCTGGCTGGGTCATGTATTTGTGCTGGGACGTGTTTAATGTATTGAAAGCTGATTCGTGTTAATAGTGTGGCATTTCAAACCAAAAAAAAAATCAAGCGATGTGGCATACAACATTTGCTTGGTCTTGGTAAGTATTTCTTTGTATAGTCTTGCATTCCAGATATACTAGCGACTATGTGCAGCTGAATATGCACAAGCAGAGCATCTATTCCTTTGGATGTGAAAACTTAACTCACACAGTTTATTTCAATGAATATGTTGAATCTTGTGCTGTCAACACTACTCTGCCGCTGACTGTTTAATGGTGCACTTGGGAGAGTGTGAAGAGTTTTTTTTTTGTCTTTTTGGAAAAGAAAAGGAAAAGCTACAGAATCTGTAGGGTCATTGTTTATATGATTTTGTGTTTTGAATATCATTCCGGAGGACAATTTCATCATTGAGAATGTTTAATTCAGACATATAGTTTAAGTCTGTTGGATGTATGAAAATTCATCATTATTACCTACATACATCAAGATAATATTCTGTGTGCTGAAGAAAGAAATTTGTCAAGACATGTTTTATCCCTACCATTAGAGATTTTTTGCTCATAGTTTAAAAGTTTGCTAAACACATTCAGTTTAGCCTGTGTGTTTGATTTTTAGTTTTCATCACCTACCTATCCATCTATCCATAAACCATGCATAAATGAGAATAATAACCATAAATAATCCATAATGTCCATCAAAATAGTACAAGTATAATAACCTAAATATATCATGAATACATATATCTAAATCAAGTGTATATATACAAAAGATACATCTCAAAAATATGTATAGATGAATGCATCCATCCTTAGAATTATGTCAAGTCTCTCCTTGACCCTTAAATGGAGCATCTAATATCAGAATTGGATCATAACACTATGGTGTTCCCCATGGAGGACCCATCCGGTTATGTGAAACCTATCTCATTGATCTTTCTAAATCTATAGGTTGAACAAATCTCCCTGATATAGACTACTTGGTCAAATACTCCCTATAAGATGGTTCCCTCTATCTACATGGAATGGCCTCTTTGTATAAAACCTTGTAGTATTTCACCTACTCCATGTATCTCATAACCCTATCTAATGTGGATACTTATTCTTATCTTTCTATAAAAAAACTCTATCTTTTACAAGCTTTGTCCTCGATATATCCCTCTCCTATCTATACCTCTGCCTCAGTACTATGTAATTTGGATTCTATGTCTCTACATCATGTGTAACAACTCTCAGTGCTATAGCAATACCATATCTATATAATCTCTCCACCTTAACCTATAATCTATACACCTCTCCCTATAACTATCTAATATCGGCCACTCTAAGTGCTAACTAACCCCCTCTACTATCCACCTCACCCTGTAATCTATAAACCTCTCTATGTAACCATGCAATATCACTATCATGGGATCATATCTCCTCATTTAGTCTTTCAATAAGGTTATGGTTATCTTGAGATCTACATGTATGTGAAGAACTAGCCATGCCCCCCATTTCTACATGTGTCTCATGTTCTAATCCCATCTTTATATCCTCTTCATCCTATCTCCCTCACTATCAATAAATATCAATGGATTATCCTCTCCACCTACATACTCTGTATCCACCCTCATCTCTATGTCTCCTCCCACATCTCTAGCTACCTCTCATACAATATCTACATCTTGTATTTGGATCTCCTCTATAACATTTCATATTATACTCATGTCCCTCCTCTATCTCCTATTAATGCCCTCCTTATTTGGGTTCCTAAGCCTATGCCTCATAGATACCTACTTAAACTAACAACCAATATCTACCTCTAAGTGTGTGGTGATGCATATAAAACTATCAATCTCATAGGTAGTTTTTAGGCCCACTAATCTATATATCCATCTAATAATCCTACATCAATGACATACCTCCTATCACTCCATGTAACTATGGTATGTTATCATAGGATCAATGGTAACTCCCCACTAATCCCTCTCTCTATCTACTCATGCAAATATGTGAGGACCTATAAGGATGTCTTGTCTGATGATAAACTATCTCATCACCATATTAGGGTGATATCTCTCTATAATATAATCATGTATACCTATAACATATCACTAACTCATCATGTAATCCATGTACAAATCATCATGTAACCACTAGAAAACAATCTCTCTATATGGTCTCCAGGTGATTTGATCATCACCTATCTCATCTATAGCCCACCTATAAAACTGTATGTCACCCAAGTGTGGTCTATGGGAATTATATTCCATCCATATACTATTGGCTCATCCATAGAATATGTTTTCATATGTCTAACTGGTCTCTCCATTGTGATGTGATCCCAACACCAAACTTGTAATAGTGTAGAAGGACCAGTCTCCTTTCCATCAACATAAACCACATGGTGTAAATCCCTATATAAATGTGCAAGAAAGCATGGTCCCCATGAAAACCTCTCTCCCATATACATTTCATCTCTAATGACATCTAAAAAACCAATAGGACATAGTCTTTCACTCTTGTCAATAAGCATAATTCCACTAATAATAGCCGTAAGTACCATAGTTAAAGAATTAGTATCCAAGTGCATGTAATAGTCAATGTTATTCCTCCTCTAATAACTAGAATCAATCCATCTCCAAAAATATTTAATAGTGTCATGTCTTAATGATGCTAACCCTAAAACACTCATCTAACCCATATCAAAATACCCCAAATCTGATACACATCCTCTAATGTCACAGTCATCTCACCTATCAGTAGGTGAAATGTAATAGTCTCATTATGCTATCTCTCAACCAATATAATCAACACATCCATATCTACTCAAATATCAAGCATTTGAGAAATATATGATAACATTGTTTCCTCTAATAACCCAAAATCATACTCGTTGAAACCTAATATCCGCTCAAGTGTACTAGGTCTCTACTCCCATATCATAAGTATTGGCAATACCTACTATAAATGTAACACATTTACATAAGTTTAATGCTATATATCAGTATAAAAATATATTTACCACTACTTTCAAACAATCAAATGCATAAAAATATAATGAAAATACATTTCTCTTACTTATTATTATTTTCAATCCATTTAACACTTCTTACCACCCATCATTTACTAATTTTACCCCTTTCCTTTATATTTTCACTACTCCATTTAATGGTTTTTCTATACATTTTTATAAATTTGAACTCCATCTATTCGATTTCACATATTTTCAAATTTTTGTAACCATTTTATGAATTTCACTATCTCTTCAATTTCACTCCTATGACATGTAATTTTGCATTCAATCTAATATATTTTCCTCTTGAATGATTTTACTACTTAGATTGATGAATTCATAGCTCATTTGCATGATTTCATAACTGCTAAAAGAAAATTCACTAATTATTAACATCATTTCTTTCCTCAATGATTTTTTAACATTGTTTAGTGAATTTACTATCCATTTCAATGATGTTGTAGTTTTTCATAACGAATTCATAACTTTCATTTTCAAATTCGTAAACAACCTAACCATGAATTCATTTCAAACAACTTTAAACCCTAAGAAATGCACTAAAATGAAAAATCTAAGGCATGAATTTTCACTTATTAGAGGCCCATTCCTCTCTATTTTTGGTGTCTCTTCATGTGCTCTTCATTATACTAGTAGTTTGGAATATGGTCCATTTTTTCCAAGGTATTAGATCAAATCTCCTTAATCAACTTCTACTAGTCAATAAATCTAAAAATCAAATGTGCAAAAATGAAAATTTCAACTCTAAAATCTTCCATTTGTATTGTCGTCCCATTTAAAATATCCCCCATCCCTCCATTATCTTCATTTTTCATTTGATTTCAATCAAATTTGAGATCAATCTAAATCCAACTATTTTAAATCTATTTTAATCACTTACAACCATCACTCACATAAATTATTCGCTACAATTCAAAAAACTATATTTTTCCATTTTCAGATCCACCACTTACTATTTCTATGATAAATCATTCCCACATCCACTCACATGAGCATCAACTAAGTGTGCATTCTATGAATGGTAAAAATATTATTTTTTTGATCCATACTATAGTTTTCACAACTAGGGGTAACCTATTTACACATAACTCAATCTTGAAAGTTTGATGTTGATTCTTCTTGATAGTACAAACCACTTAATATTTTTACTCTTTTAATTCATTTTGAGTGTTTGTCTATTTTCATACAAAAACCCTTGAGGGGGCATCATCACATTCACTCTCATTCATATGGGGAAACTTTTTTATTCTTAATTATGAACACTCTACTTCTTTTACTATTCTTAGAAATAGTTTTTCTTCACAACACTATTTTAAATAGGGAAAAATGTAGACACCTAAATTACATTTAGTGTATAAATACCCCTAAAACATATTAATTATTCTTCCTAATATTTGAAATATAATTCATGACATTACCCTCTTATTAAATAATTAAATAAATCAAATTTAATCAACTGTGCACATTTTTAATTTAAATTTAATTATTAAATCCAAATTTTACACCTCACCCAACATCTTACACATTTATCTCCCTCATATTTTGACTCAATCAAAAAAATCTCAAAACTTCCTCAACCTCCTTTGAGTCATCCCTTTAGTTGTCAAATAGTTTGAACCATTCTTGGTGACTCAGTTAATCATCTTCATATTTCTCTCAAACATTTGAAAGGGTAAACATCCTCATGGATGAGGACTCATTAGCCACTATATATTATTTATATTATTTTAAATATCCAAATAATTCTCCACTATTGGATATTTCCTCCAAAAAACTATAAATAAGCATGAAATCCATCATTTTCATCATCTTGACTTATGCTAAAAAAGTGTTATCAAAATCACAAGTGAATCCAAAGCAAATAAAATCCATTAAAGATCATTTTTACACCAAAATTCTACCCATTTTACCTTACATTCTAAGAGTGAGCAACCACAATTCAAATAAAGGTAATCAAATTCACATCATAATGGAATAAGTTATTTGTAATTAAGGTATAAGTGTGTGTTGTTTCTTTTATTTGTATCTCTAGCTTAGTTTGAGATAATTTCGATTAATATTTCTTAGTTTAATTTACACTTCTATATTTTATTTAATACAAACCCCATAGACAACATAACAAACATACTTAGAATGACCCAAAGGATATGTTTGAATTTGAAATATAGTTGTTAAAGATCCATTGAAACTCCTAGTAGATGTAGGTTTTTATGGTAATTTCCAACATATGAATATTAATGGCACTATCTAGAAATGAAAAATCAATTATTTGGAATATGGTGAAAATATACTTAAG
The DNA here is from genome assembly GCA_037957365.1 of Torreya grandis. Lineage (NCBI taxonomy): Eukaryota > Viridiplantae > Streptophyta > Pinopsida > Cupressales > Taxaceae > Torreya > Torreya grandis. The sequence continues at coordinate 958,202 of JARHVA010003532.1, read as the reverse complement.
ATTATATTATTTTGGTGTAGACTAGGGAGATCATGAATATGTTTGATATAAAATTAGGTTGGCCAAGTCAATAGATAAAAAACATTAGGGAAAGTATGTAAAATAGTCAAATGGGTATGAAAAATCCATGTATGTCAATAATGATGTTATCAAGTGTCTAATACCAAATTTATGTGTCTAAAAATGCCCACATTTTAGTGTAGTGTTTAAAATTCTAGATTAAAATGATTAAAAAGACATTTTTCAACTATGTATAGTCACACTTGATATTGAAAAATGTGCCCCAAATATCTAACTTTATCCATATAAAACCTACAAATAATCATGTAGATATCAATGCCCACTCATGATATAAAATATAAAATAACACAAATCATTAAAACACTTTTGATTAAAAAATCAATGAATGATTCCACCTATGATTATGTAAACCAAGTTTAGATTTGAAATAATTTAGAGCATGCCATGGGGTGATTATGCCCCAAGGAGATGGAACTAATAAACACATGGGTTGAGAAGTATAAGTGCCTTAACCCCAATTAGAGAAGGATAAGTGCTATTTGAGCATAAAATAACCTCAAATACACTATGTATACAATGAATTAGGATGGATCTACAACTTGTCCTACTTAGTGAATGAAAAACTCATATAAGGTAATCTTATAAAAAACTCATTTCATAGATATTTATATTAGGACATGATCAATTTGGATGTAATAAAGCTACCTAAGGTATCTCTTATCTCACAACACTACTAGAGAGGGTTACAATGGCTCCAGTCAAATATCACCACACAATAACACTAGCTAGGTCGACAATACATAAAATAAATATAATATAGTGTTCACTAAAGCTTGTGGCAAAAAGGGGGATAGTTAAATAAAGAAAATATAAAATGCAAAGGAAATATCTACTCAAGTCAATGTAGTGGTAATTCTAGGCAATTAGTAAAACATTCAACCTATTACTTTGTGCAATATCTATCTAACAAAATGAAAGAGTAAGAGTTACAAATACTTATCTTGAATGAACTTGTCATGCCTCAATCTTTCCTTTGGCCAGTGGTGATTTGAAAGAGGTTGTTGTGGTTTTTTAAGGAGCACACTATAGAAATCATCTCTTGGATAAAATTCTCCTACTTTGCATCCAAGGCTTTCCCATAAGACAAAATTATTTCCTTCCAAGGTAAGACCCTAAGTAATGACTCCTCACGTGTAGAATTTATAGAATTACAAGCTATAATAATGTGAAAATAAATGTTCCTCTCTATTTTATTGAAGTGAAGGTGTTATTTATAGTAAAGGATTGACCCTAAACTCTTCTATAAGTCTAGTTAACAATATCAAATAGCTCTATTTTTTTAGGTAGGAAAAGTAGTTTTTGGGTCTTGAACTAGGTTAGCCTCGCTGATTTAGTTTCATAATGTGTAACTTAAATTTTGCAACAAGTAAGCCAGGATGACTTAGTAGGAATATGAATGAAAAGGTTTTTTGATTCATGAGGGGATATTTTGAAAGGGGAATTACTTAGGGAAGTGGATAAATGAGATTTAATTATTTAGGAGTTGGATAACAGTGACTTGTATTAGGTTTAGGTAATGTTATAGGGAAATATTAGAAAGAACCAAAGGTCTTCCCACTCCTTTCCTAGTATACCCTTTAACGTGTACACTTAGAGAGACTAAAACTTGAAAGGTTCCTACAATAGATAGAACATCAATAAAATATAAATTTTTGAAAATATTGTGTGTATACATATGACCCACATGAAATTCATTACATGTTATGAAAGTGTAATGTGGAATGATGCTTTGAGAAAGAACATAACATTTTAAAAGAACTAGGCTAAAAACTTATTTTATAAAGTAGAAAATAAATGAAAGTAAATAATTTATAAATACATGCCTTCACTTACCTTATTTATGTTGAGTGGGAGCTACATGTGAAGTAGATGAAAGAGGCATCTAATGTTTATATCAAGAGACAAACCTAAAAAATAAGATAAAATTCAAAAAAATTGAAAAAATATGTGCTAAAGATAAAAATATTATCTACATTCTCAGGATTCTAGATCTTCTTATGGTTTGTGAAAATATACTCTAGAAGCAATGTTATGAGTAAAAGTTGGATTTTTTAGTAAATTTTATGACATAAAAGAGATAAAACTTTGAATATTTAATATAAATATAACTATTCAATCGAATATTTATTGATTTGAGAAACTAGAGATCTATGTGACCAATGGGAGTGATGAGAGAGATGGTGGCATAGGTGCAAGGAGTATGAGGAGGAAAAAATATTGAAAATACTAATAGATTAGTCCATGTATGGGGCATACTAAATATGAATTTTTATCATTTTTAGTGTTAAATAATGTAGGTTTGGAAAATTAGATGCAGAGGAAAATTCATGTAGTAGAATTTGTACAAAAAAATTTAGGGATAGAGTATAAATTATGATGAAAATTGGGTAGGGGACCACAAGGAAAACCTTATGTCTAGGATATTAATGATGAGTTGGTAAAAAATCATCACATAAAAGAAATATTGGCTAGGCTAACATAATTTTAAATAGGCAGGTTGTTTTCGGTCGCTAATTACATATTAATTGGATGATCTAGTTGGATTGCAAGTGGATGAATATGTTAATTAGACCCAATGTAGTGTAAAAGAATAAATATAGTTGATTATGTATAGCCTAATCAATTTAGTAAGTATTTTAGGTGGCTAAATTAGTATGGGAGATGGCCAACTATGTAGACTCAGTAGCTAACTTTGTAGCAAGTGTCTAATTGTGTTAGGTAAACTCACTAAATATGTAGTACTAGGATGACTCAATTATAAGTTAATACTAGATGACGTAATTAGGTATGTGGCCAATATAGTATAAAATATGGTCATGAATGACATAGTTAGGAAAGTGGTTAACTGAGTATAAATTGATGAAAAAGAGACAAAATAGGTTAATGAAGTAGCTATGTTGGATTTAAATGTTTGTGTTTATTTTATTAATGTAATTATTAATTGTTTGATATAGATAGATGATACATGCTTTATTGTTTGATATTTTAAATAGGTGATGAAGGATCTAGTGATTAGTGGATGTAATTTGGTTACTTCATTTATTAGAGATATTAACAATAGGGGACCAATCATAGCTAACTACACTAGGATTTGGGGTATCATGTATATGCAATGTGTTCCATCGAGTTTTGAGTTAGTTACCATGTTATTAGAAAGATATGAGTGACTAAACAACACTTTTAGGTGGGCCATAAAGCTGAGATTGTATTATGATTATAATATTTTGTATTGTATCAGACATTTGAGCCACTATATATATATATATATATATATATATAGTTATGACTCATGGATGTATGTATTTTATTTCTAGCACATGTTCGTGTTTGATATATGTTATGGGAAAATGTGTGATATATTTTTATTCTTTTCTATAAAATTTGAATAGATGAATGGTTAATAATAATGATGAAAAAATGTAAAATATAAAATCAAATGTACAAAGATGACACATGTTAACATATACCTGAAAAAGAATAAGTAAATGTAACACAAAAGGGATTGAAATAATAAATTTAAAACAAGAAAAATGTAAAAACACAAATATAGAAATGGATGTAAAATATGAATGTGATTTAAGAACATACACACTAATGCATGTAAAAAAAGTGAAATATCAATGTAATTTACAAATAAATATATGTATAATGAAATATCAAATGTAATGACAAACCCAAATTTAGGGTTTGTGTTAGTCATTAGATTAAAAGGGTGTAGTTATCTTATGATGAAACATGGTATGTATTTTATTAATGAGAGAGAGAGAGAGAATGCTTTATGAGGAAATCTTAGTTTGAGGATACTTTATGAACAATCTTGATCCTATCTAAGGTCTTAACTCAAAAATGGTAAAGCAATTATATGAATGATAACTATGATAAATAAGTATGGAGGATAAGGGAATTTTTGTGAGGAAGGCCTGGTCTTATCTGAGGTCTTACATTGTAACTCAAAAAGGAGAACCAAAGAGGTATGATCAGATAAAAAGTGATATCCATCAAGGAGGAATAATGGAAATGTTATGTTGGAAAAGGGAGGTGAAAAAGAATGACATAGACATTGTAAAAATAATTAGTAAGCATGAGAAATATTAAGAAAATAGGTAAGTGATAAGAATTTGTTGTATGGAAAAGTCATAAGATATTTGTTTGAAGTAGACACAAAAATTTTATAGAATAAGTGAAGTACTTAGATCATCTCATTAAGGTGATATATACAAGAAAATAAAAATTGATCTAACTTCCCAAGACATGTTCCCTATTCCTCAAGACTCCTTATAGACTCTTCATACTACTATTAATATTGGGTACTTGCATGAGAAAGTTGGTATCACTATATATAATTTTGAGACTTCCTATCCTAGTCTACTAGACTACTTCAACCCAATAGACCTTAGCTCTATCATGAGGCCAATTATGGAGTTTGAGATTCAACTAGAAATAAAAGATGTGCTAAAATAATAATCACATATTTTGATATGATTTTGAATTTTTATTTTATAATTGCCTTTTGTTCATTTCCTTTTGTTTAAATGATTTATATTTTAAATTTTTTATGTATTTTTATATTCCTACTCTATATGGATTTGAAAGAACCAAACATGAGTGATATAAGTTAAAAAATAAATAAGTTTTATGTTTTGGTTACATGATACAAAGTTGATAGAGAATTTATCACCTTATAATTAATTAGGATTTCCCACAGGTAAATATGCAATCTCAAGACTAATCATATGTGTACTTAGTATGAAGGGAGAAACAAGGGGAAAGTGGAGATTGTAGAGATCCCTAGGTGTGAAATGATATAATGATAAATATGCTCGATAGTTGACCAAAATATAAAAATAAGATAGTGTAGGGTATGGGTTATGAACCATGTCACAAGAATAACAATCTAATTCAAAAAATGGTTCTAATGAAAACATGCATATAAGGAGAAATCATCCTATGATAAGCAAAAAATAGGTGAAAATTTAAACATGAAATTATTAAGTGATGAACATAATGTGAGATCATAACGTATTAGGAACTCAAATCAAAATCTTATGAAAATGTTATAAATAGTGTGATAAAACACCTTGATGTGTTCATAATTATCAATAAATTTCATAATAGACATTATCCATAACATTTGATACATCTTAGAGTAAATATAATTTAAATTTAATCAAAGTCTCATTAATATTTATACATATTCATGAAAATACCTCCTGACACACTATCTCTATTGAGTAAATATGTGTGATAGAAGAATAATGATGCCCATGGGGTAAATCCTACAAGGTTTACTCGATGTGAGGAATTCATGTTACACTATGACTAATATCCTCATATCTGTGAGAGAATGTAGGTTGTGAAAATTTTTTAGCCTTTGCCTATGAATGGCATTAATTTTTATCATTATTTTTTTACATCATTCCCAACATTATTTATTGTGTTATACATTAATTTTTGTCATTCATGTTTTACATGATTCCCAACATGATTTAGTGTGTTATATATCCATTTTAGTCATCAATGTTTTAAATTCTTCACAATGTGATTTAGTGTGTTCTAAATCAATTTTTATCATTCATGTTTTACATTCTTCCCAACGTGATTTAGTGTGTGCTACATTTATTTATTTCATTCATGTTTTACATTCTTCCCAATATGATTTAGTGTGTTCTAATTCATTTTTGTCATTCTTGTTTTACATGATTCCCAACATGATTTTGTGTGTTCTAAATTCATTTTAGTAATCTATGTTTTACATGCCTCTCAAGGTGATTTAGTGTGTTCAATCTAGTTATCCTGAAAAAGAAACCTGTATTAAAAAAATGAAACTTGAATGAATGTCTCAATCTAGTTGATTATGACTGAAAATTTTAAAATATAATGGTTAGATTCATGTTAGGTTCAATAGAATTTATACAATGAATTAGGATGGATCTACAACTTGTCCCACTTAGTAAATTCCATGCCTAGAGAAGGTAATCTTATCAACAACTCATTGCATAGCTATTTATATTTGTACATGACCATTTTGGATCTATTAAACATACCTAAGGGATATATTATCACACAACACTACTATAGAGGGTTCCAAATCCTCTAGTGAAATATCACCACACTATAATCCTAGAGAGGTATACAATACAAAAAATAAAGCTAACCTAGTGCTTACTAAAGCTTGTGGAACAAAGGGGGAAAGTTAAACAACCAAAACACAACATGTAAAAGAAAACTCTAATCAATTAAATGTAGAGGTAATTATAAGAAATAAGTAAAACATTAAACCTATTACTTTGTGAAATATATATCTAACAAAATATAAGAGTAAGAGTAAGGAATATTTACCTTGAATAAACCTATCATGCCTCAATCTCTCCCTTGGCCAATGGTTCTTTATAAGAGGTTGTTATGGATTTGTAAGGATCACACTATAGAAATTATCTCTAAGATAAAAGACTCTTACATTTCATCAAAGACTTTCCCAAAAGACAAGTTTATTTCCTTTCAAGGTAAGACCCTAAGCAATGACTCCTCAAGTGTAGAATTTATAGTATTACAATAGTAATAATGAAAAACTAAATTTTCCTCTCTATTTTATTGAAGTGAAGGTGGTATTTATAGCCAAGAATTTATTATAAACTATTACAAAATTCTAGTTGATAATAATAACCAGCTCAATTTTTTTAGGTAGGAAAAATATCCATTAGGTCTTGAATTAGGTCAATCTCGCTGATCTAGTCTCGTAACATGCGGTTAAACTTTTAAAATAAGATAGACTGGGATGACATAGTAATCAAATGAATAAAAAGGGTGTCTTCTTAGTGACGTGATATTTTAAAAAGGTAATTTATTAGGGAAGTGGATAAATGGGATATAATTACTTATGGAGTTGGATAATAATGACTTTTAGAGGGTTTAGGTAATGATATACCTTGTTATTATTGAATAGAAGATACATACGAAGCAGATGAAAGATGCATATTATTTAAAAAGCAAGAAAGGAACTTGAAAATAAGATAAAATTCAATTTTTTTTCAAAAATATGTGTTAAATACAATAAGATTCTCTACATTATCAAATTCTATAACTTATTGTGATTTATGAAAAGATATTGTAGAAGCAAATTTATGAGAAAAAGATAGTTTTTTTTGGTAAATAATTGTGAGGTAAAAGAGTTCAAATTTTGAATATATAATAGAAATTTAACTAGTCATTTGAATATATAATGAATTGAGAAACTATATCTCTATGTGACGAATATGAGTGAGGAGAGAGATGTTGGTATAGATGTGAGGAACACACAGAGGAGGATGTTTTATATCTACTACTAGCTTAGTACAAGTATGGGGTATATTAAATATATAATTTTAATCATTTTTAGTTTTATATGAATTAGGTTTGGAAAATTAGATTCTGACATAAATCTATGTAGTGGAATTTACCCAAAAATTTTAAGGATAGAGTAGAAATTATGACAAAAAATGGGTAAGATACCAAAAGGAAAAAATTATGTCTAGGGTATTAATGTCAAGTTAGTTAAAAATTAATATAGAAAGTAAAGAAGATTGATTAGGCTGATATATTTTGAAATAGGTAAGTTATTATCAGTGGTCAATTACATATTGGTGGGCCAATATAGTTAGGTTGTAAGTGGTTAAATATGTTAAGCAAACTTGATTTAGTGTATAAGGATAAAGGTGGCTATATATAAGTAGTTTGGAAAAAAAGTAATTCCTTTAGGTGGTTGATTTAGTATGGGACATAACCAATTGTAAAGACTTAGTGGTTGACTTCATAATAAGTTCTAACCCATATTAGGTAAATGTTGACTAGATATAACCCCAAATCAAATTTGGCCACCCCCTCCAAATTCAAACTTTTCATGTGTTCATTTCATGATTATATTGTCCCTATAAGTATTCATTTAACCTTGTTAGAATTTTTAAGTATAGTTTTATTTATCTCATTTTTTTCTCATTTATTAATTAAGAAGAAGATAATAAACTATTAATAAGGGTGTGTTAGAAGAACTTGGTTGTTATGCACATGTAATATGAATGAGTGTGGAGACATCCTTTTTGTCTTGGAAAGATGACATATATATAAGAAATCACTAAAAAAAAGAGGTTTTTAGAAATATAGTAAGGTGGACTACCGAGTGTGAGCTAGATCTAAGAAGCATGAGCTTGTTAACAAGTTGTCAATTCACTCTTTGATACAAATTAAGTTGAAAGAGATAAATGAAAGTACTTGCATAAAATAATAGAAACTAATTGATATGAAATACAAAAATGAATGATTTTTAGATAAAATGACTAAATATAGCAATAATGGGTCAATACTAGTGTTAAAATAGATCAGGTTAGGTTCAAAAAATTAGGTAGGGGTTTGTGAACAGGTAGGGACACAAAAAGTTATATTTGGTTAGGGGTAAGGGGTTAGAAATAATTTTCTATTATTTCTTACCATAGTGACCATCAATAGTCAGGGTGACCATTGGTAGTTAAGCTAACCATTAGTGATTGGGTAACCATCGACAGTTGTAGGTGACTATTGATGGTTATGTTGACCATCTGTAGTTTCCTATGGATTTTAAAGGTACTAAAAAAAGAGTTGAAAAATGGATTAATGATTAGGTAAAGGTATTTTAAGGGTGTGGTTATGGGAAAGGAAGTCAAAATATATATATGTAGGAGGTATGACTCAAGCTTAAAAGTTAGAAACCAAACAAATAAAGATGGGATGTAAAATGTACCTATTGCTTACTAGCTGATGGTTGGTGGCTAGAGAAATTTTGTTAGAGTAATGGTACTTTACCTCAAGATAAGTTTTTATATAGGTTTGGATATCTATTATATTTTATAAATTTCTATAAAGAATACTAGTTATCTAGAAGCTTAAATACCTATATGCTAGAATGCTTGTGATGATGGATCCTTTCTCACCTCCTACTCCCCTACTTTTATATGCAAATAGAAATGGAGGATAGAAGGTTCCCTAGGAGGTTGGTTTGTTGATTTTGATGATTCATAGTTTTAAAACAATGGATAAGGTGGATATATTAAATTATTTCATGCTAGCTTGTACACAACTAGTAGTTATTTAATAACAAGGAAGACCTAATTGTTGGTGGTTGACCTAACCGTCGATGGTTAAGCTAACCATTGGTAGTTGAGAGTTTAGAGGAAAATTGGTTAAGGTGATTTATAAAGGGTTAGGTAATGGTTAAGTTAGTGAGTTAATGAGTTTAGTTAGCTAAGTAGCTAACTAGACCCAAGGTCTGATGGGTTAGTTAGTCGATCAAGAAGGGTTAGGTGGTCCCTAGGGGGTCCTAAGGCATTTTGACATCTAGAACCATTATGTGTAGTTTTTTAGTGTCTACATTTTGCCTCATTTTGTTATGGATTTTGTATTTAAAAACTATAAAATAAAAATGGATTATTGGTCAAAGGTTTGGTTGCCCTGAGTATGGGTGGAGGTGTTTCTCCCTTAAATTAGGAGTTAATCAGATGAAACCAGAATTGATTCAAGGTTTGAAAAGCAGTATATAGTGAGTCATGAGGTTGGTGAGAAGGTTGGTTGGGAATTTTTAGGGAAAAAATGTGCATAAAATATGACTAAGTGTGATATACAAGATTGCACAAAGACTAAGCTACCATAGTTGGTAAAAATAAGGTCAGTTTTAGAAGGATTGGTGATGGGTTAACCAGGATAAAGTGTTAGGCATAGCTGATCAGATCATCCCTATCAAGTATCCTAGATAAGGTTGGTGTTTTCATAGGTATCCAAGGTAGGAAGATCTCCTTTTAAAATCACAAATGTTCTAGTCATGCACTAGGTGGTGTAAATTCAAATGTTCAACATGGCAAGGCTGGTCAGTATGGTCAAAAGGACCAAGGCAAGTTTGTCACAAAAATATGTGATAGTTCAGGCCAAAATAGCCAACATTAATGTGGATGTGATTTGGTGTTTTGTCTATTGGAGAGGGCATTATCTTAAGTTTGGTTGGTTAAATAGGGTATTCTCCAAATGTTGGTTTTGGTTTGTTGGAGAAGGTAATCTCTAGAAATGTGGCACTAAGGTGCTGATGCCTAAAAAAGTAAATGTTTGAAAGGTGGGTTTCCTAACTATTAATGGTTAGGTGTCCCAAAAGTGACCATAAATGATCAACCTAACCATCAATGGTCAAGGGACAACCCTAAAACAATGGAACATAAAAATTTAAAATGAAACTTCATTTTCACTTTTTTCTATTTGACTTCCCATGACTTCCATATTTTTCATGATTTGGCATTTTGTGAGTGATAGTACTGACAAGGTGGGGTAGAGGTTATAACTAGGTGATTATTGATTAGAGGTTGGATTGAGTAGATAATGGAGTGGACATGACTACTAGATTGATGATGTAGGGTGGATGAGGATGTGGCCAGATAAAGAGACATGGGATTCATCCTTGATAGTGGTTGAGGAATAAGGTAGGTGGTATTTATAAATTGTTAGATTAGTTGATTTAGATCATTTTAAATTTGATTTTGGTTATTTTTTTATTTTGGTAGGATTTTTGGGGGTTGGCCCTAAATTTAGATTTTAGTTGTGATTGGTGAAATTATCAGGTAAAACTCAAAATTGAGGGAGTAGTTGGGTTGAGGGTAGGGTAGAGGGTAGGGGTGGGTAGTTTTATTATTAGTATGGGAAGTTTTTGGTAGTTTTTAGGTATTTAGGGTTGGGTGTTTTTCCACTAGTAGTCACACATAGTGAATATCAATGGTCATACTTGACCATCAATGATCAGACTTGACCATCAATGATCAGACTTGACCATTAACAATTGACTACTAAAGCCAAATAGTCACTTGATCGTCAGCGATCATAGTGACTATTGACAGTAGAGAGAATGATCAAGTGTTTAATAAATAATAAATGAAATGGGTGGGTTTTTTTAAGAAAATAAAATTTAAAATGTTAAGCGTTGGTTAGTATAGGGTAGGTTTTAGGTAGGAGTGGTGTGTTGAAATGTTTGTGGGTTAGGGTAGGTGTTTTTTATAACAGAGTTTAAGGTTAGAGGTAACTTGAAAATGTTGTAGCATTTAAGGGTAGTATTTAGAATAGGTTGATTTAGGTGGGTTTATGGAGATAAATATTGGTGTAGGTTAGTTTAGGTTCATGTAGGTTAATTTAGGTAAAATTAATGAAGTGAATGAACATGAGTAATGGCAATAGAAATCTAAGTGTGCATGTTAGCTTTGAATTTTGTAGGCATGAGATAAAATCCAAATAAGGGATAAAGTTCCTCAAATATTTATAGATATCCATGGAGGGATGACTAGGGATTACTGGACTTATATGGAAGAGGTCAGCCTTAGAGATATGAAACACTATCATTATATGCCACAAGATGTGGTGATGATCATAGCCCTCATTGAAAGATGGGATATGGCCATGAACACCTTCCTCTTACTAATAAGAGAGATTACCATCAAACTAGATGATGTTCATAGGATCACATGTCTACCCATTTAGGGGGAGCTGATATATCATATTGAGAGAAAGGAGAGGGATCATATATGAAGCATCTATATGGTGAGGATCAGGCCATTGTTAGTTGTCATGTTGACAGCTTTAGCTATAGGCCATTATACTAGAGGGCTTGAGATGAGATTAATTTTATGATTATGATGATGACAATCTCTTATTTTGCCTTTCCTAATTTGAGTAATCAGCAGTTTTCTTATCTGTTACTGGGAGTGTTGGTGGAGATGTTGCTTGGTAGGATAGTGTTTGGGTTGGAACTAGTTTTGTTAGTTCAAATATATAGGGAGCTATAGGGATTCCAAGATCACTAGTGATGTGGGATTAGTGTGGAGTTTGTGTTCTATTGTTGGGCCTACAAACATATTAGGGTTTTGAGGCCATTGGGGCTACCATGGGAGGGCTATGCCCAAATGGACTTCAGAGTGGGTTTCATGTGGTGGAGGGGTGGATACACACTCATAAGAGCTAGAGGAGGTGTGAGGGATATTAAATAGTTTAGGGATACACTAGATGCTTGGTTTTGGGTGATGCAGTTTGGAGGCCATATGTCAGCGTTCTTAGGTGGGCCCTCTATATCTATCATACATTATCATTATAGAGCTAGAGGTGGATCTATGAGAGGAGAGAGGGTGAGACTGAGCTCATCCCATTTGATATATTTTTAAGGTAGTTTAACCTTGTGTAGGGGATTCTAGGTTTATTCTTGAGGTACAAGAGGGAGGATGTTGAGTTTTTACTTCTCGAGCCATAGCCATAAGAGGTGGTCCTAGATCATGAGGAGCTACCCATTAGAGCATGGATTGATGATGCCTATTTTGTTTATGGATATATGGCATGGTATTATTCCCTTTATGTAGTAGTTGATTTTGGGTGGGATGATGGGGGTTGATAGGCCATGCATGTGGATCTAGCTAGTGAGGGTCCACATGTACATGTATAGGAAGGTGGCCCAAATGGATAGGTAGGGGTAGTATTGGCTACTACATAGGCATAGATGATAGTATTAAAATGGTAGGTGGCTATATTAGAGGGTCATATTGTGACATTATAAGGTTAGGTTTCCACCATGATAGGTGGGAGGGATCAAGTCAGGACCTCACTATGCTTTATGACCTAGGAGAGGGACACCTTGAGATAGAGCGGAGGAGTAGTGATAGCACCAATGGGACCACTAGGTACCATCCCTATGGCATGGTACTTGGCCATAATGGATGAGTTAAGGTATTATGAGGCTATAATTCTGACATAGTGTCTTGATCAGCCCCAATAGGGTGAGTATAGAGCCAACTTAGTAGGTGGGAAAGTTATGGTTACTCCAAGTTAGTGGGCCACTTTAGTGGGTGGATAGGTAGGCATCCTAGGAGAACTGACACCAGATGGTAGTGGTAGTACATGAGGGGCTAGTGGTAGTGGTGCCATAGTGGCATGATATATGATATGACGTATAGATATAGGTGTACATCTGATACTAGCCTACATGTTGATGCAGTGAGATGTACATGTTTTTGAGAGAGATTATACATTATTATATGTATGATTTATTTTGATGATATGATGTATATGATGTTAATTTTTATATAGATGTGATGTATGTTTCATGGTTCTTGGTTTTGATGTTTTATGTTTATGCTTTATGAGATGTGGACCCAATAGCTTAGGCATGCGATGATTATGGATGATGTTTTGTTTTGTTCATGGGTATGATGTTGATGATTATAAATGGATTGATTATTTTTATTGATGTGGTTTTATTATGATTATGGTTGTGATGATGCCTTTGATTATGGTGTTGATGTTTTATGATTTGATGTTCATAGTTTATGATCATGGATATGTGATGAGATTTATGATTATGGATGCAATGTTTTGATTATAGCTATGATGTCGATGGAAGCACATAAATTAAGTTTGATAACAAAATAAATGTGAGAAAATAGATAAGAATCATGAGACATATGTCTACATCAACCAAAGATAAGAGGAGAAGGAAAAATCATGATTTTTTTTCATTGATAAGGACTAAACAAACTAAAGTTAGATTGGATTAAATATCATGAGCCTTTAAAATGCTTTGCATTAGCATGATTTTATTAATAAAAAATGTTGTCTTGATCACACTATGTCAAGTAAGCTCATAATCCCTTGATTTGTAAATGGTATAAAGGGGAGATGGGTGGTAGGTCAAGGGTAAATGGGTGATAGGTAAGCTAACATTAGGTGGGTTAGTTTTCCCCTTATATAGGTCACCTAAGAACCGTATTATCCAAGTCCATGTCTTTATACAAGGTGTAGACTGATCAATGTGGGAAGTCTATTAATGATAGATATGAAAGATGATTGTAGATTTTTTGGGATAACTTGTTTTAATTTTGATATGCAGTCTTTTGTTACTGCTATTGTTTTGATAAGGTTTCAAAGCTAATCAATGCAAGAAGATTCAAATTATTTCCTTTAATAAATTTGACATAACCATCTTTCAAGGGAATGGTATAAGTTTGGGTTTGTATATTTGGTAGTTGTCCTTCAAGGGAGGAGTCTATCTTTTAAGCAATTTAGTTTTTGGGTAATTGTCCTTCAAGGGAGTAGTCTAAAATGCTATAGACATGTGATCCAAATGCTATTTTGGTATCCCAAATTGTTTTGATGCTAGGTTTAGACATGAACAAGTCTATATAGGCTTATAGGTTTAACTTTATGAGGGAAAAAAATTTATCACAAAAGGTTAATGATAGGTGAAAGGGTTTTGAAAGACAATGACCATGGGATTCTGTCTGATTAAAGATGAAAAGTATCCATGAGAACCATACTATGGGTAGATCCGTGGTACCCATATTTAAGATTATGTTATGACTATGATGGTTAATCACATGGTTCTATGTTATAATCAGTTGTCCTCAAAAGGATAGGGATAGGTAAGTGAAGGTGAAAGTCTCATAAATCAAGGGATGATCTTAAGTTAGACAAAAAGGTGTGTTTTATCTTTGTTTAATAAAAGAAAGGATGTAGATGAGAATCATTGAGAATCTCAAGTTTTGGTTTACCTTCTAGAGAGAACAAATGGTAAGCGCTTGATCCATACTTATGGGTTACGCTGTAGTGTCCAAGCCAATTGAAATTTAACATACCTCTTTTGATTTTCTCCATATTAGTTACATATTAATTTTCTTTTAGGATGAGGTCTCCTATATTGAATTCTCATTCTTTTAGGTTCTTGTTATAGGTGTTCTTGATCCATTTTTGGTAGACATAAAGATGGTTAATTACTGCTAAGTAACACTTATCAAGTAGATCAAGTCATGCTAGATGTTCTTGATGATAGTCTCTCTCAAAAATGATATCTTGAAAAGATATGAAAAGAGAATGAATCTATATTTTAAAAGGCAAAACTGCCTTTACTAAAAAGACTAGAGAGAAAGGGGTTACACTTGTATAGGTTTGAATGTTAGTGTGATAGGCCTATAATGCAAAAGGGATGTGAAAGTGCTAATCCCAACCTAAATTACTAACTACTTTGGTTAAAATTTTGTTGATTATTTTGTTAGAGGCTTCCACCTACCTATTTGCTTGTAGATGGTAAGGCAACAAAAAGCTTAGCTTGATTTCAAACGTGTCACAAAGATCTTGGACTTGATTATTTTTTAAATATTACCTATTATTAGTGATGATTTTATGGGGAACACTAAAATGATAGATGATATGATGATTGATGAAGTCAACTATCTTGTCAGCTTTGGTTGAGATGAGAGGAATAGCCTCCACCCACTTGGTGAAATACTTGATGGTAGTGATGATGGATTGATGATATTGTGAAGAATGAGGATTGATTTACCTAATGAGATCAAGGCCCTATTGTGAGAAGGGTCAAAATTCCGTAAATATTTGAAGGCCATGGGCTGGTGCATATGTAAATTAGCATGCTATTAACATTTAATTTACTTATTTACATATTCATAATAGTCTTGGTTGAGGGTGGGACAATAATAGCCAAGGAAAAGGATACATTTAGTGATAGCTAAACCACTAAAGTGTCCCCCACAGACCCTACAATCATATCATTGATAACATGGGAGGCTTCATGACTATGAAGGCAACGAAGAAGAGGCCATTGAAACCATGTTTGTAAAGGATTCCCCGTAGTATGGTATAATGAGATTTACTCTAAACAAAATCTCTTGGGGAATTCCTAGAGAGGTTGGGAGGAATGATGCTAAGGTTGAGGTAGTTAAAGGTTTTCTCGTACCATATGTTTGATGGAGATGCTTTCACACTATAAATGGTAGTAAGTTTGAAATAGATATAATATGGTGTGATAAAATAATGAATGGTGACAAATATTTTAGAATAGATAGGCATGTATGTGATTTTGGAAACAAGGGAATCTATTACATTTATGAAATTATTGGTGGATCATGGAATAGACTAGATAAGGTAATGATCAAATGATGATAAGAGTAAATATACTAGCTAATTGTACCTTTTCAATACATCATTCTTACATTGGTAGGATCTATTGACCTTGTTGACCATAAGTTGGGAATCATCAGAGACATTGATTATATTAACTCCTAAGGCTAGATTAGTTTATAGACCTATTAATAGGGATTCATACTCAACCACATTGTTGGCACACTAAAAATAAAGTTTAAAGGAAAGGGGAAGAGGTTTTCCATCAAGGGGAGTTATAATAGATTTTGCACCTCCACCACATTGGTATTTCAAAACATCAAATAACATGGTCATTTGGTACATGGGGTCCTCTTAAGAAAGAGGTATGATATACTCATGTAAAAATGAAAGAGGAAGTGGTTGGTTATCTAGAAAAGGAGATTTAGCCAATTGATCAACAATAGCTTTCCCTTTAATCAACTTCTATTAGAGGAACTCAAGGTCAAACTTAGCTAAGAGCATGAGCCACTTAGCCATATGCTAGTTTTGGTATAGTTTAGAGTGTATGCACTTGAGTGGGTCAGTGTTAGTGATGATGAAAGTTTTGTGATTGAGGAGGTAATTAAAAAGTTTGGAAGCCACAAATACTAAAGTAAAACAAAACTTCTCAGAATGGTTTTATCTAGTTTCATACTCTATAAGTGTTTGACTTATGTAGTAGACAACTTGCTCTTTATTTTGTTCACCATGGTGAGCGACCATTACTCCTAAGGAATGGTCAGTGGTAGAAATTTAAAGGTATAAGGGTTGGTCCTCTTTAGGATGGGTAAGAATGGGTGGATAAAGGAGGTACTCTTTGAGTGAATCAAAGGTTTGTTGGTAATCCTTAGTCCACTTAAAATATGTATCATTCTTGAGAAAATGGTGAAAGGGTTAACATTTATTTGATAACTAAGAGATGAAGTGATAGATGGATTGAGTATTCTCTTAAAGGATAAAAATTTGATTAAGGTGGGTTAGACATGGCATCTCTAAAATTTCTCTAACTTTGGTAGGGTCTACTTTGATTCCTTAAAGAGAGATAATAAAGCTAAGAAGCTTTCTTGATAAAACCCCAAAAAAACATTTCTTGGGATTGAGTCAAACATAGAAATGGATTAGGTGTTTGAAGATTATTTTGAGAATGTATAGATGATCCTTAGGCTATTTGGATTTACCAAGGAGATTATCTACATAGTCATCTATGATTTTATGAATGAGATCATGGAAGGTGTAGGTCATCACACACTGATAATTTGTTCCATTGTTCTTAAGACCAAATGGCATGACCCTATAGTAAAAGGTTCCCTATGGGGGTGATGAAATAATTCTCATTTTGATCTATGGTAGAAATAAAGATTTGATTATATGCCAATAAACCATCTATGAGAGATAACATCTCATGGCCAACTGTAAGATTAACAAGTTGGTCGATGATAGACAAAAGGAGTCATCCTTGGGATAGGTGAGGTTAAGGTCATGAAAGTTAATATAGAGGTGAATCCCCCATATAGGTTTGGTATTGGGAATGATATTATAAACCCATTGGGGATAGTATATGGGTTTGATGAAATCAATACATAAGAGATGATGAAGCTCTTCTTTGAATAAAAAAGTGATTTGAGGATGCATCTTACGAAGCTTTTACCAAATAGGCTTAGCATTAGGATGGGTGACAATGTTATGGAGGGATATGGAAGGGTCGATTATGAACATATATTTATAAGACCAAAAAATGCTATGTTATGTTAATCATGGAAATAAGGGTAATCTTATTACTCTATAGAATCTAAAGATTGACCAATCTTGATGATGTGAGGGTTATCTTGATTACCTAAGTTGACATCGATAGTGGATTCATTAAACATGGTTTGGTTATCAAGAGTAATGTATTTGTAGATATAATAATCCCTCATACAAAGATAGGTGAGAATAGAATCATCATATTAATGTTGGATGGTGTTGTTGGTAGGAGAATCATTTTTTACCATTTCAGGATGAATGAGAGGAAGAGTTTTATTTTAACCATCTTTTTGATAGGTTAGGGGACATAAAATAATATTATTAACTATAAATAGTTAGGAGGAATGATTTTAAAATTCTTAAACTTTTAAGGAGATTGATTTGGTGAGGATGGTATGTTTTTCTCAATGGTGGTGATGGGTTTGGGTCAATCGGTGGATTCTTTTTGTGGTACGAACCCAAGGACAAATAGCTCACAAGTTTTATAGGTTTTGATGGAAGGTAACTCACGGGGTCTATGTTCATAATTATCAAGTCTAAATCCATTATAGGCACACCTATGAAGTTAAAATTTTACAAACGTTTATTTATCCAAATAGGAGAAGTCAAAGGTAAATGGTTTGGTGGAAGAGGTATTGGTAGAAGTAATAAATAGATGATCAAGTCCCCCATAGATTAAGTTAGTTTGATGATTGGGAGGCCTAAAAGGAATTATGGTTCTAATATTAGGGTTATAACTAGGATCATGGTCAAGGTTCCCATACTCTTGAGGAGTAGGGAAAACATCTAAAGGTAAAATATGATACTCCCCTAGTGAGAGACATTAGAGTGTGGGTTCTATGGGGTCCTTTATAGGGTTCTAAGAAGAAGGGATAAAGTAACTAGTTGAAGCTTCATCAATGATAGGGGTGAAGTTGTTATTGGTTGGTGGTGAGGTAGATGAGGGAGGAAGAAGAACATCATTGGGTTAATATGTCATGTTGCAAGTTGTAAAATTACTAGGGTCAACTTTTATGGTAATGAATTGACCCTCATGTTTGAACTTGATACATCATTGTAAGGTAGATGGGATAAAACTCATGGTATGAATATAAGGGTATTTGAGTAAGATGTTATATTATAACTTGTCTTATATAATGTAAAAGATTTATATAATTGTGAAGGGTCCTAAGTAGATGTGGAAGATTACTATCCCTAAGGTAGTGGCCATAATATCATTAAGAGTGTAGGGCCACTATAGTTTTTGACATGATATCATTAGGTAGTTGGATTTTGTCATAATAATGAGAGGAGATAATGTTAATACTATCTCCTCCATCAATCATCACCCTTTTGATACATGTTTGATTGATGTATGTAGTGATGAAGAGGGGAAGATCAGGATCTTCAAAATGAATAGAAGGTATTTCTAAATCTTGGAATGTGATAACAGTAGAAAGTTGAAGGGCACTAATAAAGGATGCAAGAGGTTGAGGGTATTTTAGTTGAACTTATATCTATTTCAAGGCCTTTATAAATACTTGGAGGTAATGGGGTAATGTTTTTATTAGTTCATAAAATCTCATCTTAATTGTTGTTTGGTAAAGTTGTTTCATAACTACTCATTGAATAGATTCAAAATGGTTGGAGGAAGAGGTATCCAAAATGGATATTTTGGGTTTTGGTGAAGGTGAAGGTAAAGGTGAGGGTGCTTGGGTTTGTTTGGAAGGTTGAGGGGTGGAAGGGTATGTCCATGGTATAGAAACTTTGGATTTTCCCTTATCCTTTTATTGGGCCCAAAATAAGGTAACCATGTAGATAGTGTGGATGAGAGGAAGTGTTTGGCTATAAGGTTGCTTTAGTTCCTCTTTACTTTTAGATGAGAGTGGAGAAGTAGGTAAGTGTTAGATTGGTGGTTATGTTGGAAATGGTATCAAGGGAGGTTCATTTTATAATAGATCATCCTCATCCCATAAGTTATAGATAAGTTCTTAGAGAGATTTGTATTTCTTTGTGTCATGTCTAGGTGTCCTATGGTATGAGAAAATTAGACTATCATTGAACTAGGATGGTTTAATACTAGAAGGTTTGAAGGGTTTGATAGGTGGTAGAATAAAATAAGTTTTTAACAACATTTGTATAATGGTCGTATAAGATTCAAGAAAATGTGTTGAGGGTGTTGGGTCTCTGGTTTTAGGACTGGGAGTCTTCTTATAAGTAGGATTTACCACAAAAGTTGTATGTGGTGGAATAGTTTTGGAAAGTGGTTTTGGTTTGGATTTCTTGGTTATGGTTAGTTTAGAGGTGGAAGGTTTAGAGGTGGATGATTTCGATGATAAAGGTTTGGAGATAGGTGGGAAGGTAGAGGTAGATAGGTTCATTAAGAATGATGGGGAGTTTGATGATTTGGTGGGGGTAGGTAAAGGTATAATGAAAGGAAAAGGTTTAGTTTGGGTATTTATTAGAGGGTTAAATTTCTTGGTAGAAGAATGATCTCTTAAAATAGTTAAAGGATGGTGTCCTAAGATAGAAGGTAAGTGGGAAGGATGTGGTCTAGCTCTGGCTCTAGGTGGGAATTTGGGTGACTCCACCTTATAAGTTGGTTTGGTTGAGGTTTTCTTTTGTGGACTAGATGGGATTAAGTCTAAATTTAAAGATGGGCGAGCAAGGTTAGGTGTAGGAAGTATTCCTAGATTTTTGATAGGTTTGGTTAGAGAGGTGTAAGTTGATTTGACAATTTTGGATGGAGGTGGTTTGGATGGTTCCCCTATGGTTTTGGAAGGAGAAGTGTTTGATAAATGTATTGAGGTAATGATAGGTTTGATGTTGGATGCAAGTGAGGTTAAAGGTTCAAGTTTGTTTTAATAGGGGAGCTCAAGATGATGCTAAAATGTGGCTCTATCCAAATTGATTTGAGAAGTGAACTCTAGAATTTATACCAATCTAGAAAAAGGATTGTAAATTGGTTTGATTCCTTGGTCATAAATTTCAAAGATTCAGCCCATAGGTTGAGGTGAGGGAATGGTTTCTTCACCTTTGTTCTTGATGGAAGGTTCTAAGATTTGGGAGGATGTTTCCTCTATGGAAGGTGTAAACCAGGAAATCTCTTCTTTTGGAATAGTTCCCAAAGAGACAGTGGGTGTTTCCATGATGGGAGAGGAAGGTGTGATGGCCTCAAGTATAGGAATGGATATGGTTGCTTCCTTTGTTTGGGTGTCCAAAGGAATAGTGGGTGATTCCACCACTTCAATAAGTGAAGTAGAGGAAGAGGTAGTTGAAGCAATGGTTTCATCCTTTGGTACTTCTATTAAAGGAGATGTGGATAGGTCCATGATCTCATTAAGTAAATAAAGAGGGGTGGTTACTTCCTCTATTTGGGTGTCCAAAGGAATAGAGGGTGGCTCCACCACTTCAATGAGTGGAATGGAGGAAGAGGTAGTTGAGGTAATGGTATCCTCAATGATAGGTTCACTGATAATGACATTGAAAATATGGACCTCACAAACATGAGATGATTTTGGTTTACTATCATCATAGTAGTTAGAATGGGCATGATTGGGGAAAGGTTTATGAAATATGTCAAGAAACTGACTCAGGGGTGCATTGGGATTATCAAATACAAGTTCTCCCTTATCAATCATGTTTTGAAAAATAGTTTTGAAGGTGTTACACCTATTAACATCATGTCTAATGACATGGTGGAAAGCACATTGATCATTCTCATTTTACTAAATAGGTGTAAGTCAAGAAGCATCACATTATTGGGGAGGTTTTATGGGAAGAAGTTATATGATGTTAGCTTTGAGAAATATGTCCAAAATTGAATCATAAGACTCCCCTATTAGAGTGTATTATTTTGGGGCAGCTCAATTTTGAATTTATATTTGTTAGTTGGAAGAGTTAGAGGAGATATTTTAGTTGGGTTGGTTGACAGTTGGTGGTGGATTAGTTTTAAGGACAAACAAATTTGTAGATGCCTTTGGTTTGGTGTTGTGATGGTTAGATTGATTGGTGGTTTTGGATGAGGAAGGACAATTATATTTGAATCTAGAATTTTTATTTATCAATTTTAATTTCCCTTCATCAATGGCTCTAATTTCTAGTTTGTGTGCCATGGTGAAAGCCTCATCAAAGGTTTTGAAAGATTAAACCTAAAGAGTAGGATCACTGTGATTGGCACAACCCTGAGAGAAAATTTCAATCAACTTAGGTTGGGGTAAATATAAAGAGAGTTGGTTACTAAGACCTCTCCACTATGCTATGAAATCGGTAATTGATTCTTCATCAAATTTCCTGATGGAGTAGAGGTCAGCAATAGAGACCTTCTTAGATGTATTGAATAAGAAATGATCTAAAAAGATTTGGGCATGTTGTGAAAGTAAAATATGGAGTGCTTGGTGAAATAACTATACCAATATAAATCTGGTCCAAATAAAGACATGGGAAAAGTATGATGGAGAAGAGCATCATCATATGCAATAAAATATCAAGAATGGAAAAATGTTCTTAAGTGTTGTTGGGGGTCCTTCTTTATTTGGAAATTGTAAAACTTGGGTAGTTCCTATTGAGGTGGATAAGATAAAATAGGGATGAATGGGTGAATAGGTTCTTTAAAAATTTGATCATAAGATAAAAGGTTATAAGCCCCAGAGATAGATGACTCTAGGTTGGCCATTTTGTCTGTTAACATTTTGACCAAATCTATTTGGGGTTGGAAGCTCCATAATTATGTGGTAATTTTAGTTGAGGTTGGGTGGAAATAATATATTGATAATTGGTATAAGGTTGAAAAGATCCCACATATTGGTATGTGGTCATTAAAGGTTGGTTTGATGCCACATAAGATTTAATGAGAACAAAAGGTTGGGTAGAAGGTGTTATGTATCCTTTCAAAATAGGAAAATATTGGTAAGATGTGATGGGTATTTGCCAAGGGAATTACATGGGTTTATTTAGAGGTATGAATGGGTTGGTAAACGTTTGGGGTTGAGTGGTAACTCTAGTACTAATAGGTAGAAGGTTAGGAGGTATGAAAATCACCAAATTTTAAAGTGAAGTGGAAATTGGTGGGTTATAGTGATAAGGGGAATGGTGGAAATAGGGGTAGAAGATACCCCCATGGTGGATGTGGTATAGGTAACAAGAGGTGAGGTTACCCCTATGTTGGAGGTGTTGGTTGGTGTAGTGGGTATTCAACTATTGGTTGGGATGTTGGATTGAGTTTGGGTGGTGGTGGTGGATGGGATATTGGTAGAAGAATATTCTTTGGTGATCATAGGTTTGGTAGAGGTTGTGATAATCATAATATGGGGAGACATACCATAAGGTGGATCTGTAGGAGGAACTAAAGTAATAAGGGTGAGGTGAGATAAGGTGTTGAGGTAATGTTGAAGGGTTATAGGGTTATTATCAATGAAGGTAGAAAAATATTCATCACCTTTAACAACTATCCAAGGCATGGTAGGAAGGGGAGAAATATGAGGATAACTCTAAAAATTAGAAGTATACTCAAAGGAAGAGGAAAATGGTTCTTGGTTGGTTTGATTCCTCAACTATTGTCTAGTAAAGACCATGTGAGGAATATAAAATAAATGACAACAACATCAAAACTCAAAACACAAATCAAGCAAAAGAAAAATATCTCAAGGTAGTCAAAACATACACTAAAGTGCATTTAATAACTTAGGATACATTTTAGAACACTTTTGGCTCATGCCTTAGAAAGTGTGAAGAGGAAATTTGGTTTGTAGATCAACAAGTCCAAGGTTTGTTTTATGTGTTAAAGGATCTAAAAAATATGTATTAAAATTTAGTACATGGCTTTATATTGGGTCTTACCCCCTAACTTCACACACTAAAATGATAAGGGTGTTAGGTGCTTAGCCAATATTACTAAATTTTAGAGTTTAAACTCAACCAGAGAGCTAAGTTTTGGTTTCTCTTCTTGGTGATGAATTCCAATTAAGATAGCCAGAGGATAAGGTGTAATGTTAGGTGATGAAATCCTAGTCGAGATTTATGTCAATTATTTTTAAGTGTTTATTGATTATGTGGTTTGGTAAAGTGTGTGATAACAAGAGTGAAAATACCATTGATTACTTTGCTTTTAAGTTAACTAGATGGACTAAAAACATGCAAGCAATTAATGTATGAAAGGTTTATTTTAAGCCAAAAATAAATTTAAGATTTAATTTTATTAGCATAGAATAAAGGAATAAAAGGGAACCTAGATGATGTTAGGTCCCACCAAGCATGCCAAAATGTTTCTCTCAATCGATGTTCATTTCTTAATTAAGAAGATAAGAAACTAGTAATAAAGGTGTGGTAGAAGAGTCTGGTTGTTATGCACATGTAATCTAGATGAGTGTAGAGAGATAATTTTTATCTTAGAAGGATGACCTATAGATAAGAAATCATTAACAAAAGGGGTTGTTAGAAAGATAGTAAATTGGACTACCTAACTTGAGCTAGATCTAAGAAGTATGAGTTTTCTAGGAAGTTGTCAATCCACTCTTTGATAAAAATTAATTTTAAAGAGATAAAATAAAAGTAATTGCATAAAATAATATAAAATAACTAAAATGAAATACAAGAAGAAATGAATAATTTTTAGAGAAATGGGTCAATACTAGTGCTAAAATAGATCAAGTTAGGTTCAAATAATTAGGCAAGGGTCTATGAATAGGTAGGGACATAAAAATTTGGATTTGGTTGGGGGTAATGGGTTATAAATAACTTGATATTATTTATTACCATAATGACCATCGGTAGTCAGGGTGACTATCAATGGTTAAGCTGACTATTAGTGATTGGGTAATTATCGATAGATGGAGATGACTGTCAATGGTTATGTTGACCATTGGTGGTTTCCTGTAGACTTTGAAGGTACTCAAAAAAGAGTTATAGAATGGGTTAATGATTAGGTAAATGTTTGTTAAGGGTCTATTTAGGGGCAAGGAAGTTGGAAGATAGAGTTAGGAGGTCTGATTTAGGCCTAAAAGTTAGAAACCAAACAAATAAATCTAAGATGCAAAATCTACCTATTACTTGTTGGTTGATGGTTGGTGGTTGTAAATTTTTTGGTAGAGTAATAATAGTTTACCTTAAGAATAATTTTGGTAGAGGTTTAGATCTTTGTTGTAATTTTTTAATTGCTAGAAGTAAGACTGGTTGGCTAAAAGCTTGAATACCTATATGATAAAATGCTTTTGATGATGTATCCTTTCTCACCTCCTACTCCCATCCTTTTATATGAAAAGAGAGATGGAGGATAGAAGTTTCCCTAAGAGGTTAGTTTGCTAATTTTGATGCTTAAAAGTTTTTTATCAAAGGGAAAGAAGGATATATTAAATTATGCCATGCTAGCTTGTACATAGCTAGTATTTTTGTAAGAATGAGGAAGACCTAACCATCGGCGATTAGCTTAATCATCGATAGTCAATATGACCATCAACAGTCAAGGGTTTACAGGAAAATTCATCAAAGTGAGTTAAAAAGGGTTTCGTAATGGTTAATTTAGTGAGTTTAGTTAGCTAAGTATCTAACTAGACCCAAGGTTTGATGGGTTAGCTAGTGGGTCAAGAAGGGTTAGGTGGTCCTTAGGGGGTCTTGTGACATTTTGACATCTAAAACCATTATGTGTGATTTTCTAGTGTCTACAAGTTTGAAAAAGTTAAGGTAAATTCATATTGATGTCATATAGTGGTCTTGGGGTGTCATTGAGAGATAAAACATGGTCAATTTGTGTCATAAGTGATTAGGGGTTCATTACTATCATTTCATGTCTAAAACACCTTTTCACAAAATTTCATGAAGTTTTGGATGGTTTGAATCTCACTTGCTAACTTGAAGGTGTTTAAAATGAATATTAATTCATTTTTGGCTAACATTTGTATGTGAAAAAACTCCCTATTTGAAAAATTCATAAAATACACCTTACAAAGAGCTTGGAGCAACTACTCAACTTCCACACATATCAACTTATCAGATAAAGTTAGTTTCATAGAGTTTAACTCCACTTTGAAGAGATAGAGGAAGTTATATAGGCATATTAAAGTCATGTGCAATTGAAAACAGTTTTAGACTATCCTTTTATCTTCTAAATGTCATTAAAAATCATTAAAAGAAGTTTGGAGTTCAATATTTGCAGACTATTCCTTCTCTTTCTCATCGCTCCATTCACAAACTAGTGAAGGCCAACTTCAAGAAGATTATACAGGCTATACAAGTAAATTTGGGGATAATATCTTAGACAAATTTTAGGAATCATATGGGATTCCAATTTGTGGCATTGGTATTTACATTGGTGATATTAGCTTTATAAACAAATGTTAAGAGCCTAGAGTACTTTTTGAAGGAACAAATCTCCATAACCTGAATTTGACATAAATCTAGTGCAAGTGTAGATGATTTGGATGCTTGAAACTAGTTGGGATGAGTTATAATATTTATTTATATTAGTCATAATAATTCACCCATATTTTTTGCACTTGTGAATGTCTTTTGTCAATTAATTTTACTTTCGTGTAATCTACAAGTGATTAATTAACTTTATGAATTTTTGAGTTCATCAAGTGTTTTGGTGCATTTGAGTTTTTATACATTGCCTTATAACTCCATCTTAATTCATTAATAGATTCTTGACTATTTGGATATTCTGTACAAGTCACAAATATGGTCATATCTTCATCCTATCTTGGATTGTGTTATGTGCTTGCATAATAGTCTAATGTGAATGAGTTTGAAGATTTTTTCAAAGGAATTGATAAGTTGTGTTTGTTTTTATATCATATTTATATAGAGGAAAATTTTATTTGAATACAAATAGTCATGTTTCACTTTCAAAATCTTCAAAACTCAAAATTATAGATAGTCACCCATGGGCATGGAAAATTGAGTGTATGAACAATGAAGGTAGGGTTTGAAAGTAATTTAAAGCATATAAATAGTTTTAAAATGAAAATAAACTACCTTAATGAAGTTTTATCCATTTTAGGGTCATGGTGTAACAATAATATTGGACCAAAATCAAGCCACACAGTCTAATTTTATTGACAGTCACCTATAGGACTGTAGGTGAAAGTAGAGAGTACATGAGTTGTAATTAAGATTTGAAGATGCTAATGGAGATTAAAGGAATGCCAATTGTCTTAGGTTATAAACACCATAAATAAAAAATAATAATCATTTTAAAATATTAATATAATTGGAGGAGATCAAACTCATTCAAAACCTCTCAAAACAACAAATACAATTAGCTTGTTAAGAATGAGCTTTGTGATAGTGAAAGAAAAGTATAAAGTTTTAGAGTGTTGTGATAAGGTATTAAATAATATCAGTAACATTAAAAATTTGAAGAGGTTTTCAATCCTAAAAAATGATCTTATAAATACTCAAACTTCATATTTAGAGTCCTCAAGTTGACACCTATAACTAGGTGAAAGAGTGTGCCTTAACAAGTGAATGATAATGCAATCTAGAGATTAAAGAACAATGAAAATGTTTCAAGACTTTAAATGATTAATAAAAGCTAATATATAAGATTTAAGATTTGTCCTAATGTTCTAAAGGGTTATATATACAATCATCTATCTATTTAATCATCTACAATCACCTATTGAAGGATTAGTCATGAAAAGGTGGATAATTTAAGGTACAATGTTTTAAAAGGTTTAAAAGGATATCTCAATTAGTCAAAGACATTTAGGAGTTTGAGGAAAGTCTCAAATGTTGAAATGAGCTCCTAGAACACTAAGTTGTAGACTATGTCAAATGAGTATACATAATCAAACTTCCTCAAATACATACAGTCAGTTGAGAATGTGATTTGGGCATTAATGATTATTGGATGTTGAACTTAAGGGCATTGAAGAGTGTTTCAAGGTATGAATGACAATATGATAGAGTCATTAGATATCATAGGATCACCTTGTAGACTTAAAAAAAGACCAACACACAATCAAGGCCTAATTACCTACCATACAATCTTCAATAAGCATGTCTACCTAATCAGAGAAACATTTTTTTTTAGAAATGAAGGATTGAAACATAATGATGAAAGGATATGACATAACTCCCTGATCGAGCTTAAAGTAAAATAAACACATACATTATTCACCTTGTATAGTTCTAATGTGCATACACATGCCTACTATAAGGGGCCTTAAAATGTGATAAGGAGGTGTTAAATAATTGTCTCCTCAAACTTTAGACTCAAACCACAACCTATCATACCTTGTTCACACTCTACCTATAGTCCTAACTACACAACCAAGCTTACATAGGCCTACATTCAAATTTAAAAAGATAAATTGAAGTAGAGGTTGAATGAACATTGAGAACTATTTATAATATGGTAAGAGGCATGAATAAGCCTTTCATGAGAGTACAAACCTATTGATAGAGAATAAATAGAAGAAAATAGTCATTACTATATGGTAAGTGGTTTGACATAAGAACCCTAGGCCTATAATAATCACACATTGTAGAGAGTTTGAAGAAGAAAGTGGTAATAAAATATTTACCAAAGTTTAAGAGGGATATCACAAACATTTTGAGATCATATGGAGCTCAAAACCAACTCAAGAGAACCACCTATAGACCTAAGACTTGCTCAGCCCTCACAAAATGCCTAATTGTTACCCAAGATGGCAGTTTATCTTTCTCGATATAAAACACACATGATACATGGGAACCTGATATCTTAGGGGAGGTTATCCACCCTAACATAATTCAAGTTTGTGGAATTGGTTAGAGGATTAATACATCCAACTTTATGAATCATCGCTAAGAGTTCAAACCACTTTTAGGCTATCTAGGAGGGCTATAATGACCAGTCATGGGAAAAATAAATAAAATGCCACCATTTTATCTTGAAACCTTTTGTATGTTGTTGAGGACTCCAATGAGGTTCTACACATGTACTTCACTTGTACAGACTGCCCAAAATACCTTATTTTACATGTTTTTTGTGTTTTTTAGCTGTTTTAAGAAGGGGAGGATTTTTTATCATGGAATTTGGTCATTTTGGAGTTTTAATATCTTTTAAAATCCAAAAATTTAATTAATAACTCATAAAGTGACCAAAAAAACTCTATTTTGTAAGACAGTCTAAATAGGCTTGTAAAGGGATTATTTCTGGTCATTTCATGGTTTGGATATAAGCACAATGTTACAAAAGCCCAAAATTTATATGGATTTTTTTTTTGGAATGGTTAAAGTGAATCACACACTTCCCCAGAGGTTTCATAAGTATATGAGTATTTTAAAGCCAAAATCCATTTTCTAGGCCTAGAGGCCTAATTAGGCCTAATTGGCAGAAGAGATAAGACTAAAAAGTAGACTTCCACTTGGATTTAGCTCATGAAATTTGACATGGAACTATAAAAGGATACAGGGTCATATAATATGCATTTAATTTCTTAATATAATCCATAAAAATCCCACACAAGGAGAAAAATAGGAAAAACTAGCTACAAGGATTTAGGCCTAACTAGGGCTTTGGGTAGAGAGTGACCTATTGGGGATATTTTAAGGACTAAAAATGGATTTTTTTAGATCCAATATTATTTCAATAGTCCATACATGAAGTTTTTATGATCTATAGTAATTGAAATAAAGTTTTGATAATTGTGTGCAAAATAGGCCTAAGGATATGAAGAGCCTTCTAGACACCTTGCAAGAGAATGGGGTGATGTGCCAAAGAGAACCTATTGGGTTCAGTTTAAATTTTTCAAGATAATATAAAAAATTTAGGATAAATTTATCTAACCACCAAGAAGGCCACTTGTCCTTCAACATGTAAAGAAGGAAAGCTTCAAGAAGTTAGTCAAGGTGTCAAGCATGCATTTCAAAATGCCACGCCACTTAGAGAGCTGGATCATCTGAAGAAGAGATAAAAATGGATTTTTAAATATGTTATGAAATTTCCCTAACTCATCATCTTGTTTTAAGTTACATGACACTTTTATACCTTATCTATTTTAGACTCTACTTCTCTTCTCCTTCACTTTCTCTATATAGGCAACCACTTTTGGCTTGAAATGTATCCTCGACCTAAGTATGGTAAACCCATGATCATTTAAAGATTTTTATAAATAAATAATTATCTATTTTACCTTCTCCATTAATTTTTTTCAATCCGTATTTTAACTTCACTGATCTTGTTAAGTGATAATTTCTCTTCCTTAGCATGTTGTCTTTGTTTACATCCATATTCAGCTTTGAATGCCTATTATAGGTCTCTTGAAATGTTATAATGAATATTCCATGATTTTAGTGAGTTTTCCATCCACTACTATCAATTCATGACCTTGGTTTTATTCATCTTAGCTTAAGTTAGCTTCATAAACCTCCATGAGAAATATTATGTAAGAGGCATATTTGGATAAGTGTATGCACAGATTAATCTTGTGTTTGAAGTGCACTTATAGATGGTTGGTAGTGGGAAGGTTAATATTAATGCATCACATTGTTAGGATATACTTATTTCATGTTATCTCTATCTCTTTTCATTAAAATAATCAAGAAGTATAGGTGATAAGCTATCAAAGACAAATCTAGGGAATTAACTATTCAATCTAGATGTTTACCTCTACTATAGGAAATCCACAGGCCTAGAGGTAATCCCATATTCCAATAAATTTGGATAAGGATTCAACCACCTCTCCAAGGGTAAAAAATTGAGTGAAAATAATAAGATAGGAATTTTCATAGTGCAAGGCCAACTCAGTTATATGTTAATACTAGCCAACATAGTTAGGTATGTGACTAATGTATTAGAAAAGATAGTCATGGATGATATAGTTAGGTATGTGGCTGACTTACTATAAAATGATGAAAAAGAAAAAAAATAGGTTGATTAAGTTATTAAGTTGGATATAAATACCTCTATTTTTGATTTTAGTAATGTAACTTATGATTATTTGATATAGAGACCTGACACGTGCTTTATTTTTTGATATTTTGTAGAGACAATGGAGACTCTAGTGATTAGTGGATGTAGTTTAGTTACATTATTTATTAAATATGTTGATAGTGGGAGACCGAGCATAACTGATTTCACTAGGATTTAGGGGTATCATGAAGTGCAATGTATTCCACTAAGTCTTGATCTAGTCTCAATGTTCTTAGGAATGTGGGAGTGACTAACCAACACTTTTAGGTGGGCCATAGAGTAGAGATTGTATTATGATTATAAATTTATTATTTTATTAGACATTCAATCCATCTATACATATATATATATATATATATATATATATATATATATATATATATATATATATATATATATATATATATATATATTATGACTCATGGATGTTATGGATGTCTGTATTTTATTTCTAGAACATGTATTAATGTTTGATATATGTTATGAGAAAATGTGTGATGTATTTTAATTATTTTATAACAAATGTGAAAAAATTCATGGTTAAAAATAATGATAAAAAAATTTAAAATTTAAAACTAAATGTACAAAGATGACACATATGAACATATGTTTCAGAAATAAAAAATAAATGTAGCACAAAAAGGGATTAAAATAATAAATGTAAAATGAGAAAAACTTAAGAACACAGATAAAGAAATAGATGTAAGATATTAATGCGAGTTAAGAGCACACACATAAATGCATGTAAATAAATTTAAATAAAAATCTAAGGTACAAACAAAGATATGTAAAATGAAATATAAAATGTAATGACAAACCATAATTTAGGGTTTGTGTTAGCCATTAGGTTGAAAGAGTATAGATATATTGTTATGAAACATGATATGTAGTTTGTTGATAAGAGACAGAGAAAGGATATTTTATGAGGAAATCTTGGTCCTATCCAAGGTCTTTCATTTCAAATTATAAAGGGTAAACCAATGAGGTGAATGAAAACTATGGTAAATACGTATGGAGGATATGGTATTATTTGTGAGGAAGGCCTAGTCCTACCATAGGTCTTACATTAAAACTCACAAAAAGAGAAAAAAATAGGTATGATAAGCTAAAAATTTATATTCATCAAAGAGGAATATTTTAATTATTATGATGGGAAAAGGAAGTGAAAAATCATGACATGGGCATTGTAATAATCATTAGTAGCCATGAGACATACTAATAAAATAGGTAAGTTTTAAGCATTTATTGGATGACAAAGTCATAAGATATTTATTCAAAGTAGACACAAATATCTTGGGTAATAATTAAATTACTTAGATAATCTCATGAAGGTAATATTTACAATAAAATTAAAATGGGCGTACCTTCCCAAGACATGTTCCTAATTCCTCATGACCCCTTATAGATTCATTGGTTTACTAAAAAGGTTGGGTACTTACATGAGAAATTAGGCCGCACTACATAAAATTTTGAAACCCCCTATCCCATTCTATTTGCCTACTACACCCTAATGACCTTGAATCTATCATAAGCCCAAATATGGAGTTTGATATTTGACTAGAAATATAAGATGTGCTACAATAAGAATCACATGTTTTGGAGTGATTTTGAATTTTGATTTTATATCTACCTTTTGATCATTACATTTTGTTTAAATTATTTGGAGTTTAATTTTTTTATATTTTTTATATTCCTCCTCCATATGGATTTTGAATAACCAAACATGAGCGATAGAAGTGACAATCAAAGATAAGATTTTGGATTTAGTTATAGGATACAAAGTACCTAGAGACTTTATTAGCTTATAAATAATTAGGCTTGCCTACAAGTAAATATGTGATCTCAAGAATAACCATATGTATACTTAGTATGAAAGGAGAAATAAGGGTAAAGTGGGTATTACATATATCCATGTATGAAATGATACAATGATAAATATTCTTCGGAGTTTACCATAAGATAAAAATAGGATAGTGTAGGGTGTGGGTTATGAAACATGCCATAAGAATAACTATTTGATTCAAAAAATTGATCTAACAAAAGCATGAATGTAAAGATAAATCATCCCATAATAGGGGAAAAAAGGTGAAAAATTAAACATAAAATGTATCTATTGATTAATTTTAAGCAACTAATGTAACATGAGATCATAATGTATTTGTAAATAAAATCTAATTCATATGAAAATTTTATAAAGAATTTGATAAAACACCATGATGTTTTTAAAATTATTGATAAATTTCATAGTAGACATCATCCATAACATCCAATGCATCTTGGTGTAACTATAATTTGAATTTAATCAAATTATCATCAATCTTCATAGAGATTCATGAAAAGACTTCTCAATGCATTATGTATATGGAGAAAGTGTGTATGCTAGAATAATAATGATGATCATGGGGTAAGTATTGAAATTGGTAATTGATGTGAGGAAATGATGTTTCACTATGACTAATGTCCGCATATTTATGAGAGAATTTAGGCCACAAAGAAGGTTAAGCCTTTGTTTGTGAATGACCTCAAATATGCAGCTAAGCCTGTGATGGTGTAGGCCATGGAAAATCATGAAAATGATACTATAAAACTCAACATATATTTGTATAATGTGTGGTAAACTAACACCAAAGGAAATAAACTTTCCCATATCTAGGGATGCATTCTATAAATATCTTAAGAGTAGGCAGGATTTTATAGGTAGATTACACCTTCTCTAGATGAAGCATATCAATTTACTACTAAAGTTGTCTGTAATGAGTATAGGAATGGATGTTTGTGCCAATAAAATAATAAATGTGTCTATAAGTAGATGACTATGGAGGTTGAATATATGTAGGAAGAGTGGAGACTAAAACTTGTTGTTGTGTTATGAATCATTACAGTGTACAAAAATCCTTAGCCCAATGATCGATAAACCTATCGAATTAAAAATATAACACATTTAAACATCATTTATATAGATGAAAAAACATAGACAAAGGTATTATTCCATCAGCAATAGGAGGATAACTAAAATTAGGATAAAGACTAGGCTCGATCGTAACAAGAGATGATCTCAAAGTGGGATGATGAAATGTAGTTAACATATTTGAAGGGAGTATGGTGTAAGGATCAAAGAATATATTCAACCAAAATGGTCCCACCATGGCATGGTCAATAAGCATACTCTAAAGAGGCTTAGAAGTGACTATATGAGAATTAGTGTGTGCATTTGTGATCTATCTCAGAGTCGATAACATCAAGTGAATAAGAACTAATGGTAGGTACAATAGGAGGAGAAGGAAATGTATCAATAAAATAATGATATAAAGAAGAACAATATGTAAGTATCTCTACATTTTTATCTTGAAAAAATCTAGATTAGAAGGGTTCATATAAAAATATCTATCATCATAAATCAAGAGTTTGAAGATTAATAGTACATGCACCAATGATTTTAGTGGTCAAATAAGCATGATGGATGAAGCATTTAGTATTTGTGATAGTGACTATAAATTCATCTAACGGTTTTTGAAGAAACCAAGGTCATAAAGAAGGAGGTAATTGATAAATTATGTGAGGATAGAGATTATAAGTTTTGAATTTCAAATTGATATATGTCAGGATGCATGAAACACCGAAAGCATACAGTTGATTACCAAACCAAGCAACTTAATATGCGGAAATTAACCAGAATCACAAGTAACTAGAATTTAGAATAACACATGATATGAGAGACAATACACAACTTGTATTAATACTTATACAGAAAAGAATACAATAAAGAAGATGCCACTTCTTCTCCACCACCTCTTCAGAGGCTTCCCACACCTCAAGTGAATAGTAATTCTCTCCTCTAAGCTCTCTCTCTCAGGTCCCAACACACAACTCAAATACAGAGTTGGTGTTCACCTCCCATGCTCAACGCACACCACAAGTGCTCCACGCACTCCACAAGTACTCAACGTACTCCACAAGTACTCAACGTACTTCAAGTAGATCTCCCATGAACCTACAACAACCTGCAATTCAACAGACCATACTTATGGAAGGAAATCCCTTGCCTTCCTCTTTGCTCTATCCAAGTACACACCTATACTCCAAGTGGATCTTGCCTGATTCTTCTCCCTGTTGTATTGCTGTCCTATCTGATCTTGCACACCTGTAAATCAACCTGGTTTTGCACACCTGTGAACCTTGACCTTGCACACACATACACCTGCAGATAAATGATCTTACTTACCATGCAGATCTCCTATAAAGGCCATGCTCACCTGTGACCAAGATCCTACACACCTGAAGAATCTTTCTGACTCTCCAAAACCAGCACCCACCTTGGTACTGCTGTGGAACTAGGAGGAACACCCTTGCTCACCTCACACACAGAAGGAGCTAACTTTGCTCAACTCAAACTAGAACCCCTTTCCAATACAACCATGAGTTTAATATATAGATCTCATCCAAACAATTATTAGACATCTAATTACAATAATTAGATCCGTAGCTCTCAGTCTAAAAATAGCTCTAATCATGCAAACACTTGGTTCGTTAGCTAACTGCCCATAATAAACTCGCAGTCGAACCACACAGGCGACCGACATCGGTCCCTGTCCGCTTGGGGGTCACCGATGCCGGCCGATACATGACCGACGTCGGTTGCATTCCTGTCTTATCCTATCGACGTAGGTTGGCTAGACCAACGCCAGTCTCTATGACACTCTACAACTCTCCTGCAACCTCCTCCATGTCTGCATCAGTGAAGCTTTTAGCTCCATAACCTAACAATATAAAATAATGATATAAAGAAGAACAATATGTAAGTATCTCTACATTTTTATCTTGAAAAAATCTAGATTAGAAGGGTTCATATAAAAATATCTATCATCATAAATCAAGAGTTTGAAGATTAATAGTACATGCACCAATGATTTTAGTGGTCAAATAAGCATGATGGATGAAGCATTTATTATTTGTGATAGCGACTATAAATTCATCTAATGGTTTTTGAAGAAATCAAGGTCATAAAGAAGGAGGTAATTGATAAATTATGTGAGGATAGAGATTATAAGTTTTGAATTTCAAATTGATATAATGAGGGTCATCATCATCAAAATATAAGAGATTAAGTGGTATATTACCTATTAGTTTAGGGTGACCATTATACATTATATCAAAGTTGATAGGATAATTAAAGTGTTGAGATTCATGAACATGAATGATAGGTAAACATTAAGGTATTTTGAAAACACACACTTCTTGAAATTGTTCAAAATTCCAAGGATTGGTGTCTCTTTAAATCTTTTAGATAGTACCATTATAAGGAAATTTGACACATTAGCATGTTGACAATGCTATGGCTCTCATGTGGTGTGTCCAAGGTCAACCGAGTAAGATGTTATATGATAGTATAAAAAATATATATTGAATTTGATATGAATTGTGATGATGGTAATTGTGATAGGAAATCATACACAATCTAAAAGAGGTATTTATCATCTATAATATCCTTGACATGTACTTTGAGTAGATTTAAGATTAGATTTGAAATATCATTACAAAGTTTTTTAGTGAATTTGAGGGAAGTGGTGCAAGTTTTTGAACCTTCATCAATCAAATCACACTTGACTTGTATATCTCCTATTTGGATAAATAATGGAGTATCATCCACATGAAGTAATATTTCACATAGAATCATTTAAGTGATAGGAAATTTAAATGAATGAGAAACATCTACCATTTCATAAATGTGAATAGATATTTATTCACACTGTTAATGGATGTTATACTCTAGGTTCATTGAAATGTATGCAATGAATTAGGATGGATCTATAACTTGTCCTACTTAGTGAATTCCAAGCTCATATAAGGTAATCTTACCAAAAAATCATTGGAAAGCTATTTATATTAGGACATGACCAATTTGGATCTGCTAAACCTACCTAAGGGATATTTTTTCACACAACACCATTAGAGATGGATTTAAATCCTCTAATCAAGTACCACCACATAATAACCCTAGATAAGTCTAAAATACATAAAATAAATTGTATCTAGTTCTCACTAAAGATTGTGACACAAAGGGGGATAGCTAAACAAACATAACATAACATTCAAAACAAAAATATACTCAATTTAATGTAGAGTTAATTATAATCAATGAGTAAAACACTCAACCTATTACTTTGTGAAATATCTATCTAACATAATGAAATATTAAGAGTAAGGAATACTTACCTTAAATGAACATGTTGTGCCACAATCTCTCCCTTGGCTAATGGTACTTATAAAGAGGTTTTGGTGGCTTTGTAAGGATCACTCTATAGAAATAAAATCTAAGATAAAATAATCCTAGTTTTTCTATAATACTTTCCCACAAGATAAACTTCTTTATTTCCAAGGCAAGACCTTAAGCAATGACTCTTCAAGTGTAGAGTTTATAGAATTTCAAGATGTAATAATGCAAAAAATTAATGTTATTATATATTGGATTGAATTTAAGGTGGTATTTATAGCCAATTATTGACCCTAAACCCTTCATAAGTTTAGATTACAAGATCAACCAACTTGATTTTTTAAGGAGGGAAAAGTAGTTGTTAGATCTTGAACTAGGATGAATGTAAAGGTGGAAGCACAAAACATGTTTATATGTAAATTTAAACTTTAAATAAATTACTAAAAATGGATTTTAGACCCAAATTATTTACCTAGTATCATAAATACTCATTAAATTAAAATAAAAGTGTTTGCATAAAATACATGCATGCCCTAAATTTGATCCATTTATACCTCAATGTGATATAAACTACCTTAACTTGTCTATCAATTCACTCAATCTGATATATTTGATAAAATACACTCAATCTAATAAAGTTGATAAACCTACTTAATATTATAAATATAAACCATATAATTTATCTTATAATGTGTTATAATATGTCAAATAACCCTCATAATTATGTATAATTACACACATATGTCTTACATATGCCTCAATATACTTAATCTTCCCCATTTGAATCACATAATCTGATAAAAATTCTAAATCATCTATTTCTCATTTCCTATATATCGAAGATCAAGCCAATATTTTCATTGCATGATTTTGAAACATAATATATATTTTAGGAAAAGATTATGCAATCATGTAAATACTATTTTTAATCATAAAAAATAAACTATGAAAATACATTGATATGATGGTGTTTCACTTATTTAAAATGGATAAATTAAAAATCAAATTTGAAACCCTATGGTGGGATAAATATGAAATCTAAGAAGCAAAGATGAAACCCTAATGGCTAAATACATAGATATTACCACACTAAGAAATAAATAAAATTCACCACAATATTTTAATTATTTTAATATTTAAATGATCTAAATAATATAAAATTTTCAAAATTTAGATTATGTAGGAAAGGGTAAATATTTTACAAATTTGAATGTAAAATAAAGATTTATATTGCACTTAATACTTTTAGAATTGAAAAGACATGATATAATAGACACACTTAGCTAATATTATATATTCACTACTCACCAATTGTGTCATAGTACATAAGATAACTCTATAATATCTTTTTAACTATTTAGCTAATGAAAAAAACTATCAAAACTTATGTAGACATTGTCATCAAAGCCCATACACGTATAAAAACTAGTAATGTCCTATGTTTACATAAATTATTTAGGTATGATAGTCCATAGATTATTTCATCTACCTTTTTGATGATTTATATATGATTTCTTGACCTCATCATATTCAAAAATTATGATTGTTCTTCCTCTTTCCTTGAAAACCTAGATTCACTTTCAAAACAAGATAGACAAAGAAAAATTTGTTAGAAAATTGGGTTGAAAAATACTAACAACTCCTCCCTAATTATTTTAGCATTACCTATGTTATAATACTCTAAAGAGGGATTAAAAAACATTTATTTACCCCATATAGGTGTATGTGTGCTTAATTTTGTTCCACTACAATGCATTTCAAAGTTTTATCATTTGACACTTGAAAACATTTAAATTTAGTCTTGTGCTTATTATCATATTTGGATTTAGGATTATTACTTTAAGAGTTTTTTATATTTGTATGCTCTTGGATAATGTCTGAACGGTGTGAAAATATATATCTAAATATAATTTCCAAATGAGCAATAACATAGGCTTGATTTTTATTTTTAGTTCACTCTTTGGTATTTACCCAAATAAATGACATATGAAACATATTAGGCCTAGATAAGGGATATATTTTAATTCAAAAAATAGATGATAAGTATTTGAAGAAACTATTGGTAGAAGTAGATGTCATAGTAACTTGTAGCATATTATTGTTTATGGAACTATCCAAATAGGAAATAAGGATAAGAAATATGGAAACAACCTACTTAGGATTATAGAGAGTTCTAACACATTCTAGGGATATCCTAAATATGTTTGATATAAAATTGGGTTGGCCAAGTCAATAGATAGGGGAGAGTGTGGAAATAATTAATTTTTCTATGAAAAATTCATGTATAGAAATAGGTATGTGAAAAATGATGTTTTCAAGTGTCTAATACTAAATTTATGTGTCTACAAAGCACAATGTTATCTATACTACATGGTTTTATATGGACATATGATCTATTCATCTCTTCTATGCTTTTATATTGGGTCTTGTTCATTTTCTCCATCCTCTCTGTATCTTCATTATCATAATAAGATTCACACACATATTAATCATTACATAATTTTATATGTACTACATGCTTTTATATGGACATATTATTTGTTCACTTGTCATAAGCTTCTACACTAGGGCATGCTGATTTTCTCCATTCCCTTGAGTAGTTCAACCTTATATTAGGATGCACACACATATTGAAATTTTAATGAGAGTATCTATATGATTTCACATAGATGTAATACCTATATATAATATCCCCTATAAATGAGGCATATAATTTCCACCCATATGTTGATCTTCATACTCCCTAGAGTTAAATCGAAACATTGATTTTCACACAATGCTATATATTTTATATGCTTACTCTTATAATTATTAATTTTATATCTTACCTTTGATTTTTACATCATGATATTTTATGTTGGTTACATACGCTTTATAAAAAATTTCCAAATATTTCACATGATGAAATTCTAAAATAATTACATTATTGTTCTTGTACAAAAATTTTAATTATTTTTTAAATCTTTGAAAATATATACTATTATACCAAATGAAGTTTTTGACTCTTTATTTTGAGATGAATAATCATATGACCATTTTTTACAATCCCTCACCTCAAAAGAAAGGTATATATGCATATATTTTTAAAAAAGAGAGAGATAAAATAGAATTGAGAAAAATAATTGGGAAAACAAATTGATATAACTTGAGAAAACTTGAGCACCAAAAATAGTCCATTTGTCTAATTCCCTAGTCAAGAAGTGGATTAGGTTATCATTACTCCATAAAATGTCCCAAGTATGTCTAAGACTAGTATTAAAAATCTTAATCAATATAATGGTAATAGTATTTTGTTTTTCAAAGTAGTGTTAGCATGGATTTGAGTAAAAATAGGTTTAGTCATTCTAATGGCGGATTTTTATTTATTTTTATTTTTAAAAGTTACTATATTTTATATCAAATTGGTAAAAAATTAATAAAAACAATCAAGGTGTAGATGGATGCATGGAAGTAAATCATCCTTCCTCTCATATATAAGTTAAGGTATATGCTTCAACTATGTATCATTTTTTAATTTTATCAAAACATGCATTCACTCACATACGCATATAAAATTAGATCCATAATTTCAATAAATATGGACATATTCCAACTGAAATTAAAAACAAAAACTATCTTTAATAGATTTTATATTATCAAATATCTAAAATTAATATTACTACTATCATATTAAAATTTAAATATTTTTGGAATGGGGTATTTCTATTATTGAATTACAATTTAGAGTTTTTTGGAATTAGATATCATATTTTACAATTCCAATTTTAAGGTTTTTTGAATTAAGTGTTAAACAACTAAGTTTTGGAATTAAATTTGTTGAATTACTTCAATATTTTATTGTATATCATGGCATTGATTAATATTATATTTTAATCTAATCAATTAAAAAATAATCCATGATAAATTGTAAAAAATATATCACAATTATAATTTAGTTTTAAACAGTTGGATTCTTTAATTCAATTTATTGTATTAATTAAATGTTTTATTAAAAAGCCTAGAAATAATTAATATTTTATTTTTATGTAATCTATTCAACAAATTTCATGAGATATGTATTTATACAACACCTTTTGAAAATATCTTATGATAGAGATCAATAATAAAAATGGGTCGAACCATAGGTTTTGAAAGCTTTTCAAATTAGATGAATTTTTAGGACTTGACACTTGATAAGAAGCTAGACACTCACATTGATGTAAGTGTACCTATGTGGGACATAAGTGTCTAGCAGGATAAGAAGCTATCAAGGATTTAAAATTAATAATGAGTGACATATGTTAGGCTCTATATAGTGAAATAGATCTTAGTTATCATAAATATTAGGGCCAAACTATAAGATAAACAATTAGGCACAATGTGATGATGAATGCAAGAATTTTAACAACATGAAGGTATATAACTAAGGGTAGAAACCTGATAGGTATTTGTCAAGTATACAATATTGAGATGTTATATAAAGCAAATTTTAGTATCTACATAGTTTTAGGTGAATGCTAATGTATTTATATTTTACATCACTAGGTGAATGTTCATGTGTTTATATTTACACTAAAAAAATGAATTTGGATTTGATTTTAATTTGTAGGATATGTAGTTACAAATCCATTAAGGTTTCCCAAAACATAACCATTTTTATTTTTATTCATTTGTGTACTAATGTAGATAAAAATCCCTTGAGGTTTATCACCCACAACCCTTTTATTTTTTATTTATTTGTGTGTTTATGTTTATGGTGGTATAGGTTAAAAACAATGGAGAAGGGGTCAAAAATAGTCCAAAAAATAAACTTATTCTATTGAAAAGTAGTTTATGGGGTTTGTTAATATTCTTGTTTGGATAAATTTTCATAGATATAACTTTATAATAAAATTCATAGATAAGACACATTTCTATTTCAACCCTTTTAATAAAATATAAAAATTTCCATTGTCCATTTTAACACATTTAAAATTTATTTATATGACTATATTTGTTGTATATAATCATATTTCTATTGTGAAATAGGTTTAATTTTTGTGCATAGTTTAGGTCATTATGCACTAAATTGATAAAATACTCATTAAGTTATTTCAAAGGATACTGAAAGAATATGTAATAGATTGGTTTTATAATTTATCATGTGGTTTTTTACACTCCTTTCCAATATTAATAGATGATTTACAATTTATTTTTTTAATAAAAATTGATACAAAGCTGACATTTACATGTATTTAGCTCAAGTTATATAAGAATGATATGAAACTATTACTGAATGTTAGGAATATTTATGTGTACTTACATTATTAGGTTAATATATTTTGTATACTATATGTATTATGTGATAGTACAATATTATGGGTTATATGGTCATTGAAAAAAATCACATTATTAGGATGTATTGAGATTTAGTGGGATAAACTATAATGAATAAAGAGATTTATGGGGTGAGTAGTTGAATCAAACTCATTATTTATAGGAGTAATATCACCTATACATATGTAACATATTTTTTTAAATAAAAAATTGGAGTACGATAATTATTATGTTATTCAATTTATGCAATCAAAATATTTTGTGTGCTTAGATTTTGAAAAATTTGACCAAACATTTTATTTGGTAACAAAGCAAGATTGATCCAAAGCTTAGAGTCTAGGAGAGATTTAATTCTTCATTTGAATAATGAGGTTTTTATGATCACTAAGGGGAAATTTAAGATTTTTGATTGACCCTACTAATTTAGTTCATATTTAAATCAAATCTAGTCTTTTATGGGTTTTAGTAGATTATAATTTATAAGACATTTAAGAGCCTAGGTCTACATTCTAGTTCAGGAAGAACATTACAAAAGGTGCATTAAGGAGTGAATAGTTATATATAACATTAGGAATGAGTTGTCCCATTTTTATGAGTCATAGGTTGAATAACTAAGTTTCATGAGGATAAATATACAAATATCAACTCACTTTATGAGCTCTCCACTCTACTCATTGACATATTATTATTTGACCATAGTGAGAATGGTATGAAATATACTCAACTTGGATCCAAATAATTACATATGATAGATCAACTTTGGATTATTTACATCACACCAAGCTCCCTCCATCTTGACATGCATAAAGATGACCAAACATGAGATTAGAAATCCTCCTGACCAACATAAAACCCAAACACGATGGATCTCCTTGGGTCCCTATGAGAAAGATATTTGTTTCACCTTAGATATATTCTAGACCAAATATTAAATATACCATTGATTTGAGTTGATTTATTGATTGACACTAGGTACTCTAAAAAATCCTTGTATCAAAGATCCAAATCAAATACATGACTCCAAACATGGCAGTAAATTATTCATAGTACCTTGATCTATTAGTAATGTGAAATCAAATATCCTTGCCCAAATTAATCCTCATATCACCTCCCAAGTTGGACTCTTGGGATTTTCAACTGAATTTCTCTCAACACTTATTCCAATGTACATCGAATTCAATATTTGTTGACATCCATTGACTCCTACACTTTCAAAAGTGTAAATGTTAAATAGAAATTTTGTAGGTCATAGTTATGTTTGTAGAGTTAATTTTTTAGTATTTAGTAATATTTTTTACTCATTATATTATATGTTTTTAAAAGTCTCTAGTCATATTTTATATAATTAGTTAAAATAAAGTATTATATTACTAGAATGGTTTGTTATCTAGATATAAGGTATTATTTTTATAATTTTTAGTAACATGTAAAATAAAAATGATCCTTATTAGTTAAATAGGTGTTCTAATAAAAAATTAATTAGGTTTAGTGTTAGGATAAATAAATTTGTGTTGATAATTATAACACAATTTCAAATGTACTCCTTATAAATGGATACATTATTGGGTGAACTTGACATTTAATATTTGTGTCAATGATTTTTTTTATTGGGTTAGTGGGGGAGTAGGTATTATAATAAAAAATTACATACAACTGATATTCAAGTTGCATTCAAGTGAGTGGGAAATAAACACATCAAAGGATAGAGGTAAAAGAGGTGGGAGTCCTAATACTGCCTCTCATCAATTACTAACAAAGGGGACACATATGTAATAATAACAC
Source organism: Torreya grandis (assembly GCA_037957365.1). Taxonomy (NCBI): domain Eukaryota; kingdom Viridiplantae; phylum Streptophyta; class Pinopsida; order Cupressales; family Taxaceae; genus Torreya; species Torreya grandis. The sequence continues at coordinate 914,265 of JARHVA010003532.1, read as the reverse complement.
CAATATGCAAAAAAAACTAATTTAAATGATTCTTGGTGATATTGGAATTATATTCATGTTATAATCAAGTGGAATGAATCATAGGAAGTGGATAAAAAATATGACAATGAGGACATAGTCATCAATTTTATTCATTTTTTAGTTTGTGTGGTGTGTTATATAATGTATCAGTGAGAAACCTAATAAATGTATGTGGGTGTAATATTTTATAGCTTCTTAGGTGTTCTATTTAATTATTAATGAATGGTATTATTTACATAGGTGTGGAGGATGAAAAAAATTGTGTTTTTTTCCATACCTGAGTGGCTGATATGTCCATCCATGAAAACCATATGTGATATATACAAATGATGAATAGATGTATAAGTTCATATTAATATTTAAGTTCCCATTCATTATCTAAGATTAATGTGTTACCATGTGAATTTTTTATAAGATTTGTATGGGTTCCCTCTTTACCTTCATTTTATGTATAAAAATATATTATAATGTTAGTATTGGGTGGGATAGAATGCTATAAATATTGGTTATTAATCACATTAGTAGGTGAGTATATTTGATATACTATATGTATTACATGATAGTAAAATAATATGAATTATATGGTCATTGAACTAACTCACATTATTAGGATTTGTTGAGATTTAGTGGGATCAAGAGTATTGAGTAGAGGTATTTGTGGGGTGAGTAGTTCAAGAAAAATCCTTGTTTATTAGAGTAATATCACATATATATACATAAATAAAAAAATGAAGTGGGAAGATTATTTTGTGTATTCAATTTATACAGTCTAAAATTTTTGTGTGCTTAGCTTTTGGAATTATAACCAAACATTTCAAATATGTGATCCAATTCAAGACCATGGTAACTAGGATCGATTATCAACTACCAGATAATAAGCTTCAAAGTATTTTTATCAGTAATATATTATAAATTATTAAGAAAAAATTAGATTTTAATACTTATCATTATTTAAAATAACTTTTTGATGCATTTATTTCACTTATCATGTGATTAATATGATCTAGATATAGTAAAATTATAAATTTTTAGTGTAAAATATAGAAATAATACCTTAATATGAATTTATGAATTAATATATTGGCATTACATTTAGAAAATATAATTTTAACAATAAAATGGAGGGGATGTACTTTGCTTATTTATATATTATATCACTCACATTATATGTTTGTAATTAAAGCAATTCTCTATTTGTGGTTCATCATTACTAAGACAATAAAATAGTGGCTCAAACGCTACTTATATGTTGTTGGTGAAACTATGACCCTTTTTTACTAATATTATATTGATTATATAGAAAGTGTCTTTGTAAACAATGTAGGTATATAAATAATAAGTTCTATGTGCCTACACCTATATATTATTTATATGTGTGTGCTCACCTTTATTCCTGACACTCATTTTTGGCCCTATTCACTGATTTTTTGTTTCCTTTATTCTTCCATCTAAACCATAGTTTTGATTTCAAAAAAAATAATCATTTAAAAAAGGGGTTAGTATTTTGGGTTGGATATCCACAACCAATCCCCACTAAGTTATTAAGTATTGCCTATGTTCTAATACTCCAAATAGGGCTCAAATGACACATAGTTATCCCACCTAGGTGCATGCATGAAACATCACGATAGAAATATAATGCAATTCAATGTTTATATTTCTTGATTTATCATGTTTATTAGGACTTTCCAAGATTATTATAACCTTAGGATTATTTTTTATTTATAGTTGACTCATTATTTACTACTATGATCTACCCATGAAATGTGTCTATGCCAACCTAATGGAGTCATCCCAATTTTAAAAAGAGTATTTATTGAGTGTTCTTTGACAATACCATTAGAAGGAGACACATTTGATAATTGTAACTATCCAAGTGATACCAGTACTATCTTGAGAGTGAAAATTAGTGATATGAGATATAGAAAAGTTATATTTAAGATGATCATGAATAATGTTATCTAGTAAATAGTGAATAAGTTTGGTAATTGTGATAAATATAATTGGTGTTGACATGTGTTTTACCTTATGTTTTATATAATGTGATATAACAAGATAAATCTAGTTGAATATTTAGATTTCACAATGTGTATTAAATATTACATAAATCTAAATGCTACCATGGTTTATTACACATCCTAAGTATAAGAATGATCAATCACCTAAGGGATAGGGAGTGATTAGTTATATATAGAATTATTTTGAATGCAATATCCCATTAAAATCATAAATGTGATCTGTTTTATTTTAAATACACTAAAAATTATGAAAACCACATAATACACCTATGGAAATGCTTAGATGCATATGTTAGATAGTCATATAAATTATTATGTATTCATCTAAATAGCTTGAGCCACTTTGTTTCTTTCCAAAACTATGTGTCTAAATATAAAGATGTCTTTATTTGTATTTGATCACCCTTGATCTTGCATAAATAATCCCAACTTTGGTATATTTTTTCAAACCATATATTTTCATTCTTGATCAAGAAAAACTTTAAAATGGGTTAGTGGGTTGGCTTGGACTATCCTTAGTCAATCCTAGACAACTAAATGAGACTTTGCTATATGGGTCAATCCACATTAAGTTCTCCCACTTATGTGTGTGTATGAAAAATAATGTTAATTCAAGTGATAATTTTTATTTCTCTTAGGCCTTCATTTGATACAACCATGAGAATGAATTAAACCTTTATAAAATTCATATTTTCAAAAAACAATATTTTAGGTGCCATGCGCTTATTTACATGTACTTTTTGTAAAAAATATTGATTTTTATTGAAATAATATAAAGTATTTTTACATATATATATTTATAAAATTTTAATTATGAAACTATTATCTCACAAAATCTGATAAAGAAAGATCAAACATGTAAAATAAAATTCCCCAAAAAGGAAACATAATCCAAATGTACTCATAAAACATGTTGTGAATTTTCCAAAACCTTTAGATACCTAAATTAGATGAAGTTTTATATTAATTATTAAATCATATTAAGCTAAGGAAAACTTATACTTGTTAAAACTTGGACATAAGTTCCTATGACTAAGAAAATAAGGATATAGAGAAAAAAATAAAAGACTGCACAATCAAGTGAACAAACAGGAAAAATGACTAAGATAAATGTGATAATAAGTTACCTTTTTTAAAATTAGGATATATATTTTCAAATTAAAATGAAAATAAATTTAAAAATAATGTTTATACCAAATTAAGGTGTCTACAAATTCTTGCATTTAATCTAGTATTTATGTCCAACTACAAACACAATTTTTATTTAGGTGAAGGCTCCAAATATATATATATATATATATATATATATATATATATATATATATATATATATATATATATATATATATATATATATATATATATATATATATATATATATATATCCATGTAGACCTATAATAAAATATTAAAAAATAAATTTATAATTAAGATATGAAAACTTAAATATATCAAATAAAAAATTGAAATGGGAATAATAAGTAATGAATACACCTATATGTACATGGTTCACTTATATATGCTCATGCTATAAGGAGTAGAGATGTCATGGTCTTAAATTACCTAGTCCATATGGATAATATTGTATTAATATTTTTCTCTTCCTATCTATGTAATTGAACAAGCTTATAATCATTGATTATATAAGTGGAACCCCATATGTGTTTTGCATGTAAATTGTGGAGTCTCTATATTATGTCTCACATGTAAAGGTGGAACCACATAATAGGGTTTATATGTAAATTTAATAAACCTCTAGAGTCAAATTGAGAATAAAAATTTTATACTAATTACCATAAATTCCAACTTTAAAATATAAAAAAATTTAATAGTGTGCATGAGCAATGTTCATGGCCCCAAATATGATCCAATCAATGTCAAAAATGTGATGTATAATGACATAATATATCATATAACTATTTTTAGTTTGATAAATATCTATACCCATGGATAAAACCCAATGTATTCCCCCATTTAGATATGAGGGATGAGGCTATTGAATCAATCATGAAAAATTATGTAAACGTAAATTTGATTGTCAAAAAAGTGTATGCGATATAATGTGATGTGTGTCAAGTGAGTGAGTAATGTATCTGTTAATGTGTTTTTGAATTTAAGTATTTGTATAATTTTTAATTATTATATTTTATATTTTTTTTGAATATATGAAGATAAAAATAGACCTAATAAAATAAAAAGAGAGAAGTAATACTAACCTAATCCTCAAGCTAATAAAACAAGAAAACTATAATACACACAAGATCACATATTAGACATTATTTCACTTAGGAAAACCCTTTTGGGTAAAAATATATATCACAATAACTCATTTATTACATTAACTAAACTATTCAAATTATAATAATGTAATTTTAAGTTCTGATTTTCCCCTGCTATATGTGTGAGTATATATAGGCACATTAGTAGGTAACCATTAAATAGGTATATAATACCATGGGTACCAGACCATGGTCTATATAAAACATGGGATAAAACCATCCAAATACATGCCAATATGGTCCCATTCTATCTCTATAATCTAGTAGAGTGTAAATCATGGAAAATATACAAAACATTTCCAAAAATCTCATACTAAATAATTTCCATAGGAGGCCAGATGATCACACCTTAAATAATTATGGGTAGTTATACCCATTGAATTTATAAACCAATAAAATTTTTTAGTACTCATATCCTTCACAACTAATCAACAACATTCTCCCATGTGCCCACCTTATTTAGAAACATATTATTCTCCTCCATAATTTCCCTTACAAAATTGTATTGCACATCAATGAATTTTAGTCAAGAGTGATACTTATCATTCCTTATTATAAAAACTTAAATTTTGAAGTCAAAATCCATCATTATATCCTTTTTAATAAAACTAACAATGTAAATTAATCTTTCAATCCAAATCACTTCCTTGCTTGCCTAAGGAGTTACCATGTATTCAACCTCTATGGTGGATATTGCAAAACTATCCTCCCATTAAATCATCCAATTTATAGCTCAACAAAACAATTTCAACACATACCCACTGGTAGATATTTGATAATCAATATCTCCAACTTAATTTAAATTCAAAAAACCATGCAAATTTAATTTTTTGTTTTTACAAGGATTACTGTGATAGTAGATTGCATAGTCTGACATCCTATGTAAATACCAACTCATTTAAATTCAAAAAACCATGTAAATTTAATTTTTTATTTTTACAAGGATTATTGTGATAGTAGATTGCATAGTCTGACATCCTATGTAAATACCTAAAAATCATATTCATATAATTGAATGTTAATTTCTTGAATTTGACATAAATTTTATCACTACTCCATCTACATGAGAAAATTTAGGTCTAGTACAAACCATTCCATAAATCAAACTACCAACAACACTATCATACAAGGCTAGAAACATGCCATAAATTTATTCTTTTAGTTTAAGAAACTATTTAACTAATAAATTTTAAATAATAGGAAATGGAATAATTACAAGTTTACTTTCTTACATATTAAAAATTTATAGTATCATTTCAACGTAATCATTTTTATTTAATGATAGTTTCCTATTTACTTGATCCATTTTAATTTCCATGCCTAAAATATATTTTTGTCACCAATATCCTTCATATCAAATTGGGATGATAGTTGAGACTTAAATTGGATGATAATTTATTTATTATTACCTATTAATATCATTTCATCTACATACAATACTTGATAATAAAATTTTCACCTTCATATTTAAAATAAACACAATGATCAACTTTACTTCTTCCAAGCCCATATCTCAATACCTATCTTCCAAATTTCTAGTTCCACATTCTTTGTGATTTCCTCAATCTATACATATACTTTTTTAATCCTACACACCAAACCCTCCTTTCCCTTTATCTTAAATATTTTTGGTTGTGTCATGTATATTTCCTCCACAATCTCACCATGTAGAGAAGTTATCTTTACATCAATCTATTATATTTATAGAATGAAAGCAATATAAATAGATAGAAGAAATATAATTGAATTTAATTTATAAGTAGAAGAAAAAATATCACATTAATTAATTCCCTCTACCTGAGATAATCCATTTTATATTAGGCATGATTTATACTTCTCCATTATCCCATATGCATTACACTTATTCTTAAATATCCATTTATGACCAACATGTTTTCTTCTAGGAGGCAATTTCTCCTAGGTAATTTATACTTCTTAAATAATCTATTTATTATTACATAACCTTCTTCCAAGAATTGGTTTCTTAAAAGGTGAAAGCCTTATTTATAGTCTTGGGTTATTCATTATTAATAGACAAAATTAATAAAAGGAATGAAAAATGAAAATTATGAAGAATATAACTAACATGTGTACTTTTCACCTGATCTAATATTATAAATATTGGAGTTTCTGGTTCTACATCTTATGGTTCATCCTCCTCAACTTCATCTAAATCTTCTTCTTGAAACTCCCACTCTAGTTCATCTTCTATGGTTTCTTCAAATCCAGATACTTATTCTCCCTCTTCTTATTCAAATAGAAAATGCTCAATTCTCCTTGTTTTGGAACCAATTTTACCTCTTTGAAGATAAAATTGTGACTATAAATAATATTTATTATTTTAAGGTTTCATAGATTAAATCCCTTCACAATAATATATGTAATAAAGATACACTTTATTTATCTAATTTCCATATTAGTCCTTTTTCCCTCTATAATAAACATATAAACATAATGACCAAAAACTATAAGATGTTTGAGAGAGGGTTTTTTACCAATCCATGCTTCCTATGGAGTTTTATTGACCAGGGCTAATGGGGGAGATATATTGATCAAATAAAAAACAATTATGACTGCTTCTACCCAAAAATTTATTTCCAATCCTACACCATTGAGAATGTTTCTCACCTTATCCATTAGAAACATGTTCACTATTTATGAAACTCCATTTTGTTGTGGTGTATATAAATTTATTTTTCCTTTCTATTCCATAGTCATTACAAAATTTCTCAAAATAATTGTAGTATTATCAACCATTTTCAATCTTCAAGACCTAAATCTTCTTATCTATTTGTTTTTGAGCAAGAAATTTAAACTCCTTAAACTTACTAAAAACCTCATAATTATCCTTAATAAAATAAACCTATGTTTTAATTGAGTATTTATCTATTAAAAAAACATAATACATAAATTTACATAGTGATGTAACCTTAATAGGTCTAAACAAATCATTATGCACTAAATGAAAAATCCATCCTAATCTTGTAGCACCATTATGAAACTTAAGTTTACATACCAAACACATAATGATTAAAAAAATAAAAGTATAATTGGTATTTATATATTTCTTTAGTCATACCCTTATATTTTAATTCTCAAAGGTTTCTCTCCAATGTGTCCCATTCTTTGGAGCCATAGTATTGTCTTCTATATAGGAGATGTACAAGCTTAGTCTAAAATATTGTTCACCTTAGGAACCATGGAGCTATTACATTCATCACTTATAGTTTTTTCATAAATCTCAAAAAAATATACTATATATACTCCTCTTTCTAGTAAAATTTATCCGTGAACCATCTTGACATTGTATTTTTAAATAAAACTTGCACTACCACATCATTGTTATTACTTATAGATATTATGTTTCTTGTCAGACCTAGAATGTGCATAACACTAAGGAGGGTTTTAAACCTTGCATATTAAAACTTCAAATTTAATATAACTTGACCTATGATCTTATAAGTTGATTTTTATCCTAATAAGACATCCCCTCTATTGATATTTTCATATTTAAAGAACCAATCCCTATGCGGGGTCACATGAGTCAATTGAACATGATCCACCAAATGTAAATGAGATTGAAGTTTCCAAGATTAAATCATATGAATATTTACTAGAGGGATTTTCTTAGGTATATTTAGAATCATTAAATGACTTACCCTTGTAAACCTTTTTAGATTTTTATTATTTATTAAAATGAGCATTTTACCACAGTTCCAACATTTTTTCTTATCTTTTGTTGTAGTCTTAGATTTACCTTTAGACTTTGACTGTCTTAACTCTTTTTAGTCATTTATTAGAAATTATATCTTAAAATTAAGTCATCCTTTTTTTTATTATCATTAGTGAATGTCTACCTCATTTATTTTAATAATAAGGCTCTCACTATGTCCTCAATTTTTAATGTCGATGTAGTAGTAGTTATTTCCAAAACTAAATTATCCCAAGAGTTAGGCATAGAAAAAACAAAAATTTTACACTTTTCTTCTTAATATATTTTAATTTAAACATAAACTAAATAAATTACCATATTATTTAAATAATTCATATATTCAACAATGGAGTCATCATCATTCAATATCAATGAATAAAACTCCTTTAAAAAAAGTTTTTTCACTAAAAACTTTATCTAAAACAAAGTCTCCAACTTATCCCATAGTTATTTAGAAGTTTTATCCATTAAAATATTAATAATAACATAATATTATTTAATTATTTACCTTATTATCAATATTTTTCCAATCTTATACCTTCTTACGCACAAGTTGCATTCATAATGCAACAACCCACTAATCTTTATTCGTAAGAAGATATTCCATCTTGAGCTTCCACAATTCAAATTGTTGACTATTGAATTTTCAATCTCCATACTTGTGTTTCCCAAAATTATAATTTACTTTAAAATATTTTACACATAGAGATATCAATCAAAAAATATTTTATCACATGTTAAAGAAACATTAACTCTTCATAAAAAGCTAAGACCTAGCTATGATACAAAATGAAGAGAAAAATAGACCTGATAAAATAAAATGATAAAAATAATACTAATATAATATTCAAAATAATAAAATTAAAAAATGGAATTCACATAATATTAAATAGTACACACAATTTCAATTGGGAAAACCATTTCTAATAAAATACCTATCACAATAACTTCTTATTTATTATATTAACTCAACTATTTATAATACAATAATGTACTTTCAAGTTATGATTTCCCCTACTATATGTATGTGTATATATAGTTATATAAATAGGTAACCATCAAAGTTGAATTAAAATACCATGGGTGCCAAAAGCATGGGATTTATAACACATGGGATAAAATCAACCAAATACATGCCAATATAGCATTTACACGAATCCCACTAGGGGTTACCTATGCCAAAACCCTAAATCATTCGAGGTTTATCACTCCACATTTATGAAGAGGAAAAGGCC